>CM068371.1:148418163-149618163 GCA_034769895.1 Magicicada septendecula
GTAGAGCACCTAAGACCTGTCATTTTTGGTGAAGATCGGTTAAGGGAAAGGGGTAGTTTACCGGCAACAGTTTTTTATCAACTGTAATTTTTTTCTATGGCAAACGATAACAGCCGCAAATTCAAACAGAATCAAATGATGTTTTGCATACAGCCCTGTATTGTAGAGTTCTCAATACGTATTGGTGTTGGTGAAGATCGGTTAAGGGAAAGGGGTAGTTTACCAGCAACATTTTATGTTTTAACAAGGGTAATTTTTTATATGACGAACGATAACTGCCGTAAATTCAAGCAGAATCAACTAGGATTTTGCATACCTTTTTGAACTAAAGAGAACTCAAGGTCTGTTGATTTTGTTGAAGATCGGTTAAGGGAAGGGGTAGTTTATCAGCAACGTTTTATGTTTTAAAAAGAGTAATTTTTTTATGACGAACGATAACTGCCGAAAATTCAATGAGAATCAAATAATTTTTTGCACCCCCTGAGTTGCAGAGAGCTCAAGGTCTATTGATTTTGGTGAAGATCGGTTATGGGAAAGGGTAGTTTACCTGCAACATTTTATGTTGTAACAAGAGAAATGTTTCCATGACGAACGATAACTGCCGCACATTCAAACAGAATCAAATATTTTTTTGCATGCTTCCCTGAATTGTAGAGGACGGAAGGTCTGTTGATTTTGGAGAAGATCGGTTAAGAGAAAGGGGTAGTTTACCGGAAACATTTTATGTTTTCACAAGAGTAAAGTACTTTATTTTTATAAATAAAGTATCCTGATAAGAAGCTCATAGTAATCCACTGTAGAAACGTAGATGAAATATCTATAAATGAAGAAGTTAGGAGAACGGGGTGGGGGTAATTTTCTATTATTAAAAATTATAGTTGAAGGTGGAGGGGAGAATTTTTTATATGTGTACTACGTTATCGGCAACAAAGAAGTAGTTTTTTGTTAAAATTGCTTCCCAGGCTCTTTAGCCGTAGTCCTATGTTTTCTGCAAAACCAGACTTTTCGGCAGTGCCATCGACTCCCATCATCGGTGAAAATCGAGTGCGAAAACGTGAGGTGGTGGTAGTATACGTTAGTGAGCACAGTACTGTGGTTAATGCTGAAGCAATAAGTAGAAAGACGTAGTTTCTATGGAAATATTTCATTTCGAATATGATTTTAAATATAAATCTTAGAACATGCAAGTCATGTATGGTTCTCCATACCGATATTTTACTTCCATATTCCTTAAGGAATGGAAGTATGGTGATGGCAAAAAAAATCGTGTTCGAGATTATTGCAGATTCTGATTGTACTACACTCAAAACATGAAAAAAAGTCATTTTCCGAAAAGTGTCTGTGTGTCTGTCTGTGTGTCTTTAGATTTTTTTCTATAGCAAACGATAACTGCCGCAAATTCAAACAGAATCAAATAAATTTTGCATACAGCCCTGATTTGTAGAGTACTCACGACCTATTGTTTTTGGTGAAGATCGGTTGAGGGAAAGGGGTAGTTTACCTGCAACGGTTTTTTTTTTATCTAGGGAAATTTTTTTTTTTTGGCAAACGATAACAGCCGCAAATTCAAACAGAATCAAATAATGTTTCGCATACAGCCCTGGATTGTATAGTTCTCAAGACCTATTGTTTTTGGTGAAGATCGGTTAAGGGAAAGGGGTAGTTTACCTACAACGTTTTTTTAACAAGGGTATTTTCTATGGCAAACGATAACAGCCGCAAATTCAAACAGAATCAAATAATTTTCTGCATACAGCCCTGATTTGTAGAGTACTCAAGACCTATTGTTTTTGGTGAAGATCGGTTAAGGGGAACGGGTAGTTTACCTGCAGCGTTTTTTATCAAGCGTATTTTCTATGGCAAACGATAACTGCCGCTAATTCAAACAGAATCAAATAATTTTTTGCATACGTCCCTGAGTTGAAGAGGTCTCAAGGACTTTCGATTTTGGTGAAGATCGGTTAAGGGGAAGGGGTAGTTTACCGGCAACCTTTTACGTTTTAACAAGAGTAAAGTACTTGAAAATTTATTTAAACTTTTTGAAACAATGGTAATTGTTAAAAATAAAATAATTTTGTTGCACGGCAATAAAATTAAAATTTTTTCATTTTAATGTAATATAATATTTTTCATTTAATACGGCAATAAAAAGGCAGGTAAGACACAAACACACACACACACACACACACACAATTCACGTTATTTCTGGCCTCACTCATGTTTATTTTCTTACGTTTGCACACTTTTTAAATGGAAAGTGCCGAAACCCACACCAACATAACGCGTGCAAGCCGAAAAAATGGACATCAATTTGCTTACTGGCGAAGCTAGTAGTTAATGAATGGGTAGGCAAAAATCTTACCTTAAATTTTTTTTAAGGAATCACTAAAAGGACGGTGGGTCAAATCGGACGCTGAGGTAGAGTTTGCTGTAAACGAATGGTTCCACAAACAGCCGTAAGAATTTTACTAGCAGGGAATCTACAGGTTAGTGCAACAGTGGAACTCATGTCTTAATGTTATTGGAGACTTCTTTTAAAATCGTTGAATAAAAAATGCTTTACAGCTCTATACGTGTGTCTATTGAACAATCCTTGTATTAGTCATACACAATAATACAACTGATTGAACTTCAAATTTTTAAACTTGATTAGTTTCTATATATATGTTTAATGTTACAAATAATTCAAATAACAATCTTGATCATCTGTTAGTTCAGCGGAATAACAGTGACACTTTTAATAACCGCATAAAATAAACACTTAGAAACAACACAGGCGCTTTAACTTAACTGTTTGGACCACAGAAGTGAGGCATGCCTCAATGCTCTATGTGTACAGCGCGGGACAATCCCCCCTACCTACACTTCCCTATCACACCACTACATTGCTTACATACGATGTATACAAAAAACGCTGAGGCAAGTTCAGGTTGCCTCATTCGCTTTAAACGAACTATGCCGAATCTCACCTGTCACCATCTAGCGGTCGCTCAATAAAGCACGTTTCGGTTTAATAAATTTGACAGTCGCAGTAACAATGTATAATCTTTACGTTATGTAGTTCATACGTATTTATAATTTTTATTCTACAGAATTTTTTAGGGTAGGCATTGCCTCAATTGCCTTCATGTAACTTCGCCACTGATATATATGTGTACAACGTTATCGGCAACAAAGAAGTAGTTTTTGTTAAAATTCCTTCCCGGGATATTTGGCCGTAGTCCAATGTTTTCTAAAAAACCAGACATTTCGGCAATGCCATCGACTTCCATCATCAGTGAAAATCGAGTGCGATAACGTGAGGTGGTATACGTTAGTGACCACAGTACTGTGGTTAAGGCTGAAGCAGTAAGTAGAAAGAAGTAGTTTCTATGGTAATATTTCATTTCGAAAATGATTTTAAATATAAATCTTAGAATATGGAAGTCATGTATGGTTCTCCATACCGATATTTTTCTATGGTAAACGATAACAGCCGCAAATTCAAACAGAATCAAATGATGTTTTGCATACAGCCCTGTATTGTAGAGTTCTCAATACATATTGGTGTTGGTGAAGATCGGTTAAGGAAAAGGGGTAGTTTACCTGCAACGTTTTATGTTTTATAAGGGTATTTTCTATGGCAAACGATAAGAGCCGCAAATTCAAACAGAATCAAATACGTTTTTGCATACAGCACTGTTTTGTTGAGTACTAAAGACCTATTGTTTTTGGTGAAGATCGGTTAAGGGAAAGGGGTAGTTTATCAGACACGTTTTTTGTTTTATCAAGGGTATTTTATATGGCAAATGATAACAGCCGCAAATTCAAACAGAATCATATAATATTTTGCATACAGCCCTGAAATATAGAGTTCTCAAGACTGTTGGTGTTGGTGAAGATCGGTTAAGGGAATAGGGTTGTTTACCAGCAACATTTTATGTTTTATCAAGGGTAATTTTTTTTTTGACGAACGATAACTGCCGTACATTAAAACAGAATCAACTACTCTTCTGCATACCTTTTTGAATTATACAGAACTCAAGGTCTGTTGATTTTGTTGAAGTTCGGTTAAGGGAAAGGGGTAGTTTACCGGCAACGTTTTATGTTTTAACAATGGTATTTTTTCTATGACGAACGATAACTGCCGTAAATTCAAAGAGAATCAACTAATGTTTTGCATACAGCCCTGAATTGTAGAGTTCTCAAGACCTATTGTTTTTGGTGAAGATCGGTTAATGGAATAGGGTAGTTTACCAGCAACGTTTTTATGTTTTATCAAGGGTGTTTTATATGGCAAACGATAGCAGCCGCAAATTCAAACAGAATCAAATAATTGTTTGCATACAGGCCTGAATTGTAGAGCACCTAAGACCTGTCATTTTTGGTGAAGATCGGTTAAGGGAAAGGGGTAGTTTACCGGCAACAGTTTTTTATCAACTGTAATTTTTTTCTATGGCAAACGATAACAGCCGCAAATTCAAACAGAATCAAATGATGTTTTGCATACAGCCCTGTATTGTAGAGTTCTCAATACGTATTGGTGTTGGTGAAGATCGGTTAAGGGAAAGGGGTAGTTTACCAGCAACATTTTATGTTTTAACAAGGGTAATTTTTTATATGACGAACGATAACTGCCGTAAATTCAAGCAGAATCAACTAGGATTTTGCATACCTTTTTGAACTAAAGAGAACTCAAGGTCTGTTGATTTTGTTGAAGATCGGTTAAGGGAAGGGGTAGTTTATCAGCAACGTTTTATGTTTTAAAAAGAGTAATTTTTTTATGACGAACGATAACTGCCGAAAATTCAATGAGAATCAAATAATTTTTTGCACCCCCTGAGTTGCAGAGAGCTCAAGGTCTATTGATTTTGGTGAAGATCGGTTATGGGAAAGGGGTAGTTTACCTGCAACATTTTATGTTGTAACAAGAGAAATGTTTCCATGACGAACGATAACTGCCGCACATTCAAACAGAATCAAATATTTTTTTGCATGCTTCCCTGAATTGTAGAGGACGGAAGGTCTGTTGATTTTGGAGAAGATCGGTTAAGAGAAAGGGGTAGTTTACCGGAAACATTTTATGTTTTCACAAGAGTAAAGTACTTTATTTTTATAAATAAAGTATCCTGATAAGAAGCTCATAGTAATCCACTGTAGAAACGTAGATGAAATATCTATAAATGAAGAAGTTAGGAGAACGGGGTGGGGGTAATTTTCTATTATTAAAAATTATAGTTGAAGGTGGAGGGGAGAATTTTTTATATGTGTACTACGTTATCGGCAACAAAGAAGTAGTTTTTTGTTAAAATTGCTTCCCAGGCTCTTTAGCCGTAGTCCTATGTTTTCTGCAAAACCAGACTTTTCGGCAGTGCCATCGACTCCCATCATCGGTGAAAATCGAGTGCGAAAACGTGAGGTGGTGGTAGTATACGTTAGTGAGCACAGTACTGTGGTTAATGCTGAAGCAATAAGTAGAAAGACGTAGTTTCTATGGAAATATTTCATTTCGAATATGATTTTAAATATAAATCTTAGAACATGCAAGTCATGTATGGTTCTCCATACCGATATTTTACTTCCATATTCCTTAAGGAGTGGAAGTATGGTGATGGCAAAAAAAATCGTGTTCGAGATTATTGCAGATTCTGATTGTACTACACTCAAAACATGAAAAAAAGTCATTTTCCGAAAAGTGTCTGTGTGTCTGTCTGTGTGTCTTTAGATTTTTTTCTATAGCAAACGATAACTGCCGCAAATTCAAACAGAATCAAATAAATTTTGCATACAGCCCTGATTTGTAGAGTACTCACGACCTATTGTTTTTGGTGAAGATCGGTTGAGGGAAAGGGGTAGTTTACCTGCAACGGTTTTTTTTATCTAGGGAAATTTTTTTTTTTTGGCAAACGATAACAGCCGCAAATTCAAACAGAATCAAATAATGTTTCGCATACAGCCCTGGATTGTATAGTTCTCAAGACCTATTGTTTTTGGTGAAGATCGGTTAAGGGAAAGGGGTAGTTTACCTACAACGTTTTTTTAACAAGGGTATTTTCTATGGCAAACGATAACAGCCGCAAATTCAAACAGAATCAAATAATTTTCTGCATACAGCCCTGATTTGTAGAGTACTCAAGACCTGTTGTTTTTGGTGAAGATCGGTTAAGGGGAACGGGTAGTTTACCTGCAACGTTTTTTATCAAGCGTATTTTCTATGGCAAACGATAACTGCCGCTAATTCAAACAGAATCAAATAATTTTTTGCATACGTCCCTGAGTTGAAGAGGTCTCAAGGACTTTCGATTTTGGTGAAGATCGGTTAAGGGGAAGGGGTAGTTTACCGGCAACCTTTTACGTTTTAACAAGAGTAAAGTACTTGAAAATTTATTTAAACTTTTTGAAACAATGGTAATTGTTAAAAATAAAATAATTTTGTTGCCCGGCAATAAAATTAAAATTTTTTCATTTTAATGTAATATAATATTTTTCATTTAATACGGCAATAAAAAGGCAGGTAAGACACAAACACACACACACACACACACACACAATTCACGTTATTTCTGGCCTCACTCATGTTTATTTTCTTACGTTTGCACACTTTTTAAATGGAAAGTGCCGAAACCCACACCAACATAACGCGTGCAAGCCGAAAAAATGGACATCAATTTGCTTACTGGCGGAGCTAGTAGTTAATGAATGGGTAGGCAAAAATCTTATCTTAAATTTTTTTTAAGGAATCACTAAAAGGACGGTGGTTCAAATCGGACGCTGAGGTAGAGTTTGCTGTAACCGAATGGTTCCACAAACAGCCGTAAGAATTTTACTAGCAGGGAATCTACAGGTTAGTGCAACAGTGGAACTCATGTCTTAATGTTATTGGAGACTTCTTTTAAAATCGTTGAATAAAAAATGCTTTACAGCTCTATACGTGTGTCTATTGAACAATCCTTGTATTAGTCATACACAATAATACAACTGATTGCACTTCAAACTTTTAAACTTGATTAGTTTCTATATATATGTTTAATGTTACAAATAATTCAAATAACAATCTTGATCATCTGTTAGTTCAGCGGAATAACAGTGACACTTTTAATAACCGCATAAAATAAACACTTAGAAACAACACAGGCGCTTTAACTTAACTGTTTGGACCACAGAAGTGAGGCATGCCTCAATGCTCTATGTGTACAGCGCGGGACAATCCCCCCTACCTACACTTCCCTATCTCACCACTACATTGCTTACATACGATGTATACAAAAAACGCTGAGGCAAGTTCAGGTTGCCTCATTCGCTTTAAACGAACTATGCCGAATCTCACCTGTCACCATCTAGCGGTCGCTCAATAAAGCACGTTTCGGTTTAATAAATTTGACAGTCGCAGTAACAATGTATAATCTTTACGTTATGTAGTTCATACGTATTTATAATTTTTATTCTACAGAATTTTTTAGGGTAGGCATTGCCTCAATTGCCTCCATGTAACTTCGCCACTGATATATATGTGTACAACGTTATCGGCAACAAAGAAGTAGTTTTTGTTAAAATTCCTTCCCGGGATATTTGGCCGTAGTCCAATGTTTTCTACAAAACCAGACATTTCGGCAATACCATCGACTTCCATCATCAGTGAAAATCGAGTGCGATAACGTGAGGTGGTATACGTTAGTGACCACAGTACTGTGGTTAAGGCTGAAGCAGTAAGTAGAAAGAAGTAGTTTCTATGGTAATATTTCATTTCGAAAATGATTTTAAATATAAATCTTAGAATATGGAAGTCATGTATAGTTCTCCATACCGATATTTTTCTATGGTAAACGATAACAGCCGCAAATTCAAACAGAATCAAATGATGTTTTGCATACAGCCCTGTATTGTAGAGTTCTCAATACCTATTGGTGTTGGTGAAGATCGGTTAAGGAAAAGGGGTAGTTTACCTGCAACGTTTTATGTTTTATAAGGGTATTTTCTATGGCAAACGATAAGAGCCGCAAATTCAAACAGAATCAAATACGTTTTTGCATACAGCCCTGTTTTGTTGAGTACTAAAGACCTATTGTTTTTGGTGAAGATCGGTTAAGGGAAAGGGGTAGTTTACCAGACACGTTTTTTGTTTTATCAAGGGTATTTTATATGGCAAATGATAACAGCCGCAAATTCAAACAGAATCATATAATATTTTGCATACAGCCCTGAAATATAGAGTTCTCAAGACCTGTTGGTTTTGGTGAAGATCGGTTAAGGGAATAGGGTTGTTTACCAGCAACATTTTATGTTTTATCAAGGGAAATTTTTTTTTTTTTGACGAACGATAACTGCCGTACATTAAAACAGAATCAACTACTCTTCTGCATACCTTTTTGAATTATACAGAACTCAAGGTCTGTTGATTTTGTTGAAGATCGGTTAAGGGAAAGGGGTAGTTTACCGGCAACGTTTTATGTTTTAACAATGGTATTTTTTCTATGACGAACGATAACTGCCGTAAATTCAAAGAGAATCAACTAATGTTTTGCATACAGCCCTGAATTGTAGAGTTCTCAAGACCTATTGTTTTTGGTGAAGATCGGTTAATGGAATAGGGTAGTTTACCAGCAACGTTTTATGTTTTATCAAGGGTGTTTTATATGGCAAACGATAGCAGCCGCAAATTCAAACAGAATCAAATAATTGTTTGCATACAGGCCTGAATTGTAGAGTACCTAAGACCTGTCATTTTTGGTGAAGATCGGTTAAGGGAAAGGGGTAGTTTACCGGCAACAGTTTTTTATCAACTGTAATTTTTTTCTATGGCAAACGATAACAGCCGCAAATTCAAACAGAATCAAATGATGTTTTGCATACAGCCCTGTATTGTAGAGTTCTCAATACGTATTGGTGTTGGTGAAGATCGGTTAAGGGAAAGGGGTAGTTTACCAGCAACATTTTATGTTTTAACAAGGGTAATTTTTTATATGACGAACGATAACTGCCGTAAATTCAAGCAGAATCAACTAGGTTTTTGCATACCTTTTTGAACTAAAGAGAGCTCAAGGTCTGTTGATTTTGTTGAAGATCGGTTAAGGGAAGGGGTAGTTTATCAGCAACGTTTTATGTTTTAAAAAGAGTAATTTTTTTATGACGAACGATAACTGCCGAAAATTCAATGAGAATCAAATAATTTTTTGCACCTCCTGAGTTGCAGAGAGCTCAAGGTCTATTGATTTTGGTGAAGATCGGTTATGGGAAAGGGGTAGTTTACCTGCAACATTTTATGTTGTAACAAGAGAAATGTTTCCATGACGAACGATAACTGCCGCACATTCAAACAGAATCAAATATTTTTTTGCATGCTTCCCTGAATTGTAGAGGACGGAAGGTCTGTTGATTTTGGAGAAGATCGGTTAAGAGAAAGGGGTAGTTTACCGGAAACATTTTATGTTTTAACAAGAGTAAAGTACTTTATTTTTATAAATAAAGTATCCTGATAAGAAGCTCATAGTAATCCACTGTAGAAACGTAGATGAAATATCTATAAATGAAGAAGTTAGGATAACGGGGTGGGGGTAATTTTCTATTATTAAAAATTATAGTTGAAGGTGGAGGGGAGAATTTTTTATATGTGTACTACGTTATCGGCAACAAAGAAGTAGTTTTTTGTTAAAATTGCTTCCCAGGCTCTTTAGCCGTAGTCCTATGTTTTCTGCAAAACCAGACTTTTCGGCAGTGCCATCGACTCCCATCATCGGTGAAAATCGAGTGCGAAAACGTGAGGTTGTGGTGGTATACGTTAGTGAGCACAGTACTGTGGTTAATGCTGAAGCAATAAGTAGAAAGACGTAGTTTCTATGGAAATATTTCATTTCGAATATGATTTTAAATATAAATCTTAGAACATGGAAGTCATGTATGGTTCTCCATACCGATATTTTACTTCCATATTCCTTAAGGAATGGAAGTATGGTGATGGCAAAAAAAATCGTGTTCGAGATTATTGCAGATTCTGATTGTACTACACTCAAAACATGAAAAAAAGTCATTTTCCGAAAAGTGTCTGTGTGTCTGTCTGTGTGTCTTTAGATTTTTTTCTATGGCAAACGATAACTGCCGCAAATTCAAACAGAATCAAATAAATTTTGCATACAGCCCTGATTTGTAGAGTACTCACGACCTATTGTTTTTGGTGAAGATCGGTTGAGGGAAAGGGGTAGTTTACCTGCAACGGTTTTTTTTTATCTAGGGAAATTTTTTTTTTTTGGCAAACGATAACAGCCGCAAATTCAAACAGAATCAAATAATCTTTCGCATACAGCCCTGGATTGTATAGTTCTCAAGACCTATTGTTTTTTGTGAAGATCGGTTAAGGGAAAGGGGTAGTTTACCAGCAACCTTTTATGTATTAAAAGGGTATTTTCTATGGCAAACGATAACAGCCGCAAATTCAAACAGAATCAAATAATTTTCTGCACACAGCCCTGATTTGTAGAGTACTCAAGACCTATTGTTTTTGGTGAAGATCGGTTAAGGGGAACGGGTAGTTTACCAGCAACGTTTTTTATCAAGCGTATTTTGTATGGCAAACGGTAACTGCCGCTAATTCAAACAGAATCAAATAATTTTTTGCATACTTCCCTGAGTTGAAGAGGTCTCAAGGACTTTCGATTTTGGTGAAGATCGGTTAAGGGGAAGGGGTAGTTTACCGGCAACATTTTACGTTTTAACAAGAGTAAAGTACTTGAAATTTTATTTAAACTTTTTGAAACAATGGTAATTGTTAAAAATAAAATAATTTTGTTGCCCGGCAATAAAATTAAAATTTTTTCATTTTAATGTAATATAATATTTTTCATTTAATACGGCAATAAAAAGGCAGGTAAGACACACACACACACACACACAATTCACGTTATTTCTGGCCTCACTCATGTTTATTTTCTTACGTTTGCACGCTTTTTAAATGGAAAGTGCCGAAACCCACACCAACATAACGCGTGCAAGCCGAAAAAATGGAAATCAATTTGCTTACTGGCGAAGGTAGTAGTTAATGAATGGGTAGGCAAAAATCTTATCTTAAATTTTTTTTAAGGAATCACTAAAAGGACGGTGGGTCAAATCGGACGCTGAGGTAGAGTTTGCTGTAAACGAATGGTTCCACAAACAGCCGTAAGAATTTTACTAGCAGGGAATCTACAGGTTAGTGCAACAGTGGAACTCATGTCTTAATGTTATTGGAGACTTCTTTTAAAATCGTTGAATAAAAAATGCTTTACAGCTCTATACGTGTGTCTATTGAACAATCCTTGTATTAGTCATACACAATAATACAACTGATTGAACTTCAAATTTTTAAACTTGATTAGTTTCTATATATATGTTTAATGTTACAAATAATTCAAATAACAATCTTGATCATCTGTTAGTTCAGCGGAATAACAGTGACACTTTTAATAACCGCATAAAATAAACACTTAGAAACAACACAGGCGCTTTAACTTAACTGTTTGGACCACAGAAGTGAGGCATGCCTCAATGCTCTATGTGTACAGCGCGGGACAATCCCCCCTACCTACACTTCCCTATCACACCACTACATTGCTTACATACGATGTATACAAAAAACGCTGAGGCAAGTTCAGGTTGCCTCATTCGCTTTAAACGAACTATGCCGAATCTCACCTGTCACCATCTAGCGGTCGCTCAATAAAGCACGTTTCGGTTTAATAAATTTGACAGTCGCAGTAACAATGTATAATCTTTACGTTATGTAGTTCATACGTATTTATAATTTTTATTCTACAGAATTTTTTAGGGTAGGCATTGCCTCAATTGCCTCCATGTAACTTCGCCACTGATATATATGTGTACAACGTTATCGGCAACAAAGAAGTAGTTTTTGTTAAAATTCCTTCCCGGGATATTTGGCCGTAGTCCAATGTTTTCTACAAAACCAGACATTTCGGCAATGCCATCGACTTCCATCATCAGTGAAAATCGAGTGCGATAACGTGAGGTGGTATACGTTAGTGACCACAGTACTGTGGTTAAGGCTGAAGCAGTAAGTAGAAAGAAGTAGTTTCTATGGTAATATTTCATTTCGAAAATGATTTTAAATATAAATCTTAGAATATGGAAGTCATGTATGGTTCTCCATACCGATATTTTTCTATGGTAAACGATAACAGCCGCACATTCAAACAGAATCAAATATTTTTTTGCATGCTTCCCTGAATTGTAGAGGACGGAAGGTCTGTTGATTTTGGAGAAGATCGGTTAAGAGAAAGGGGTAGTTTACCGGAAACATTTTATGTTTTAACAAGAGTAAAGTACTTTATTTTTATAAATAAAGTATCCTGATAAGAAGCTCATAGTAATCCACTGTAGAAACGTAGATGAAATATCTATAAATGAAGAAGTTAGGAGAACGGGGTGGGGGTAATTTTCTATTATTAAAAATTATAGTTGAAGGTGGAGGGGAGAATTTTTTATATGTGTACTACGTTATCGGCAACAAAGAAGTAGTTTTTTGTTAAAATTGCTTCCCAGGCTCTTTAGCCGTAGTCCTATGTTTTCTGCAAAACCAGACTTTTCGGCAGTGCCATCGACTCCCATCATCGGTGAAAATCGAGTGCGAAAACGTGAGGTTGTGGTGGTATACGTTAGTGAGCACAGTACTGTGGTTAATGCTGAAGCAATAAGTAGAAAGACGTAGTTTCTATGGAAATATTTCATTTCGAATATGATTTTAAATATAAATCTTAGAACATGCAAGTCATGTATGGTTCTCCATACCGATATTTTACTTCCATATTCCTTAAGGAATGGAAGTATGGTGATGGCAAAAAAAATCGTGTTCGAGATTATTGCAGATTCTGATTGTACTACACTCAAAACATGAAAAAAAGTCATTTTCCGAAAAGTGTCTGTGTGTCTGTCTGTGTGTCTTTAGATTTTTCTCTATGGCAAACGATAACTGCCGCAAATTCAAACAGAATCAAATAAATTTTGCATACAGCCCTGATTTGTAGAGTACTCACGACCTATAGTTTTTGGTGAAGATCGGTTGAGGGAAAGGGGTAGTTTACCTGCAACGGTTTTTTTTTATCTAGGGAAATTTTTTTTTTTGGCAAACGATAACAGCCGCAAATTCAAACAGAATCAAATAATGTTTCGCATACAGCCCTGGATTGTATAGTTCTCAAGACCTATTGTTTTTGGTGAAGATCGGTTAAGGGAAAGGGGTAGTTTACCTACAACGTTTTTTTAACAAGGGTATTTTCTATGGCAAACGATAACAGCCGCAAATTCAAACAGAATCAAATAATTTTCTGCACACAGCCCTGATTTGTAGAGTACTCAAGACCTATTGTTTTTGGTGAAGATCGGTTAAGGGGAACGGGTAGTTTACCAGCAACGTTTTTTATCAAGCGTATTTTGTATGGCAAACGATAACTGCCGCTAATTCAAACAGAATCAAATAATTTTTTGCATACTTCCCTGAGTTGAAGAGGTCTCAAGGACTTTCGATTTTGGTGAAGATCGGTTAAGGGGAAGGGGTAGTTTACCGGCAACCTTTTACGTTTTAACAAGAGTAAAGTACTTGAAAATTTATTTAAACTTTTTGAAACAATGGTAATTGTTAAAAATAAAATAATTTTGTTGCCCGGCAATAAAATTAAAATTTTTTCATTTTAATGTAATATAATATTTTTCATTTAATACGGCAATAAAAAGGCAGGTAAGACACACACACACACACACACACACACACACACACACACACACACACACACACACACACACACAATTCACGTTATTTCTGGCCTCACTCATGTTTATTTTCTTACGTTTGCACGCTTTTTAAATGGAAAGTGCCGAAACCCACACCAACATAACGCGTGCAAGCCGAAAAAATGGAAATCAATTTGCTTACTGGCGAAGGTAGTAGTTAATGAATGGGTAGGCAAAAATCTTATCTTAAATTTTTTTTAAGGAATCACTAAAAGGACGGTGGGTCAAATCGGACGCTGAGGTAGAGTTTGCTGTAAACGAATGGTTCCACAAACAGCCGTAAGAATTTTACTAGCAGGGAATCTACAGGTTAGTGCAACAGTGGAACTCATGTCTTAATGTTATTGGAGACTTCTTTTAAAATCGTTGAATAAAAAATGCTTTACAGCTCTATACGTGTGTCTATTGAACAATCCTTGTATTAGTCATACACAATAATACAACTGATTGAACTTCAAATTTTTAAACTTGATTAGTTTCTATATATATGTTTAATGTTACAAATAATTCAAATAACAATCTTATCATCTGTTAGTTCAGCGGAATAACAGTGACACTTTTAATAACCGCATAAAATAAACACTTAGAAACAACACAAGCGCTTTAACTTAACTGTTTGGACCACAGAAGTGAGGCATGCCTCAATGCTCTATGTGTACAGCGCGGGACAATCCCCCCTACCTACACTTCCCTATCACACCACTACATTGCTTACATACGATGTATACAAAAAACGCTGAGGCAAGTTCAGGTTGCCTCATTCGCTTTAAACGAACTATGCCGAATCTCACCTGTCACCATCTAGCGGTCGCTCAATAAAGCACGTTTCGGTTTAATAAATTTGACAGTCGCAGTAACAATGTATAATCTTTACGTTATGTAGTTCATACGTATTTATAATTTTTATTCTACAGAATTTTTTAGGGTAGGCATTGCCTCAATTGCCTCCATGTAACTTCGCCACTGATATATATGTGTACAACGTTATCGGCAACAAAGAAGTAGTTTTTGTTAAAATTCCTTCCCGGGATATTTGGCCGTAGTCCAATGTTTTCTACAAAACCAGACATTTCGGCAATGCCATCGACTTCCATCATCAGTGAAAATCGAGTGCGATAACGTGAGGTGGTATACGTTAGTCACCACAGTACTGTGGTTAAGGCTGAAGCAGTAAGTAGAAAGAAGTAGTTTCTATGGTAATATTTCATTTCGAAAATGATTTTAAATATAAATCTTAGAATATGGAAGTCATGTATGGTTCTCCATACCGATATTTTTCTATGGTAAACGATAACAGCCGCAAATTCAAACAGAATCAAATGATGTTTTGCATACAGCCCTGTATTGTAGAGTTCTCAATACCTATTGGTGTTGGTGAAGATCGGTTAAGGAAAAGGGGTAGTTTACCTGCAACGTTTTATGTTTTATAAGGGTATTTTCTATGGCAAACGATAAGAGCCGCAAATTCAAACAGAATCAAATACGTTTTTGCATACAGCCCTGTTTTGTTGAGTACTAAAGACCTATTGTTTTTGGTGAAGATCGGTTAAGGGAAAGGGGTAGTTTACCAAGACACGTTTTTTGTTTTATCAAGGGTATTTTATATGGCAAATGATAACAGCCGCAAATTCAAACAGAATCATATAATATTTTGCATACAGCCCTGAAATATAGAGTTCTCAAGACCTGTTGGTTTTGGTGAAGATCGGTTAAGGGAATAGGGTTGTTTACCAGCAACATTTTATGTTTTATCAAGGGAAATTTTTTTTTTTTTTTGACGAACGATAACTGCCGTACATTAAAACAGAATCAACTACTCTTCTGCATACCTTTTTGAATTATACAGAACTCAAGGTCTGTTGATTTTGTTGAAGATCGGTTAAGGGAAAGGGGTAGTTTACCGGCAACGTATTATGTTTTAACAATGGTATTTTTTCTATGACGAACGATAACTGCCGTAAATTCAAAGAGAATCAACTAATGTTTTGCATACAGCCCTGAATTGTAGAGTTCTCAAGACCTATTGTTTTTGGTGAAGATCGGTTAATGGAATAGGGTAGTTTACCAGCAACGTTTTATGTTTTATCAAGGGTGTTTTATATGGCAAACGATAGCAGCCGCAAATTCAAACAGAATCAAATAATTGTTTGCATACAGGCCTGAATTGTAGAGCACCTAAGACCTGTCATTTTTGGTGAAGATCGGTTAAGGGAAAGGGGTAGTTTACCGGCAACAGTTTTTTATCAACTGTAATTTTTTTCTATGGCAAACGATAACAGCCGCAAATTCAAACAGAATCAAATGATGTTTTGCATACAGCCCTGTATTGTAGAGTTCTCAATACGTATTGGTGTTGGTGAAGATCGGTTAAGGGAAAGGGGTAGTTTACCAGCAACATTTTATGTTTTAACAAGGGTAATTTTTTATATGACGAACGATAACTGCCGTAAATTCAAGCAGAATCAACTAGGTTTTTGCATACCTTTTTGAACTAAAGAGAACTCAAGGTCTGTTGATTTTGTTGAAGATCGGTTAAGGGAAGGGGTAGTTTATCAGCAACGTTTTATGTTTTAAAAAGAGTAATTTTTTTATGACGAACGATAACTGCCGAAAATTCAATGAGAATCAAATAATTTTTTGCACCCCCTCAGTTGCAGAGAGCTCAAGGTCTATTGATTTTGGTGAAGATCGGTTATGGGAAAGGGGTAGTTTACCTGCAACATTTTATGTTGTAACAAGAGAAATGTTTCCATGACGAACGATAACTGCCGCACATTCAAACAGAATCAAATATTTTTTTGCATGCTTCCCTGAATTGTAGAGGACGGAAGGTCTGTTGATTTTGGAGAAGATCGGTTAAGAGAAAGGGGTAGTTTACCGGAAACATTTTATGTTTTAACAAGAGTAAAGTACTTTATTTTTATAAATAAAGTATCCTGATAAGAAGCTCATAGTAATCCACTGTAGAAACGTAGATGAAATATCTATAAATGAAGAAGTTAGGAGAACGGGGTGGGGGTAATTTTCTATTATTAAAAATTATAGTTGAAGGTGGAGGGGAGAATTTTTTATATGTGTACTACGTTATCGGCAACAAAGAAGTAGTTTTTTGTTAAAATTGCTTCCCAGGCTCTTTAGCCGTAGTCCTATGTTTTCTGCAAAACCAGACTTTTCGGCAGTGCCATCGACTCCCATCATCGGTGAAAATCGAGTGCGAAAACGTGAGGTGGTGGTGGTATACGTTAGTGAGCACAGTACTGTGGTTAATGCTGAAGCAATAAGTAGAAAGACGTAGTTTCTATGGAAATATTTCATTTCGAATATGATTTTAAATATAAATCTTAGAACATGGAAGTCATGTATAGTTCTCCATACCGATATTTTACTTCCATATTCCTTAAGGAATGGAAGTATGGTGATGGCAAAAAAAATCGTGTTCGAGATTGTTGCAGATTCTGATTGTACTACACTCAAAACATGAAAAAAAGTCATTTTCCGAAAAGTGTCTGTGTGTCTGTTGTGTGTCTTTAGATTTTTTTCTATGGCAAACGATAACTGCCGCAAATTCAAACAGAATCAAATAAATTTTGCATACAGCCCTGATTTGTAGAGTACTCACGACCTATTGTTCTTGGTGAAGATCGGTTGAGGGAAAGGGGTAGTTTACCTGCAACGGTTTTTTTTTATCTAGGGAAATTTTTTTTTTTGGCAAACGATAACAGCCGCAAATTCAAACAGAATCAAATAATGTTTCGCATACAGCCCTGGATTGTATAGTTCTCAAGACCTATTGTTTTTGGTGAAGATCGGTTAAGGGAAAGGGGTAGTTTACCTACAACGTTTTTTTAACAAGGGTATTTTCTATGGCAAACGATAACAGCCGCAAATTCAAACAGAATCAAATAATTTTCTGCATACAGCCCTGATTTGTAGAGTACTCAAGACCTATTGTTTTTGGTGAAGATCGGTTAAGGGGAAGGGGTAGTTTACCAGCAACGTTTTTTATCAAGCGTATTTTCTATGGCAAACGAGAACTGCCGCTAATTCAAACAGAATCAAATAATTTTTTGCATACGTCCCTGAGTTGAAGAGGTCTCAAGGACTTTCGATTTTGGTGAAGATCGGTTAAGGGGAAGGGGTAGTTTACCGGCAACATTTTACGTTTTAACAAGAGTAAAGTACTCGAAAATTTATTTAAACTTTTTGAAACAATGGTAATTGTTAAAAATAAAATAATTTTGTTGCCCGGCAAAATAAAATTAAAATTTTTTCATTTTAATGTAATATAATATTTTTCATTTAATACGGCAATAAAAAGGCAGGTAAGACACAAACACACACACACACACACACACACACACAGTTCACGTTATTTCTGGCCTCACTCATGTTTATTTTCTTACGTTTGCACGCTTTTTAAATGGAAAGTGCCGAAACCCACACCAACATAACGCGTGCAAGCCGAAAAAATGGACATCAATTTGCTTACTGGCGAAGCTAGTAGTTAATGAATGGGTAGGCAAAAATCTTATCTTAAATTTTTTTTAAGGAATCACTAAAAGGACGGTGGGTCAAATCGGACGCTGAGGTAGAGTTTGCTGTAACCGAATGGTTCCACAAACAGCCGTAAGAATTTTACTAGCAGGGAATCTACAGGTTAGTGCAACAGTGGAACTCATGTCTTAATGTTATTGGAGACTTCTTTTAAAATCGTTGAATAAAAAATGCTTTACAGCTCTATACGTGTGTCTATTGAACAATCCTTGTATTAGTCATACACAATAATACAACTGATTGAACTTCAAATTTTTAAACTTGATTAGTTTCTATATATATGTTTAATGTTACAAATAATTCAAATAACAATCTTGATCATCTGTTAGTTCAGCGGAATAACAGTGACACTTTTAATAACCGCATAAAATAAACACTTAGAAACAACACAGGCGCTTTAACTTAACTGTTTGGACCACAGTAGTGAGGCATGCCTCAATGCTCTATGTGTACAGCGCGGGACAATCCCCCCTACCTACACTTCCCTATCACACCACTACATTGCTTACATACGATGTATACAAAAAACGCTGAGGCAAGTTCAGGTTGCCTCATTCGCTTTAAACGAACTATGCCGAATCTCACCTGTCACCATCTAGCGGTCGCTCAATAAAGCACGTTTCGGTTTAATAAATTTGACAGTCGCAGTAACAATGTATAATCTTTACGTTATGTAGTTCATACGTATTTATAATTTTTATTCTACAGAATTTTTTAGGGTAGGCATTGCCTCAATTGCCTCCATGTAACTTCGCCACTGATATATATGTGTACAACGTTATCGGCAACAAAGAAGTAGTTTTTGTTAAAATTCCTTCCCGGGATATTTGGCCGTAGTCCAATGTTTTCTACAAAACCAGACATTTCGGCAATGCCATCGACTTCCATCATCAGTGAAAATCGAGTGCGATAACGTGAGGTGGTATACGTTAGTCACCACAGTACTGTGGTTAAGGCTGAAGCAGTAAGTAGAAAGAAGTAGTTTCTATGGTAATATTTCATTTCGAAAATGATTTTAAATATAAATCTTAGAATATGGAAGTCATGTATGGTTCTCCATACCGATATTTTTCTATGGTAAACGATAACAGCCGCAAATTCAAACAGAATCAAATGATGTTTTGCATACAGCCCTGTATTGTAGAGTTCTCAATACCTATTGGTGTTGGTGAAGATCGGTTAAGGAAAAGGGGTAGTTTACCTGCAACGTTTTATGTTTTATAAGGGTATTTTCTATGGAAAACGATAAGAGCCGCAAATTCAAACAGAATCAAATACGTTTTTGCATACAGCCCTGTTTTGTTGAGTACTAAAGACCTATTGTTTTTGGTGAAGATCGGTTAAGGGAAAGGGGTAGTTTACCAGACACGTTTTTTGTTTTATCAAGGGTATTTTATATGGCAAATGATAACAGCCGCAAATTCAAACAGAATCATATAATATTTTGCATACAGCCCTGAAATATAGAGTTCTCAAGACCTGTTGGTGTTGGTGAAGATCGGTTAAGGGAATAGGGTTGTTTACCAGCAACATTTTATGTTTTATCAAGGGTAATTTTTTTTTTTTTTTGACGAACGATAACTGCCGTACATTAAAACAGAATCAACTACTCTTCTGCATACCTTTTTGAATTATACAGAACTCAAGGTCTGTTGATTTTGTTGAAGTTCGGTTAAGGGAAAGGGGTAGTTTACCGGCAACGTTTTATGTTTTAACAATGGTATTTTTTCTATGACGAACGATAACTGCCGTAAATTCAAAGAGAATCAACTAATGTTTTGCATACAGCCCTGAATTGTAGAGTTCTCAAGACCTATTGTTTTTGGTGAAGATCGGTTAATGGAATAGGGTAGTTTACCAGCAACGTTTTATGTTTTATCAAGGGTGTTTTATATGGCAAACGATAGCAGCCGCAAATTCAAACAGAATCAAATAATTGTTTGCATACAGGCCTGAATTGTAGAGCACCTAAGACCTGTCATTTTTGGTGAAGATCGGTTAAGGGAAAGGGGTAGTTTACCGGCAACAGTTTTTTATCAACTGTAATTTTTTTCTATGGCAAACGATAACAGCCGCAAATTCAAACAGAATCAAATGATGTTTTGCATACAGCCCTGTATTGTAGAGTTCTCAATACGTATTGGTGTTGGTGAAGATCGGTTAAGGGAAATGGGTAGTTTACCAGCAACATTTTATGTTTTAACAAGGGTAATTTTTTTATGACGAACGATAACTGCCGAAAATTCAATGAGAATCAAATAATTTTTTGCACCCCCTGAGTTGCAGAGAGCTCAAGGTCTATTGATTTTGGTGAAGATCGGTTATGGGAAAGGGGTAGTTCACCTGCAACATTTTATGTTGTAACAAGAGAAATGTTTCCATGACGAACGATAACTGCCGCACATTCAAACAGAATCAAATATTTTTTTGCATGCTTCCCTGAATTGTAGAGGACGGAAGGTCTGTTGATTTTGGAGAAGATCGGTTAAGAGAAAGGGGTAGTTTACCGGAAACATTTTATGTTTTAACAAGAGTAAAGTACTTTATTTTTATAAATAAATTATCCTGATAAGAAGCTCATAGTAATCCACTGTAGAAACGTAGATGAAATATCTATAAATGAAGAAGTTAGGAGAACGGGGTGGGGGTAATTTTCTATTATTAAAAATTATAGTTGAAGGTGGAGGGGAGAATTTTTTATATGTGTACTACGTTATCGGCAACAAAGAAGTAGTTTTTTGTTAAAATTGCTTCCCAGGCTCTTTAGCCGTAGTCCTATGTTTTCTGCAAAACCAGACTTTTCGGCAGTGCCATCGACTCCCATCATCGGTGAAAATCGAGTGCGAAAACGTGAGGTGGTGGTGGTATACGTTAGTGAGCACAGTACTGTGGTTAATGCTGAAGCAATAAGTAGAAAGACGTAGTTTCTATGGAAATATTTCATTTCGAATATGATTTTAAATATAAATCTTAGAACATGGAAGTCATGTATGGTTCTCCATACCGATATTTTACTTCCATATTCCTTAAGGAATGGAAGTATGGTGATGGCAAAAAAAATCGTGTTCGAGATTATTGCAGATTCTGATTGTGCTACACTCAAAACATGAAAAAAAGTCATTTTCCGAAAAGTGTCTGTGTGTCTGTCTGTGTGTCTTTAGATTTTTTTCTATGGCAAACGATAACTGCCGCAAATTCAAACAGAATCAAATAAATTTTGCATACAGCCCTGATTTGTAGAGTACTCACGACCTATTGTTTTTGGTGAAGATCGGTTGAGGGAAAGGGGTAGTTTACCAGCAACGGTTTTTTTTTATCTAGGGAAATTTTTTTTTTTTGGCAAACGATAACAGCCGCAAATTCAAACAGAATCAAATAATGTTTCGCATACAGCCCTGGATTGTATAGTTCTCAAGACCTATTGTTTTTGGTGAAGATCGGTTAAGGGAAAGGGGTAGTTTACCGGCAACCTTTTACGTTTTAACAAGAGTAAAGTACTTGAAAATTTATTTAAACTTTTTGAAACAATGGTAATTGTTAAAAATAAAATAATTTTGTTGCCCGGCAAAATAAAATTAAAATTTTTTCATTTTAATGTAATATAATATTTTTCATTTAATACGGCAATAAAAAGGCAGGTAAGACACAAACACACACACACACACACACACACACACAATTCACGTTATTTCTGGCCTCACTCATGTTTATTTTCTTACGTTTGCACGCTTTTTAAATGGAAAGTGCCGAAACCCACACCAACATAACGCGTGCAAGCCGAAAAAATGGACATCAATTTGCTTACTGGCGAAGCTAGTAGTTAATGAATGGGTAGGCAAAAATCTTATCTTAAATTTTTTTTAAGGAATCACTAAAAGGACGGTGGGTCAAATCGGACGCTGAGGTAGAGTTTGCTGTAACCGAATGGTTCCACAAACAGCCGTAAGAATTTTACTAGCAGGGAATCTACAGGTTAGTGCAACAGTGGAACTCATGTCTTAATGTTATTGGAGACTTCTTTTAAAACCGTTGAATAAAAAATGCTTTACAGCTCTATACGTGTGTCTATTGAACAATCCTTGTATTAGTCATACACAATAATACAACTGATTGAACTTCAAATTTTTAAACTTGATTAGTTTCTATATATATGTTTAATGTTACAAATAATTCAAATAACAATCTTGATCATCTGTTAGTTCAGCGGAATAACAGTGACACTTTTAATAACCGCATAAAATAAACACTTAGAAACAACACAGGCGCTTTAACTTAACTGTTTGGACCACAGTAGTGAGGCATGCCTCAATGCTCTATGTGTACAGCGCGGGACAATCCCCCCTACCTACACTTCCCTATCACACCACTACATTGCTTACATACGATGTATACAAAAAACGCTGAGGCAAGTTCAGGTTGCCTCATTCGCTTTAAACGAACTATGCCGAATCTCACCTGTCACCATCTAGCGGTCGCTCAATAAAGCACGTTTCGGTTTAATAAATTTGACAGTCGCAGTAACAATGTATAATCTTTACGTTATGTAGTTCATACGTATTTATAATTTTTATTCTACAGAATTTTTTAGGGTAGGCATTGCCTCAATTGCCTCCATGTAACTTCGCCACTGATATATATGTGTACAACGTTATCGGCAACAAAGAAGTAGTTTTTGTTAAAATTCCTTCCCGGGATATTTGGCCGTAGTCCAATGTTTTCTACAAAACCAGACATTTCGGCAATGCCATCGACTTCCATCATCAGTGAAAATCGAGTGCGATAACGTGAGGTGGTATACGTTAGTGACCACAGTACTGTGGTTAAGGCTGAAGCAGTAAGTAGAAAGAAGTAGTTTCTATGGTAATATTTCATTTCGAAAATGATTTTAAATATAAATCTTAGAATATGGAAGTCATGTATGGTTCTCCATACCGATATTTTTCTATGGTAAACGATAACAGCCGCAAATTCAAACAGAATCAAATGATGTTTTGCATACAGCCCTGTATTGTAGAGTTCTCAATACCTATTGGTGTTGGTGAAGATCGGTTAAGGAAAAGGGGTAGTTTACCAGCAACGTTTTATGTTTTATAAGGGTATTTTCTATGGAAAACGATAAGAGCCGCAAATTCAAACAGAATCAAATACGTTTTTGCATACAGCCCTGTTTTGTTGAGTACTAAAGACCTATTGTTTTTGGTGAAGATCGGTTAAGGGAAAGGGGTAGTTTACCAGACACGTTTTTTGTTTTATCAAGGGTATTTTATATGGCAAATGATAACAGCCGCAAATTCAAACAGAATCATATAATATTTTGCATACAGCCCTGAAATATAGAGTTCTCAAGACCTGTTGGTGTTGGTGAAGATCGGTTAAGGGAATAGGGTTGTTTACCAGCAACATTTTATGTTTTATCAAGGGTAATTTTTTTTTTTTGACGAACGATAACTGCCGTACATTAAAACAGAATCAACTACTCTTCTGCATACCTTTTTGAATTATACAGAACTCAAGGTCTGTTGATTTTGTTGAAGTTCGGTTAAGGGAAAGGGGTAGTTTACGGGCAACGTTTTATGTTTTAACAATGGTATTTTTTCTATGACGAACGATAACTGCCGTAAATTCAAAGAGAATCAACTAATGTTTTGCATACAGCCCTGAATTGTAGAGTTCTCAAGACCTATTGTTTTTGGTGAAGATCGGTTAATGGAATAGGGTAGTTTACCAGCAACGTTTTATGTTTTATCAAGGGTGTTTTATATGGCAAACGATAGCAGCCGCAAATTCAAACAGAATCAAATAATTGTTTGCATACAGGCCTGAATTGTAGAGCACCTAAGACCTGTCATTTTTGGTGAAGATCGGTTAAGGGAAAGGGGTAGTTTACCGGCAACAGTTTTTTATCAACTGTAATTTTTTTCTATGGCAAACGATAACAGCCGCAAATTCAAACAGAATCAAATGATGTTTTGCATACAGCCCTGTATTGTAGAGTTCTCAATACGTATTGGTGTTGGTGAAGATCGGTTAAGGGAAATGGGTAGTTTACCAGCAACATTTTATGTTTTAACAAGGGTAATTTTTTTATGACGAACGATAACTGCCGAAAATTCAATGAGAATCAAATAATTTTTTGCACCCCCTGAGTTGCAGAGAGCTCAAGGGCTATTGATTTTGGTGAAGATCGGTTATGGGAAAGGGGTAGTTCACCTGCAACATTTTATGTTGTAACAAGAGAAATGTTTCCATGACGAACGATAACTGCCGCACATTCAAACAGAATCAAATATTTTTTTGCATGCTTCCCTGAATTGTAGAGGACGGAAGGTCTGTTGATTTTGGAGAAGATCGGTTAAGAGAAAGGGGTAGTTTACCGGAAACATTTTATGTTTTAACAAGAGTAAAGTACTTTATTTTTATAAATAAATTATCCTGATAAGAAGCTCATAGTAATCCACTGTAGAAACGTAGATGAAATATCTATAAATGAAGAAGTTAGGAGAACGGGGTGGGGGTAATTTTCTATTATTAAAAATTATAGTTGAAGGTGGAGGGGAGAATTTTTTATATGTGTACTACGTTATCGGCAACAAAGAAGTAGTTTTTTGTTAAAATTGCTTCCCAGGCTCTTTAGCCGTAGTCCTATGTTTTCTGCAAAACCAGACTTTTCGGCAGTGCCATCGACTCCCATCATCGGTGAAAATCGAGTGCGAAAACGTGAGGTGGTGGTGGTATACGTTAGTGAGCACAGTACTGTGGTTAATGCTGAAGCAATAAGTAGAAAGACGTAGTTTCTATGGAAATATTTCATTTCGAATATGATTTTAAATATAAATCTTAGAACATGGAAGTCATGTATGGTTCTCCATACCGATATTTTACTTCCATATTCCTTAAGGAATGGAAGTATGGTGATGGCAAAAAAAATCGTGTTCGAGATTATTGCAGATTCTGATTGTGCTACACTCAAAACATGAAAAAAAGTCATTTTCCGAAAAGTGTCTGTGTGTCTGTCTGTGTGTCTTTAGATTTTTTTCTATGGCAAACGATAACTGCCGCAAATTCAAACAGAATCAAATAAATTTTGCATACAGCCCTGATTTGTAGAGTACTCACGACCTATTGTTTTTGGTGAAGATCGGTTGAGGGAAAGGGGTAGTTTACCAGCAACGGTTTTTTTTTATCTAGGGAAATTTTTTTTTTTTGGCAAACGATAACAGCCGCAAATTCAAACAGAATCAAATAATGTTTCGCATACAGCCCTGGATTGTATAGTTCTCAAGACCTATTGTTTTTGGTGAAGATCGGTTAAGGGAAAGGGGTAGTTTACCGGCAACCTTTTACGTTTTAACAAGAGTAAAGTACTTGAAAATTTATTTAAACTTTTTGAAACAATGGTAATTGTTAAAAATAAAATAATTTTGTTGCCCGGCAAAATAAAATTAAAATTTTTTCATTTTAATGTAATATAATATTTTTCATTTAATACGGCAATAAAAAGGCAGGTAAGACACAAACACACACACACACACACACACACACACAATTCACGTTATTTCTGGCCTCACTCATGTTTATTTTCTTACGTTTGCACGCTTTTTAAATGGAAAGTGCCGAAACCCACACCAACATAACGCGTGCAAGCCGAAAAAATGGACATCAATTTGCTTACTGGCGAAGCTAGTAGTTAATGAATGGGTAGGCAAAAATCTTATCTTAAATTTTTTTTAAGGAATCACTAAAAGGACGGTGGGTCAAATCGGACGCTGAGGTAGAGTTTGCTGTAAACGAATGGTTCCACAAACAGCCGTAAGAATTTTACTAGCAGGGAATCTACAGGTTAGTGCAACAGTGGAACTCATGTCTTAATGTTATTGGAGACTTCTTTTAAAATCGTTGAATAAAAAATGCTTTACAGCTCTATACGTGTGTCTATTGAACAATCCTTGTATTAGTCATACACAATAATACAACTGATTGAACTTCAAATTTTTAAACTTGATTAGTTTCTATATATATGTTTAATGTTACAAATAATTCAAATAACAATCTTGATCATCTGTTAGTTCAGCGGAATAACAGTGACACTTTTAATAACCGCATAAAATAAACACTTAGAAACAACACAGGCGCTTTAACTTAACTGTTTGGACCACAGTAGTGAGGCATGCCTCAATGCTCTATGTGTACAGCGCGGGACAATCCCCCCTACCTACACTTCCCTATCACACCACTACATTGCTTACATACGATGTATACAAAAAACGCTGAGGCAAGTTCAGGTTGCCTCATTCGCTTTAAACGAACTATGCCGAATCTCACCTGTCACCATCTAGCGGTCGCTCAATAAAGCACGTTTCGGTTTAATAAATTTGACAGTCGCAGTAACAATGTATAATCTTTACGTTATGTAGTTCATACGTATTTATAATTTTTATTCTACAGAATTTTTTAGGGTAGGCATTGCCTCAATTGCCTCCATGTAACTTCGCCACTGATATATATGTGTACAACGTTATCGGCAACAAAGAAGTAGTTTTTGTTAAAATTCCTTCCCGGGATATTTGGCCGTAGTCCAATGTTTTCTACAAAACCAGACATTTCGGCAATGCCATCGATTTCCATCATCAGTGAAAATCGAGTGCGATAACGTGAGGTGGTATACGTTAGTGACCACAGTACTGTGGTTAAGGCTGAAGCAGTAAGTAGAAAGAAGTAGTTTCTATGGTAATATTTCATTTCGAAAATGATTTTAAATATAAATCTTAGAATATGGAAGTCATGTATGGTTCTCCATACCGATATTTTTCTATGGTAAACGATAACAGCCGCAAATTCAAACAGAATCAAATGATGTTTTGCATACAGCCCTGTATTGTAGAGTTCTCAATACCTATTGGTGTTGGTGAAGATCGGTTAAGGAAAAGGGGTAGTTTACCTGCAACGTTTTATGTTTTATAAGGGTATTTTCTATGGAAAACGATAAGAGCCGCAAATTCAAACAGAATCAAATACGTTTTTGCATACAGCCCTGTTTTGTTGAGTACTAAAGACCTATTGTTTTTGGTGAAGATCGGTTAAGGGAAAGGGGTAGTTTACCAGACACGTTTTTTGTTTTATCAAGGGTATTTTATATGGCAAATGATAACAGCCGCAAATTCAAACAGAATCATATAATATTTTGCATACAGCCCTGAAATATAGAGTTCTCAAGACCTGTTGGTGTTGGTGAAGATCGGTTAAGGGAATAGGGTTGTTTACCAGCAACATTTTATGTTTTATCAAGGGTAATTTTTTTTTTTTGACGAACGATAACTGCCGTACATTAAAACAGAATCAACTACTCTTCTGCATACCTTTTTGAATTATACAGAACTCAAGGTCTGTTGATTTTGTTGAAGTTCGGTTAAGGGAAAGGGGTAGTTTACCGGCAACGTTTTATGTTTTAACAATGGTATTTTTTCTATGACGAACGATAACTGCCGTAAATTCAAAGAGAATCAACTAATGTTTTGCATACAGCCCTGAATTGTAGAGTTCTCAAGACCTATTGTTTTTGGTGAAGATCGGTTAATGGAATAGGGTAGTTTACCAGCAACGTTTTATGTTTTATCAAGGGTGTTTTATATGGCAAACGATAGCAGCCGCAAATTCAAACAGAATCAAATAATTGTTTGCATACAGGCCTGAATTGTAGAGCACCTAAGACCTGTCATTTTTGGTGAAGATCGGTTAAGGGAAAGGGGTAGTTTACCGGCAACAGTTTTTTATCAACTGTAATTTTTTTCTATGGCAAACGATAACAGCCGCAAATTCAAACAGAATCAAATGATGTTTTGCATACAGCCCTGTATTGTAGAGTTCTCAATACGTATTGGTGTTGGTGAAGATCGGTTAAGGGAAATGGGTAGTTTACCAGCAACATTTTATGTTTTAACAAGGGTAATTTTTTTATGACGAACGATAACTGCCGAAAATTCAATGAGAATCAAATAATTTTTTGCACCCCCTGAGTTGCAGAGAGCTCAAGGTCTATTGTTTTGGTGAAGATCGGTTATGGGAAAGGGGTAGTTCACCTGCAACATTTTATGTTGTAACAAGAGAAATGTTTCCATGACGAACGATAACTGCCGCACATTCAAACAGAATCAAATATTTTTTTGCATGCTTCCCTGAATTGTAGAGGACGGAAGGTCTGTTGATTTTGGAGAAGATCGGTTAAGAGAAAGGGGTAGTTTACCGGAAACATTTTATGTTTTAACAAGAGTAAAGTACTTTATTTTTATAAATAAATTATCCTGATAAGAAGCTCATAGTAATCCACTGTAGAAACGTAGATGAAATATCTATAAATGAAGAAGTTAGGAGAACGGGGTGGGGGTAATTTTCTATTATTAAAAATTATAGTTGAAGGTGGAGGGGAGAATTTTTTATATGTGTACTACGTTATCGGCAACAAAGAAGTAGTTTTTTGTTAAAATTGCTTCCCAGGCTCTTTAGCCGTAGTCCTATGTTTTCTGCAAAACCAGACTTTTCGGCAGTGCCATCGACTCCCATCATCGGTGAAAATCGAGTGCGAAAACGTGAGGTGGTGGTGGTATACGTTAGTGAGCACAGTACTGTGGTTAATGCTGAAGCAATAAGTAGAAAGACGTAGTTTCTATGGAAATATTTCATTTCGAATATGATTTTAAATATAAATCTTAGAACATGGAAGTCATGTATGGTTCTCCATACCGATATTTTACTTCCATATTCCTTAAGGAATGGAAGTATGGTGATGGCAAAAAAAATCGTGTTCGAGATTATTGCAGATTCTGATTGTACTACACTCAAAACATGAAAAAAAGTCATTTTCCGAAAAGTGTCTGTGTGTCTGTCTGTGTGTCTTTAGATTTTTTTCTATGGCAAACGATAACTGCCGCAAATTCAAACAGAATCAAATAAATTTTGCATACAGCCCTGATTTGTAGAGTACTCACGACCTATTGTTTTTGGTGAAGATCGGTTGAGGGAAAGGGGTAGTTTACCAGCAACGGTTTTTTTTTATCTAGGGAAATTTTTTTTTTTTGGCAAACGATAACAGCCGCAAATTCAAACAGAATCAAATAATGTTTCGCATACAGCCCTGGATTGTATAGTTCTCAAGACCTATTGTTTTTGGTGAAGATCGGTTAAGGGAAAGGGGTAGTTTACCGGCAACCTTTTACGTTTTAACAAGAGTAAAGTACTTGAAAATTTATTTAAACTTTTTGAAACAATGGTAATTGTTAAAAATAAAATAATTTTGTTGCCCGGCAAAATAAAATTAAAATTTTTTCATTTTAATGTAATATAATATTTTTCATTTAATACGGCAATAAAAAGGCAGGTAAGACACAAACACACACACACACACACACACACACACACACACACACACACACACACAATTCACGTTATTTCTGGCTTCACTCATGTTTATTTTCTTACGTTTGCACGCTTTTTAAATGGAAAGTGCCGAAACCCACACCAACATAACGCGTGCAAGCCGAAAAAATGGACATCAATTTGCTTACTGGCGAAGCTAGTAGTTAATGAATGGGTAGGCAAAAATCTTATCTTAAATTTTTTTTAAGGAATCACTAAAAGGACGGTGGGTCAAATCGGACGCTGAGGTAGAGTTTGCTGTAAACGAATGGTTCCACAAACAGCCGTAAGAATTTTACTAGCAGGGAATCTACAGGTTAGTGCAACAGTGGAACTCATGTCTTAATGTTATTGGAGACTTCTTTTAAAATCGTTGAATAAAAAATGCTTTACAGCTCTATACGTGTGTCTATTGAACAATCCTTGTATTAGTCATACACAATAATACAACTGATTGAACTTCAAATGTTTAAACTTGATTAGTTTCTATATATATGTTTAATGTTACAAATAATTCAAATAACAATCTTGATCATCTGTTAGTTCAGCGGAATAACAGTGACACTTTTAATAACCGCATAAAATAAACACTTAGAAACAACACAGGCGCTTTAACTTAACTGTTTGGACCACAGAAGTGAGGCATGCCTCAATGCTCTATGTGTACAGCGCGGGACAATCCCCCCTACCTACACTTCCCTATCACACCACTACATTGCTTACATATGATGTATACAAAAAACGCTGAGGCAAGTTCAGGTTGCCTCATTCGCTTTAAACGAACTATGCCGAATCTCACCTGTCACCATCTAGCGGTCGCTCAATAAAGCACGTTTCGGTTTAATAAATTTGACAGTCGCAGTAACAATGTATAATCTTTACGTTATGTAGTTCATACGTATTTATAATTTTTATCTACAGAATTTTTTAGGGTAGGCATTACCTCAATTGCCTCCATGTAACTTCGCCACTGATATATATGTGTACAACGTTATCGGCAACAAAGAAGTAGTTTTTGTTAAAATTCCTTCCCGGGATATTTGGCCGTAGTCCAATGTTTTCTACAAAACCAGACATTTCGGCAATGCCATCGACTTCCATCATCAGTGAAAATCGAGTGCGATAACGTGAGGTGGTATACGTTAGTCACCACAGTACTGTGGTTAAGGCTGAAGCAGTAAGTAGAAAGAAGTAGTTTCTATGGTAATATTTCATTTCGAAAATGATTTTAAATATAAATCTTAGAATATGGAAGTCATGTATGGTTCTCCATACCGATATTTTTCTATGGTAAACGATAACAGCCGCAAATTCAAACAGAATCAAATGATGTTTTGCATACAGCCCTGTATTGTAGAGTTCTCAATACCTATTGGTGTTGGTGAAGATCGGTTAAGGAAAAGGGGTAGTTTACCTGCAACGTTTTATGTTTTATAAGGGTATTTTCTATGGCAAACGATAAGAGCCGCAAATTCAAACAGAATCAAATACGTTTTTGCATACAGCCCTGTTTTGTTGAGTACTAAAGACCTATTGTTTTTGGTGAAGATCGGTTAAGGGAAAGGGGTAGTTTATCAGACACGTTTTTTGTTTTATCAAGGGTATTTTATATGGCAAATGATAACAGCCGCAAAATCAAACAGAATCATATAATATTTTGCATACAGCCCTGAAATATAGAGTTCTCAAGACCTGTTGGTTTTGGTGAAGATCGGTTAAGGGAATAGGGTTGTTTACCAGCAACATTTTATGTTTTATCAAGGGAAATTTTTTTTTTTTGACGAACGATAACTGCCGTACATTAAAACAGAATCAACTACTCTTCTGCATACCTTTTTGAATTATACAGAACTCAAGGTCTGTTGATTTTGTTGAAGATCGGTTAAGGGAAAGGGGTAGTTTACCGGCAACGTTTTATGTTTTAACAATGGTATTTTTTCTATGACGAACGATAACTGCCGTAAATTCAAAGAGAATCAACTAATGTTTTGCATACAGCCCTGAATTGTAGAGTTCTCAAGACCTATTGTTTTTGGTGAAGATCGGTTAATGGAATAGGGTAGTTTACCAGCAACGTTTTATGTTTTATCAAGGGTGTTTTATATGGCAAACGATAGCAGCCGCAAATTCAAACAGAATCAAATAATTGTTTGCATACAGGGCTGAATTGTAGAGTACCTAAGACCTGTCATTTTTGGTGAAGATCGGTTAAGGGAAAGGGGTAGTTTACCGGCAACAGTTTTTTATCAACTGTAATTTTTTTCTATGGCAAACGATAACAGCCGCAAATTCAAACAGAATCAAATGATGTTTTGCATACAGCCCTGTATTGTAGAGTTCTCAATACGTATTGGTGTTGGTGAAGATCGGTTAAGGGAAAGGGGTAGTTTACCAGCAACATTTTATGTTTTAACAAGGGTAATTTTTTATATGACGGACGATAACTGCCGTAAATTCAAGCAGAATCAACTAGGTTTTTGCATACCTTTTTGAACTAAAGAGAGCTCAAGGTCTGTTGATTTTGTTGAAGATCGGTTAAGGGAAGGGGTAGTTTATCAGCAACGTTTTATGTTTTAAAAAGAGTAATTTTTTTATGACGAACGATAACTGCCGAAAATTCAATGAGAATCAAATAATTTTTTGCACCCCCTCAGTTGCAGAGAGCTCAAGGTCTATTGATTTTGGTGAAGATCGGTTATGGGAAAGGGGTAGTTTACCTGCAACATTTTATGTTGTAACAAGAGAAATGTTTCCATGACGAACGATAACTGCCGCACATTCAAACAGAAACAAATATTTTTTTGCATGCTTCCCTGAATTGTAGAGGACGGAAGGTCTGTTGATTTTGGAGAAGATCGGTTAAGAGAAAGGGGTAGTTTACCGGAAACATTTTATGTTTTAACAAGAGTAAAGTACTTAATTTTTATAAATAAAGTATCCTGATAAGAAGCTCATAGTAATCCACTGTAGAAACGTAGATGAAATATCTATAAATGAAGAAGTTAGGAGAACGGGGTGGGGGTAATTTTCTATTATTAAAAATTATAGTTGAAGGTGGAGGGGAGAATTTTTTATATGTGTACTACGTTATCGGCAACAAAGAAGTAGTTTTTTGTTAAAATTGCTTCCCGGGCTCTTTAGCCGTAGTCCTATGTTTTCTGCAAAACCAGACTTTTCGGCAGTGCCATCGACTCCCATCATCGGTGAAAATCGAGTGCGAAAACGTGAGGTGGTGGTGGTATACGTTAGTGAGCACAGTACTGTGGTTAATGCTGAAGCAATAAGTAGAAAGACGTAGTTTCTATGGAAATATTTCATTTCGAATATGATTTTAAATATAAATCTTAGAACATGGAAGTAATGTATGGTTCTCCATACCGATATTTTACTTCCATATTCCTTAAGGAATGGAAGTATGGTGATGGCAAAAAAAATCGTGTTCGAGATTATTGCAGATTCTGATTGTACTACACTCAAAACATGAAAAAAAGTCGTTTTCCGAAAAGTGTCTGTGTGTCTGTCTGTGTGTCTTTAGATTTTTTTTCTATGGCAAACGATAACTGCCGCAAATTCAAACAGAATCAAATAATTTTTTGCATACAGCCCTGATTTGTAGAGTACTCACGACGTATTGTTTTTGGTGAAGATCGGTTGAGGGAAAGGGGTAGTTTACCTGCAACGGTTTTTTTTTATCAAGGGAAATTTTTTTTTTTTGGCAAACGATAACAGCCGCAAATTCAAACAGAATCAAATAATGTTTCGCATACAGCCCTGAATTGTATAGTTCTCAAGACCTGTTGTTTTTGGTGAAGATCGGTTAAGGGAAAGGGGTAGTTTACCAACAACGTTTTTTTAACTAGGGTATTTTCTATGGCAAACGATAACAGCCGCAAATTCAAACAGAATCAAATAATTTTCTGCATACAGCTCTGATTTGTAGAGTACTCAAGACCTGTTGTTTTTGGTGAAGATCGGTTAAGGGGAAGGGGTAGTTTACCTGCAACGTTTTTTATCAAGCGTATTTTCTATGCCAAACGATAACTGCCGCAAATTCAAACATAATCAAATAATTTTTTGCATACGTCCCTGAGTTGTAGGGGTCTCAAGGACTTTCGATTTTGGTGAAGATCGGTTGAGGGAAAGGGGTAGTTTACCTGCAACGGTTTTTTTTTTATCTAGGGAAATTTTTTTTTTTGCAAACGATAACAGCCGCAAATTAAAACAGAATCAAATAATGTTTCGCATACAGCCCTGGATTGTATAGTTCTCAAGACCTATTGTTTTTGGTGAAGATCGGTTAAGGGAAAGGGGTAGTTTACCAACAACGTTTTTTTAACAAGGGTATTTTCTATGGCAAACGATAACAGCCGCAAATTCAAACAGAATCAAATAATTTTCTGCATACAGCCCTGATTTGTAGAGTACTCAAGACCTATTGTTTTTGGTGAAGATCGGTTAAGGGGAAGGGGTAGTTTACCAGCAACCTTTTTTATCAAGCGTATTTTCTATGGCAAACGATAACTGCCGCTAATTCAAACAGAATCAAATAATTTTTTGCATACGTCCCTGAGTTGAAGAGGTCTCAAGGACTTTCGATTTTGGTGAAGATCGGTTAAGGGGAAGGAGTAGTTTACCTGCAACCTTTTACGTTTTAACAAGAGTAAAGTACTTGAAAATTTATTTAAACTTTTTGAAACAATGGTAATTGTTAAAAATAAAAAAATTTTGTTGCCAGGCAATAAAATTAAAATTTTTTCATTTTAATGTAATATAATATTTTTCATTTAATACGGCAATAAAAAGGCAGGTAAGACACAAACACACACACACACACACACACACAATTCACGTTATTTCTGGCCTCACTCATGTTTATTTTCTTACGTTTGCACGCTTTTTAAATGGAAAGTGCCGAAACCCACACCAACATAACGCGTGCAAGCCGAAAAAATGGACATCAATTTGCTTACTGGCGAAGCTAGTAGTTAATGAATGGGTAGGCAAAAATCTTATCTTAAATTTTTTTTAAGGAATCACTAAAAGGACGGTGGGTCAAATCGGACGCTGAGGTAGAGTTTGCTGTAAACGAATGGTTCCACAAACAGCCGTAAGAATTTTACTAGCAGGGAATCTACAGGTTAGTGCAACAGTGGAACTCATGTCTTAATGTTATTGGAGACTTCTTTTAAAATCGTTGAATAAAAAATGCTTTACAGCTCTATACGTGTGTCTATTGAACAATCCTTGTATTAGTCATACACAATAATACAACTGATTGAACTCAAATTTTTAAACTTGATTAGTTTCTATATATATGTTTAATGTTACAAATAATTCAAATAACAATCTTGATCATCTGTTAGTTCAGCGGAATAACAGTGACACTTTTAATAACCGCATAAAATAAACACTTAGAAACAACACAGGCGCTTTAACTTAACTGTTTGGACCACAGAAGTGAGGCATGCCTCAATGCTCTATGTGTACAGCGCGGGACAATCCCCCCTACCTACACTTCCCTATCACACCACTACATTGCTTACATACGATGTATACAAAAAACGCTGAGGCAAGTTCAGGTTGCCTCATTCGCTTTAAACGAACTATGCCGAATCTCACCTGTCACCATCTAGCGGTCGCTCAATAAAGCACGTTTCGGTTTAATAAATTTGACAGTCGCAGTAACAATGTATAATCTTTACGTTATGTAGTTCATACGTATTTATAATTTTTATTCTACAGAATTTTTTAGGGTAGGCATTGCCTCAATTGCCTCCATGTAACTTCGCCACTGATATATATGTGTACAACGTTATCGGCAACAAAGAAGTAGTTTTTGTTAAAATTCCTTCCCGGGATATTTGGCCGTAGTCCAATGTTTTCTACAAAACCAGACATTTCGGCAATGCCATCGACTTCCATCATCAGTGAAAATCGAGTGCGATAACGTGAGGTGGTATACGTTAGTCACCACAGTACTGTGGTTAAGGCTGAAGCAGTAAGTAGAAAGAAGTAGTTTCTATGGTAATATTTCATTTCGAAAATGATTTTAAATATAAATCTTAGAATATGGAAGTCATGTATGGTTCTCCATACCGATATTTTTCTATGGTAAACGATAACAGCCGCAAATTCAAACAGAATCAAATGATGTTTTGCATACAGCCCTGTATTGTAGAGTTCTCAATACCTTTTGGTGTTGGTGAAGATCGGTTAAGGAAAAGGGGTAGTTTACCTGCAACGTTTTATGTTTTATAAGGGTATTTTCTATGGCAAACGATAAGAGCCGCAAATTCAAACAGAATCAAATACGTTTTTGCATACAGCCCTGTTTTGTAGAGTACTAAAGACCTATAGTTTTTGGTGAAGATCGGTTAAGGGAAAGGGGTAGTTTATCAGACACGTTTTTTGTTTTATCAAGGGTATTTTATATGGCAAATGATAACAGCCGCAAAATCAAACAGAATCATATAATATTTTGCATACAGCCCTGAAATATAGAGTTCTCAAGACCTGTTGGTTTTGGTGAAGATCGGTTAAGGGAATAGGGTTGTTTACCAGCAACATTTTATGTTTTATCAAGGGAAATTTTTTTTTTTTTTTTGATGAACGATAACTGCCGTACATTAAAACAGAATCAACTACTCTTCTGCATACCTTTTTGAATTATACAGAACTCAAGGTCTGTTGATTTTGTTGAAGATCGGTTAAGGGAAAGGGGTAGTTTACCGGCAACGTTTTATGTTTTAACAATGGTATTTTTTCTATGACGAACGATAACTGCCGTAAATTCAAAGAGAATCAACTAATGTTTTGCATACAGCCCTGAATTGTAGAGTTCTCAAGACCTATTGTTTTTGGTGAAGATCGGTTAATGGAATAGGGTAGTTTACCAGCAACGTTTTATGTTTTATCAAGGGTGTTTTATATGGCAAACGATAGCAGCCGCAAATTCAAACAGAATCAAATAATTGTTTGCATACAGGGCTGAATTGTAGAGTACCTAAGACCTGTCATTTTTGGTGAAGATCGGTTAAGGGAAAGGGGTAGTTTACCGGCAACAGTTTTTTATCAACTGTAATTTTTTTCTATGGCAAACGATAACAGCCGCAAATTCAAAAAGAATCAAATGATGTTTTGCATACAGCCCTGTATTGTAGAGTTCTCAATACGTATTGGTGTTGGTGAAGATCGGTTAAGGGAAAGGGGTAGTTTACCAGCAACATTTTATGTTTTAACAAGGGTAATTTTTTATATGACGAACGATAACTGCCGTAAATTCAAGCAGAATCAACTAGGTTTTTGCATACCTTTTTGAACTAAAGAGAGCTCAAGGTCTGTTGATTTTGTTGAAGATCGGTTAAGGGAAGGGGTAGTTTATCAGCAACGTTTTATGTTTTAAAAAGAGTAATTTTTTTATGACGAACGATAACTGCCGAAAATTCAATGAGAATCAAATAATTTTTTGCACCCCCTCAGTTGCAGAGAGCTCAAGGTCTATTGATTTTGGTGAAGATCGGTTATGGGAAAGGGGTAGTTTACCTGCAACATTTTATGTTGTAACAAGAGAAATGTTTCCATGACGAACGATAACTGCCGCACATTCAAACAGAAACAAATATTTTTTTGCATGCTTCCCTGAATTGTAGAGGACGGAAGGTCTGTTGATTTTGGAGAAGATCGGTTAAGAGAAAGGGGTAGTTTACCGGAAACATTTTATGTTTTAACAAGAGTAAAGTACTTAATTTTTATAAATAAAGTATCCTGATAAGAAGCTCATAGTAATCCACTGTAGAAACGTAGATGAAATATCTATAAATGAAGAAGTTAGGAGAACGGGGTGGGGGTAATTTTCTATTATTAAAAATTATAGTTGAAGGTGGAGGGGAGAATTTTTTATATGTGTACTACGTTATCGGCAACAAAGAAGTAGTTTTTTGTTAAAATTGCTTCCCGGGCTCTTTAGCCGTAGTCCTATGTTTTCTGCAAAACCAGACTTTTCGGCAGTGCCATCGACTCCCATCATCGGTGAAAATCGAGTGCGAAAACGTGAGGTGGTGGTGGTATACGTTAGTGAGCACAGTACTGTGGTTAATGCTGAAGCAATAAGTAGAAAGACGTAGTTTCTATGGAAATATTTCATTTCGAATATGATTTTAAATATAAATCTTAGAACATGGAAGTAATGTATGGTTCTCCATACCGATATTTTACTTCCATATTCCTTAAGGAATGGAAGTATGGTGATGGCAAAAAAAATCGTGTTCGAGATTATTGCAGATTCTGATTGTACTACACTCAAAACATGAAAAAAAGTCGTTTTCCGAAAAGTGTCTGTGTGTCTGTCTGTGTGTCTTTAGATTTTTTTTCTATGGCAAACGATAACTGCCGCAAATTCAAACAGAATCAAATAATTTTTTGCATACAGCCCTGATTTGTAGAGTACTCACGACGTATTGTTTTTGGTGAAGATCGGTTGAGGGAAAGGGGTAGTTTACCTGCAACGGTTTTTTTTTATCAAGGGAAATTTTTTTTTTTTGGCAAACGATAACAGCCGCAAATTCAAACAGAATCAAATAATGTTTCGCATACAGCCCTGAATTGTATAGTTCTCAAGACCTGTTGTTTTTGGTGAAGATCGGTTAAGGGAAAGGGGTAGTTTACCAACAACGTTTTTTTAACTAGGGTATTTTCTATGGCAAACGATAACAGCCGCAAATTCAAACAGAATCAAATAATTTTCTGCATACAGCTCTGATTTGTAGAGTACTCAAGACCTATTGTTTTTGGTGAAGATCGGTTAAGGGGAAGGGGTAGTTTACCTGCAACGTTTTTTATCAAGCGTATTTTCTATGCCAAACGATAACTGCCGCAAATTCAAACAGAATCAAATAATTTTTTGCATACGTCCCTGAGTTGTAGGGGTCTCAAGGACTTTCGATTTTGGTGAAGATCGGTTGAGGGAAAGGGGTAGTTTACCTGCAACGGTTTTTTTTTTATCTAGGGAAATTTTTTTTTTTGCAAACGATAACAGCCGCAAATTAAAACAGAATCCAATAATGTTTCGCATACAGCCCTGGATTGTATAGTTCTCAAGACCTATTGTTTTTGGTGAAGATCGGTTAAGGGAAAGGGGTAGTTTACCAACAACGTTTTTTTAACAAGGGTATTTTCTATGGCAAACGATAACAGCCGCAAATTCAAACAGAATCAAATAATTTTCTGCATACAGCCCTGATTTGTAGAGTACTCAAGACCTATTGTTTTTGGTGAAGATCGGTTAAGGGGAAGGGGTAGTTTACCAGCAACCTTTTTTATCAAGCGTATTTTCTATGGCAAACGATAACTGCCGCTAATTCAAACAGAATCAAATAATTTTTTGCATACGTCCCTGAGTTGAAGAGGTCTCAAGGACTTTCGATTTTGGTGAAGATCGGTTAAGGGGAAGGAGTAGTTTACCTGCAACCTTTTACGTTTTAACAAGAGTAAAGTACTTGAAAATTTATTTAAACTTTTTGAAACAATGGTAATTGTTAAAAATAAAATAATTTTGTTGCCAGGCAATAAAATTAAAATTTTTTCATTTTAATGTAATATAATATTTTTCATTTAATACGGCAATAAAAAGGCAGGTAAGACACAAACACACACACACACACACACACACAATTCACGTTATTTCTGGCCTCACTCATGTTTATTTTCTTACGTTTGCACGCTTTTTAAATGGAAAGTGCCGAAACCCACACCAACATAACGCGTGCAAGCCGAAAAAATGGACATCAATTTGCTTACTGGCGAAGCTAGTAGTTAATGAATGGGTAGGCAAAAATCTTATCTTAAATTTTTTTTAAGGAATCACTAAAAGGACGGTGGGTCAAATCGGACGCTGAGGTAGAGTTTGCTGTAAACGAATGGTTCCACAAACAGCCGTAAGAATTTTACTAGCAGGGAATCTACAGGTTAGTGCAACAGTGGAACTCATGTCTTAATGTTATTGGAGACTTCTTTTAAAATCGTTGAATAAAAAATGCTTTACAGCTCTATACGTGTGTCTATTGAACAATCCTTGTATTAGTCATACACAATAATACAACTGATTGAACTCAAATTTTTAAACTTGATTAGTTTCTATATATATGTTTAATGTTACAAATAATTCAAATAACAATCTTGATCATCTGTTAGTTCAGAGGAATAACAGTGACACTTTTAATAACCGCATAGAATAAACACTTAGAAACAACACAGGCGCTTTAACTTAACTGTTTGGACCACAGAAGTGAGGCATGCCTCAATGCTCTATGTGTACAGCGCGGGACAATCCCCCCTACCTACACTTCCCTATCACACCACTACATTGCTTACATACGATGTATACAAAAAACGCTGAGGCAAGTTCAGGTTGCCTCATTCGCTTTAAACGAACTATGCCGAATCTCACCTGTCACCATCTAGCGGTCGCTCAATAAAGCACGTTTCGGTTTAATAAATTTGACAGTCGCAGTAACAATGTATAATCTTTACGTTATGTAGTTCATACGTATTTATAATTTTTATTCTACAGAATTTTTTAGGGTAGGCATTGCCTCAATTGCCTCCATGTAACTTCGCCACTGATATATATGTGTACAACGTTATCGGCAACAAAGAAGTAGTTTTTGTTAAAATTCCTTCCCGGGATATTTGGCCGTAGTCCAATGTTTTCTACAAAACCAGACATTTCGGCAATGCCATCGACTTCCATCATCAGTGAAAATCGAGTGCGATAACGTGAGGTGGTATACGTTAGTCACCACAGTACTGTGGTTAAGGCTGAAGCAGTAAGTAGAAAGAAGTAGTTTCTATGGTAATATTTCATTTCGAAAATGATTTTAAATATAAATCTTAGAATATGGAAGTCATGTATGGTTCTCCATACCGATATTTTTCTATGGTAAACGATAACAGCCGCAAATTCAAACAGAATCAAATGATGTTTTGCATACAGCCCTGTATTGTAGAGTTCTCAATACCTATTGGTGTTGGTGAAGATCGGTTAAGGAAAAGGGGTAGTTTACCTGCAACGTTTTATGTTTTATAAGGGTATTTTCTATGGCAAACGATAAGAGCCGCAAATTCAAACAGAATCAAATACGTTTTTGCATACAGCCCTGTTTTGAAGAGTACTAAAGACCTATAGTTTTTGGTGAAGATCGGTTAAGGGAAAGGGGTAGTTTATCAGACACGTTTTTTGTTTTATCAAGGGTATTTTATATGGCAAATGATAACAGCCGCAAAATCAAACAGAATCATATAATATTTTGCATACAGCCCTGAAATATAGAGTTCTCAAGACCTGTTGGTTTTGGTGAAGATCGGTTAAGGGAATAGGGTTGCTTACCAGCAACATTTTATGTTTTATCAAGGGAAATTTTTTTTTTTTTTTGATGAACGATAACTGCCGTACATTAAAACAGAATCAACTACTCTTCTGCATACCTTTTTGAATTATACAGAACTCAAGGTCTGTTGATTTTGTTGAAGATCGGTTAAGGGAAAGGGGTAGTTTACCGGCAACGTTTTATGTTTTAACAATGGTATTTTTTCTATGACGAACGATAACTGCCGTAAATTCAAAGAGAATCAACTAATGTTTTGCATACAGCCCTGAATTGTAGAGTTCTCAAGACCTATTGTTTTTGGTGAAGATCGGTTAATGGAATAGGGTAGTTTACCAGCAACGTTTTATGTTTTATCAAGGGTGTTTTATATGGCAAACGATAGCAGCCGCAAATTCAAACAGAATCAAATAATTGTTTGCATACAGGGCTGAATTGTAGAGTACCTAAGACCTGTCATTTTTGGTGAAGATCGGTTAAGGGAAAGGGGTAGTTTACCGGCAACAGTTTTTTATCAACTGTAATTTTTTTCTATGGCAAACGATAACAGCCGCAAATTCAAACAGAATCAAATGATGTTTTGCATACAGCCCTGTATTGTAGAGTTCTCAATACGTATTGGTGTTGGTGAATATCGGTTAAGGGAAAGGGGTAGTTTACCAGCAACATTTTATGTTTTAACAAGGGTAATTTTTTATATGACGAACGATAACTGCCGTAAATTCAAGCAGAATCAACTAGGTTTTTGCATACTTTTTTGAACTAAAGAGAGCTCAAGGTCTGTTGATTTTGTTGAAGATCGGTTAAGGGAAGGGGTAGTTTATCAGCAACGTTTTATGTTTTAAAAAGAGTAATTTTTTTATGACGAACGATAACTGCCGAAAATTCAATGAGAATCAAATAATTTTTTGCACCCCCTCAGTTGCAGAGAGCTCAAGGTCTATTGATTTTGGTGAAGATCGGTTATGGGAAAGGGGTAGTTTACCTGCAACATTTTATGTTGTAACAAGAGAAATGTTTCCATGACGAACGATAACTGCCGCACATTCAAACAGAATCAAATATTTTTTTGCATGCTTCCCTGAATTGTAGAGGACGGAAGGTCTGTTGATTTTGGAGAAGATCGGTTAAGAGAAAGGGGTAGTTTACCGGAAACATTTTATGTTTTAACAAGAGTAAAGTACTTAATTTTTATAAATAAAGTATCCTGATAAGAAGCTCATAGTAATCCACTGTAGAAACGTAGATGAAATATCTATAAATGAAGAAGTTAGGAGAACGGGGTGGGGGTAATTTTCTATTATTAAAAATTATAGTTGAAGGTGGAGGGGAGAATTTTTTATATGTGTACTACGTTATCGGCAACAAAGAAGTAGTTTTTTGTTAAAATTGCTTCCCGGGCTCTTTAGCCGTAGTCCTATGTTTTCTGCAAAACCAGACTTTTCGGCAGTGCCATCGACTCCCATCATCGGTGAAAATCGAGTGCGAAAACGTGAGGTGGTGGTGGTATACGTTAGTGAGCACAGTACTGTGGTTAATGCTGAAGCAATAAGTAGAAAGACGTAGTTTCTATGGAAATATATCATTTCGAATATGATTTTAAAAATAAATCTTAGAACATGGAAGTAATGTATGGTTCTCCATACCGATATTTTACTTCCATATTCCTTAAGGAATGGAAGTATGGTGATGGCAAAAAAAATCGTGTTCGAGATTATTGCAGATTCTGATTGTACTACACTCAAAACATGAAAAAAAGTCGTTTTCCGAAAAGTGTCTGTGTGTCTGTCTGTGTGTCTTTAGATTTTTTTTCTATGGCAAACGATAACTGCCGCAAATTCAAACAGAATCAAATAATTTTTTGCATACAGCCCTGATTTGTAGAGTACTCACGACCTATTGTTTTTGGTGAAGATCGGTTGAGGGAAAGGGGTAGTTTACCGGCAACGGTTTTTTTTTATCTAGGGAAATTTTTTTTTTTTGGCAAACGATAACAGCCGCAAATTCAAAGAGAATCAAATAATGTTTCGCATACAGCCCTGAATTGTTAAGTTCTCAAGATCTGTTGATTTTGGTACAGCTCGGTTAAAGGAAAGGGGTAGTTTACCTGCAACGTTTTATGTTTTAACAAGGGTATTTCCTATGGCAAATGATAACAGCCGCAAATTCAAACATATTCATAATGTTTTGCATACTGCCCTGATTTGTAGAGTACTCAAGACCTATTGTTTTTGGTGAAGATCGGTTAAGGGGAAGGGGTAGTTTACCAGCAACGTTTTTTATCAAGCGTATTTTCTATGGCAAACGATAACTGCCGCTAATTCAAACAGAATCAAATAATTTTTTGCATACGTCCCTGAGTTGTAGGGGTCTCAAGGACTTTCGATTTTGGTGAAGATCGGTTAGGGGAAGAGGTAGTTTACCTGCAACCTTTTACGTTTTAACAAGAGTAAAGTACTTGAAATTTATTTAAACTTTTTGAAACAATGGTAATTGTTAAAAATAAAATAATTTTGTTGCCCGGCAATAAAATTAAAATTTTTTCATTTTAATGTAATATAATATGTTTCATTTAATACGGCAATAAAAAGGCAGGTAAGACACAAACACACACACACACACACACACACAATTCACGTTATTTCTGGCCTCACTCATGTTTATTTTCTTACGTTTGCACGCTTTTTAAATGGAAAGTGCCGAAACCCACACTAACATAACGCGTGCAAGCCGAAAAAATGGACATCAATTTGCTTACTGGCGAAGCTAGTAGTTAATGAATGGGTAGGCAAAAATCTTATCTTAAATTTTTTTAAAGGAATCACTAAAAGGACGGTGGGTCAAATCGGACGCTGAGGTAGAGTTTGCTGTAACCGAATGGTTCCACAAACAGCCGTAAGAATTTTACTAGCAGGGAATCTACAGGTTAGTGCAACAGTGGAACTCATGTCTTAATGTTATTGCAGACTTCTTTTAAAATCGTTGAATAAAAAATGCTTTACAGCTCTATACGTGTGTCTATTGAACAATCCTTGTATTAGTCATACACAATAATACAACTGATTGAACTTCAAATTTTTAAACTTGATTAGTTTCTATATATATGTTTAATGTTACAAATAATTCAAATACAATCTTGATCATCTGTTAGTTCAGCGGAATAACTGTAACACTTTGAATAACCGCATAAAATAAACACTTAGAAACAACACAGGCGCTTTAACTTAACTGTTTGGACCACAGAAGTGAGGCATGCCTCAATGCTCTATGTGTACAGCGCGGGACAATGCCCCCTCCCTACACTTCCCTATCACACCACTACATTGCTTACATTCGATGCATACAAAAAACGCTGAGGCAAGTTCAGGTTGCCTCATTCGCTTTAAACGAACTATGCCGAATCTCACCTGTCACCATCTAGCGGTCGCTCAATAAAGCACGTTTCGGTTTAATAAATTTGACAGTCGCAGTAACAATGTATAATCTTTACGTTATGTAGTTCATACGTATTTATAATTTTTATTCTACAGAAATTTTTAGGGTAGGCATTGCCTCAATTGCCTCCATGTAACTTCACCACTGATATATATGTGTACAACGTTATCGGCAACAAAGAAGTAGTTTTTGTTAAAATTCCTTCCCGGGATATTTGGCCGTAGTCCAATGTTTTCTACAAAACCAGACATTTCGGCAATGCCATCGACTTCCATCATCAGTGAAAATCGTGTGCGATAACGTGAGGTGGTATTCGTTAGTGGCCACAGTACTGTAGTTAAGGCTGAAGCAGTAAGTAGAAAGAAGTAGTTTCTATGGTAATATTTCATTTCGAAAATGATTTTAAATATAAACCTTAGAATATGGAAGTCATGTATGGTTCTCCATACCGATATTTTTCTATGGTAAACGATAACAGCCGCAAATTCAAACAGAATCAAATGATGTTTTGCATACAGCCCTGTATTGTAGAGTTCTCAATACCTATTGGTGTTGGTGAAGATCGGTTAAGGAAAAGGGGTAGTTTACCTGCAACGTTTTATGTTTTATAAGGGTATTTTCTATGGCAAACGATAAGAGCCGCAAATTCAAACAGAATCAAATACGTTTTTGCATACAGCCCTGTTTTGTTGAGTACTAAAGACCTATTGTTTTTCGTGAAGATCGGTTAAGGGAAAGGGGTAGTTTACCAGACACGTTTTTTGTTTTATCAAGGGTATTTTATATGGCAAATGATAGCCGCAAATTCAAACAGAATCATATAATATTTTGCATACAGCCCTGAAATATAGAGTTCTCAAGACCTGTTGGTTTTGGTGAAGATCGGTTAAGGGAATAGGGTTGTTTACCAGAATATTTTATGTTTTATCAAGGGTAATTTTTTTTTTTTGACGAACGATAACTGCCGTACATTAAAACAGAATCAACTACTCTTCTGCATACCTTTTGAATTATACAGAACTTAAGGTCTGTTGATTTTGTTGAAGATCGGTTAAGGGAAAGGGGTAGTTTACCGGCAACGTTTTATGTTTTAACAATGGTATTTTTTCTATGACGAACGATAACTGCCGTAAATTCAAAGAGAATCAACTAATGTTTTGCATACAGCCCTGAATTGTAGAGTTCTCAAGACCTATTGTTTTTGGTGAAGATCGGTTAATGGAATAGGGTAGTTTACCAGCAACGTTTTATGTTTTATCAAGGGTGTTTTATATGGCAAACGATAGCAGCCGCAAATTCAAATAGAATCAAATAATTGTTCGCATACAGGCCTGAATTGTAGAGTACCTAAGACCTGTCATTTTTGGTGAAGATCGGTTAAGGGAAAAGGGTAGTTTACCGGCAACAGTTTTTTATCAACTGTAATTTTTACTTCCATATTCCTTAAGGAATGGAAGTATCGTGATGGCAAAAAAAATCGTGTTCGAGATTATTGCAGATTCTGATTCTACTACACTCAAAACATGAAAAAAAGTCGTTTTCCGAAAAGTGTCTGTGTGTGTGTCTGTCTGTCTGTCTGTCTGTCTGTCTGTCTGTCTGTCTGTCTGTCTGTCTGTCTGTCTGTCTGTCTGTCTGTCTGTCTGTCTGTAGATTTTTTTTCTATGGCAAACGATAACTGCCGCAAATTCAAACAGAATCAAATAATTTTTTGCATGCAGCCCTGATTTGCAGAGTACTCGCGACCTGTTGTTTTTGGTGAACATCGGTAGCGGGAAAGGGGTAGTTTACCTGCAACGGTTTTTTTTTAGCAAGGGTAATTTTGTTTGTTTGGCAAATGATAACAGCCGCAAATTCAAACATATTCATAATGTTTTGCATACTGCCCTGAATTATTGAGTTCTCAAGACCTTTTGGTTTTAGTGAAGATCGGTTAAGGAAAAGGGGTAGTTTACCTGCAACGTTTTATATTTTAAAAGGGTATTTTCTATGGCAAACGATACGAGCCGCAAATTCAAACAGAATCAAATAAGTGTTTGCATACAGCCCTGATTTCTTGAGTACTAAAGACCTATTGTTTTTGGTGAAGACCGTTTGAGGGAAAGGGGTAGTTTACCTGCCACGTTTTATTTTGTTTTATCAAGGGTATTTTGTATGGCAAACGATAACAGCCGCAAATTCAAACAAAATCATATAATATTTTACATACAACCCTGAATTGTAGAGTTCTCAAGACCTATCGTTTTTGGTGAAGATCGGTTAAGGGAAAGGGGTAGTTTACCTGCAACGGTTTTTATCAAGGGTAATTTTACTTCCATATTACTTCCATATTCCTTAAGGAATGGAAGTATGGTGATGGCAAAAAAAATCGTGTTCGAGATTATTGCAGATTCTGATTCTACTACACTCAAAACATGAAAAAAAGTCGTTTTCCGAAAAGTGTCTGTCTGTCTGTCTGTCTGTCTGTCTGTCTGTCTGTCTGTCTGTCTGTCTGTCTGTCTGTCTGTCTGTCTGTCTGTCTGTCTGTAGATTTTTTTTCTATGGCAAACGATAACAGCCGCAAATTCAAACAGAATCAAATAATTTTTTGCATACAGCCCTGATTTGTAGAGTACTCGCGACCTATTGTTTATGGTGAAGATCGGTTGAGGGAAAGGGGTAGTTTACCGGCAACGGTTTTTTTTTATCAAGGGTAATTTGTTTGTTTGGCAAACGATAACAGCCGGAAATTCAAACAGAATCAAATAATGTTTCGCATACAGCCCTGAATTGTAGAGTTCTCACGATCTGTTGATTTTGGTAAAGATCGGTTAAGGGAAAGGGGTAGTTTACCGGTACCGTTTTATGTTTTAACAAGGGTATTTTTTATGGCAAACGATAACAGCCGCAAATTCAAACATAATCAAATAATGTTTTGCATACTGCCCTGAATTGTAGAGTTCTCAAGACCTTTTGTTTTTGGTGAAGATCGGTTAAGGGAAAGGGGTAGTTTACCAGCAACGTTTTATGTTTTTAAGGGTATTTTCTATGGCAAACGATAAGAGCCGCAAATTCAAACAGAATCAAATACGTTTTTGCATACCGCCCTGATTTCTTGAGTACTAAAGACCTATTGTTTTTGGTGAAGATCGTTTAAGGAATAAGGTAGTTTACCTGCTACGTTTTTTGTTTTATCAAGGGTATTTTTTATGGCAAACGATAACAGCCGCAAATTCACACAAAATCATATAATATTTTGCATACAACCCTAAATTGTAGAGTTCTCAAAACCTGTCGTTTTTGGTGAAGATCGGTTAAGGGAAAGGGGTAGTTTACCTGCAACGGTTTTTTATCAAGGGTAATTTTACTTTTTACTTCCATATTCCTTAAGCAATGGAAGTATGGTGATGGCAAAAAAAATCGTGTTCGAGATTATTGCAGATTCTGATTCTACTACACTCAAAACATGAAAAAAAGTCGTTTTCCGAAAAGTGTCTGTGTGTGTGTCTGTCTGTCTGTGTGTCTGTAAATTTTTTTTCTATGGCAAACGATAACTGCCGCAAATTCAAACAGAATCAAATAATTTTTTGCACGCAGCGCTGCTTTGTAGAGTACTCGCGACCTATTGTTTTTGGTGAAGATCGGTTGAGGGAAAGGGGTAGTTTACCAGCAATGGTTTTTTTTTATCAAGGGAAATTCTTTTTTGGCAAATGATAACAGCCGCAAATTCAAACAGAATTAAATAATGTTTCGTATACAGCCCTGAATTGTAGAGTTCTCGAGATCTGCTGTTTTTGGTGAAGATCGGTTAAGGGAAAGGGGTAGTTTACCAGTAACGTTTTATGTTTTAACAAGGGTATTTCCTATGGCAAACGATAACAGCCGCAAATTCAAACAGAATCAAAAGATTATTTGCATACAGCCCTAAATTGTAGAGTTCTCAAGACCTATTGTTTTTGGTGAAGATCGGTTGAGGGAAAGGGGTAGTTTACCTACAACGTTTTTTTAACAAGGGTATTTTATATGGCAAACGATAACAGCCGCAAATTCAAACAGAATCAAATAATTTTTTGCATACGTCCCTGAATTGTAGAGGTCTCAATGGCTTTCGATTTTGGTGAAGATCGGTTGAGGGGAAGGGGTAGTTTACCTTCAACCTTTTACGTTTTAACAAGAGTAAAGTACTTGAAAATTTATTTAAACTTTTTGAAAAAATGGTAATTGTTAAAAATAAAATAATTTTGTTGCCAGGCAATAAAATTATAATTTTTTCATTTTAATGTAATATAATATTTTTCATTTAATACAGCAATAAAAAGGCAGGTAAGACACAGCCTGGCTGTTTGGCTGAAAATGATTTTAAATACAAATCTTAGAATATGGAAGTCATGTATGGTTCTCCATACCGATATTTCCTTATGGAATGGAAGTATGGTGATGGCAAAAAAAATCGTGTTCGAGATTATTGCAGATCCTGATTCTACTACACTCAAAACATGAAAAAAAAGTCGTTTTCCGAAAAGTGTCTGTGTGTCTGTCTGTCTGTCTGTCTGTCTGTAGATTTTTTTCTATGGCAAACGATAACTGCCGCAAATTCAAACAGAATCAAATAATTTTTGCATACAGCCCTGATTTGTAGAGTACTCATGACCTATTGTTTTTGGTGCAGATCGGATGAGGGAAAGGGGTAGTTTACCTGCAACGGTTTTTTTTTATCAAGGGTAATTTTGTTTGTTTGGCAAATGATAACGGCCGCAAATTCAAACAGAGTCAAATAATGTTTCGCATACAACCCTGAATTGTAGAGTTTTCAAGACCTATTGTTTTTGGTGAAGATCGGTTAAGGGAAAGGGGTAGTTTACCTGTAACGTTTTATGTCTTAACAAGGGTATTTCCTATGGCAAACGATAACAGCCGCAAATTCAAACAGAATCAAACGATTATTTGCATACAGCACTATATTGTAGAGTTCTCAAGACCTATTATTTTTGGTAAAGATCGGTTGAGGGATAGGGGTAGTTTACCAGCAACGTTTTTTTAACAAGGGTATTTTCTATGGCAAACGATAACAGCCGCAAATTCAAACAGAATCAAATAATGTTTTGCATACAGGCCTGATTTGTATAGTGCTCAAGACCTATTGTCTTTGGTGAAGATCGGTTAAGGGGAAGGGGTAGTTTACCTTCAACGTTTTTTTAACAAGGGTATTTTCTATGGCAAACGATAACAGCCGCAAATTCAAACATAATCAAATAATGTTTTGCATACAGCCCTGATTTGTAGAGTACTCAACACCTGTTGTTCTTGGTGAAGATCGGTTAAGGGGAAGGGGTAGTTTACCGGCAAAGTTTTTTTAACAAGGGCATTTTCTATGGCAAACGATAACAGCCGCAAATTCAAACAGAATCAAATAATGTTTTGCATACAGCCCTGATTTCTTGAGTACTCAAGACCTGTTGTTTTTGGTGAAGATCGGTTAAGAGGAAGGGGTAGTTTACCTGCAACGTTTTTTTAACAAGGGTATTTTCTATGGCAAACGATAACAGCCGCAAATTCAAACAGAATCAAATAATGTTTTGCATACAGCACTGATTTGGAGAGTACTCAAGACCTATTGTTTTTGGTGAAGATCGCTTAAGGGGAAGGGGTAGTTTACCTGCAACATTTTTTTATCAAGCGTATTTTCTATGGCAAACGATAACTGCCGCAAATTCAAACAGATTCAAATAATATTTTGCATACATCCCTGAATTGTAGAGGTCTCAAGGACTTTCGATTTTGGTGAAGATCGGTTAAGGGGAAGGGGTAGTTTACCTGCAACCTTTTACGTTTTAACAAGAGTAAAGTACTTGAAAATTTATTTAAACTTTTTCAAACAATGGTAATTGTTAAAAATAAAATAATTTTGTTGCCAGGCAATAAAATTAAAATTTTTTCATTTTAATGTAAATCATGTATAAGAGAAAATATATCGCGCTTGGCAGGCGATATTAAGATTTAAATATAAATCTTAGAATATGGAAGTCATGTATGGTTCTCCATACCGATATTTTTCTATGGCAAACGATAACAGCCGCAAATTCAAACAGAATCAAATGATGTTTTGCATCCAGCCCTGTATTGTAGAGTTCTCAATACGTATTGGTGTTGGTGAAGATCGGTTAAGGGAAAGGGGTAGTTTACCAGCAACATTTTATGTTTTAACAAGGGTAATTTTTTATATGACGAGCGATAACTGCCGTAAATTCAAACAGAATCAACTAGGTTTTTGCATACCTTTTTGAACTAAAGAGAACTCAAGGTCTGTTGATTTTGTTGAAGATCGGTTAAGGGAAGGGGTAGTTTATCATCAACGTTTTATGTTGTAACAAGAGAAATGTTTCCATGACGAACGATAACTGCCGCACATTCAAACAGAATCAAATATTTTTTTGCATGCTTCCCTGAATTGTAGAGGACGGAAGGTCTGTTGATTTTGGTGAAGATCGGTTATGAGAAAGGGGTAGTTTACCTGAAACATTTTATGATTTAACAAGAGTAAAGTACTTACTTTTTATAAATAAAGTATCCTGATAAGAAGCTCATAGTAATCCACTGTAGAAACGTAGATGAAATATCTATAAATGAAGAAGTTAGGTGAACGGGGTGGGGGTAATTTTCTATTATTAAAAATTATAGTTGAAGGTGGAGGGGAGAATTTTTATATGTGTACTACGTTATCGGCAACAAAGAAGTAGTTTTTTTGTTAAAATTGCTTCCCGGGCTCTTTAGCCGTAGTCCAATGTTTTCTGCAAAACCAGACTTTTCGGCAGTGCCATCGACTGCCATCATCGGTGAAAATCGAGTGCGAAAACGTGAGGTGGTGGTGGTATACGTTAGTGAGCACAGTACTGTGGTTAATGCTGAAGCAATAAGTAGAAAGACGTAGTTTCTATGGAAATATTTCATTTCGAATATGATTTTAAATATAAATCTTAGAACATGGAAGTCATGTATGGTTCTCCATACCGATATTTTACTTCCATGTTCCTTAAGGAAATGGAAGTATGGTGATGGCAAAAAAAATCGTGTTCGAGATTATTGCAGATTCTGATTGTACTACACTCAAGACATGAAAAAAAGTCGTTTTCCAAAAAGTGTCTGTCTGTCTGTGTGTCTGTGTTAGATTTTTTTCTATGGCAAACGATAACAGCCGCAAATTCAAACAGAATCAAATAATTTTTTGCATACAGCCCTGGTTTGTAGAGTACTCACGACCTATTGTTTTTGGTGAAGATCGGTTGAGGTGAAGGGGTAGTTTACCAGCAACAGTTTTTTTTTATCAAGGGGTAATTTTGTTTGTTTGGCAAACGATAACAGCCGCAAATTCAAACAGAATCAAATAATGTTTCGCATACAGCCCTGAATTGTAGAGTTCTCAAGATCTGTTGATTTTGGTAAAGATCGGTTAAGGAAAAGGGGTAGTTTACCTGCAACGTTTTATGTTTTAAAAGGGTATTTTTTATGGCAAACGATAAGAGTCGCAAATTCAAACAGAATCAAATCTTTTTTTGCATACAGCCCTGGTTTCTTGAGTACTAAAGACCTATTGTTTTTGCTGAAGATCGTTTAAGGGAAAGGGGTAGTTTACCGGACACGTTTTTTGTTTTATCAAGGGTATTTTATATGGCAAACGATAACAGCCGCAAATTCAAACAGAATCATATAATATTTTGCATACCTTCCTGAGCTATAGAGAACTCAATGTCCTTGATTTAGGTGAAGATCGGTTAAGGGAAAGGGGTAGTTTACCTGCAACATTTTATGTTTGACAATGGTAATTTTTTCTATGACGAACTATAACTGCCGCACATTCAAACAGAATCAAATATTGTTTTGCATACGTTCATCAATTGTGAAAGACTGAAGGCCTGTTGATTTTGGTGAAGATGGGTTAAGGGGAAGGGGTAGTTTACCTGCTACGTTTTATGTTTTAAAAGGGTATTTTTTATGGCAAACGATAAGAGTCGCAAATTCAAACAGAATCAAATCTTTTTTTGCATACAGCCCTGGTTTGTAGAGTACTCAAGACCTATTGTTTTTGGTGAAGATCGTTTGAGGGAAAGGGGTAGTTTACCTGCCACGTTTTATTTTGTTTTATCAAGGGTATTTTGTATGGCAAACGATAACAGCCGCAAATTCAAACAAAATCATATAATATTTTACATACAACCCTGAATTGTAGAGTTCTCAAGACCTATCGTTTTTGGTGAAGATCGGTTAAGGGAAAGGGGTAGTTTACCTGCAACGGTTTTTTATCAAGGGTAATTTTACTTCCATATTCCTTATGGAATGGAAGTATGGTGATGGCAAAAAAAATCGTGTTCGAGATTATGGCAAACGATAAGAGTCTCAAATTCAAACAGAATCAAATCTTTGTTTGCATACAGCCCTGGTTTGTAGAGTACTCAAGACCTATTGTTTTTGGTGAAGATCGGTTAATGGAAAGAGGTCGTTTACCGGCGACATTTTATGTTTTAACAAGGGTAATTTTACTTTTATTTTTATGACGAACGATAACTGCCGCACATTCAAGCAGAATCAAATAATGTTTTGCATGCATCCCTGAATTGTAGAGGACTTTAAGCCTATTGATTTTGGTGAAGATCGGGTAAGAGAAAGGTGTAGTTTACCTGCAACGTTTTATGATAAGTAGGCTACTGGTAAATGTAATAGACCAACTGAGGCCTACAACTAAACATTGTATTTTTGTCAATTTAAGATGTTTATTATGTTAAGCATTGTTATAAAAGAACTTTATACGTATCCTAGTTAATGTAAATAACAATCATTCAATCAGTAATTAGTTATAAGACATAAGTTTAGCAAAATATTGTATCGACTTTGTTAAACGTATTCAGGTGTCCATATTTCAGCCAATCACGCATCTATATTTGAATAATCTTACCCCCAGATTTCCAAACACGAGGTACGCCGAAAATCTGTTACCGTTAAAATAACTGACTTTTTTCAAAGTTCTGAACGGATAAGGTTGTTAGAATCTGCCGATCAAATTATTCGTTAATTAAAAGTTTAGGTCCAAAGTTTATTCCAGGGTTAATAGTATCATAAATTGCAAGGTATATAATAATTAGCAATTCAGTGAATTTAAGGCACGTATAGCTCAATATTAATTACTTATGTTAGTATAATATCCAGCAAAGCACTTTTAAATAATTACACATTTGTCAATAATTACACCGTCACCAAGACATTACCCATTATTCAAATAATCACTATTATTGTTAAATTTTAAATTAAAAAATATAAGCATAGGTTAAAGATGTTACTTTTTCGTAACATGGTAACCTAAAAATGTCGAACATTTTCAGCCGAGATTTATTGTTTTAGATTAAGAACATATGGTTAATAGATGTAACTACTCTATTTAGTCTCTTTCTGACCTTTAGTTAGATTATAAATCGGTTATGTGTTACAACAACTCTAAAATTGAGTGTAAACCCTGCTGTACAGATAGCATTATGGTTAAGATTTAGATCATATTATTCATTGAAAGTATTTTAAGAGTTAGTTACATTTCACACTTATTCTTAAAGTCTCCCTTCAACTTCTGGTTATCATTGTTTGACTTAATTAATACCCATTTTTGTGTATTTGTTTGAATGACATATTTAGTTATTGGCACACCTAGGCCATAATTTTTATTCTGCTTTAATCTTATAATAGGCCTACATTGTTTATATTGGTTACATTTTAACCACTACTTGGTGTATTGTCTATCTTATTAGTTTACTACTGTTGGGTTGAGTCTGTCATAAAATTGCAAGGTGTATAATAATTTGCAATTCAGTGAATTTAAGGCAAGTATAGTTCAATATTAATTACTTATGTTAGTATAATATCCGTTAATAGATGTAACTACTCTATTTAGTCTCTTTCTGACCTATAGTTAGATTATAAATCGGTTATGTGTTACAACAACTCTAAAATTGAGTATAAACCCTGCTGTACAGATAGCATTTTGGTTAAGATTTAGATCATATTATTCATTGAAAGTATTTTAAGAGTTAGTTACATTTCACATTTATTCTTAAAGTCTCCCTTCAACTTCTGGTTATCATTGTTTGACTTAATTAATACCCTTTTTTGTGTATTTGTTTGAATGACATATTTAGTTATTGGCACACCTAGGCCATAATTTTTATTCTGCTTTAATCTTATAATACATTGTTTATATTGGTTACATTTTAACCACTACTTGGTGTCTTCTCTATCTTATGAGTTTACTCCTGTTGGGTTGAGTCTGAGACTCTGTATAACTTAATATTTAGTATCAGTCTCTGGGCTCCCTTAGGCCTATTACCACCCAAGTTAGTTTGAACAATGGTCTGTTCCTTAGTATTGGATTACCTTTGAATATTGTTACATGTTTCTCTACATTAACTATTACAACTTCTAGTTGTTACCTTTAGTTTTGACATAATTGTTCCCTGAATTATACCCTTTGTGTTCACCTATAGTACAGGTACTATATGGTGTTACATCCTTTCTCTTGACTCATAATTATTTTTAAGTAACGGACACGTCATGGACAACGAAATCCAAGAATTATTTTTATTTAATTTTAGTGATCATTCTCCTTTACAAAATAGTGATAGAAATTATATTAAGGTGTTACCATCATTTGATTGGTAATAGTATATCACCTTTCTCTGTTAATACAATAAAACTTCTTGCATCTGGTCTCAAGATACAAGTATCTCTATTTTCTATTATCTTGTTATATTTTTAATCTAATTACAATTGTTTTACATTATATAAGTGACTGTGAACCTTGTTGGTTCTATTGACACTAATGTCTCACCTCTTTTATACCTTATTGTTAAAGTTTTTGCAAGATTTGTTATGTAACTTCAGAATGTCTGATTTATTGTTTGAATTTATTCTAATTACAATACAATGCTACTTCTTCTATACATTAATTCTGTTTTGGTACTACCCTTTTAACATTTAGGTTCATTACCCTCCAACAGAAATTGGATTACTTATCATGTAGTCATTTAATTCTCTTATTTGAGGTGCCTTATTCATATGGAGTGAGGTTATGTGTCCTATCTTGGTTTGACAACAATGTGTTTATTTTATGGTGATTTCAATGTCTTTTATTTCACATTATTATAGTATTACTAATGTTATTTATTAGAATATGTTTATTAGACACTTTTCTGTCTCTATTACCCATTCTTAAACAGTATTCATCAACATCATTCTATAAGTTATATCCCTACATTTGCTCTAGTTACAAGGCTGGTCTATTTGATTCATTTTTGTTATTCTTCCAGATACACAGTTAATTTATACTTTGACTACCTTTATTTCACTCTCCTGACTTTTATTCATTATCTCATTTAATCACTTTATAAGCTTTCTTTGTCAGCATAGGTAATTATATTAGTACTTCAGGCTTCATTATTACTCTGTTCTTTACTCTGGGGTTTCTTGTTAAGATCCATTCATCTTGTCTTAATTCTTCTTTTGTTTAGTGTAGGGCATATATTGTATTCTTCTTCACTCCACGTATAGTTTCTTCTCTCTGCCTTTGGTTTTCACATTTTTAGCTAATCTATTGGGTTAGTTGTCAGTTAATTGCGTTTCGTCTAAGTCATTGTCACCAGTTTGTTAAAGATGTATTCTTTATTCCTTTAATGTTAGTTTCTATTTATCTTTGTGCTTAACATTAAAGTTAAATTAACTATTACAACTTCTAGTTGTTACCTTTGGTTTTGACACAATTATTCCCTGAATTATACCCTTTGTGTTCACCTATAGTACAGGTACTATATGGTGTTACATCCTTTCTCTTAACTCTTAATTATTTTTAATTTTAGTGATCATTCTCCTTTACAAAATAGTGATAGAAATTATATTAAGGTGTTTTGTTTAATCAGATTATTACGTTGTCTTCTATACTTACTTCTTTATCACTATTTGTTATCTTTCGTTTACTGAGTTAATTACATTAATGGTTTTATTGAGTTCTTGAACCTTATATAATACTTTGTACACAGTTACTTAGTTATCATTCTTTTCTTAGGTGTTTTGGTGTGATTTTATGACTGTATCATTCTTTATCTTTTGTTGTTAACTTTATTGTGAAGATATGTACTATTACACTATCGATGGTTTCGTTTCAATGGTTTCCTTTGAACACTTCGAAATAAAAAGTATTTCGTTTTGTTTATTAAGCAGGTAAAGCATAATTGGTAGATGAGTTATAGTTAATAATAATTTGTTTTTTATAAGCCCAAATTGAATTTCTGTGGAATTCACACAGGGGAGGTTCACCTGTTGACGCGTGACGACACCGTGTGAAGAACTACACAGTAAGCGTTTGATTTTAATTGCAAAGGAAGAATAGATATTTAATTATGGTCCAAATTAACAGAATTTTGTGTAGAATGAGTAGACTTCGCATTACTGGCTGGTATGGACTGAATAAAGTATAGTCTGTAATTTAACTAGTGAAGCGAGTTGTCAGTTTTAACTCACTTTTGTGTGTGTGTGTGTGTGTGTGTGTGTGTGTGTGTGTGTGTGTGTGTGTGTGTGTGTGCACGCGCGCGTACCGGCAACCGGGGACTGTTTTTCCATATTTTATTCATTACTAATGACAATCTCTAAAACAAAACAGGAAATCACCGATGAACAAGCTAAGCTGATTTATAACCAAGCTGAGGTTACCTGGGACCCGCTGTTAGACAGCAGTGGTCTATGTTTTGGCTATCTGGTTTCAATGTTTTACAGGTTATTATGTGACACTTTTACACTTGTTAATTATTATTTTTATACAAATTATACATTATTCTCTCTATTTACAATATATGTTCATAATCATAAAATAATTCTTTATTACGTTTTCACAATTTTGTTGTGTTTTTATTATATTTATATTTATAAATTTATGAATTGAATATTGTTTACATTTTTATCACTTACGGCTAGTGTTGCCGCCGTTTTATTAGTTGCCAACTTAACTTTTTTACTTACCATACCCAGGGTTCTAATTAGACGTGTTGAAAACAAGATGGTTGTTTGGAATAAATAATTCAAATTCAGATGTTCAAATCAATCTTACTTTATTAAATTATAAAGAATCCAGTTAAATTTATCTTTTCAATCAAAATAAGAACTTTATACATTTCTTTCAACCCCATCATTACATACAAAATTTTCTCCCCCCTCTCTTATATTTTAGTTTCAGTAATATTCAACAAAGGGTTAGTTTCAAAATAAACTCTAGTTACAAACTTAATTTTACATACGGAAACCAGCGCTTGCAGTCACACACTCACACATACGCCCCATGACTTTAGGTGATCTCCATTTTTATTAAAATAGTTAAAAATTGAATTTTATGAGCCCTAATTGCAAATGTTTGTAGGTCACTTAACTGAATCGTGGTATTTCCATAGTCCAGCCTCCTCGCGTATTGGTCTTCATTTCAGACAATTCTATTACGGATAATTTGTTTTTTATATATCGACAAAACTGTCACTTCATGATTGTTAACGCTATAATTTAAATAAATCACATTTTGTTTGAGTTGCGGGCCCGCATTTTCGTTCCAGAACTTTTGTCACCATCGGCCGGCTTTAAGCTATATGTGCGACTGAGGCGGATTTTACTGCGTTTAGTTCTTTGTTTTCGTCACATGTTCGACACTGGAATGTATATACGTGCTTTATATCGTGTGACCGTTGGCCGACTCGCGCGCATACGTATGAATTCGCACCCCTCGCTGACAACTTTTATATTCCCATACACTTTAATTGCTTTTGTGCGACAGCGACACGTACGTACGGCTGGGCTTGCTACCGCACCGACTGCAAGGTGTTAAAAAACTGTCAAGCGTTTATGATCCAAATGTTGTTCAGCTTGAGTGGTTGCTGTATTTTACCATTATTAAATAAAATAAACCCCAATAGTTTGTCCCGTTACAATTTATACTTGATAATCAATTCTAAAGTTAATTATAATCTATTTTTGATTAAATTTTATATAAAGGATTACTAAACTTTTCGACTTTTATTCTAGAATGCTATTTATTAATTTTCTGATATATTTCGCTTAATGAGTACCTGCAATACATACACATACAAGGCCATATTGATATGAACTCCATGTCAGATAAATTTTAAATTATAATTAACATCATCACATAATTGAAGACATAACAAAGCTAATAAAACAGATCTACACGAACACTTCAGTGAGTGTAAAAGCCAAGGACGAATTATCAGATAATGTACCTGTAACAAAAGGGATCAGGCAAGGGGAATTCCCTAAGTTCTATACTCTTAAATGTAGTTATGGCAGAAATTAATAAGCAGGTAAAGCATAATTGGTGGATCAGTTATAGTTAATAATAATTTGTTTTTTTATAGGCCCAAATTTAATTTCTGTGGAATTCACGCAGGGGAGGTTCAACTGTTGTTGACGTGTGATGACACCGTGTGGAAGAACTACACAGTAAGCATTTGATTTTAATTGCAAAGGGAGAATATATATTTAATTATGCTCCAAATTAACAGAATTTTGTGTAGAATGAGTAGACTTTGCATTAATGGCTGGTATGGACTGAATAAAGTTGTAACGTTTATTTTTGAAAATATTTATAAAATTGTACAAGTAGTAAATAATAGCTAAAAATAATGTGTACTAGCAGTTATATTTGACAAAGAAGTATGTGAGGGTGTGTGAAGGGAAAGTTTGTAAGACTGTCCTTTTGGCATTGTAACCTACAGACAGCTTGATGTGTTACGGCTGTAAAGTTAATTGTTTGACAAAAGAGTGACACTTACTAGATGTATGTGAGACGTTGTATTTCGCATCAGGCAGCTGCTCTGAGTGAAGAAAGGCATAACCCCCAATAAACCAATCTACCCTTTTTAAAAACTTTGACACAGACTGAAAGCAAAGAGTTTGTCAATTCGATACGGTGCAACATTAGATGCCAGAACAATTGCAACGTAGAAATTTGATGAAAGTCGTGATTACAAAGGAAGATTCGTTCTAGACTCAAAACAAAGCCAGAGTGCAACTTGAAGATAAACAATGGTGCAGCAGATCGAACAATACCAGTATTGTATCTACGTCAAAGCGTAACAGAAATTGGACACTAGGAGACGGCCACGAGAGACAAAGAAATGTCGCCTGATTTACAAGGGGAAAGTGAAACTCACGAATTCTGGAGTGCTTGAATGAGATTCCTAGTAAATAGAGAAAACAGCTGTAGGAACAATCAGGACGAATGGTAGTTCGACAAGAGAATCACGTGTAAAGCAGAGATACTCGAAAACCAATGACGAATATTGTAATAGATCGGATACGTACGGTCTAAATTCCCACTGTTGTATTTGTCGATTGTGTTCTATTAATTTAATTGTATAAATTCTCGGAAATATTTGGAGTTGTGGAATATATGGATGTACTCAATTAATGTTAACTTAACTCTTTAATAATTATCAGTGTTAGTGTGCCTAGAACTTAAATAACTTAAGGTTTATTCTACAATTTCATCCAACCCTATTATGCCTTGAAGAGAGTTCTGTCTAATTTTATATTTTTACGCTCCCTCTTTGGTGTCAGATAATTCCGCTATAAGCGCTGTAGTATCGGCTCAACGAAACTTGTAGGTTATTCGATGTTTATATTAACTATTTATTCTCTACTTATTCAGTTACTTTTGTTCCAGTTCACTAAACCATACTCCAAATAACAAGGTGTGACAAATATATAAAGGTTCTTTATTTGTTTATCAATTCACATTAACTAAGATATATTACAATTAATATATGTTGGGACTATAGATTCAGGTATCGATTGTTGATTATTTGATCCTTTGTTTATATTTGGTTATATATTATATTTGATTTGTATTTTATTTATTTCAGGGTGTGAAGGTTCTTGTATCTGTGGGGAAGACTAAAAATACATAATAAGAATGCATGATTTACAAAAATTATGTGTTGTGTATTTAGTATTATTAATATAATATAATTTTACCAGACTCTAACGACGCCAATCACGTAGGCGGTTGATCGCTAAATTCGTTGTTCTGGTCAATTATGAAGTACAGTTTTCTTTCTTCAGTTTAATAAAAGTAAACCTTGTCCTGTCCACTTCGGAATACATCTTTTGAATTGTTTTACAGCACGATTGATGTTTCTTCTGCACCGCCAGGATCCAAATAGGTTTTTCCTTCGGTTGAAGCAGTTAGTGTTGTTCCGTGTATTTGCAAGGTTATAATTTCTGGTGTTGTGAATATTATGAGTTGTGTTCTATTAATTCTTTATATTTGATTAATTTTTCATCAATTCCCTTCGGACATGGGACAGTCCAAGTTTCTTCTTGTAGAATTCGGTTATTTGTTCTCGATTATTATTTCATAATGTATCGTTATTTTATTGATCTGTGTTAGTGATAGATGTAAGTATTATCATTAGTATTTTGTCTTTTTTTACAATCGTATCTGTTGATTTCGAATATTACGATTCAATAAATAATCCTTGGGTTTTTTAAATCATCACGTTCAGTTTTATCCAAAAGCAATCCTTGTTATTTTATAAATCAACAACCTTCTTCTTAATTTTTTCCCTAGCAACCTATATTAATTTCCGCTTCCACATGTTTTGACTATATAGTGTTTCTTTCATATATTTTTTTGTCTATTCTTTGTCAATTTGCTGTCCTATCGGAATGTAATTTTACCGATAGCTGGTTTTTTATTTTATACACATCTTCTACTGGTTTTTTGATATAATTCCGTTTTTTCCTTTTTTATTATATTTAATCCACCTTCGATATTATTTTTTACCAATCGATATTATGGCATTATGGTATTATTATAATTTGTATAAATTTTATTAAATATTATTATTAACTTAATGTTTTTTCTTCTTTCTAGCTCTTCATAGTGTATTTATTAATTATTATTAATTGATGTATCTAACCTTTAAGTTATAAGTGTTTATTTAGTATTTTTGGCTGTTAGGCCTTTTATTGTAAATTGATCTACCTGTGGTTATGTCTGTTAGGCATCTATAGTCCCTTTTATATAAATTCGTACATACAATCAAAACTTAATTATTAACATTTGTATAAACAATTATTTTTCTACATCTAATAACAAATTTATCTTGATCTCTTGATCACATACAACAAAATTCGGATTTATGAACATTGATTAACTGCCTCATACTTCATTTTACGACAGTCATTGAATAACACTATTTGTTTCATTATTTTTCATGAACTCAACACATATTTGATATAACATCACATAAACTTTATCCTAACATTTTTGTCATAATATAATACTTTTTTAACACAAAATTCTTATCTGTTATTACCATAAATTAAGTCATTGTTTCATTTTTCTGTTTTGTTTTTCATTAAACATATATCATTAGCTATTATTTATTTTACAGGTTCGTTTATTCTATTCAACACTACCTTGCATTCTTATTTAATTCTGTCTATGATTATAATTGTCATAATTGGGTCTCTGTTCTATTATGGGATTAAGTATCAATTTATTTATCAATCTGTGAATCTTCTTTTATGTAACATAAATGCTATCATTTTTGTTGCGCTACATATGCTTCCCCTCCTAAAAAAGTTTAGTTTACCTGAATGAAGTTTAGGTCAAATAAACTTGCCTTTTTCACAAGCCTTTTCTTAATTTCATTGTTAATGGTTGACGATGGTCTTCTCAATGTAACTTCATTAGACTAGTACTAGTACCTTTTTTATTTAATAACATTTCATCATTTTATTTAACATTCTTGATCATTTTTATTTCTGTACACATTATTTGTTGGTAATTGGCTACACTATTCACTGATACATTAGTTTTACATCTCTCCTATTTATAATTACTGCATTTTTCAATTATTCTTCTGTCAACACGCTTCTTTCTGTTTTCTTCGTCCTATTCCTTTGGAAACTGAATTTATTTTTGCAACTATTCTAATATTCCTTAAATATTTAATTTCCCTAACAATCCCTAACACATGCGTTGGTACAGTTCAGAGAGGCACTGTTTGGCTTCATACTCTGCTGCCCACACTACATCTTAATATAGTACTGCTGGAATTCATCTACAGTCAGCTATAAAATATAATAATAATCTCCTAATAATCTCTTTAATCATTTAATAATAAATATTTGGGAAAAGATTTTTTCTTTGTTGCATTTATATTTTTTCATTACTATTCTTCATATTTCGTAGTTCCATTTTATTTCCTTAAACATTCGTTAATATTGACTTTGACAGTTATCAATTGTAATCTTTTTTTTTTCATTTTTGTTGAGATTGTAATGTTAAGTATCTTCTTCGTTTGTTTTTTTCTCTGATCTCAATATTTTTTAATCAGTTGTTGTGTGTTGATCATTATAATTGTATTTCTTACTAAATATATTCCTTATACTTAATTATTCTTCTTCTTATCGTATTTCACTATTTTGGCTGTTTATTTTTTTAATGAATTATGTTCATAAATACTCTTTCCTTCTTGTCTTCTTTAACATTATATTAGTTACATTCAATCGTTTACTGAGATTGTTCCATCATGTGGCAATGTAGTATGTATTTTAGGTCATATGATTTTTTTTTTCTTCTTTATTTTGGATAAGTAGGTTTGAGGTAATAACTTTTATCTTGGGGTTCATTCTTCATTATTCACACTATTTCTTTATAAACATTTAATAATAATTCTCATTTTATTCTGTAATCTTGGGGTTTGTTATTCGTTATACACATTATTTCTTTATACACATAATAATAATTATCGTTTTCTTCTGTAATCTTGGGGTTTGTTATTCATTATACACATTATTTCTTTATAAACATTTAATAATAATTCTCATTTTATTCTGTAATCTTGGGGTTTGTTATTCGTTATACACATTATTTCTTTATACACAATAATAATTATCGTTTTCTTCTGTAATCTTGGGGTTTGTTATTCATTATACACATTATTTCTTTATAAACATTTAACAATAATTCTTGTTTTCTTCAAAATCGATAATACGTTGTTCTTATTGTATTTCAGAATTTAGTGGTAGTATTCAACTCAAATTATTTTTAAATTCCAAGTATTTTTCTTCAAGATTGGTAAAAAGTTGTTCTTATTATTTTTTAGAATTTATTCATTTATATAAATTCTTTTTCTTTTTGTTAATACAGAAGTTGTTCAAATATAAGGTAGTAAGTTGTCCTTACTTCATTTTAGAATTTATTCATTATATTTCTTTTGGATTTAGTAATTTTTGTTTCTTACTAAATTCGTTTTATATATAATAGTTATTTCAAATAATTTGTGTAAGTTGGTCTTACTGTCTTTTAGAATTTTGCTGATATATATATGATTTCGTTATTACTATTACTGTTTACATGTTTCTGATCCTCTTCTAACAAATCTTCCCTGATATTCTTTAAATAGTGGTTATTAATTATGGTTATTTTATGATTACACTTTTTTTTATTTATTAATTGTTGTTCCCCAAGATTACGGTTCAGTGACGGGTATTCATTAATTTTCACTGCCTCTATTAGTTTAAATGAGGGCTTACTCCCTCTTCTCTATTTTCATTCTGATTACTGTGTTGGTTTTGTACTGTTTCCGTGCGATCCTCCGTATTATGTTCTGCTATCCTATAATTTCCATCATGTGGGTAATTGTCTTCATGCCGAGATTGGTCATAATGGTTGTCATATCGGTGACTCCTTGGGTAGTATCGTCGCTGATTACCTTGAGGTCTGGAGTAAATATAATTGACGTTATGTCAATAATTATTGGGTCGTCTGTCCCCATCTCCTCTATTATTGCGACTATCACGATAATTGTAATTGTTATTGCCGCGATAATTATAGTTTCTGGAATTATTATTCGTGTTTTCATTTTGTGTTCTATTAGTATTAACGTTATGCGCAGGTCGATTGCGATCGTTATTATGAGAATTGGCTGGTGGCGCGTTATTATCATACTTCTGATATTTATGATTTAGCATTCTATTTCTTTGGTATTGGTTCTCGTGTTCATAATTCTCCAAGAATTTGGCCATGGCTGGAATCGTTTTGATTTGACTACACATACGCGCATTTTTTATCCCTTCCTCGTAATGATAGGATAGTTGTATTACCAAACATTCTTCGGGAATTCGGGGCTCTAAGTTCCGCGCCATACATACTTTTCCTTAAAAGTATGAAGTAGACTGGCCTACATTTGTTTCGTATCGACCGTTACTCAAATTATTCCTAATCATGTTCTGGGTCGATTCCGACCAATACTTCTCCTTAAATTGTTTTTTGAACTCAGTCATGTCCAGTATATCCGGGCGCACCGCTGTCCACCAATTATCATAAGTATCTTTAAACGTTTCATCAATCATGCTTCGTATAATACTCCAGCGACTCTCTCTATTCCTTATGATCACTTCTTCCAATCTCTTTAAAAATTCCATAGGATTGCGCTTATAATTACGAAAATTAATCGATTCTCTGTTCTCATGGTTATTTGTATGACTATTTTGGCATGTCCTATCCCGCCATGAATCTACTTCCTCCTGTAATTGTAATTCACGCCTACTAATCTCTTCTATTTTATTTTTATTGGTATTGATTTGACCTTCCATATTATTTAAATTGCCATAGACCCTTTCGAGACGTTCGCCCATGTCTGTCTGTATTTGCTTAATGCCTTCCTTATTCTCTTCCCGTACCTGATGTACTTCGTTTTTAATTTGCTCATTTTTTTCAACAGTTTCCTGTTGTATTTCTTCGACCAAAGTTTTATTCTCAATTTTTGTGTCATTAATTTTATTCTATAATTCCTCACGAACCTGTACTATTGTTTCGTTAGTTTTTTCTAACCCTTCATTTGTTTTGGCTATTTCTAATTTCCTTTCCTCATTATTTTGGTCCACCTTCTGGTTAATTGTCACATGAAGATTTTCAATTTTTTCATTAATTTGCTTTAAATTTTCTTCATGTATTTGTAAGATGTCTTCCTTAATTTGTTTTAAACCCTCATCATTCCTATCTAACCTTTCGTGAATTTGGTTTAATCTTTCGTTCATTTGTTTTGAGGTTTCTCTAATTTCCTCATTTGTTTTGTCGAATTTCTCATCCTGTTTCCTAAATTGTTCCCTTAAGTTTTCCTTATTCTCCTCATTTGTTTTCCTTGAATCTTCCTTAATTTCCTCTTTCATTTGTCTATTACTTTCCATTATAATCCTCAACAGCTCCTGCATACTCATGTCTTCCTTTTTGTTGGATTTATCTGGTTGGTCCCCTTGGGCAACTTCTTTCATTACTTCCCTTTCCTTATCCGCAATTATTTCAGTTTCCGGTATTTCGTCTGTCTGTTGTTCCATTTCTCTGTCTGTTATTAGTTCTATTTCCTGTTCTTGTTCATCTATTTCTTTCTCCGTTTCTCCTGCCCTAATCCTTGATCTACCTCTGGTATGCATGTTTATTCTCCCACAGTTGCCTGCTCTGGTTAAGTAATATTAATATGGTTACAGTTACTTAACTTAAGCCCTACACAAGTTGAGCGCCAATTTGTAATAGATCGGATACGTACGGTCTAAATTCCCACTGTTGTATTTGTCGATTGTGTTCTATTAATTTAATTGTATAAATTCTCGGAAATATTTGGAGTTGTGGAATATATGGATGTACTCAATTAATGTTAACTTAACTCTTTAATAATTATCAGTGTTAGTGTGCCTAGAACTTAAATAACTTAGGGTTTATTCTACAATTTCATCCAACCCTATTATGCCTTGAAGAGAGTTCTGTCTAATTTTATATTTTTACGCTCCCTCTTTGGTGTCAGATAATTCCGCTATAAGCGCTGTAGTATCGGCTCAATGAAACTTGTAGGTTATTCGATGTTTATATTAACTATTTATTCTCTACTTATTCAGTTACTTTTGTTCCAGTTCACTAAACCATACTCCAAATAACAAGGTGTGAAAAATATATAAAGGTTCTTTATTTGTTTATCAATTCACATTAACTAAGATATATTCCAATTAATATATGTTGGGACTATAGATTCAGGTATCGATTGTTGATTATTTGATCCTTTGTTTATATTTGGTTATATATTATATTTGATTTGTATTTTATTTATTTCAGGGTGTGAAGGTTCTTGTAACTGTGGGGAAGACTAAAAATACATAATAAGAATGCAAGATTTACAAAAATTATGTGTTGTGTATTTAGTATTATTAATATAATATAATTTTACCAGACTCTAACGACGCCAATCACGTAGGCGGTTGATCGCTAAATTCGTTGTTCTGGTCAATTATGAAGTACAGTTTTCTTTCTTCAGTTTAATAAAAGTAAATCTTGTCCTGTCCACTTCGGAATACAGCTTCTGAATTGTTTTACAGCACGATTGATGTTTCTTCTGCACCGCCAGGATCCAAATAGGTTCTTCCTTCGGTTGAAGCAGTTAGTGTTGTTCCGTGTATTTGCAAGGTTATAATTTCTGGTGTTGTGAATATTATGAGTTGTGTTCTATTAATTCTTTATATTTGATTAATTTTTCATCAATTCCCTTCGGACATGGGACAGTCCAAGTTTCTTCTTGTAGAATTCGGTTATTTGTTCTCGATTATTATTTCATAATGTATCGTTATTTTATTGATCTGTGTTAGTGATAGATGTAAGTATTATCATTAGTATTTTGTCTTTTTTTACAATCGTATCTGTTGATTTCGAATATTACGATTCAATAAATAATCCTTGGGTTTTTTAAATCATCACGTTCAGTTTTATCCAAAAGCAATCCTTGTTATTTTATAAATCAACAACCTTCTTAATTTTTTCCCTAGCAACCTATATTAATTTCCGCTTCCACAGGTTTTGACTATATAGTGTTTCTTTCATATATTTTTTTGTCTATTCTTTGTCAATTTGCTGTCCTATCAGAATGTAATTTTACCGATAGCTGGTTTTTTATTTTATACACATCTTCTACTGGTTTTTTGATATAATTCCGTTTTTTCCTTTTTTATTATATTTAATCCACCTTCGATATTATTTTTTACCAATCGATATTATGGCATTATGGTATTATTATAATTTGTATAAATTTTATTAAATATTATTATTAACTTAATGTTTTTTCTTCTTTCTAGCTCTTCATAGTGTATTTATTAATTATTATTAATTGATGTATCTAACCTTTAAGTTATAAGTGTTTATTTAGTATTTTTGGCTGTTAGGCCTTTTATTGTAAATTGATCTACCTGTGGTTATGTCTGTTAGGCATCTATAGTCCCTTTTATATAAATTCGTACATACAATCAAAACTTAATTATTAACATTTGTATAAACAATTATTTTTCTACATCTAATAACAAATTTATCTTGATCTCTTGATCACATACAACAAAATTCGGATTTATGAACATTGATTAACTGCCTCATACTTCATTTTACGACAGTCATTGAATAACACTATTTGTTTCATTATTTTTCATGAACTCAACACATATTTGATATAACATCACATAAACTTTATCCTAACATTTTTGTCATAATATAATACTTTTTTAACACAAAATTCTTATCTGTTATTACCATAAATTAAGTCATTGTTTCATTTTTCTGTTTTGTTTTTCATTAAACATATATCATTAGCTATTATTTATTTTACAGGTTCGTTTATTCTATTCAACACTACCTTGCATTCTTATTTAATTCTGTCTATGATTATAATTGTCATAATTGGGTCTCTGTTCTATTATGGGATTAAGTATCAATTTATCTATCAATCTGTGAATCTTCTTTTATGTAACATAAATGCTATCATTTTTGTTGCGCTACATATGCTTCCCCTCCTAAAAAAGTTTAGTTTACCTGAATGAAGTTTAGGTCAAATAAACTTGCCTTTTTCACAAGCCTTTTCTTAATTTCATTGTTAATGGTTGACGATGGTCTTCTCAATGTAACTTCATTAGACTAGTACTAGTACCTTTTTTATTTAATAACATTTCATCATTTTATTTAACATTCTTGATCATTTTTATTTCTGTACACATTATTTGTTGGTAATTGGCTACACTATTCACTGATACATTAGTTTTACATCTCTCCTATTTATAATTACTATAATTACTGCATTTTTCAATTATTCTTCTGTCAACACGCTTCTTTCTGTTTTCTTCGTCCTATTCCTTTGGAAACTGAATTTATTTTTGCAACTATTCTAATATTCCTTAAATATTTAATTTCCCTAACAATCCCTAACACATGCGTTGGTACAGTTCAGAGAGGCACTGTTTGGCTTCATACTCTGCTGCCCACACTACATCTTAATATAGTACTGCTGGAATTCATCTACAGTCAGCTATAAAATATAATAATAATCTCCTAATAATCTCTTTAATCATTTAATAATAAATATTTGGGAAAAGATTTTTTCTTTGTTGCATTTATATTTTTTCATTACTATTCTTCATATTTCGTAGTTCCATTTTATTTCCTTAAACATTCGTTAATATTGACTTTGACAGTTATCAATTGTAATCATTTTTTTTTTCATTTTTGTTGAGATTGTAATGTTAAGTATCTTCTTCGTTTGTTTTTTTCTCTGATCTCAATATTTTTTAATAGTTGTTGTGTGTTGATCATTATAATTGTATTTCTTACTAAATATATTCCTTATACTTAATTATTCTTCTTCTTATCGTATTTCACTATTTTGGCTGTTTATTTTTTTAATGAATTATGTTCATAAATACTCTTTCCTTCTTGTCTTCTTTAACATTATATTAGTTACATTCAATCGTTTACTGAGATTGTTCCATCATGTGGCAATGTAGTATGTATTTTAGGTCATATGATTTTTTTTTTCTTCTTTATTTTGGATAAGTAGGTTTGAGGTAATAACTTTTATCTTGGGGTTCATTCTTCATTATTCACACTATTTCTTTATAAACATTTAATAATAATTCTCATTTTATTCTGTAATCTTGGGGTTTGTTATTCGTTATACACATTATTTCTTTATACACATAATAATAATTATCGTTTTCTTCTGTAATCTTGGGGTTTGTTATTCATTATACACATTATTTCTTTATAAACATTTAACAATAATTCTTGTTTTCTTCAAAATCGATAATACGTTGTTCTTATTGTATTTCAGAATTTAGTGGTAGTATTCAACTCAAATTATTTTTAAATTCCAAGTATTTTTCTTCAAGATTGGTAAAAAGTTGTTCTTATTATTTTTTAGAATTTATTCATTTATATAAATTCTTTTTCTTTTTGTTAATACAGAAGTTGTTCAAATATAAGGTAGTAAGTTGTCCTTACTTCATTTTAGAATTTATTCATTATATTTCTTTTGGATTTAGTAATTTTTGTTTCTTACTAAATTCGTTTTATATATAATAGTTATTTCAAATAATTTGTGTAAGTTGGTCTTACTGTCTTTTAGAATTTTGCTGATATATATATGATTTCGTTATTACTATTACTGTTTACATGTTTCTGATCCTCTTCTAACAAATCTTCCCTGATATTCTTTAAATAGTGGTTATTAATTATGGTTATTTTATGATTACACTTTTTTTATTTATTAATTGTTGTTCCCCAAGATTACGGTTCAGTGACGGGTATTCATTAATTTTCACTGCCTCTATTAGTTTAAATGAGGGCTTACTCCCTCTTCTCTATTTTCATTCTGATTACTGTGTTGGTTTTGTACTGTTTCCGTGCGATCCTCCGTATTATGTTCTGCTATCCTATAATTTCCATCATGTGGGTAATTGTCTTCATGCCGAGATTGGTCATAATGGTTGTCATATCGGTGACTCCTTGGGTAGTATCGTCGCTGATTACCTTGAGGTCTGGAGTAAATATAATTGACGTTATGTCTATAATTATTGGGTCGTCTGTCCCCATCTCCTCTATTATTGCGACTATCACGATAATTGTAATTGTTATTGCCGCGATAATTATAGTTTCTGGAATTATTATTCGTGTTTTCATTTTGTGTTCTATTAGTATTAACGTTATGCGCAGGTCGATTGCGATCGTTATTATGAGAATTGGCTGGTGGCGCGTTATTATCATACTTCTGATATTTATGATTTAGCATTCTATTTCTTTGGTATTGGTTCTCGTGTTCATAATTCTCCAAGAATTTGGCCATGGCTGGAATCGTTTTGATTTGACTACACATACGCGCATTTTTTATCCCTTCCTCGTAATGATAGGATAGTTGTATTACCAAACATTCTTCGGGAATTCGGGGCTCTAAGTTCCGCGCCATACATACTTTTCCTTAAAAGTATGAAGTAGACTGGCCTACATTTGTTTCGTATCGACCGTTACTCAAATTATTCCTAATCATGTTCTGGGTCGATTCCGACCAATACTTCTCCTTAAATTGTTTTTTGAACTCAGTCATGTCCAGTATATCCGGGCGCACCGCTGTCCACCAATTATCATAAGTATCTTTAAACGTTTCATCAATCATGCTTCGTATAATACTCCAGCGACTCTCTCTATTCCTTATGATCACTTCTTCCAATCTCTTTAAAAATTCCATAGGATTGCGCTTATAATTACGAAAATTAATCGATTCTCTGTTCTCATGGTTATTTGTATGACTATTTTGGCATGTCCTATCCCGCCATGAATCTACTTCCTCCTGTAATTGTAATTCACGCCTACTAATCTCTTCTATTTTATTTTTATTGGTATTGATTTGACCTTCCATATTATTTAAATTGCCATAGACCCTTTCGAGACGTTCGCCCATGTCTGTCTGTATTTGCTTAATGCCTTCCTTATTCTCTTCCCGTACCTGATGTACTTCGTTTTTAATTTGCTCATTTTTTTCAACAGTTTCCTGTTGTATTTCTTCGACCAAAGTTTTATTCTCAATTTTTGTGTCATTAATTTTATTCTGTAATTCCTCACGAACCTGTACTATTGTTTCGTTAGTTTTTTCTAACCCTTCATTTGTTTTGGCTATTTCTAATTTCCTTTCCTCATTATTTTGGTCCACCTTCTGGTTAATTGTCACATGAAGATTTTCAATTTTTTCATTAATTTGCTTTAAATTTTCTTAATGTATTTGTAAGATGTCTTCCTTCATTTGTTTTAAACCCTCATCATTCCTATCTAACCTTTCGTGAATTTGGTTTAATCTTTCGTTCATTTGTTTTGAGGTTTCTCTAATTTCCTCATTTGTTTTGTCGAATTTCTCATCCTGTTTCCTAAATTGTTCCCTTAAGTTTTCCTTATTCTCCTCATTTGTTTTCCTTGAATCTTCCTTAATTTCCTCTTTCATTTGTCTATTACTTTCCATTATAATCCTCAACAGCTCCTGCATACTCATGTCTTCCTTTTTGTTGGATTTATCTGGTTGGTCCCCTTGGGCAACTTCTTTCATTACTTCCCTTTCCTTATCCGCAATTATTTCAGTTTCCGTTATTTCGTCTGTCTGTTGTTCCATTTCTCTGTCTGTTATTAGTTCTATTTCCTGTTCTTGTTCATCTATTTCTTTCTCCGTTTCTCCTGCCCTAATCCTTGATCTACCTCTGGTATGCATGTTTATTCTCCCACAGTTGCCTGCTCTGGTTAAGTAATATTAATATGGTTACAGTTACTTAACTTAAGCCCTACACAAGTTGAGCGCCAATTTGTAATAGATCGGATACGTACGGTCTAAATTCCCACTGTTGTATTTGTCGATTGTGTTCTATTAATTTAATTGTATAAATTCTCGGAAATATTTGGAGTTGTGGAATATATGGATGTACTCAATTAATGTTAACTTAACTCTTTAATAATTATCAGTGTTAGTGTGCCTAGAACTTAAATAACTTAAGGTTTATTCTACAATTTCATCCAACCCTATTATGCCTTGAAGAGAGTTCTGTCTAATTTTATATTTTTACGCTCCCTCTTTGGTGTCAGATAATTCCGCTATAAGCGCTGTAGTATCGGCTCAACGAAACTTGTAGGTTATTCGATGTTTATATTAACTATTTATTCTCTACTTATTCAGTTACTTTTGTTCCAGTTCACTAAACCATACTCCAAATAACAAGGTGTGACAAATATATAAAGGTTCTTTATTTGTTTATCAATTCACATTAACTAAGATATATTCCAATTAATATATGTTGGGACTATAGATTCAGGTATCGATTGTTGATTATTTGATCCTTTGTTTATATTTGGTTATATATTATATTTGATTTGTATTTTATTTATTTCAGGGTGTGAAGGTTCTTGTAACTGTGGGGAAGACTAAAAATACATAATAAGAATGCAAGATTTACAAAAATTATGTGTTGTGTATTTAGTATTATTAATATAATATAATTTTACCAGACTGTAACGACGCCAATCACGTAGGCGGTTGATCGCTAAATTCGTTGTTCTGGTCAATTATGAAGTACAGTTTTCTTTCTTCTGTTTAATAAAAGTAAACCTTGTCCTGTCCACTTCGGAATACAGCTTCTGAATTGTTTTACAGCACGATTGATGTTTCTTCTGCACCGCCAGGATCCAAATAGGTTCTTCCTTCGGTTGAAGCAGTTAGTGTTGTTCCGTGTATTTGCAAGGTTATAATTTCTGGTGTTGTGAATATTATGAGTTGTGTTCTATTAATTCTTTATATTTGATTAATTTTTCATCAATTCCCTTCGGACATGGGACAGTCCAAGTTTCTTCTTGTAGAATTCGGTTATTTGTTCTCGATTATTATTTCATAATGTATCGTTATTTTATTGATCTGTGTTAGTGATAGATGTAAGTATTATCATTAGTATTTTGTCTTTTTTTACAATCGTATCTGTTGATTTCGAATATTACGATTCAATAAATAATCCTTGGGTTTTTTAAATCATCACGTTCAGTTTTATCCAAAAGCAATCCTTGTTATTTTATAAATCAACAACCTTCTTCTTAATTTTTTCCCTAGCAACCTATATTAATTTCCGCTTCCACATGTTTTGACTATATAGTGTTTCTTTCATATATTTTTTTGTCTATTCTTTGTCAATTTGCTGTCCTATCGGAATGTAATTTTACCGATAGCTGGTTTTTTATTTTATACACATCTTCTACTGGTTTTTTGATATAATTCCGTTTTTTCCTTTTTTATTATATTTAATCCACCTTCGATATTATTTTTTACCAATCGATATTATGGCATTATGGTATTATTATAATTTGTATAAATTTTATTAAATATTATTATTAACTTAATGTTTTTTCTTCTTTCTAGCTCTTCATAGTGTATTTATTAATTATTATTAATTGATGTATCTAACCTTTAAGTTATAAGTGTTTATTTAGTATTTTTGGCTGTTAGGCCTTTTATTGTAAATTGATCTACCTGTGGTTATGTCTGTTAGGCATCTATAGTCCCTTTTATATAAATTCGTTCATACAATCAAAACTTAATTATTAACATTTGTATAAACAATTATTTTTCTACATCTAATAACAAATTTATCTTGATCTCTTGATCACATACAACAAAATTCGGATTTATGAACATTGATTAACTGCCTCATACTTCATTTTACGACAGTCATTGAATAACACTATTTGTTTCATTATTTTTCATGAACTCAACACATATTTGATATAACATCACATAAACTTTATCCTAACATTTTTGTCATAATATAATACTTTTTTAACACAAAATTCTTATCTGTTATTACCATAAATTAAGTCATTGTTTCATTTTTCTGTTTTGTTTTTCATTAAACATATATCATTAGCTATTATTTATTTTACAGGTTCGTTTATTCTATTCAACACTACCTTGCATTCTTATTTAATTCTGTCTATGATTATAATTGTCATAATTGGGTCTCTGTTCTATTATGGGATTAAGTATCAATTTATCTATCAATCTGTGAATCTTCTTTTATGTAACATAAATGCTATCATTTTTGTTGCGCTACATATGCTTCCCCTCCTAAAAAAGTTTAGTTTACCTGAATGAAGTTTAGGTCAAATAAACTTGCCTTTTTCACAAGCCTTTTCTTAATTTCATTGTTAATGGTTGACGATGGTCTTCTCAATGTAACTTCATTAGACTAGTACTAGTACCTTTTTTATTTAATAACATTTCATCATTTTATTTAACATTCTTGATCATTTTTATTTCTGTACACATTATTTGTTGGTAATTGGCTACACTATTCACTGATACATTAGTTTTACATCTCTCCTATTTATAATTACTATAATTACTGCATTTTTCAATTATTCTTCTGTCAACACGCTTCTTTCTGTTTTCTTCGTCCTATTCCTTTGGAAACTGAATTTATTTTTGCAACTATTCTAATATTCCTTAAATATTTAATTTCCCTAACAATCCCTAACACATGCGTTGGTACAGTTCAGAGAGGCACTGTTTGGCTTCATACTCTGCTGCCCACACTACATCTTAATATAGTACTGCTGGAATTCATCTACAGTCAGCTATAAAATATAATAATAATCTCCTAATAATCTCTTTAATCATTTAATAATAAATATTTGGGAAAAGATTTTTTCTTTGTTGCATTTATATTTTTTCATTACTATTCTTCATATTTCGTAGTTCCATTTTATTTCCTTAAACATTCGTTAATATTGACTTTGACAGTTATCAATTGTAATCATTTTTTTTTTCATTTTTGTTGAGATTGTAATGTTAAGTATCTTCTTCGTTTGTTTTTTTCTCTGATCTCAATATTTTTTAATCAGTTGTTGTGTGTTGATCATTATAATTGTATTTCTTACTAAATATATTCCTTATACTTAATTATTCTTCTTCTTATCGTATTTCACTATTTTGGCTGTTTATTTTTTTAATGAATTATGTTCATAAATACTCTTTCCTTCTTGTCTTCTTTAACATTATATTAGTTACATTCAATCGTTTACTGAGATTGTTCCATCATGTGGCAATGTAGTATGTATTTTAGGTCATATGATTTTTTTTTTCTTCTTTATTTTGGATAAGTAGGTTTGAGGTAATAACTTTTATCTTGGGGTTCATTCTTCATTATTCACACTATTTCTTTATAAACATTTAATAATAATTCTCATTTTATTCTGTAATCTTGGGGTTTGTTATTCGTTATACACATTATTTCTTTATACACATAATAATAATTATCGTTTTCTTCTGTAATCTTGGGGTTTGTTATTCATTATACACATTATTTCTTTATAAACATTTAATAATAATTCTCATTTTATTCTGTAATCTTGGGGTTTGTTGTTCTTTATACACATTATTTCTTTATACACATAATAATAATTATCGTTTTCTTCTGTAATCTTGGGGTTTGTTATTCATTATACACATTATTTCTTTATAAACATTTAACAATAATTCTTGTTTTCTTCAAAATCGATAATACGTTGTTCTTATTGTATTTCAGAATTTAGTGGTAGTATTCAACTCAAATTATTTTTAAATTCCAAGTATTTTTCTTCAAGATTGGTAAAAAGTTGTTCTTATTATTTTTTAGAATTTATTCATTTATATAAATTCTTTTTCTTTTTGTTAATACAGAAGTTGTTCAAATATAAGGTAGTAAGTTGTCCTTACTTCATTTTAGAATTTATTCATTATATTTCTTTTGGATTTAGTAATTTTTGTTTCTTACTAAATTCGTTTTATATATAATAGTTATTTCAAATAATTTGTGTAAGTTGGTCTTACTGTCTTTTAGAATTTTGCTGATATATATATGATTTCGTTATTACTATTACTGTTTACATGTTTCTGATCCTCTTCTAACAAATCTTCCCTGATATTCTTTAAATAGTGGTTATTAATTATGGTTATTTTATGATTACACTTTTTTTTATTTATTAATTGTTGTTCCCCAAGATTACGGTTCAGTGACGGGTATTCATTAATTTTCACTGCCTCTATTAGTTTAAATGAGGGCTTACTCCCTCTTCTCTATTTTCATTCTGATTACTGTGTTGGTTTTGTACTGTTTCCGTGCGATCCTCCGTATTATGTTCTGCTATCCTATAATTTCCATCATGTGGGTAATTGTCTTCATGCCGAGATTGGTCATAATGGTTGTCATATCGGTGACTCCTTGGGTAGTATCGTCGCTGATTACCTTGAGGTCTGGAGTAAATATAATTGACGTTATGTCTATAATTATTGGGTCGTCTGTCCCCATCTCCTCTATTATTGCGACTATCACGATAATTGTAATTGTTATTGCCGCGATAATTATAGTTTCTGGAATTATTATTCGTGTTTTCATTTTGTGTTCTATTAGTATTAACGTTATGCGCAGGTCGATTGCGATCGTTATTATGAGAATTGGCTGGTGGCGCGTTATTATCATACTTCTGATATTTATGATTTAGCATTCTATTTCTTTGGTATTGGTTCTCGTGTTCATAATTCTCCAAGAATTTGGCCATGGCTGGAATCGTTTTGATTTGACTACACATACGCGCATTTTTTATCCCTTCCTCGTAATGATAGGATAGTTGTATTACCAAACATTCTTCGGGAATTCGGGGCTCTAAGTTCCGCGCCATACATACTTTTCCTTAAAAGTATGAAGTAGACTGGCCTACATTTGTTTCGTATCGACCGTTACTCAAATTATTCCTAATCATGTTCTGGGTCGATTCCGACCAATACTTCTCCTTAAATTGTTTTTTGAACTCAGTCATGTCCAGTATATCCGGGCGCACCGCTGTCCACCAATTATCATAAGTATCTTTAAACGTTTCATCAATCATGCTTCGTATAATACTCCAGCGACTCTCTCTATTCCTTATGATCACTTCTTCCAATCTCTTTAAAAATTCCATAGGATTGCGCTTATAATTACGAAAATTAATCGATTCTCTGTTCTCATGGTTATTTGTATGACTATTTTGGCATGTCCTATCCCGCCATGAATCTACTTCCTCCTGTAATTGTAATTCACGCCTACTAATCTCTTCTATTTTATTTTTATTGGTATTGATTTGACCTTCCATATTATTTAAATTGCCATAGACCCTTTCGAGTCGTTCGCCCATGTCTGTCTGTATTTGCTTAATACCTTCCTTATTCTCTTCCCGTACCTGATGTACTTCGTTTTTAATTTGCTCATTTTTTTCAACAGTTTCCTGTTGTATTTCTTCGACCAAAGTTTTATTCTCAATTTTTGTGTCATTAATTTTATTCTGTAATTCCTCACGAACCTGTACTATTGTTTCGTTAGTTTTTTCTAACCCTTCATTTGTTTTGGCTATTTCTAATTTCCTTTCCTCATTATTTTGGTCCACCTTCTGGTTAATTGTCACATGAAGATTTTCAATTTTTTCATTAATTTGCTTTAAATTTTCTTAATGTATTTGTAAGATGTCTTCCTTCATTTGTTTTAAACCCTCATCATTCCTATCTAACCTTTCGTGAATTTGGTTTAATCTTTCGTTCATTTGTTTTGAGGTTTCTCTAATTTCCTCATTTGTTTTGTCGAATTTCTCATCCTGTTTCCTAAATTGTTCCCTTAAGTTTTCCTTATTCTCCTCATTTGTTTTCCTTGAATCTTCCTTAATTTCCTCTTTCATTTGTCTATTACTTTCCATTATAATCCTCAACAGCTCCTGCATACTCATGTCTTCCTTTTTGTTGGATTTATCTGGTTGGTCCCCTTGGGCAACTTCTTTCATTACTTCCCTTTCCTTATCCGCAATTATTTCAGTTTCCGTTATTTCGTCTGTCTGTTGTTCCATTTCTCTGTCTGTTATTAGTTCTATTTCCTGTTCTTGTTCATCTATTTCTTTCTCCGTTTCTCCTGCCCTAATCCTTGATCTACCTCTGGTATGCATGTTTATTCTCCCACAGTTGCCTGCTCTGGTTAAGTAATATTAATATGGTTACAGTTACTTAACTTAAGCCCTACACAAGTTGAGCGCCAATTTGTAATAGATCGGATACGTACGGTCTAAATTCCCACTGTTGTATTTGTCGATTGTGTTCTATTAATTTAATTGTATAAATTCTCGGAAATATTTGGAGTTGTGGAATATATGGATGTACTCAATTAATGTTAACTTAACTCTTTAATAATTATCAGTGTTAGTGTGCCTAGAACTTAAATAACTTAGGGTTTATTCTACAATTTCATCCAACCCTATTATGCCTTGAAGAGAGTTCTGTCTAATTTTATATTTTTACGCTCCCTCTTTGGTGTCAGATAATTCCGCTATAAGCGCTGTAGTATCGGCTCAACGAAACTTGTAGGTTATTCGATGTTTATATTAACTATTTATTCTCTACTTATTCAGTTACTTTTGTTCCAGTTCACTAAACCATACTCCAAATAACAAGGTGTGAAAAATATATAAAGGTTCTTTATTTGTTTATCAATTCACATTAACTAAGATATATTCCAATTAATATATGTTGGGACTATAGATTCAGGTATCGATTGTTGATTATTTGATCCTTTGTTTATATTTGGTTATATATTATATTTGATTTGTATTTTATTTATTTCAGGGTGTGAAGGTTCTTGTAACTGTGGGGAAGACTAAAAATACATAATAAGAATGCAAGATTTACAAAAATTATGTGTTGTGTATTTAGTATTATTAATATAATATAATTTTACCAGACTCTAACGACGCCAATCACGTAGGCGGTTGATCGCTAAATTCGTTGTTCTGGTCAATTATGAAGTACAGTTTTCTTTCTTCAGTTTAATAAAAGTAAATCTTGTCCTGTCCACTTCGGAATACAGCTTCTGAATTGTTTTACAGCACGATTGATGTTTCTTCTGCACCGCCAGGATCCAAATAGGTTCTTCCTTCGGTTGAAGCAGTTAGTGTTGTTCCGTGTATTTGCAAGGTTATAATTTCTGGTGTTGTGAATATTATGAGTTGTGTTCTATTAATTCTTTATATTTGAGTAATTTTTCATCAATTCCCTTCGGACATGGGACAGTCCAAGTTTCTTCTTGTAGAATTCGGTTATTTGTTCTCGATTATTATTTCATAATGTATCGTTATTTTATTGATCTGTGTTAGTGATAGATGTAAGTATTATCATTAGTATTTTGTCTTTTTTTACAATCGTATCTGTTGATTTCGAATATTACGATTCAATAAATAATCCTTGGGTTTTTTAAATCATCACGTTCAGTTTTATCCAAAAGCAATCCTTGTTATTTTATAAATCAACAACCTTCTTCTTAATTTTTTCCCTAGCAACCTATATTAATTTCCGCTTCCACAGGTTTTGACTATATAGTGTTTCTTTCATATATTTTTTTGTCTATTCTTTGTCAATTTGCTGTCCTATCAGAATGTAATTTTACCGATAGCTGGTTTTTTATTTTATACACATCTTCTACTGGTTTTTTGATATAATTCCGTTTTTTCCTTTTTTATTATATTTAATCCACCTTCGATATTATTTTTTACCAATCGATATTATGGCATTATGGTATTATTATAATTTGTATAAATTTTATTAAATATTATTATTAACTTAATGTTTTTTCTTCTTTCTAGCTCTTCATAGTGTATTTATTAATTATTATTAATTGATGTATCTAACCTTTAAGTTATAAGTGTTTATTTAGTATTTTTGGCTGTTAGGCCTTTTATTGTAAATTGATCTACCTGTGGTTATGTCTGTTAGGCATCTATAGTCCCTTTTATATAAATTCGTACATACAATCAAATCTTAATTATTAACATTTGTATAAACAATTATTTTTCTACATCTAATAACAAATTTATCTTGATCTCTTGATCACATACAACAAAATTCGGATTTATGAACATTGATTAACTGCCTCATACTTCATTTTACGACAGTCATTGAATAACACTATTTGTTTCATTATTTTTCATGAACTCAACACATATTTGATATAACATCACATAAACTTTATCCTAACATTTTTGTCATAATATAATACTTTTTTAACACAAAATTCTTATCTGTTATTACCATAAATTAAGTCATTGTTTCATTTTTCTGTTTTGTTTTTCATTAAACATATATCATTAGCTATTATTTATTTTACAGGTTCGTTTATTCTATTCAACACTACCTTGCATTCTTATTTAATTCTGTCTATGATTATAATTGTCATAATTGGGTCTCTGTTCTATTATGGGATTAAGTATCAATTTATTTATCAATCTGTGAATCTTCTTTTATGTAACATAAATGCTATCATTTTTGTTGCGCTACATATGCTTCCCCTCCTAAAAAAGTTTAGTTTACCTGAATGAAGTTTAGGTCAAATAAACTTGCCTTTTTCACAAGCCTTTTCTTAATTTCATTGTTAATGGTTGACGATGGTCTTCTCAATGTAACTTCATTAGACTAGTACTAGTACCTTTTTTATTTAATAACATTTCATCATTTTATTTAACATTCTTGATCATTTTTATTTCTGTACACATTATTTGTTGGTAATTGGCTACACTATTCACTGATACATTAGTTTTACATCTCTCCTATTTATAATTACTATAATTACTGCATTTTTCAATTATTCTTCTGTCAACACGCTTCTTTCTGTTTTCTTCGTCCTATTCCTTTGGAAACTGAATTTATTTTTGCAACTATTCTAATATTCCTTAAATATTTAATTTCCCTAACAATCCCTAACACATGCGTTGGTACAGTTCAGAGAGGCACTGTTTGGCTTCATACTCTGCTGCCCACACTACATCTTAATATAGTACTGCTGGAATTCATCTACAGTCAGCTATAAAATATAATAATAATCTCCTAATAATCTCTTTAATCATTTAATAATAAATATTTGGGAAAAGATTTTTTCTTTGTTGCATTTATATTTTTTCATTACTATTCTTCATATTTCGTAGTTCCATTTTATTTCCTTAAACATTCGTTAATATTGACTTTGACAGTTATCAATTGTAATCATTTTTTTTTTTCATTTTTGTTGAGATTGTAATGTTAAGTATCTTCTTCATTTGTTTTTTTCTCTGATCTAAATATTTTTTAATAGTTGTTGTGTGTTGATCATTATAATTGTATTTCTTACTAAATATATTCCTTATACTTAATTATTCTTCTTCTTATCGTATTTCACTATTTTGGCTGTTTATTTTTTTAATGAATTATGTTCATAAATACTCTTTCCTTCTTGTCTTCTTTAACATTATATTAGTTACATTCAATCGTTTACTGAGATTGTTCCATCATGTGGCAATGTAGTATGTATTTTAGGTCATATGATTTTTTTTTTCTTCTTTATTTTGGATAAGTAGGTTTGAGGTAATAACTTTTATCTTGGGGTTCATTCTTCATTATTCACACTATTTCTTTATAAACATTTAATAATAATTCTCATTTTATTCTGTAATCTTGGGGTTTGTTATTCGTTATACACATTATTTCTTTATACACATAATAATAATTATCGTTTTCTTCTGTAATCTTGGGGTTTGTTATTCATTATACACATTATTTCTTTATAAACATTTAACAATAATTCTTGTTTTCTTCAAAATCGATAATACGTTGTTCTTATTGTATTTCAGAATTTAGTGGTAGTATTCAACTCAAATTATTTTTAAATTCCAAGTATTTTTCTTCAAGATTGGTAAAAAGTTGTTCTTATTATTTTTTAGAATTTATTCATTTATATAAATTCTTTTTCTTTTTGTTAATACAGAAGTTGTTCAAATATAAGGTAGTAAGTTGTCCTTACTTCATTTTAGAATTTATTCATTATATTTCTTTTGGATTTAGTAATTTTTGTTTCTTACTAAATTCGTTTTATATATAATAGTTATTTCAAATAATTTGTGTAAGTTGGTCTTACTGTCTTTTAGAATTTTGCTGATATATATATGATTTCGTTATTACTATTACTGTTTACATGTTTCTGATCCTCTTCTAACAAATCTTCCCTGATATTCTTTAAATAGTGGTTATTAATTATGGTTATTTTATGATTACACTTTTTTTTATTTATTAATTGTTGTTCCCCAAGATTACGGTTCAGTGACGGGTATTCATTAATTTTCACTGCCTCTATTAGTTTAAATGAGGGCTTACTCCCTCTTCTCTATTTTCATTCTGATTACTGTGTTGGTTTTGTACTGTTTCCGTGCGATCCTCCGTATTATGTTCTGCTATCCTATAATTTCCATCATGTGGGTAATTGTCTTCATGCCGAGATTGGTCATAATGGTTGTCATATCGGTGACTCCTTGGGTAGTATCGTCGCTGATTACCTTGAGGTCTGGAGTAAATATAATTGACGTTATGTCTATAATTATTGGGTCGTCTGTCCCCATCTCCTCTATTATTGCGACTATCACGATAATTGTAATTGTTATTGCCGCGATAATTATAGTTTCTGGAATTATTATTCGTGTTTTCATTTTGTGTTCTATTAGTATTAACGTTATGCGCAGGTCGATTGCGATCGTTATTATGAGAATTGGCTGGTGGCGCGTTATTATCATACTTCTGATATTTATGATTTAGCATTCTATTTCTTTGGTATTGGTTCTCGTGTTCATAATTCTCCAAGAATTTGGCCATGGCTGGAATCGTTTTGATTTGACTACACATACGCGCATTTTTTATCCCTTCCTCGTAATGATAGGATAGTTGTATTACCAAACATTCTTCGGGAATTCGGGGCTCTAAGTTCCGCGCCATACATACTTTTCCTTAAAAGTATGAAGTAGACTGGCCTACATTTGTTTCGTATCGACCGTTACTCAAATTATTCCTAATCATGTTCTGGGTCGATTCCGACCAATACTTCTCCTTAAATTGTTTTTTGAACTCAGTCATGTCCAGTATATCCGGGCGCACCGCTGTCCACCAATTATCATAAGTATCTTTAAACGTTTCATCAATCATGCTTCGTATAATACTCCAGCGACTCTCTCTATTCCTTATGATCACTTCTTCCAATCTCTTTAAAAATTCCATAGGATTGCGCTTATAATTACGAAAATTAATCGATTCTCTGTTCTCATGGTTATTTGTATGACTATTTTGGGATGTCCTATCCCGCCATGAATCTACTTCCTCCTGTAATTGTAATTCACGCCTACTAATCTCTTCTATTTTATTTTTATTGGTATTGATTTGACCTTCCATATTATTTAAATTGCCATAGACCCTTTCGAGACGTTCGCCCATGTCTGTCTGTATTTGCTTAATGCCTTCCTTATTCTCTTCCCGTACCTGATGTACTTCGTTTTTAATTTGCTCATTTTTTTCAACAGTTTCCTGTTGTATTTCTTCGACCAAAGTTTTATTCTCAATTTTTGTGTCATTAATTTTATTCTGTAATTCCTCACGAACCTGTACTATTGTTTCGTTAGTTTTTTCTAACCCTTCATTTGTTTTGGCTATTTCTAATTTCCTTTCCTCATTATTTTGGTCCACCTTCTGGTTAATTGTCACATGAAGATTTTCAATTTTTTCATTAATTTGCTTTAAATTTTCTTAATGTATTTGTAAGATGTCTTCCTTCATTTGTTTTAAACCCTCATCATTCCTATCTAACCTTTCGTGAATTTGGTTTAATCTTTCGTTCATTTGTTTTGAGGTTTCTCTAATTTCCTCATTTGTTTTGTCGAATTTCTCATCCTGTTTCCTAAATTGTTCCCTTAAGTTTTCCTTATTCTCCTCATTTGTTTTCCTTGAATCTTCCTTAATTTCCTCTTTCATTTGTCTATTACTTTCCATTATAATCCTCAACAGCTCCTGCATACTCATGTCTTCCTTTTTGTTGGATTTATCTGGTTGGTCCCCTTGGGCAACTTCTTTCATTACTTCCCTTTCCTTATCCGCAATTATTTCAGTTTCCGTTATTTCGTCTGTCTGTTGTTCCATTTCTCTGTCTGTTATTAGTTCTATTTCCTGTTCTTGTTCATCTATTTCTTTCTCCGTTTCTCCTGCCCTAATCCTTGATCTACCTCTGGTATGCATGTTTATTCTCCCACAGTTGCCTGCTCTGGTTAAGTAATATTAATATGGTTACAGTTACTTAACTTAAGCCCTACACAAGTTGAGCGCCAATTTGTAATAGATCGGATACGTACGGTCTAAATTCCCACTGTTGTATTTGTCGATTGTGTTCTATTAATTTAATTGTATAAATTCTCGGAAATATTTGGAGTTGTGGAATATATGGATGTACTCAATTAATGTTAACTTAACTCTTTAATAATTATCAGTGTTAGTGTGCCTAGAACTTAAATAACTTAAGGTTTATTCTACAATTTCATCCAACCCTATTATGCCTTGAAGAGAGTTCTGTCTAATTTTATATTTTTACGCTCCCTCTTTGGTGTCAGATAATTCCGCTATAAGCGCTGTAGTATCGGCTCAACGAAACTTGTAGGTTATTCGATGTTTATATTAACTATTTATTCTCTACTTATTCAGTTACTTTTGTTCCAGTTCACTAAACCATACTCCAAATAACAAGGTGTGACAAATATATAAAGGTTCTTTATTTGTTTATCAATTCACATTAACTAAGATATATTCCAATTAATATATGTTGGGACTATAGATTCAGGTATCGATTGTTGATTATTTGATCCTTTGTTTATATTTGGTTATATATTATATTTGATTTGTATTTTATTTATTTCAGGGTGTGAAGGTTCTTGTAACTGTGGGGAAGACTAAAAATACATAATAAGAATGCAAGATTTACAAAAATTATGTGTTGTGTATTTAGTATTATTAATATAATATAATTTTACCAGACTCTAACGACGCCAATCACGTAGGCGGTTGATCGCTAAATTCGTTGTTCTGGTCAATTATGAAGTACAGTTTTCTTTCTTCAGTTTAATAAAAGTAAATCTTGTCCTGTCCACTTCGGAATACAGCTTCTGAATTGTTTTACAGCACGATTGATGTTTCTTCTGCACCGCCAGGATCCAAATAGGTTCTTCCTTCGGTTGAAGCAGTTAGTGTTGTTCCGTGTATTTGCAAGGTTATAATTTCTGGTGTTGTGAATATTATGAGTTGTGTTCTATTAATTCTTTATATTTGATTAATTTTTCATCAATTCCCTTCGGACATGGGACAGTCCAAGTTTCTTCTTGTAGAATTCGGTTATTTGTTCTCGATTATTATTTCATAATGTATCGTTATTTTATTGATCTGTGTTAGTGATAGATGTAAGTATTATCATTAGTATTTTGTCTTTTTTTACAATCGTATCTGTTGATTTCGAATATTACGATTCAATAAATAATCCTTGGGTTTTTTAAATCATCACGTTCAGTTTTATCCAAAAGCAATCCTTGTTATTTTATAAATCAACAACCTTCTTCTTAATTTTTTCCCTAGCAACCTATATTAATTTCCGCTTCCACATGTTTTGACTATATAGTGTTTCTTTCATATATTTTTTTGTCTATTCTTTGTCAATTTGCTGTCCTATCGGAATGTAATTTTACCGATAGCTGGTTTTTTATTTTATACACATCTTCTACTGGTTTTTTGATATAATTCCGTTTTTTCCTTTTTTATTATATTTAATCCACCTTCGATATTATTTTTTACCAATCGATATTATGGCATTATGGTATTATTATAATTTGTATAAATTTTATTAAATATTATTATTAACTTAATGTTTTTTCTTCTTTCTACCTCTTCATAGTGTATTTATTAATTATTATTAATTGATGTATCTAACCTTTAAGTTATAAGTGTTTATTTAGTATTTTTGGCTGTTAGGCCTTTTATTGTAAATTGATCTACCTGTGGTTATGTCTGTTAGGCATCTATAGTCCCTTTTATATAAATTCGTTCATACAATCAAAACTTAATTATTAACATTTGTATAAACAATTATTTTTCTACATCTAATAACAAATTTATCTTGATCTCTTGATCACATACAACAAAATTCGGATTTATGAACATTGATTAACTGCCTCATACTTCATTTTACGACAGTCATTGAATAACACTATTTGTTTCATTATTTTTCATGAACTCAACACATATTTGATATAACATCACATAAACTTTATCCTAACATTTTTGTCATAATATAATACTTTTTTAACACAAAATTCTTATCTGTTATTACCATAAATTAAGTCATTGTTTCATTTTTCTGTTTTGTTTTTCATTAAACATATATCATTAGCTATTATTTATTTTACAGGTTCGTTTATTCTATTCAACACTACCTTGCATTCTTATTTAATTCTGTCTATGATTATAATTGTCATAATTGGGTCTCTGTTCTATTATGGGATTAAGTATCAATTTATCTATCAATCTGTGAATCTTCTTTTATGTAACATAAATGCTATCATTTTTGTTGCGCTACATATGCTTCCCCTCCTAAAAAAGTTTAGTTTACCTGAATGAAGTTTAGGTCAAATAAACTTGCCTTTTTCACAAGCCTTTTCTTAATTTCATTGTTAATGGTTGACGATGGTCTTCTCAATGTAACTTCATTAGACTAGTACTAGTACCTTTTTTATTTAATAACATTTCATCATTTTATTTAACATTCTTGATCATTTTTATTTCTGTACACATTATTTGTTGGTAATTGGCTACACTATTCACTGATACATTAGTTTTACATCTCTCCTATTTATAATTACTATAATTACTGCATTTTTCAATTATTCTTCTGTCAACACGCTTGTTTCTGTTTTCTTCGTCCTATTCCTTTGGAAACTGAATTTATTTTTGCAACTATTCTAATATTCCTTAAATATTTAATTTCCCTAACAATCCCTAACACATGCGTTGGTACAGTTCAGAGAGGCACTGTTTGGCTTCATACTCTGCTGCCCACACTACCTCTTAATATAGTACTGCTGGAATTCATCTACAGTCAGCTATAACAATAATAACCCAGTCAGTCAGTCAGTTATAATAATAATCTCCTAATAATCTCTTTAATCATTTAATAATAAATATTTGGGAAAAGATTTTTTCTTTGTTGCATTTATATTTTTTCATTACTATTCTTCATATTTCGTAGTTCCATTTTATTTCCTTAAACATTCGTTAATATTGACTTTGACAGTTATCAATTGTAATCATTTTTTTTTTCATTTTTGTTGAGATTGTAATGTTAAGTATCTTCTTCGTTTGTTTTTTTCTCTGATCTCAATATTTTTTAATCAGTTGTTGTGTGTTGATCATTATAATTGTATTTCTTACTAAATATATTCCTTATACTTAATTATTCTTCTTCTTATCGTATTTCACTATTTTGGCTGTTTATTTTTTTAATGAATTATGTTCATAAATACTCTTTCCTTCTTGTCTTCTTTAACATTATATTAGTTACATTCAATCGTTTACTGAGATTGTTCCATCATGTGGCAATGTAGTATGTATTTTAGGTCATATGATTTTTTTTTTCTTCTTTATTTTGGATAAGTAGGTTTGAGGTAATAACTTTTATCTTGGGGTTCATTCTTCATTATTCACACTATTTCTTTATAAACATTTAATAATAATTCTCATTTTATTCTGTAATCTTGGGGTTTGTTATTCGTTATACACATTATTTCTTTATACACATAATAATAATTATCGTTTTCTTCTGTAATCTTGGGGTTTGTTATTCATTATACACATTATTTCTTTATAAACATTTAATAATAATTCTCATTTTATTCTGTAATCTTGGGGTTTGTTATTCGTTATACACATTATTTCTTTATACACATAATAATAATTATCGTTTTCTTCTGTAATCTTGGGGTTTGTTATTCATTATACACATTATTTCTTTATAAACATTTAACAATAATTCTTGTTTTCTTCAAAATCGATAATACGTTGTTCTTATTGTATTTCAGAATTTAGTGGTAGTATTCAACTCAAATTATTTTTAAATTCGAAGTATTTTTCTTCAAGATTGGTAAAAAGTTGTTCTTATTATTTTTTAGAATTTATTCATTTATATAAATTCTTTTTCTTTTTGTTAATACAGAAGTTGTTCAAATATAAGGTAGTAAGTTGTCCTTACTTCATTTTAGAATTTATTCATTATATTTCTTTTGGATTTAGTAATTTTTGTTTCTTACTAAATTCGTTTTATATATAATAGTTATTTCAAATAATTTGTGTAAGTTGGTCTTACTGTCTTTTAGAATTTTGCTGATATATATATGATTTCGTTATTACTATTACTGTTTACATGTTTCTGATCCTCTTCTAACAAATCTTCCCTGATATTCTTTAAATAGTGGTTATTAATTATGGTTATTTTATGATTACACTTTTTTTTATTTATTAATTGTTGTTCCCCAAGATTACGGTTCAGTGACGGGTATTCATTAATTTTCACTGCCTCTATTAGTTTAAATGAGGGCTTACTCCCTCTTCTCTATTTTCATTCTGATTACTGTGTTGGTTTTGTACTGTTTCCGTGCGATCCTCCGTATTATGTTCTGCTATCCTATAATTTCCATCATGTGGGTAATTGTCTTCATGCCGAGATTGGTCATAACGGTTGTCATATCGGTGACTCCTTGGGTAGTATCGTCGCTGATTACCTTGAGGTCTGGAGTAAATATAATTGACGTTATGTCTATAATTATTGGGTCGTCTGTCCCCATCTCCTCTATTATTGCGACTATCACGATAATTGTAATTGTTATTGCCGCGATAATTATAGTTTCTGGAATTATTATTCGTGTTTTCATTTTGTGTTCTATTAGTATTAACGTTATGCGCAGGTCGATTGCGATCGTTATTATGAGAATTGGCTGGTGGCGCGTTATTATCATACTTCTGATATTTATGATTTAGCATTCTATTTCTTTGGTATTGGTTCTCGTGTTCATAATTCTCCAAGAATTTGGCCATGGCTGGAATCGTTTTGATTTGACTACACATACGCGCATTTTTTATCCCTTCCTCGTAATGATAGGATAGTTGTATTACCAAACATTCTTCGGGAATTCGGGGCTCTAAGTTCCGCGCCATACATACTTTTCCTTAAAAGTATGAAGTAGACTGGCCTACATTTGTTTCGTATCGACCGTTACTCAAATTATTCCTGATCATGTTCTGGGTCGATTCCGACCAATACTTCTCCTTAAATTGTTTTTTGAACTCAGTCATGTCCAGTATATCCGGGCGCACCGCTGTCCACCAATTATCATAAGTATCTTTAAACGTTTCATCAATCATGCTTCGTATAATACTCCAGCGACTCTCTCTATTCCTTATGATCACTTCTTCCAATCTCTTTAAAAATTCCATAGGATTGCGCTTATAATTACGAAAATTAATCGATTCTCTGTTCTCATGGTTATTTGTATGACTATTTTGGCATGTCCTATCCCGCCATGAATCTACTTCCTCCTGTAATTGTAATTCACGCCTACTAATCTCTTCTATTTTATTTTTATTGGTATTGATTTGACCTTCCATATTATTTAAATTGCCATAGACCCTTTCGAGTCGTTCGCCCATGTCTGTCTGTATTTGCTTAATACCTTCCTTATTCTCTTCCCGTACCTGATGTACTTCGTTTTTAATTTGCTCATTTTTTTCAACAGTTTCCTGTTGTATTTCTTCGACCAAAGTTTTATTCTCAATTTTTGTGTCATTAATTTTATTCTGTAATTCCTCACGAACCTGTACTATTGTTTCGTTAGTTTTTTCTAACCCTTCATTTGTTTTGGCTATTTCTAATTTCCTTTCCTCATTATTTTGGTCCACCTTCTGGTTAATTGTCACATGAAGATTTTCAATTTTTTCATTAATTTGCTTTAAATTTTCTTCATGTATTTGTAAGATGTCTTCCTTCATTTGTTTTAAACCCTCATCATTCCTATCTAACCTTTCGTGAATTTGGTTTAATCTTTCGTTCATTTGTTTTGAGGTTTCTCTAATTTCCTCATTTGTTTTGTCGAATTTCTCATCCTGTTTCCTAAATTGTTCCCTTAAGTTTTCCTTATTCTCCTCATTTGTTTTCCTTGAATCTTCCTTAATTTCCTCTTTCATTTGTCTATTACTTTCCATTATAATCCTCAACAGCTCCTGCATACTCATGTCTTCCTTTTTGTTGGATTTATCTGGTTGGTCCCCTTGGGCAACTTCTTTCATTACTTCCCTTTCCTTATCCGCAATTATTTCAGTTTCCGTTATTTCGTCTGTCTGTTGTTCCATTTCTCTGTCTGTTATTAGTTCTATTTCCTGTTCTTGTTCATCTATTTCTTTCTCCGTTTCTCCTGCCCTAATCCTTGATCTACCTCTGGTATGCATGTTTATTCTCCCACAGTTGCCTGCTCTGGTTAAGTAATATTAATATGGTTACAGTTACTTAACTTAAGCCCTACACAAGTTGAGCGCCAATTTGTAATAGATCGGATACGTACGGTCTAAATTCCCACTGTTGTATTTGTCGATTGTGTTCTATTAATTTAATTGTATAAATTCTCGGAAATATTTGGAGTTGTGGAATATATGGATGTACTCAATTAATGTTAACTTAACTCTTTAATAATTATCAGTGTTAGTGTGCCTAGAACTTAAATAACTTAAGGTTTATTCTACAATTTCATCCAACCCTATTATGCCTTGAAGAGAGTTCTGTCTAATTTTATATTTTTACGCTCCCTCTTTGGTGTCAGATAATTCCGCTATAAGCGCTGTAGTATCGGCTCAACGAAACTTGTAGGTTATTCGATGTTTATATTAACTATTTATTCTCTACTTATTCAGTTACTTTTGTTCCAGTTCACTAAACCATACTCCAAATAACAAGGTGTGACAAATATATAAAGGTTCTTTATTTGTTTATCAATTCACATTAACTAAGATATATTCCAATTAATATATGTTGGGACTATAGATTCAGGTATCGATTGTTGATTATTTGATCCTTTGTTTATATTTGGTTATATATTATATTTGATTTGTATTTTATTTATTTCAGGGTGTGAAGGTTCTTGTAACTGTGGGGAAGACTAAAAATACATAATAAGAATGCAAGATTTACAAAAATTATGTGTTGTGTATTTAGTATTATTAATATAATATAATTTTACCAGACTCTAACGACGCCAATCACGTAGGCGGTTGATCGCTAAATTCGTTGTTCTGGTCAATTATGAAGTACAGTTTTCTTTCTTCAGTTTAATAAAAGTAAATCTTGTCCTGTCCACTTCGGAATACAGCTTCTGAATTGTTTTACAGCACGATTGATGTTTCTTCTGCACCGCCAGGATCCAAATAGGTTCTTCCTTCGGTTGAAGCAGTTAGTGTTGTTCCGTGTATTTGCAAGGTTATAATTTCTGGTGTTGTGAATATTATGAGTTGTGTTCTATTAATTCTTTATATTTGATTAATTTTTCATCAATTCCCTTCGGACATGGGACAGTCCAAGTTTCTTCTTGTAGAATTCGGTTATTTGTTCTCGATTATTATTTCATAATGTATCGTTATTTTATTGATCTGTGTTAGTGATAGATGTAAGTATTATCATTAGTATTTTGTCTTTTTTTACAATCGTATCTGTTGATTTCGAATATTACGATTCAATAAATAATCCTTGGGTTTTTTAAATCATCACGTTCAGTTTTATCCAAAAGCAATCCTTGTTATTTTATAAATCAACAACCTTCTTCTTAATTTTTTCCCTAGCAACCTATATTAATTTCCGCTTCCACAGGTTTTGACTATATAGTGTTTCTTTCATATATTTTTTTGTCTATTCTTTGTCAATTTGCTGTCCTATCGGAATGTAATTTTACCGATAGCTGGTTTTTTATTTTATACACATCTTCTACTGGTTTTTTGATATAATTCCGTTTTTTCCTTTTTTATTATATTTAATCCACCTTCGATATTATTTTTTACCAATCGATATTATGGCATTATGGTATTATTATAATTTGTATAAATTTTATTAAATATTATTATTAACTTAATGTTTTTTCTTCTTTCTACCTCTTCATAGTGTATTTATTAATTATTATTAATTGATGTATCTAACCTTTAAGTTATAAGTGTTTATTTAGTATTTTTGGCTGTTAGGCCTTTTATTGTAAATTGATCTACCTGTGGTTATGTCTGTTAGGCATCTATAGTCCCTTTTATATAAATTCGTACATACAATCAAAACTTAATTATTAACATTTGTATAAACAATTATTTTTCTACATCTAATAACAAATTTATCTTGATCTCTTGATCACATACAACAAAATTCGGATTTATGAACATTGATTAACTGCCTCATACTTCATTTTACGACAGTCATTGAATAACACTATTTGTTTCATTATTTTTCATGAACTCAACACATATTTGATATAACATCACATAAACTTTATCCTAACATTTTTGTCATAATATAATACTTTTTTAACACAAAATTCTTATCTGTTATTACCATAAATTAAGTCATTGTTTCATTTTTCTGTTTTGTTTTTCATTAAACATATATCATTAGCTATTATTTATTTTACAGGTTCGTTTATTCTATTCAACACTACCTTGCATTCTTATTTAATTCTGTCTATGATTATAATTGTCATAATTGGGTCTCTGTTCTATTATGGGATTAAGTATCAATTTATTTATCAATCTGTGAATCTTCTTTTATGTAACATAAATGCTATCATTTTTGTTGCGCTACATATGCTTCCCCTCCTAAAAAAGTTTAGTTTACCTGAATGAAGTTTAGATCAAATAAACTTGCCTTTTTCACAAGCCTTTTCTTAATTTCATTGTTAATGGTTGACGATGGTCTTCTCAATGTAACTTCATTAGACTAGTACTAGTACCTTTTTTATTTAATAACATTTCATCATTTTATTTAACATTCTTGATCATTTTTATTTCTGTACACATTATTTGTTGGTAATTGGCTACACTATTCACTGATACATTAGTTTTACATCTCTCCTATTTATAATTACTATAATTACTGCATTTTTCAATTATTCTTCTGTCAACACGCTTCTTTCTGTTTTCTTCGTCCTATTCCTTTGGAAACTGAATTTATTTTTGCAACTATTCTAATATTCCTTAAATATTTAATTTCCCTAACAATCCCTAACACATGCGTTGGTACAGTTCAGAGAGGCACTGTTTGGCTTCATACTCTGCTGCCCACACTACATCTTAATATAGTACTGCTGGAATTCATCTACAGTCAGCTATAAAATATAATAATAATCTCCTAATAATCTCTTTAATCATTTAATAATAAATATTTGGGAAAAGATTTTTTCTTTGTTGCATTTATATTTTTTCATTACTATTCTTCATATTTCGTAGTTCCATTTTATTTCCTTAAACATTCGTTAATATTGACTTTGACAGTTATCAATTGTAATCTTTTTTTTTTCATTTTTGTTGAGATTGTAATGTTAAGTATCTTCTTCGTTTGTTTTTTTCTCTGATCTCAATATTTTTTAATCAGTTGTTGTGTGTTGATCATTATAATTGTATTTCTTACTAAATATATTCCTTATACTTAATTATTCTTCTTCTTATCGTATTTCACTATTTTGGCTGTTTATTTTTTTAATGAATTATGTTCATAAATACTCTTTCCTTCTTGTCTTCTTTAACATTATATTAGTTACATTCAATCGTTTACTGAGATTGTTCCATCATGTGGCAATGTAGTATGTATTTTAGGTCATATGATTTTTTTTTCTTCTTTATTTTGGATAAGTAGGTTTGAGGTAATAACTTTTATCTTGGGGTTCATTCTTCATTATTCACACTATTTCTTTATAAACATTTAATAATAATTCTCATTTTATTCTGTAATCTTGGGGTTTGTTATTCGTTATACACATTATTTCTTTATACACATAATAATAATTATCGTTTTCTTCTGTAATCTTGGGGTTTGTTATTCATTATACACATTATTTCTTTATAAACATTTAATAATAATTCTCATTTTATTCTGTAATCTTGGGGTTTGTTATTCGTTATACACATTATTTCTTTATACACATAATAATAATTATCGTTTTCTTCTGTAATCTTGGGTTTGTTATTCATTATACACATTATTTCTTTATAAACATTTAACAATAATTCTTGTTTTCTTCAAAATCGATAATACGTTGTTCTTATTGTATTTCAGAATTTAGTGGTAGTATTCAACTCAAATTATTTTTAAATTCCAAGTATTTTTCTTCAAGATTGGTAAAAAGTTGTTCTTATTATTTTTTAGAATTTATTCATTTATATAAATTCTTTTTCTTTTTGTTAATACAGAAGTTGTTCAAATATAAGGTAGTAAGTTGTCCTTACTTCATTTTAGAATTTATTCATTATATTTCTTTTGGATTTAGTAATTTTTGTTTCTTACTAAATTCGTTTTATATATAATAGTTATTTCAAATAATTTGTGTAAGTTGGTCTTACTGTCTTTTAGAATTTTGCTGATATATATATGATTTCGTTATTACTATTACTGTTTACATGTTTCTGATCCTCTTCTAACAAATCTTCCTGATATTCTTTAAATAGTGGTTATTAATTATGGTTATTTTATGATTACACTTTTTTTTATTTATTAATTGTTGTTCCCCAAGATTACGGTTCAGTGACGGGTATTCATTAATTTTCACTGCCTCTATTAGTTTAAATGAGGGCTTACTCCCTCTTCTCTATTTTCATTCTGATTACTGTGTTGGTTTTGTACTGTTTCCGTGCGATCCTCCGTATTATGTTCTGCTATCCTATAATTTCCATCATGTGGGTAATTGTCTTCATGCCGAGATTGGTCATAATGGTTGTCATATCGGTGACTCCTTGGGTAGTATCGTCGCTGATTACCTTGAGGTCTGAGTAAATATAATTGACGTTATGTCTATAATTATTGGGTCGTCTGTCCCCATCTCCTCTATTATTGCGACTATCACGATAATTGTAATTGTTATTGCCGCGATAATTATAGTTTCTGGAATTATTATTCGTGTTTTCATTTTGTGTTCTATTAGTATTAACGTTATGCGCAGGTCGATTGCGATCGTTATTATGAGAATTGGCTGGTGGCGCGTTATTATCATACTTCTGATATTTATGATTTAGCATTCTATTTCTTTGGTATTGGTTCTCGTGTCATAATTCTCCAAGAATTTGGCCATGGCTGGAATCGTTTTGATTTGACTACACATACGCGCATTTTTTATCCCTTCCTCGTAATGATAGGATAGTTGTATTACCAAACATTCTTCGGGAATTCGGGGCTCTAAGTTCCGCGCCATACATACTTTTCCTTAAAAGTATGAAGTAGACTGGCCTACATTTGTTTCGTATCGACCGTTACTCAAATTATTCCTAATCATGTTCTGGGTCGATTCCGACCAATACTTCTCCTTAAATTGTTTTTTGAACTCAGTCATGTCCTGTATATCCGGGCGCACCGCTGTCCACCAATTATCATAAGTATCTTTAAACGTTTCATCAATCATGCTTCGTATAATACTCCAGCGACTCTCTCTATTCCTTATGATCACTTCTTCCAATCTCTTTAAAAATTCCATAGGATTGCGCTTATAATTACGAAAATTAATCGATTCTCTGTTCTCATGGTTATTTGTATGACTATTTTGGCATGTCCTATCCCGCCATGAATCTACTTCCTCCTGTAATTGTAATTCACGCCTACTAATCTCTTCTATTTTATTTTTATTGGTATTGATTTGACCTTCCATATTATTTAAATTGCCATAGACCCTTTCGAGACGTTCGCCCATGTCTGTCTGTATTTGCTTAATGCCTTCCTTATTCTCTTCCCGTACCTGATGTACTTCGTTTTTAATTTGCTCATTTTTTTCAACAGTTTCCTGTTGTATTTCTTCGACCAAAGTTTTATTCTCAATTTTTGTGTCATTAATTTTATTCTGTAATTCCTCACGAACCTGTACTATTGTTTCGTTAGTTTTTTCTAACCCTTCATTTGTTTTGGCTATTTCTAATTTCCTTTCCTCATTATTTTGGTCCACCTTCTGGTTAATTGTCACATGAAGATTTTCAATTTTTTCATTAATTTGCTTTAAATTTTCTTCATGTATTTGTAAGATGTCTTCCTTCATTTGTTTTAAACCCTCATCATTCCTATCTAACCTTTCGTGAATTTGGTTTAATCTTTCGTTCATTTGTTTGAGGTTTCTCTAATTTCCTCATTTGTTTTGTCGAATTTCTCATCCTGTTTCCTAAATTGTTCCCTTAAGTTTTCCTTATTCTCCTCATTTGTTTTCCTTGAATCTTCCTTAATTTCCTCTTTCATTTGTCTATTACTTTCCATTATAATCCTCAACAGCTCCTGCATACTCATGTCTTCCTTTTTGTTGGATTTATCTGGTTGGTCCCCTTGGGCAACTTCTTTCATTACTTCCCTTTCCTTATCCGCAATTATTTCAGTTTCCGTTATTTCGTCTGTCTGTTGTTCCATTTCTCTGTCTGTTATTAGTTCTATTTCCTGTTCTTGTTCATCTATTTCTTTCTCCGTTTCTCCTGCCCTAATCCTTGATCTACCTCTGGTATGCATGTTTATTCTCCCACAGTTGCCTGCTCTGGTTAAGTAATATTAATATGGTTACAGTTACTTAACTTAAGCCCTACACAAGTTGAGCGCCAATTTGTAATAGATCGGATACGTACGTCTAAATTCCCACTGTTGTATTTGTCGATTGTGTTCTATTAATTTAATTGTATAAATTCTCGGAAATATTTGGAGTTGTGGAATATATGGATGTACTCAATTAATGTTAACTTAACTCTTTAATAATTATCAGTGTTAGTGTGCCTAGAACTTAAATAACTTAAGGTTTATTCTACAATTTCATCCAACCCTATTATGCCTTGAAGAGAGTTCTGTCTAATTTTATATTTTTACGCTCCCTCTTTGGTGTCAGATAATTCCGCTATAAGCGCTGTAGTAATCGGCTCAACGAAACTTGTAGGTTATTCGATGTTTATATTAACTATTTATTCTCTACTTATTCAGTTACTTTTGTTCCAGTTCACTAAACCATACTCCAAATAACAAGGTGTGACAAATATATAAAGGTTCTTTATTTGTTTATCAATTCACATTAACTAAGATATACTCCAATTAATATATGTTGGGACTATAGATTCAGGTATCGATTGTTGATTATTTGATCCTTTGTTTATATTTGGTTATATATTATATTTGATTTGTATTTTATTTATTTCAGGTGTGAAGGTTCTTGTAACTGTGGGGAAGACTAAAAATACATAATAAGAATGCAAGATTTACAAAAATTATGTGTTGTGTATTTAGTATTATTAATATAATATAATTTTACCAGACTCTAACGACGCCAATCACGTAGGCGGTTGATCGCTAAATTCGTTGTTCTGGTCAATTATGAAGTACAGTTTTCTTTCTTCAGTTTAATAAAAGTAAACCTTGTCCTGTCCACTTCGGAATACAGCTTCTGAATTGTTTTACAGCACGATTGATGTTTCTTCTGCACCGCCAGGATCCAAATAGGTTCTTCCTTCGGTTGAAGCAGTTAGTGTTGTTCCGTGTATTTGCAAGGTTATAATTTCTGGTGTTGTGAATATTATGAGTTGTGTTCTATTATTCTTTATATTTGATTAATTTTTCATCAATTCCCTTCGGACATGGGACAGTCCAAGTTTCTTCTTGTAGAATTCGGTTATTTGTTCTCGATTATTATTTCATAATGTATCGTTATTTTATTGATCTGTGTTAGTGATAGATGTAAGTATTATCATTAGTATTTTGTCTTTTTTTACAATCGTATCTGTTGATTTCGAATATTACGATTCAATAAATAATCCTTGGGTTTTTTAAATCATCACGTTCAGTTTTATCCAAAAGCAATCCTTGTTATTTTATAAATCAACAACCTTCTTCTTAATTTTTTCCCTAGCAACCTATATTAATTTCCGCTTCCACATGTTTTGACTATATAGTGTTTCTTTCATATATTTTTTTGTCTATTCTTTGTCAATTTGCTGTCCTATCGGAATGTAATTTTACCGATAGCTGGTTTTTTATTTTATACACATCTTCTACTGGTTTTTTGATATAATTCCGTTTTTTCCTTTTTTATTATATTTAATCCACCTTCGATATTATTTTTTACCAATCGATATTATGGCATTATGGTATTATTATAATTTGTATAAATTTTATTAAATATTATTATTAACTTAATGTTTTTTCTTCTTTCTAGCTCTTCATAGTGTATTTATTAATTATTATTAATTGATGTATCTAACCTTTAAGTTATAAGTGTTTATTTAGTATTTTTGGCTGTTAGGCCTTTTATTGTAAATTGATCTACCTGTGGTTATGTCTGTTAGGCATCTATAGTCCCTTTTATATAAATTCGTACATACAATCAAAACTTAATTATTAACATTTGTATAAACAATTATTTTTCTACATCTAATAACAAATTTATCTTGATCTCTTGATCACATACAACAAAATTCGGATTTATGAACATTGATTAACTGCCTCATACTTCATTTTATGACAGTCATTGAATAACACTATTTGTTTCATTATTTTTCATGAACTCAACACATATTTGATATAACATCACATAAACTTTATCCTAACATTTTTGTCATAATATAATACTTTTTTAACACAAAATTCTTATCTGTTATTACCATAAATTAAGTCATTGTTTCATTTTTCTGTTTTGTTTTTCATTAAACATATATCATTAGCTATTATTTATTTTACAGGTTCGTTTATTCTATTCAACACTACCTTGCATTCTTATTTAATTCTGTCTATGATTATAATTGTCATAATTGGGTCTCTGTTCTATTATGGGATTAAGTATAATTTATTTATCAATCTGTGAATCTTCTTTTATGTAACATAAATGCTATCATTTTTGTTGCGCTACATATGCTTCCCCTCCTAAAAAAGTTTAGTTTACCTGAATGAAGTTTAGGTCAAATAAACTTGCCTTTTTCACAAGCCTTTTCTTAATTTCATTGTTAATGGTTGACGATGGTCTTCTCAATGTAACTTCATTAGACTAGTACTAGTACCTTTTTTATTTAATAACATTTCATCATTTTATTTAACATTCTTGATCATTTTTATTTCTGTACACATTATTTGTTGGTAATTGGCTACACTATTCACTGATACATTAGTTTTACATCTCTCCTATTTATAATTACTATAATTACTGCATTTTTCAATTATTCTTCTGTCAACACGCTTCTTTCTGTTTTCTTCGTCCTATTCCTTTGGAAACTGAATTTATTTTTGCAACTATTCTAATATTCCTTAAATATTTAATTTCCCTAACAATCCCTAACACATGCGTTGGTACAGTTCAGAGAGGCACTGTTTGGCTTCATACTCTGCTGCCCACACTACATCTTAATATAGTACTGCTGGAATTCATCTACAGTCAGCTATAAAATATAATAATAATCTCCTAATAATCTCTTTAATCATTTAATAATAAATATTTGGGAAAAGATTTTTTCTTTGTTGCATTTATATTTTTTCATTACTATTCTTCATATTTCGTAGTTCCATTTTATTTCCTTAAACATTCGTTAATATTGACTTTGACAGTTATCAATTGTAATCTTTTTTTTTTCATTTTTGTTGAGATTGTAATGTTAAGTATCTTCTTCGTTTGTTTTTTTCTCTGATCTCAATATTTTTTAATCAGTTGTTGTGTGTTGATCATTATAATTGTATTTCTTACTAAATATATTCCTTATACTTAATTATTCTTCTTCTTATCGTATTTCACTATTTTGGCTGTTTATTTTTTTAATGAATTATGTTCATAAATACTCTTTCCTTCTTGTCTTCTTTAACATTATATTAGTTACATTCAATCGTTTACTGAGATTGTTCCATCATGTGGCAATGTAGTATGTATTTTAGGTCATATGATTTTTTTTTTCTTCTTTATTTTGGATAAGTAGGTTTGAGGTAATAACTTTTATCTTGGGGTTCATTCTTCATTATTCACACTATTTCTTTATAAACATTTAATAATAATTCTCATTTTATTCTGTAATCTTGGGGTTTGTTATTCGTTATACACATTATTTCTTTATACACATAATAATAATTATCGTTTTCTTCTGTAATCTTGGGGTTTGTTATTCATTATACACATTATTTCTTTATAAACATTTAATAATAATTCTCATTTTATTCTGTAATCTTGGGGTTTGTTATTCGTTATACACATTATTTCTTTATACACATAATAATAATTATCGTTTTCTTCTGTAATCTTGGGGTTTGTTATTCATTATACACATTATTTCTTTATAAACATTTAACAATAATTCTTGTTTTCTTCAAAATCGATAATACGTTGTTCTTATTGTATTTCAGAATTTAGTGGTAGTATTCAACTCAAATTATTTTTAAATTCCAAGTATTTTTCTTCAAGATTGGTAAAAAGTTGTTCTTATTATTTTTTAGAATTTATTCATTTATATAAATTCTTTTTCTTTTTGTTAATACAGAAGTTGTTCAAATATAAGGTAGTAAGTTGTCCTTACTTCATTTTAGAATTTATTCATTATATTTCTTTTGGATTTAGTAATTTTTGTTTCTTACTAAATTCGTTTTATATATAATAGTTATTTCAAATAATTTGTGTAAGTTGGTCTTACTGTCTTTTAGAATTTTGCTGATATATATATGATTTCGTTATTACTATTACTGTTTACATGTTTCTGATCCTCTTCTAACAAATCTTCCCTGATATTCTTTAAATAGTGGTTATTAATTATGGTTATTTTATGATTACACTTTTTTTTATTTATTAATTGTTGTTCCCCAAGATTACGGTTCAGTGACGGGTATTCATTAATTTTCACTGCCTCTATTAGTTTAAATGAGGGCTTACTCCCTCTTCTCTATTTTCATTCTGATTACTGTGTTGGTTTTGTACTGTTTCCGTGCGATCCTCCGTATTATGTTCTGCTATCCTATAATTTCCATCATGTGGGTAATTGTCTTCATGCCGAGATTGGTCATAATGGTTGTCATATCGGTGACTCCTTGGGTAGTATCGTCGCTGATTACCTTGAGGTCTGGAGTAAATATAATTGACGTTATGTCTATAATTATTGGGTCGTCTGTCCCCATCTCCTCTATTATTGCGACTATCACGATAATTGTAATTGTTATTGCCGCGATAATTATAGTTTCTGGAATTATTATTCGTGTTTTCATTTTGTGTTCTATTAGTATTAACGTTATGCGCAGGTCGATTGCGATCGTTATTATGAGAATTGGCTGGTGGCGCGTTATTATCATACTTCTGATATTTATGATTTAGCATTCTATTTCTTTGGTATTGGTTCTCGTGTTCATAATTCTCCAAGAATTTGGCCATGGCTGGAATCGTTTTGATTTGACTACACATACGCGCATTTTTTATCCCTTCCTCGTAATGATAGGATAGTTGTATTACCAAACATTCTTCGGGAATTCGGGGCTCTAAGTTCCGCGCCATACATACTTTTCCTTAAAAGTATGAAGTAGACTGGCCTACATTTGTTTCGTATCGACCGTTACTCAAATTATTCCTAATCATGTTCTGGGTCGATTCCGACCAATACTTCTCCTTAAAATCGATGAAAGGTTTCAACCATAAGCACTGTGTGAATGCTAACACACGGTGAATCGCTTTCAACTCCATTCCTAGTTCTAGGTAGAGTTTCAATGTTCTGTAATGAACAGTGTATTTTGTCTTGTCCTCGAGGGACGTTATCAGTTTCTCTACCTTACCGTTACTACACACAAAGTCTTTTAACAGCTTCATGCGATAGCAGTACGGTGAAAGCATACTGTCCGTAATAGTACACTTTTCGGGTGCTAAAGGGTAGTCACTGTGTAAGTCGTGTAGGTAATGTGGATACCCCAGATCGACTTCCAGGATATAACCGGTGTCATCATCGTCACGTAACGTGTGCACGTTCAACGTATCGATCTCTGTACGTTCCAACCATCGAAAATCTGACAGTGGTAAAGGCTGCGTCATAGCCGTTCCGTACAGGTTGGTACAATCGAGGTAGAGTAAATAGTTATGCGGCTTGCTTGCGTCATAATCGGGAATGTACGGGTTGTTGGCCTTGGCGTACCGATTAGAAATTGCTGCTAAGCCGCCACGGATACCTCTTTCGATGTACATGTGTACGTCTATATCGCGGAGTAACTCTAACCTAACTCCTGTCATTTTCAGCATCGCGTTCCACGCTAAACCGGCGGTGGTAAAAACGTTACACGGATCGAGTTCGTAGTACTGCAGGCTCATGTTTCGAAAGTTTTCAAATACATCTGCAAGCAGTAGTACATCCGTTTTTAAATAAAGGTCATGATAATCACCGAACGTTTGCATGTCGAAAGCCGACCAAACCGCTCGAGCGTGCGCGTAATCTTCTTCGTTTATATCCGACTCTGTCAACCCGTTGTAAAAATGTTCGCGGTCCGGTAACTGCCTCTCGTCAAATTTTGAATCGTCCGTAACGTATTCGTAAGGGTACACGCCTTTACGCAACAGTAAATTAACATTACGCGTGTAAAATTGATTAAGGATTTTAAATTTATCCGCGGATAAGTTGGAGACGAGTTTTTCAAGTGACGCGTTCATGAACCGCAGAGAATCGAGAAACCGGAGCTGACCGAGTGTAACGGAGATGTAACGTTCGCTTGTAGTAGCGATACACGTTATTTCGTCTTCCTTGTACTTTCCGAAACCTTGCATCAAATGATGCGAGTCATAGCCACTTAAATTATGGAAAAAAACCGGAACGTGTGTTGGTATCTTGTAATTTATATTACACGCATTGTGAGCAGCGCCTAAATAGTTTCCCGTTATGTGGCAATGGTTTCGAACCGTGTCATCCGTTAACGCCTTCTTGCACAGATGACAGTGCGTAGCGTTTCGGAATGACCGTTCATCGGCCGCTGTCATTTGGATCGGTTTATTAAACTTTCTATCGAGTCGTTGAACGTCGACTAAAAGCACACGAAGGAACGTGTCCACCACGTCTTTACCGCGGTATATTACAGGTTCCTTGACGGCGTTTCCCATCCAGTCAACTATCACATAGCAGAAACTGGCTGGTATATGATGTGCCACGTTTTTACCGGTGGTCGGAACAATAAACGATTCGAAGTCAGCGTATACCGTATAAGGTACGCGGTGACAAAGTGAAAAGTTTTTAAAATACATCCACTTTTCGTTCTCGTCAGGAAGTTTTACTTTCTGTACTCCGTGCTGAGAACAGTTGCGTTCGTGTTCTTCAACTCGTTTTCGCGCCGCGTTAGTATCTTTATTGTCCGAAAATCGGTGTAGACAGTAGTTGCAGTAAAACGAAGCGCCGTTTCGTTTTGACAACGACGAAAGCATACGCGAAAGGTTCCGTATGAGGCAGTAGTGAGTAGTGTTCGCGTCGGACAGTAGCAGTAGGTTTACGTGGTACTTTCTACCGCGATGTTCAGTAATACGTAAAGGATATACCTCGCCTTCGTAGCCAAAAACGTTAACGGATATGTTTTCGTTTAATTTTTCAAAACGTTTTATCTTATTGACTGCGACGGGATAAGGTATGTCCTTCATGTTTATTTCTTCTTCGTACGGAAGGTAATGGCTAACGCGATGCGGGTTACACGCGATCGGGTGTATACCGGCGAGCACAGACCACAAGAAACACTTTTCATCTTCTAAATTTTTCACATTAATAATTCCTTTCTTACTGTGTGACAATTTCGATGGTGTAGGTAGAAAGCTCGACCCCACAAGAGGATTGTATTTTGTAATATTTATTTCCACCGACTCGACACCGTTTTCGACCCACCCGCTTCCGTCACGCGTGAATTTGTCAACGGATTCCATTATTTTCTCGCTAGCTATCGAATACTGTTCATCGATATCGTCATACTGTGACTTAAGTTCTGTACGTGATCTAAATACCGCATTACAATAAATATTTTCGGTGTTTATTAATTTTTTAAAAGATACACGAACTGCTAAATACCACTTTATATAATTATTTAATGCTACGGCTTCGCTACAAATCTGATCAATAACCGTGTGTTTGTAATCTAATAATACTGTTTGTGTGTTTAGTGTATTGTCAAGTATCATAAATTTTATAGTAATTACATTACCATTGATAGCACGGTGTTCGCTGTTGCTGCCGCTGCTGCTGCTGTCGGTCATTGTGAAAGGAGTGAGGCCGGCTTCGCGTCGTCGGTTCCCTATATAGACAGTCCGGTAACCGGTGACGCTGTCGCCGCGCGCCCTTGACCGATCGGCCTCGCGAGGAGCAGCGGTGCGGGGTAGGTAGTCGTCCGGTCGTGACCGACGACGCGCGTTGCGGTGGGTGGGGTGGGGTGGGGGTGCGGTGTAGGAAGCCGACGTCCGTGACCGATGCGGTGCGGGGTAAAGGTGTGGGATGGTGGTGCGGGGTAGAGAGCTAGGTTGCAGCCGGTGTCCGTGACCGAGAGGTAGGCGAGGTGCGGGGTACAGGATGCCGGCGACCTTGACCGAAGCGCGCTCGTTGATTCGCCCGCGCGGGATGTAGGGTGCGGGGTACGGGGGGCTGGGTTGTACGACCGGTCGTGACCGAAAGCAGATGGTGGCCCGAGACGACGCGGGGTGGGGTGCGGGGTGACCGTGACCGACGGACTCGAGTGGTGTGCGGGGTGGGGGTGGGGGGGTAAACCCGGTCGTTGCGGAGCGACAGACAAAGTAATTGAACAAAATATGTAGGCGAGGTGCGGGGTGGTGGTGAGGCTCTGGGTGCGGTGTGGGGGTGCGGGGTATAATGTCATCGTCCGGTCGTGACCGAAAGCAGATGGTGGCCCGAGACGACGCGGGGTGGGGTAGGAAGCAAAATTATAGCCGTTACCGTTGCGGAGGAGGTGCGGGGTGCGGGGTAGGGTGTCGTCGTCCGGTCGTGACCGAAGGAGATGACGCTTTAGAAGGAAGGAACGTGGTCGGGGGAAACAGAATAAATACGCCAGCGTTTCCCTATGCAGTCATCAGTACTCGCCATGGAAGGAATCGTTGCGAACGCGAAATCTGTACCGAAATTTCTCCCAAAACGGGACTTAACAAGTTTAAAATTAAATGTGAAGTATCACGTTTTAGGAATGAAATTTGTGAAAACAAAATTCGGCGAATCGATTGTAGTCGACTTAGAAGATGATGGGACCTGCCCGCAGCCGGAAGAGGGACGCTTTTACGTTTATCTTCCAAAACGATGGGCTGACGTATTTACAGAGGAGCAACTAAAAGCTGTGAAGCCTTGTGTGCTGTCACTTTGCGTCACATCGCACGTCCCACTACCAAACGAGAAAACGAGTGTTCAGCTAGACATCGATTATGTGAGTATGTTTCTCGTATAAACACACACACACACACATATATGTATACAAATGTAAGTGTATTAATTTCATTTTTTTTTTTCAGACAAAGTAATTGAACGAAATATGGATGGTATTAGTATATATTATATTATAGTATATAATATATTATAGTTATTAGAAGTATAGTATATATTACTATTATTAATATTAATATTAGGTTTACAAGAATTGTGTGTGTGTGTGTGTGTGTGTGTGTGTGTGTGTGTGTGTGTGTGTGTGTGTGTGTGTGTGTGTGTGTGTGTGTGTGTGTGTGTGAAAATTAATTTTAAAATATTAAAATACTACTTTGATTTCCATACGGACATGTACGGTTCTTGTACATGTTCGTAATGGAGAAACAAAAACCTTAAAAATGTATATATATATATATATATATATATATATATATATAGTTTATTCTATAGTTACAGGGAGATGAACAGATGTGTTGAGGCGAATTGTTTGTGCGAGTGTGAGGGTGATATATGTCGTACACCGCCATATAACAGACATTGTGATGTAGTAAGTGAGTGTGAATTTAATAGAGTATGGATATGGGGAGGAAGAGAGAGAGAGAACAAAACCTGAATGTAATCATGATTGGATTTCTTTATATATCAAATTTTATTTTCATTTTTTCAGAAAAAGAAACAAAACAAGGGAATATGTTGGATGTAACGTTACTCTAAAAGTTGTGAGTAGAGAATTGGGATATAGTCCTAAAAGTAAAAGACTTTATTGTCAATGTGATTTAATTAAATTACATTCACATGTTAACTATGAACAGTTTGATGTTCCGTTAAACAATCATTATAAACTGAATCATTTTAAATGTACAGAGTTTACTAAAAATATTGAGAAAATGAAGAGTGCTTTTAATGAATTCTTCAATAAACAATTTTACACATTGTTTCCGTTCTTAAGAGAAATTCCAATTACATTCTGTAAATATCACGATATAAAATATATTCATTACAATAGACATGTATTATCTAGACAGAAGTGGTTTGGAAATATGTATTATATGAAACACGATTTTACTTATTACATACCAAACTGGACACCTAAATTTTATAATGAGTCATGTTATAAGAAAACTGGATATTGGTGGGGTACTATGAATTGTGCTAGAATATGTTGCTGTTCTGCTAATTATTGTTTTTTTAAACCGTGAATAACAGATATATAAAGTGCATTGTAATTGTTTTATGGACATTTAAAGTTTATTTGCAGCACCTTGCTTGTTGTACATCTTCGTATAATTATCACTGTGATGACGCGCACAGGATTACAAACACGGTTATTGATAAAATTTTTAACGAAGCCGTAGCATTAAATAATTATATAAATGGTATTTAGTAGTTCATTATCTTTTAAAAAATTAATAGATTATTGATAAAATTTGTAACGAAACCGTACCATTAAATAATTATATAAAGTGGTATTTAGCAGTTCGTGTATCCTTTAAAAAATTAATAAACACCGAAAATATTTATTGTGATGCGGTATTTAGATCACGTACAGAACCTAAGTCACAGTATGACGATATCGATGAACAGTATTCGATAGCTAGCGCAAAAATAATGAAGCGGGTGGAATTAAATATTACAAAATATAATCCTCTTGTGGGGTCGAGCTTTCTACTTACACCATTGAAATTATCAAACAGTAAGAAAGGAATTATTAATGTAAAAAATGTAGAAGATGAAAAGTGTTTCTTGTGGTCTGTGCTCGCCGGTGTACACCCACATCGCGTTAGTCATTACGTTTATCTTGTATCGCAACTATTGTTTACATGGATTTGTAGACTATATATATATATATATATACTTCAATTTTATTTTACTTTTTTCTTTTTCAGAAAAAGAAACAAGACAAGAGAATATGTTGGATGTAATGTTACTCTAAAAGTTCTGAGTAGAGAATTGGGTTATTCCCCTAAAAGTAAAAGACTTTATTGTCAATGTGATTTAATTAAATTGCATTCACATATTAACTATGAACAGTTCGAGGTTCCATTAAACAATCATTATAAACTGAATCGATGGAAATGTGTAACGTTTACTAAAAATATCGTGAACTTGAGAAAAGCTTTTAATGAATTCTTCAATAAACAATGTTACACATTGTTTCCGTTCTTAAGAGAAATTTCAATTACATTCTGTAAATATCACGATATAAAATATATTCATTACAATAGACATGTATTATCTAGACAGAATTGGTTTGGAAATATGTATTATATGAAACATGATTTTATCCGTTATTCATCAATCTGTACATCAAAATTTTATAATGAGGAGTGCTATACGATAAAGTGTGGTAGTAATAAGTGTGGAAGGGTGTGTTGGTGTGCTGGTAATTATTGTTTTTTTAAACCATGATTAAAAATGTACTGTGATTATTTATGAACTAAAATTTTATTTGTACCACCTTGATGTATATATATATTATGTTTAATTTTTGAATTAGATACTGGAAAAAAATATGTTGAATGTAACGTTACTCTAAAAGTTCTGAGTAGAGAATTGGGTTATTCCCCTAAAATTAAAACACTTTATTGTCAATGAGATTTAATTAAATTGTATTCAAATATTAACTATGAACAGTTCGAGGTTCTGTTAAACAATCATTATAAACTGAATCGATGGAAATGTATAACGTTTACTAAAAATATCGTGAACTTGAGAAAAGCTTTTAATGAATTCATCAATACACAATTTTACACATTGTTTTCGTTCTTAAGAGAAATTCCAATTACATTCTGTAAATATCACAATATAAATTATATTCATTACAATAGACATGTATTATCTAGACAGAAGTCGTTTGGAAATATGTATTATATGAAACATGATTTTATCCGTTATTCATCAATCTGTACACCAAAATTTTATAATGAGGAATGCTATACGATAAAGTGGGGTGCTGGTAATTATTGGTTTTAAACCATGACATAAAATGTACTGTGATTATTTATGAACTAAAATTTTATTTGTACCACCTTGATGTATAAATATATTATGTTTAATTTTTGAGCAACTGGAAAAAACTTTAATTGTAACTCTAACACTATACTTAAATTATAAGTAAATTACGTTTCTGTATAAACCACAACAGTAATAATGTATCTCAATATTATTCATACATAACAGTGATATATCACTATCGCTGTGTATGTTATTGATCAATGCAGATGTATTTGTTTCACTGATGTAACTATGAAGCAGTTATATATATATATATATATATATATATATATATATAAAGTATTTGTCTTTGTATAATATTTTTTCTCTGCAATTATGTTCTATAACAATATTTTCATGTACTATTTTTGTATTGTGTGTGTGTGTGTGTGCGTGTGTGCGTGCGCGCGCGTTTTCATTAACACAAACAAATAATGTATTACTAAATGTATAAGACGTATTAATAATGGATTTAATGTATTAATAAAATGATTTTATATTTCTTATAAATGAGTTTTATAATTTCTTATAACATAACGCATATCAATCAACAGTGCGTGTACACTTTCAGTTAATGATCTGTTCATTTTTCAATATAGTGCATCAGACACATACATAATGACAGCAGAACGATATCAACATATACAGAAAGATATTACATATAGAACACTTACAAAAATAGATTATTTTCACAACGTTCGAGGACAACCACATCACGAGAGAGATAGCTCGTTTGAAAAACCAGTTTTTGAGCTGCTTCCCACACATACACATACACACACATACGAACTAACTAACAGTTGTGTGTATTAGTTACAGAAAAATTTCGTAACGCTGCGCTATGATGTAAAACAGATGCAATACTAAACGCGAGTTCAACATTATTTATAATTATACAAATTAAAACGAATATAATATACAGGTACATTCACAGAAAAAAATAAACCATTGTTGTATATTTAAATATACATACTTATATGTATAGGAACACAGCAAAATGCAATAACACATGAAATATGACACTGATTGCCTGCAGAAAGAAAAAGTTACATTGACAAAAAATAAATAAACCTTCGTAGTATGCGTACACAATATTACTATAATGACATTAAATATAAAATAATGTACTTACGGTAATTTCAAACAAAGTTTTATTCATATACACGAAATAAGGTACATTTCACTACAAACATATACGAAGCTTATAACTACACGAAAAAATAAATAAACCACCTATACGAGTATACACCCACGATAGAATAATATTTAAATGATTGAATCTGTTTTATAATATATTAAAACAATAGTAAAATTTCGCTCTGGTGACCGACTGCTTACAACAGAACAATCGCAGTGTTGTATACCCCGCGGTAAAACGAGTTACGTGTAAAATATGACAGACAGAACCCGGTCGTTTACGATGTACGATTCAACAGAAAATATACACACAAAATCTAGTTATACATTAAAAACATACAGTCTGTATATAAATCAATGGGTAATATACATACTTGGAGATAAATTCCATAACTCCTGAAATGTAACATTGGTTCACAAACATATAACAGATTAGAGTCACACTGTATTACAACACATACACACACATGAACTAACTAACAGTGGTATGTATTAGACACAGACATATTCCATAATATAACATTATTTTACAAAATAAAATACATAACGCTGCGCTACGTTGCAAAAACAGACACAATACTGAACGCAAGTGCAGAGACCGTTCTCTATGCCCTGCAGCAAAGCAACTTCTGCATTCCACTAGCACACGGTAGTTAAACGTTCCGTCAAAAAAATAAACAATATAACATATGACTATAAAATATACACACAAAATCTAGTTATTCAGTTGAATCAGTAATTATCACAGTTGTTACATTTCACACACACACACACATACACACAAAGTTTAAAAATATTATTTTTAAGACACGTATTAGTCACACCTGTAATATAACACTGTTACAGATTAACCTGTAGCATTGTGAACGGAATAGTACTATTACAACACGCATTAGCGGTTCAATCAAATGGTCCGCGATAGATCAAGTTACCTTATACGATTCGATACAAAATTAACATATATACAAAACCTGAAAGTGCATTACCATCCTATAAAATATATATACAAAGTATATAACACATTTTTCACAATAATAACTAATTATTCAGTGATAATAATTACACAACCTGAAAAATTGTATTAAATAATCAACAAATAGTCAAGGAGTCAGCGCTTACCTACGTGCTCGATCTACGTGAGTGGCTACAGAGCGACTTACATGTATTTTGCTGCTGCATTTATAGTACTCGAGCTGGAAGTAATTTTTATATTTTGAGGACAACCTAGTACATCGCTCTTGGGTCGCTCGGTCAAGTCAGGACATTGCTCGCTACACAGCATTAAAGTTGCAGCTATAAATAGTTAAGTATGCAAGAAAATGATTAGACGCAATGAGTCTAATGAGAAGACAGTGAATAATAGACGCGATGATAACCACTAGGATGAACATGTGTTCCGTCTCGTCATAAACCAATGACATACCATATATCAATAATTAGTTATTATTGCGGAAAAAAGCGTTATATTTTATACCTGTTCAATATAACAGATTCATCCAACTTCACAGCTTCGCTTCCTTCATTAATCTGTAACGTCATAAGCTACTAACATCATAAAACACTAATGATGTAACATATACCCATTGTTTTTACACATAACAGAAACCAACTGTCTCGCCTCGCAGTCGAGCACATGCGTCATGTCGGGTACCCCCATCCGTTGATTTAAACATTTCGGGTGTTAACTTTCGGACACCAAGAGATTTCAGGTACCCCCCCCCATCCGTTGTTTTAAACATTTCGGTTGTCAAATATTGAACATCAAAAATTTCGGGGTACCCCCATCCGTTGTTCTAAACATTTCGGGTGTCAAATTTCAGACATCACGTAATCGTCGAACCAGCTAGCATATCCACCCAGCCTCCTGTTTCGTCATAACCAGTGTTTTATACATGCGTCATGTGGGCGTACCCACAAATTTCGGGTACCCCCATCCGTTGATTTAAACATTTCGGGTAACGGTACCCGATACCCCCAAAATTTCGAGTAACGGTACCCGATGACATAGCCTCTGCGCGTCCGGGCAACCGCCGAATTCCGGGTACCCCCATCCGCTACACATTGTTTTCGGCTACCAAATTTTGGACATGCAGAAACCACGGCCTCCGTGACGTCTTGAAACAGGTTTTAGCCATGCGGACGCCAGCGACTTGAGCCTCTGTATGATGTCATGAACTGGAACACGGAAGTGTTTCAGTCACACATACACACACACACAAAACAGTGACGTCACATGGACAGCTCGGACACCAGCTGCCAGTGCCTCTATGACGTCATGAACTGGAACCCGGTAGTGTTTTCAACTGGAACCCGGAAGTGTTTTCTAACGCTCACTTTCCCTCTACTCTCGACTTCTTCATCGAAGTCCCAGTCCATGGGCGGGTTAGGTGCGAACTGTCGCTCAAAACACGCAGCGAAGTACTCGGCCTTCGCCTCCAGGCGAGCCAGGATTTGACCGAAAGGTCCAGCAATGGCTGGGATGCGAGGTCGGCGCCTCTTCCCTACCAACGCCGAAGGTATCCGCTAAGGGCTACTTTCGTCCGATCCGTCCCCTGCTTGGGCCACGGCGAGTTCCCAACAGCGTCTCCGGTAGGCCTGCATTTCACGACGTAAAATGCCGGTCGCCTGGTTGTACGCTGCCTTCTCGGCCGGGTCACGGGTCCGCTGCCAGCGTCTCCGGAGGCGATTTTTCTCGCAAGCGAGAGCACTCGTCTCCTCTGTGGTCCACTGCCAGTGGGGCGTGACGCCAGGCTTCATCGTGGAAGACGCGTCGATCGCAGATACGACAGCCTCGTCAAACGCGGCAACTGTCTCGTCGACTTGGCGGACGGTTTCGAGTTCTGGCAATCGGCGACTTAACGCCGGGCCATAGCGGTCCCATTCTTCCACCTTACTGACATCTCTGCGTACGACGTGCTGGGTAGCGACGTGTATCAAGATGGGGAGATGATCGGACGATAGTTCCGTTAGCGCGGACACATGGACCGGACAGTCAATTCCTTGGATCACCGCTATGTCCAAGACATCGGGAGCCGCGTGGCGTTGTGAGGGGTAGAACGTAGGTTGGGTAGGCCCAATCACTGTTATCCTGCGAGAATCGGCAAACCTGCGTAAACGTTTCCCGTTTGGGGCAGTCAAGCGACTGTTCCAATCGCGATGTTTACAGTTCAGGTCGCCGGCCATGATGACCCTCCTGTGTGCATCGAACGCGACAGCTAGATCGGGGTGAAGGAGCTCTTTTTGCGGCGGTTTAAACGCCGCGACCATCTGTACACCGCCTAGAGTGTTTAACAACTCCACAGCGGTGCCTTCGAGGTGAGTCATTGCAGGCAAGACGACTCGGTGATGCTCGAGATTGAGCCTCACCGCGACGGCAGTACCGCCACCAGCAGTGCCCGGTCTGTCGTTTCGATAGCACACATAGTTGGCCAGTCGTAACCGGTTCGCAGGAGTCAAGTGGGTCTCATTGAGAAGCACTACATCGGGTTTGAGTCGGGCCAGTAATTCTTGGAGTTCCTGGATCTTGTTGGACAACCCGTTGGTGTTCCAGGAAAGAATTGAGAGATCTCGTTTGAGGACCCGACTCATAGTAAAACCTACACAAGTGGCGGCTTCCACCAAGAGCATGAATCTCTCGGTTGTATCGGCAGTCTCCAAGCTGGAGCGGATAGACCTGAAGGTCTGGGCAAATTTGCGGAGGTCAAATTCCGCAAGGAAGTCTTTGACGACCTGATAGTCGTCTGATTCGGTTTTTGAGGCAGAGTGCCCGGAGACTGTATGCGCATAAGAGCGCCGAGGCTTATCAATCGGAGGATTGGTGGAAGCCAGGGGTTTCTTAGGGCCAGGTGTAGCACCTCTAGCGGAGGTGCTAGGAAGAGGGACAGATGCGAGCTCGTCGGTCTTAACGCGCTGTGCAGGCTGTCTGGACTGTGCGGCCGGGTTGGCAGGAGCCCGGGAACGAGCGCCACGGGGCTTTCTGTGCCGCTTCTTTTTGCCTGCGTTAGGAAACCGCGGGGGCGGGAGGTCAGGCGAGGCTGCTTCTAAAGCAGGGGCAGGATTCTCCGGTGCTGAGAATTCTCAGGCTCCACAACCGAGATGTTTTCTGTTGGCTGGGTGGTCTCACTTTTAGATGCCACGAGGTTTTGGCGCTTTTTCGCCATAGGCGGGACAGGGGCCTGTGAAGTAGCCTGAGTTGGAGTTGCCTGTGCTGCAGGTGTTTGCTTCGGGCCTTTGCTGCGTTTACGTTGCTGATTAGCAACTGCGGCGAAAGACACGGCAGCCGTAGCAGGAGGCGAAGGGCCTGGCTGCTCGGTTGCAGGTCTTGAACCAGCTTCCGGATGCCTCGGTGGTGGCAGGCGCCCTTTCGGCTTTCGACGCTCGAGCTCCCGCTGAAACACCGGACATGCCCGGTAGTTGGCGGGGTTACTTCCACTGCAGTTGATGCACCTTTTGAATGCAGGTGCATCGCAGTGTTTACTGGCGTGAGGTAGAGCACCTCACGCACGCCGGAGCGTTAGAACAGGTTTCTGAATGGTGCCCGAAGCGTTGGCACCTGTAGCACTGAGACAGAGCCCCGGGAGCGCGGCTTCTTTCCACTTTTACGCGGAATCCGAAAAGCTGCGTAAGAGAGAGTAGGCTTGCGCCTGCCTCGCTGTTCTCGGCCATGATGCGAACCAGGGGAATTGGACGCCTTGGTCCGGCGGGAGCAAATACACGATGTACCGCGCGAACCGGATAGCCCAGCTCGCGCAGCTCATCGAGGATTTCCTCGAGAGGAGATTCCACGTCTAAGCCTCTTAGCACAAAGGACAGAGGCTTCACGTGTTTCGGGGTAAAGGTGTGGAACTGCAGGTTGGCGGATTCGACAAACGCCATGACGCTGTGGTACTCGTCCATTCCTCGGACAACGATCTTGACAGTATCGCCCCCAAGGAGCTTCAAGTCAACGTTGGCCGGGGAAAGTCCGGGAGCCACTATCAGTCGCCGGTAAAAACCGGTGACGTTGTTCACGCCGTGAACGAACACGGGCGGGATGCGACGAGTGGCCGGCGGTGCTTGGGCAGCGCCGGGCACAGTCGGCCCCGAGCCGGATTCGCCATCGGCGGGGACAACTTCCATGGCGGACGCCGAGGAAGAGGTTGAGGAGGACCGGTTCCGCCTCGGTTTCTTAACCGGGCGCCCCCGTGGCCCAACCGCCAAGAAAGCGTCGGTCTCGTCACCGGGCAGCGGAACCGACCGGGGATCTACAACTTGGTCCGCATCCATGACCGGAGAACACGGCGAATCGCTCGTGTGGGGTATGGAGGAGGCGAGCGACTGCTATAACGTCTCGTCGTTATAATATCGGGAACCTGGTTAATTGGCTCAGGTCAATTAAACAGGCTGCCAAAATCTTAACAAACTCGTAAATAACTGTTAAATAGGATTCCGTGAATTGAGGGATATTGACAGGGGTTTTGTAGATTTATTCACTCTCCTTTCAGACCATGACATCTCTTTATTACATAAATTTAGCAATGAGTATATTAAAAGTTAAAACATTTGTACCTCTTGTACAAAGAGAATTAGAGTAATTTAGTAACGAGTTAACATAGCTTTTCTTTTATTAATGCCCTCGGATCCGAGTACTTTGTTTCAGCATATGATATTTCATTTATAATATTTATTCTTGTGTCATCTGAAATATTGCTTTATTTAACAAAAAAATATTTAAATTAACGCATGTTATTGCTACGCATGAAATTACAGTTTTATGTTAATTAAATCAGTCTTTCTTGTTTTACTTTATATTCATTTTTTATCTATTTAGTGTTTATCATATATTATTCTACTTCAAGTTCTGAACCAAGGAAGCTAAATTTCCGTGTCACCTGTGTGTAACATCCTCGGCGAATCGGCGACTCTCTCGGTTGTGCCTTGTGTCTTGTAGTTTTTTTGAAGATCAGGTTTCTGTTGTTAGTTTCGTATCCGGTGATGGTGAAGTTCTGAAGTCATTTTAGTCATGGCGAGTCCTGGTTCTCTCTTTCTCAATAAGTTGTAGTAATCGCTCGTTGTTTTGGATCATTTGCACATAAGTTTTATTCACTTGTAATCACGTCACATGTTGGTTTAGTTCTTGAGTTTCACATTATGATTTTACCACATTTCTAATTACATACACTTTATTGTTAAGATTTCTAGAGATGTCATAGACGCACAATTCTCATCCACACTCACTCGTTTACTACATATTTACTTTATTACATATTTACTGTAATTGCACTGTTAGACTATATTCGCTGTTCACATGGTTTTAAATGTGTACTGGGTGCCGCTACATCTCAACTGGTGAGTTTATTAACTTTTAAAAGTATTATTATTGTACCGCATCACGGCTGTATGCTGTTTACGGTTCGACCGCTCCATTTCAAGTGTGTTTCGTTAAGGGGTGAGAGTAGTAATCTCGCGTCGTTTACTATTCAGCATAAAAGTAGTTCCATATTCCGATTAATATCTATTCGTTTATTCTCTGACATATTTAATTATACTATGGTATCTCTTACTTTTTATTTTATTATTGTGCATCGTTATGTTTTTTATCAAGTTGCAATTTAATACTATTATTAGTCTTATTCACAGGTAATTTTGCGTGTTGATGCCGGTTTAAGCAAGTTAAAGCAGGGTTAATTATTCAGGGGTGTTATCTCAATTTTATTCTCGAATTCTTTTTGGTTTTAAACTATTTATTTTGGGTATTATTGCGGTGTTACTTTATCATTTTCTTTAGGGGTTTATGTCTTGTTTTAATGGGAGATTTTAAATAAAAAAATTTCTTTTATTTCCTTTTTTATTTTTTTAAAAATCGTCACATACTCCTCCACTTAAAGAAGACACAGGGTCAGGGACCGATGTGTTGTCTACGGGGAAATAGATCAGAATTGCACTGTGAGTATGCTCGGAATTTCTGTGTGATATCCCTTCCTCTCCTTGAACAATTTTTTTATTTGTTAGGTACACGAATCACTCTCAATTCACTATTTACTTATTAGCAAGATATACTATGCCTTATTAACTAATACTTAAAATACATAAAATTCAAACTTTATGAAATATATAAAATACACAAAATTCATCTTAAATCTACTACTTATAACTACTACCGGTTTTTTCTTTAGCTTTTTCTTACTCTGGTTATGGAGTTACTCTCCGCAGAGTAGGTGTCACAATCATTTTATTAACATACTTGTGATGTAATTGTTAAGCAATTGATACTTATACTCTGTGTCAGCTAACTTCTTACTTTTCTCCTTCTTGATGAACATCTCGATGTACAGGATCTAAGGTTGATCAGACCTCATTCCTATTTATACGATTTGGTAATTAAGTTGTGACTCAATTACAATGTAGTAAATATACTTCTTAATACATCTATTCTTCTACTTCTATTATACACCTCTTTTCTAAGTCATTTATTTTCTAGCTCACTAGCCTTTTTGTGATAATATTTTATCTGGGAAACATGACTTCTACGTACATATTTATTCGTAGTGGGTTCATACAGTGCTACAGTTACAGGGGTTAAGTATCTTTAAATTTTGTAAGGGCCACACCATCGGTAAGATAGTTTGGAGGTGGTCTCATCAACTGCACTACTTGTCGGGTGAGTTTTGTACATCACTAAGTCACCGACTTGATACTTTACTTCTTTACTATCCCGCTCGTGATATTTTCGAGATTTTCTCAAATTAACTTTTAAGTTAGCGCGAGCTTCGTTCCATATCTTTTTTATATTTTTACCACTACTGTCGTGAGGTAGTAATTCATGTATTTTCCACTTGGTGGATAATGGGTGATTCGGTTTATATTTATACAATAAATCAAAGGGAGTTGATTTATGTCCTTCATGATATGCTGAGTTGAAGGCAAATTGTATCCAGGATAGGTTCTGGTCTCAAGAGGTATGGTCGTTTGCATGGTAGGCTATTAAAGCAGATTTTAGGTTTCGCAAATACCTTTCAGCAATATTACCTTGTGGACGATACTCTGTAACGGTAATGTGGTCTATGCCTAGTCTGAAACACATGCCCTTGAATTCTTTGGACTTAAACTGGGGTCCGTTATCTGATACTAGATGTACAGGTGTACCAAAGTCTTTAAATAATCTTTCTTGCAAAATCTTCACGGTGGTAGATGCTAACGCTCGTCGCATGGGATACATCCAGACGAATTTGGTGAATGAGTCTACACAAATGAGTAGCATGGTATTACCTGATTTCGAACGTGGGTAGGGGCCAGAAAAATGTAAGTAAATTTTAGAAAAGGGTGTGGTGGGAGTCTCCGAGATTAATTTACCTATGTGGCTGTTTCTAGCTGGCTTGCTCAGTGGACATAACTTACACTGTTTTACGAATTTCGCTATCTCGCTGTTCATATTTTCCCAATGATATTCTTTTCGAATACGATGTATCGTTTTATTTATTCCCATGTGTGCTCCAATGGTGGATGAATGGTAGTATTCCATTAGCATAGGTTTAATAATATCAGGGGCAATTATTCTCAATGATTTACCATTAGCTACTCTATAACATAATACTCTCTTACTCAATATATACTTTTCTGAACTATTTCCTTTATCTAGCTGTGCTATGACTGTATTCAAATACGGGTCTTGTTGTTGATACTGAGCTATATCAGTAAATGCAAGGGGGAATTCGGTAATTAGTGTATTGATAATTGGTTTTTTACCATCTTCTTTATTTTCGGATATTTTATTAGGCGGCTGGAACATACGGGACAGTGTATCGGCAACTACATTTTGGGTACCACGAATGTGTTGTACTTTAAATTTGTAACAATTTAGTCTCAATACCCATCGTCCGATACGACCTAACTGTTTAGGGTGATTTAATAACCATGATAAGGCTTGATTATCAGTTTCTAACAGGAATTCTTTATGTTCTAAAAAGGGTTGAATTTCTCAAATGCGAATACTACAGCTAAACATTCTAATTCATATGCGGAGAATTTCTTTTCCTGGTCTGTTAGTGTTCGTGAGGCATAACTGATCGGTAGTCTAGAATTATCTACTTCCTGATATATTACTGCTCCTAGTGCTACACTTGAACTGTCAGTCTGTACTACGAATGGTTTATTAAAATCAGCTAATTGTAATACTGGGGGTGATATTATGCTTTCTTTCAGTTTTTCGAATGCAGATTGGTGTTGTGGTGTCCATTCAAATTTTGCTCTTTTTTTTCTCAATGCGTTCAGCGGGGCTGCTATATCGGCTAGGTGTGGGATATAGTTGTGGAAGTAATTTATCATTCCCAAGAATCGGGCTATTCCTTTCGTATCTCGTGGTGGTAAAAATTCTCTGATAGCTCGGGTGCGTTCCGGCTCTATACTTACCTTTCCGTCTGCCTTTACTATGTGACCTAAAAATGAAAATTGTTTAACAGCAAAATTTACTTTACTAGGGTTTACTGTTAATCCGGCTTTCTTTAATCGTGATAATACTTCACGTAAATGGTGAAGATGTTGATCCATAGATTCGCTGTAAATAACTATGTCATCTAGGTAGTGATACACAAATTTAAATTTTATGTCGTGGAATATTTTCTCTAACAATCGGCTACATACAGAACTTCCTTGGGATATTCCGAAGGGTACTCTAGTAAATTGGTACAGGTTGAATGGTACGGCGAAGGCGGTTAGGCATTTGGATTCTTCTGATAGTGGTATTTGATGAAATGCCTGATTGAGATCCATTATGGTGAAAACTTTAGCCTTTGTAAAGTAGTGGAAGGCGCTGTGGATGTCGGGAAGTGGTATAGACTCAAATTCTATCCTTTTATTTAATTGTCTATAGTCCACAACTAATCTATGTTTATCGGTGCCTTTAGGTACTAAAAACGCAGGTGATGAATACGGTGAAGTGGAAGGTTCTATGACTTGTTGTTCTAACAATTTATTGATTTGATTTCTCATTATTTCCATTTTTGGTGGTGATAATTTGTATGGGTGCAGTCGTATTACTTTATTGTCACTCAGGTTGATCTTGTACTCTATAAAATTCGTTAATCCTAATTTTGGGGTGAGGACAGTGGAAAATTCTTTTATTATTTTCTGTATTTTCAGTCTATCTTTACTTTCTAAATGGTCTAATTCAGATTCGCGGTGTTCTAGGTGGGTTGCAGAAGTTTCCATTTTTTTACTGTTATTTATTTCACAATCAAAATTATATTTTTTACTATGGTCGAATCTAAAATAATACTTCATATCGTACATGTCAAGAATTATACTGGTTTTACTGATAAAGTCCGCTCCCAATATTAAGTCTGGTCCTAATTCGTCGTATACAAACACTGGAAAATACCACGATAAATTTTTAATTTTTAGTTTAATCGTAACGCTGAGTTTTATGACTAAGTTTTGTTTGTTAGCTGTAGTGCATTTAATGTTCACCGTCTGACTACGTTTAACAAGGTTGTGTTTAGCTAAAGTATTGGCTAACTGTTGGCTAATTAGGCTCCGTGTCGACCCAGAATCAATTAATCCAAGTATGGTAGTAACGCCAAGGTCAACTTGTATGTATGGTAATTGACACATACTGGACTTGCATGTAGTAATTGAGTTGCATTTTTCGATAAATCTCTCTACGTAGGGGTCTAATAATTTTTTTCTATTATTTTTTTTGTTTCCTTTTTGGTACTCCCGGGTTTTACCTATTTTCACGATGCTGCGGAAGACACAGGGTTTCGGATCTCCCTGCCTTACATGTTTTTTGAATAAGGGGGTTTTTGGTAGTGCTGTTGTTGTTTACAGTATCTACTGATGTGTTCTAATTTTCCGCAGTTATAACATCTTTTTTCTCTACTCATGGTATCACTTGGATTCTGTTGAGGTTGTGGGTTATTCGATTTACTTTGGTAGTGAGAAGTCGTAGGAATTCGAAATGATCGTTTATCACGGTGTGTTCTTGTATCTGTTACCAGGGGTTGTGTTTCATTTCTACGTTGTACCTGGGGGAGTAACGCACGTCTGTTCTGATCTGAATACCATACGTTGGATGAGTGAACACTGCATTGTTCTAATTCTGCGAACGTGTTGGGCTTATTTATAAGTGCTAAGCGAGATCTCTCTTCCGGGGATAATCCTACCAAGATAGTCTCTACTAACTGCCTTTCGCTCCAGTGTACTTGCAGTAATCGGAAAGCTTCTCATATGTCAGCGATATAGTGGGCGAGTCTCTCGTGGGTTCCTTGTACTCGAAGTACGGTGTTTCGTTTCAGCTCTTCGTAAATTCCCGTTGGAATAAAATGTCTTATTAGGCTCGTATGAAGTTCTTCTACTGGATGTTGTGAGCTTAAAGACTCCAGTACACGATCTTGTAATGGTGGTCTACATTTGGGTACAAGGACTTGTAATATTTGGCAATCGCTTAGTTGCTGTAAATCTTTTATTTGTACCAGATATTTTATGAACGCTAATAGTTTTGTGACACTCAATCCATCGGTGTATGGAATTTCTGATAAAATTTTTTCTACGGGGTGGGTTTATAACGTGTCGGCTACGTTATAACCTAGGGAACCTGTGATAATTGACTCTGGCCAATTATACAGGCTGCCTTCGTTGTAACAAACTGAAAATTAATCAAATCACTATCACTAATTATAAGTACTCTAATACAAGGAAACTGGGGAGGGAAGTCTGCTGATTTATGCACTCAATTTAGTATGTAACAAAGATGACATCTCTTTATTTATGTATGATTGATAATACATTACAAATAAAATTTTTAGCTTACACTGAAATTGTAAGGGGGTTTGCTGTATTAAAAATGATAATACAGTTAGTGTATTTACCTCGGATCCGAGTCTCTTTAAACTAGTTAGGAATTTTCAAATTTACTCTACTTCTTTAGTCAATTACATTATTATTTAAAATACCATTTGAAGAATGGTTTCATTTTGTTGTGCGATGTTCCAAAGCTACATCACAAGAGTTATGTTACTTAGTATGATTTCTGAAATTTCTTGTTACAACATTGTTATTCTTAACGCTTAGAGATTGTCATTTAAAGTCTTTTTCATTTAAAATTACTTATATTTTAAAAAATACATTATGCACGGAAGACGAGCTTCCGCGTCACCTCTAGTTAATCGTTTCAGTCCATGTCCTGCTGCGTGATTCTTCTGTACTCTCTTAATAGTGGGTCGTCATCGTGGTAGCCATTCCTGTGGAGGTCCTCGGAGTCAACTAATGATGAAGTGGATGTTACGGTGTCATCTAGAATGAAGTCGTCCTGTTTCTCAGTGGTAGTGTAAATGCAGTTGAGGTCTTAGTCTTCACATTTCCCAGTTAATCACATCACATTTGTAATAGCACAGTAGTATTTGAGTTTACATATTCGTTACACATTATGACGGAACCCTAAAATAACTTGAACTATATTTTTAATAGGAGATGTCACCTTACACACTTATTTTATTCTTTTACATCTTTGTGTTAAAACACTCTACATTTTAGTTACATAGATTTCCACACTGTTAGTTGAAGCTAATAACAAAATAAAAAAAACATTTTGTGCTGCGCTCCGCTTGGAGTTGTTTACAGAATGAACGTCACATCTCAAGTCCTACATTGTTACAACAGGAAAATTGTAACGACGTGGAGTGAATACTCCGCCATAACATAGTTCCAACTTTTAATTAGTAATACAGTCTTACAGTTCGACATAAAAAACAATCAAGACTTTGCTTGTCTACAGAATTTATTACAACTACTACTAGTGACTTTGAATTATTTATTATTTACATTATAGTTTACAGGTATTTTTATTTAATGCCGGGTCGGTCTGCAAGTTGGATCCGGTATACACAGGTCATAGCATAATAATTTAATAAAGGGTTAATAGTTTTTTTTAAACTCTTGCTTTCTCAGTTTTAGTTAATTATTTTAGTTAAATTCCCTTTTTAATTCTCATTACTATTATGAGTTAGTTCAGGGGTATTCTTCGGTTTAATAGTGCGATTTAATGGTTTTCACTAACTTCCCATTTTATATTTTTATTATTAATTTTTTTTTATTCGTTTTAAATTTAAATCGTCACATACTCCGCCGCTTAAATGAGACATGGGGGGGGAGAACTTTTAACAAGGTGAATTCGAAATTAAGGTACTGGGGCACACTTGTCGTTACTGTATGAAGTTTCTCTCCTTCTTCTCCCTTTTTCTTTTATTTATTTAGTTGCATGAGTTATACACAACTTACTTCTGATTATCAAACAATATATATATTCTTACAAACTAATTCTTAAATTACGTAAAATTCACACTTTATGACTACATATTAGGACACATAAACTTCTTCTTATTTCTACTACTTAAAACTACTACCGGTTTTTTCTTTGGGTTTTAGTTACTCTATTCACAGAGTTACTCTCTAAATAATTTATTACTTAGTGGTCATGGTAGTGCTCAGGGTAGTGGTCAGCTGACTACTCACTTCGCTCATCTTTCGCTGAACAGGATCTAAGGTTGATCAGGCCTCATTCCTAATTCTACGATTAGCACCTTGCATGGTTACTCAGGTACAAGATAACTTGTCTACCTTGTATTACCTTTTTCTAGTTTTTTCGCTCTGCCATTTCCTTTTTTTTTATACATTTTTATCTGCGAAATATGTGTTCTTCGTACATATTCTTGAGTCGCAGGTTCGTACAGGGCTACTGTTACTGGGGTTAAGTACTTCTGGATTTAGTAAGGACCACACCATCGGTATGATAGTTTAGAGGTGGTCTTATCAATTGCACTACTAGTCGGGTGTGTTTTATACATTACTAAGTCACCGACTTGGTACTTAACTAAATTCTTATTATTACTTCTCTCGTGATATTTTCGCGATTTCTCTAAGTTCGCTTTTAAATTTGCGCGAGCTTCATTCCAGATTTTTTTTATATGCTTATCCTTAATTTGCTGGGGTAGCAAGTCATGTATTTTCCATTTTGTGGACAAGGGGTGATTTGGTTTGTACTTGTACAGTAACTCAAACGGGGTCGATTTATGTCCTTCGTGATAAGCTGAATTGAAGGCGTATTGTATCCAGGATAGGTTCTGGTCCCAAGACGTATGGTCGTTCGCATGATAGGCTATTAAAGCAGATTTGAGGTTTCGCAAATACCTTTCAGCAATATTACCTTGCGGACGATACTCCGTAGTGGTAATATGGTCTATCCCTAACTTGAAACATATTCCTAAATTCCTTTGCCTTAAACTGGGGTCCGTTATCTGACACTAGATGTACAGGTGTACCAAAATCTTTAAATAATCTTTCCTGTAATATCTTTACAGTGGTCAACGCTAACGCTCGCCGCATGGGATACATCCAAACAAATTTGCTGAACGAATCTACACATATGAGTAGCATCGTATTACCTGGTTTAGATTGAGGATAGGGACCTGAAAAGTCTAAATAAAGTTTAGAGAACGGGGTAGTAGGGATTTCTGAAATTAATTGGCTTATTTGACTGTTTCTTGCTGGTTTGCTGAGCGCGCATAACTTACACTTTTTCACGAAGCTAGCTATTTCGCTGTTCATATTGTTCCAATGATATTCCTTATGAATGCGATGTATTGTTTTATTTATTCCCATATGTGCTCCAATGGTGGATGAATGGTAGTATTCCATCAGCATAGGCTTAATTACATCAGGGGAAATTATTCTTAATTCCTTTCCGTTTGCTATTCTGTGGCATAGTATTCTTTTACTCAATACGTATTTATCTGATTTAATTCCTTCCTCGAGTTGTTCTATAATTGGCTTCAAAAGAGGGTCTTGTTAATGATACTGAGCGATGTTGGTAAACGCAAGGGGGAATTCGGTAATTACGGTGTTAACAATGGGTGTTTCTAGACTCTCATTGCTTTCGGGAGTATTAGTGGGCGACTGGAACATACGGGACAGGGTATCCGCAACTACATTTTGTGTACCTCTAATATGTTGTACTTTGAATTTGTAACAGTTTAACCTTAATACCCATCTTCCAATACGTCCTAACTGTTTAGGGTGATTCAGTAACCAAGGTAATGCTTGATTATCAGTTTCCAACAGGAACTCTTTATGTTCTAAAAAAGGTTTAAACTTCTCAAAAGCAAATACAATAGCTAAACATTCTAATTTATATGCGGAGTATTTCTTTTCTTGGTCAGTCAAAGTGCGGGAAGCGCAACTAATCGGTAGTCTACAGTTTTCTATTTCCTGATATATTACTGCACCTAAGGCTACCCTTGAACTGTTGGTCTGAACTACGAAAGGTTTCGTAAAATCTGCTAATTGTAATACCGGGGGTGAAATGATGCTTTCCTTTAGTTTTTTGAACACAGTTTGGTGTTGTGGAGTCCATTCAAATTTCGCTCCCTTCTTTCTTAAGGCATTCAGAGGTGCGGCTATTTCGGCTAGATGAGGAATATACTTGTGGAAATAATTTATCATTCCCAAAAATCAGGCTATTCCTTTAGCATCCCACGGTGGTAAAAATTCTCTGATTGCACGGGTTCGTTTGGGGTCTATGCTTACCTTTCCGTTGGCCTTCACGATGTGACCTAAAAATGAAAATTGTGGGACAGCTAATCCGGCTTTCTGTAATCGAGATAACACTTCACGCAGATGTTTAAGATGTTGGCCCATCGATTCGCTGTAGATTACAATGTCATCCAGGTAGTGATACACATATTTAAATTTTATATCATGAAATATTTTTTCTAATAGTCTACTACATACGGAACTTCCTTGTGATATTCCAAAGGGTACTCTCGTAAATTGGTACAGATAGAAAGGAACAGCAAAAGCGGTTAGACGTTTGGATTCTTCCGAAAGGGGTATTTGGTGAAATGCCTGATTTAGATCCATTATAGTAAAGACTTTCGTTTTGGTGAAATAATGAAAAGCACTGTGGATGTCGGGAAGCGGGATAGATTCAAATTCTATTCGTTTATTTAATTGCCGGTAGTCCACAACTAGTCTATGTTTGTCGTGACCTTTAGGTACTAAAAATGAGGGTGATGAATACGGTGAAGTAGAGGGTTCGATGACTCCTTGTTCTAATAACTTGTTAATATGGTTCCTCATTTACTTCCATTTTGGGCGGCGATAACTTGTATGGGGGAAGGCGTATTACTTTGTGGTCGCTCAGATTGATCTTGTATTCTATTAGGTTCGTTAATCCTAGCTTAGGGGTAAGAACGGTGGAAAACTCTTTTATTAGTTTCTGCATTCTCAGCCTATCTCTACTTTCTAGATGAGATAATTCACACTCATGGTGTACTATATGTGTAGTAGATGATCCAGTACTTTCTTGTTCTTCTGTTTCACAATCAAAATTATACTTCCGTGTATGGTCGAATCGAAAATAATATTTCTTCTCGTGGATGTCAAGAATTATTCCCGTTTTAGTGATAAAGTCAGCTCCCAATATTAAGTCGGGTCCTAAATCATCACATACTAACATTGAAAAAAACCACGTTAGGTTCTTAATTTTTACCTTAATGGTGATGCTGAGTTTTATCACTAAATTTTGTTTATTGGCAGTAGCACATCTTATATTCACAGCTTGACTGCGTTTCACTAGGTTGTGTTCGAATAATTTATCTGCTAACCTCTGACTGATTAAGGTTCTAGTTGATCCAGAATCGATTAATCCGAGGGTGGATATAACACCTAGGTCAACTTGTATTAAGGGCAATAGACATTTAGTCCAATCACATTTAGTTATCGCGATTTCTCAATAAACCTTCTAACATAGGGATCTATTTTTCTAGTGTTCTTTTCTTTTTTTTTATTCTCGTTGATTTCTTTGGGTTTACCGGTTCTCAAGATGCTGCGGAAGACACAGGATTTCGGGTCTCCCTGCCTTACATGTTTTTTGGATTAGGTTGTTTCCGATCGTACTGCTTCCGATTACAGTTTCTATTTATATGTCCATACTTTCCGCAGTTATAACATATATTTTTTTACGAGGGGTATAGCTTGCTTCCGTTTTAGGTTACGTGTCATTTGATTTACCAGGGCTGTGCAAGTTGTTCGGTCTATTAAATGGTCGCCTTTCACGCTGGGTTTGCACATCGGGCACCAGGGTTTGCATTTCATTTCTTCTAGGCTCGGTTGATTTCAAAGCATGTCTGTTCTGATCTGAGTACCATACGTTCGACGAATGAATACTGCATTGTTCAAGATCCGCAAAGGTGTTGGGTCTATTTATTAACGCTAAACGAGATCTTTCTTCTGGAGACAATCCTACTAAAATGGTATCGACCATCTGTCTCTCACTCCAATCTACTTGCAGTAGTCGAGAAGACTCCCTGATGTCAGAGATGTAATGGGCCAGTCTCTCATGAGTTCCTTGTATTCGAAGTACGGTCTTTCTTTTAAGTTCCTCATAAATTCCGGTGGGAATAAAATATTTTATGATAGTAGTATGCAGTTCTTCTACTGGAAGTGTAGAGCTTAATGATTCCAACACACGATTCTTTAATGGTGGTTTACATTTCGGTAGGAGGACTTGCAAAATTTGCCAATCATTTAGTTGCTGTAAATCCTTTATCTGCAGGAGGTATTTGATGAAGTTTAGTTGTTTAGTAACATTCAAACCATCCGTGTATGGAATTTCAGCTAAGAGTTTTTCTACGGGATGAGTGATTTTTCCGTAGAGGTCAACATTATAATTTACGAGTGGTATACATTTAGGAGGACCAGATGCTGCATTAGGGGTAGTGAATTCGTACATCCCGGAGCGATTGTGGGAACCACTGGGAGATGGGGCTTCAGATATTGTCTGGGTATTCACGTCTCTATTTGGGTTTTGCTCTCGACTCGGTTGTATTTTCGATACGGTGGGTGATTCCTGATCCGTGTTGGGGGGAGGTTGTTCTAAGGTAGGAGATTGAACTGGGGAGATGTATAGTTTCTTCAAGGATTTTTCAATTTCATCCATTCTGAATGAGTCGGATTCTTCGCAATTCATTGATAATAGTGGGTAATTGGCGTAAAGCCTCATCCGCAAAACTTTGGACGTCGGGAGGGATTACCGTGATGTTGGGCCAGTTTAACAAATTTTTCATTCGCCGGGTTAAATGTTCTATCCTTTGAGTTGTCCGCAATATTACCGCAGGAGATTTCTCGTCTTGAAGGGTTTGGGACAATAAAGTCAACTCACTATACTTGGCATAGCACGTTTCTCTCTCGCTCTCATAATCGAGTCCGCTTAAGTTACTTAACTGCGCGGGTGTATCAGATCCACTTTCGCGTATAGACTTGCGCAATTCCGTGACTGTTACATTCGCATGGGGTAAACCACGTAAAAGAGCTTCATAGCACAGTTCGTCTTTTAATAGTAAGTCTGGATTAAATAGCGCCATGTTTACCTTATATCTAGCATACTAAAACTTATTCTACTACACTATACACAATTATTGCATACACACTTTAGTTCATGGTAAAACATTTGCATGAGTTGTAAGAGAATTACTTAGCATCTCAGAGAAAGAGAAAAAATTCACACAGACGTCAACTTTACTTTCAACGATCAGCTGTTACGCTGGAATGTGGGTCAAACTAGTTTTCTTTAAACAATGGCATAGTATTATGCGTAAGAAGGGGGGAATCAAGCTCGAGGGTGAAAAGAATGTTATTGTTCCACTCAACAACAGCTGACGGCTTCATTTGACGAGGGTGGTATGTGCGATGCGGAACGATATGCGTTTTAAACAAGTTACAGCCCCTTACTAAGCTGAGTTTTAGTTATTATTTGGTTTTACGTGCTAATTTTAACTTATCTAATTCTGCTACTACATAGGAGTAGAATTTCACTTACAATTTATTTACACGTAATTGAACTTGTTTTATTTAGTCAGTTGTTTATATGACTCACCGTGGCAATAGAAAGACGAATTACATATTTATGCAGGCTTATACAGGAAAACTACAGGTCTTGAATTGTCGCAAAATAGACGTGTTAGAGACTGAATATTTTGACAAGTACATACATGAATTGGTGTAATACAAGCTAATCTTTTCACGTATATTAAGTAAATCATATACGAGTATGTGCGTAATATCACACAAAATTTACAATTGTGAATTTAATATTGTCACTATTATTCTTTTATGCTACTTAGCCTTTTTGTTTTACATACAATACATTAACTGAGTGCATAGATCTACAGAGTGCCGCATCTTATATGTGACACTATGTACACTAACATTTTACACGAAAGCAGAGTTGCGCATCTCATAACGTGTCGGCTACATTATAACCTAGGGAACCTGTGATAATTGACTCTGGCCAATTATACAGGCTGCCTTCATTGTAACAAACTGAAAATTAATCAAATCACTATCACTAATTATAAGTACTCTAATAAAAGGAAACTGGGGAGGGAAGTCTGCTGATTTATGCACTCAATTTAGTATGTAACAAAGATGACATCTCTTTATTTATGTATGATTGATAATACATTACAAATAAAATTTTTAGCTTACACTGAAATTGTAAGGGGGTTTGCTGTATTAAAAATGATAATACAGTTAGTGTATTTACCTCGGATCCGAGTCTCTTTAAACTAGTTAGGAATTTTCAAATTTACTCTACTTCTTTAGTCAATTACATTATTACTTAAAATACCATTTGAAGAATGGTTTCATTTTGTTGTGCGATGTTCCAAAGCTACATCACAAGAGTTATGTTACTTAGTATGATTTCTGAAATTTCTTGTTACAACATTGTTATTCTTAACGCTTAGAGATTGTCATTTAAAGTCTTTTTCATTTAAAATTACTTATATTTAAAAAAATACATTATGCACGGAAGACGAGCTTCCGCGTCACCTCTAGTTAATCGTTTCAGTCCATGTCCTGCTGCGTGATTCTTCTGTACTCTCTTAATAGTGGGTCGTCATTGTGGTAGCCATTCCTGTGGAGGTCCTCGGAGTCAACTAATGATGAAGTGGATGTTACGGTGTCATCTAGAATGAAGTCGTCCTATTTCTCAGTGGTAGTGTAAATGCAGTTGAGGTCTTAGTCTTCACATTTCCCAGTTAATCACATCACATTTGTAATAGCACAGTAGTATTTGAGTTTACATATTCGTTACACATTATGACAGAACCCTAAAATAACTTGAACTATATTTTTAATAGGAGATGTCACCTAACACACTTATTTTATTCTTTTACATCTTTGTGTTAAAACACTTACATTTTAGTTACATAGATTTCCACACTGTTAGTTGAAGCTAATAACAAAATAAAAAAAACATTTTGTGCTGCGCTCTGCTTGGAGCTGTTTACAGAATGAACGTCGCATCTCAAGTCCTACATTGTTACAACAGGAAAATTGTAACGACGCGGAGTGAATACTCCGCCGTAACATAGTTCCAACTTTTAATTAGTAATACAGTCTTACAGTTCGACATAAAAAACAATCAAGACTTTGCTTGTCTACAGAATTTATTACAACTACTACTAGTGACTTTGAATTATTTATTATTTACATTATAGTTTACAGGTATTTTTATTTAATGCCGGGTCGGTCTGCAAGTTGGATCCGGTATACACAGGTCATAGCATGATAATTTAATAAAGGGTTAATAGTTTTTTTTTTTAAACTCTTGCTTTCTCAGTTTTAGTTAATTATTTTAGTTAAATTCCCTTTTTAATTCTCATTACTATTATGAGTTAGTTCAGGGGTATTCTTCGGTTTAATAGTGTGATTTAATGGTTTTCACTAACTTCCCATTTTATATTTTTATTATTAATTTTTTTTATTATTTTAAATTTAAATCGTCACAGGTTATCTTTCCGTAGAAGTCCGCACTAAAGTTTACTTGAGGTGATATTCTAGAAGGTCCCGGTGCTTGATTGGTCATCGCCGAGGGTGGTAACTCATACTTATTGGTGAGATTATGGAGGGCATTGGGAAGTGATGCTTCGGATATCGGTAGGGTATTCACGTTCGTATTTGGTATCTGATCATTTCTCGGTTCGATCCTTGATACAGGGGGCGATTCGAAATTCACTGTAGTGGGTGGCTGTTCTAGGGTAGGTGATTGAAATGGGGAGATACATAAATTTTTTAGAGCTTGTTCGATGTCCTCCATTTTAAATGAGTCAGATTTTCTACGTAATTCTCTTATTAGTTGGGGTAATTGCTGTAATGCTTCATCAGCAAATTTTTGCACATCTGGGGGAATTACAGTAACTTCGGGCCAGTTTAATAAATTATTTATCCAACGGGTTAAATGCTCTATTCTCTGTGTGGTACGCAAGATTACAGCAGGTGATTTTTCGTCGTGGAGTGTTTGAGATATTAACGTCAATTCCCTATACTTCGCATAACATGTTTCTCTTTCGCTATCAAGATCTATTTCGCTTAATCGACCTAACTGTGCGGGTGTATCTGCCCTACTCTCGCGTAACGTTTTGCGTAGTTCTGCGACCGTTTTACGTTCACGTAAGGTAGTCCGCATAACAAAGCTTCATATCATAATTCGTCTTTTAACAACAAATCTAGATTGAATTGAGCCATGTTGTTAAGATGCTAAGTCTTATAAGTACTTATTCTACTTATAATAAACACTCTATTTTACTATTTTTTTGGTTTAGTAAAACAGTTAAATACATTAGATATATTTACAAATTGGTGATACGAGAATTTAATCTCGCCTCAGAGAGAGAGAAAAGGAGTCTCACACAGACATCTTTTAATTTTCAACATATTGTTATAATATTTTGTTACTGGGCAAGGGATCACACACTTTGTAATACAATAGAGGGAGGTGATGTATTGTCTAACTCGACGTGGCAGAGGGTAAACAAGGGACAGTGTCGGACCGGCGGTAACAGGTTATTTTCCTGTCCAAGATTGTCGTTAAAAAACAAGTTGGGGAATGAATTTTTAAACAGGCAATAACCTGGGCTTACAACGTTTAAATAATTATTATATTATTTTTAAATATCCTTACCTTATATATTATTGTTATTATATTATATTATTATGCCGCATAATGATTATAAAAACACTCTATTCTAATTCTGATTTTACTTACTTCAATTCTCAACGAGCACGCAGTGTGACGATTTTTAAAAAAATAAAAAAGGAAATAAAAGATATTTTTCATTTAAATTCTCCCATTAAAACAAGACAAACCCCTAAAGAAAATGATAAAGTAACACCGCAATAATACCCAAAATAAATAGTTTAAAACCAAAAAGAATTCGAGAATAAAATTGAGATAACACCCCTGAATAATTAACCCTGCTTTAACTTGCTGAAACAGGTATCAACACGCAAAATTACCAGTGAATAAGACTAATAATAGTATTAAATTGCAACTTGATAAAAAACAACGATGCACAATAATAAAATAAAAAGTAAGAGATACCATAGTATAATTAAATATGTCAGAGAATAAACGAATAGATATTAATCGGAATATGGAACTACTTTTATGCTGAATAGTAAACGACGCGAGATTACTACTCTCACCCCTTAACGAAACACACTTGAAATGGAGCGGTCGAACCGTAAACAGCATACAGCCGTGATGCGGTACAATAATAATACTTTTAAAAGTTAATAAACTCGCCAGTTGAGACGTAGCGGCACCCAGTACACATTTAAAACCATGTGAACAGCGAATATAGCCTAACAGTGCAATTACAGTAAATATGTAATAAAGTAAATATGTAGTAAACGAGTGAGTGTGGATGAGAATTGCGCGTCTATGACATCTCTAGAAATCTTAACAATAAAGTGTATGTAATTAGAAATGTGGTAAAATCATAATGTGAAACTCAAGAACTAAACCAACATGTGACGTGATTACAAGTGAATAAAACTTATGTGCAAATGATCCAAAACAACGAGCGATTACTACAACTTATTGAGAAAGAGAGAACCAGGACTCACCATGACTAAAATGACTTCAGAACTTCACCATCACCGGATACGAAACTAACAACAGAAACCTGATCTTCAAAAAAACTACAAGACACAAGGCACAACCGAGATAGTCGCCGATTCGCCGAGGATGTTACACACAGGTGACACGGAAATTTAGCTTCCGTGGTTCAGAACTTGAAGTAGAATAATACATGATAAAAACTAAATAGATAAAAAATGAATGTAAATTAAAACAAGAAAGACTGATTTAATTAACATAAAACTAATTTCATGCGTAGCAATAACATGCGTTAATTTAAATATTTTTTTGTTAAATAAAGCAATATTTCAGATGACACAAGAATAAATATTATAAATCAAATATCATATGCTGAAACAAAGTACTCGGATCCGAGGGCATTAATAAAAGAAAAGCTATGTTAACTCATTACTAAATTACTCTAATTCTCTTTGTACAAGAGGTACAAATGTTTTAACTTTTAATATACTCATTGCTAAATTTATGTAATAAAGAGATGTCATGGTCCGAAAGGAGAGTGAATAAATCTACAAAACCCCTGTCAATATCCCTCAATTCACTGGATCCTGTTTAACAGTTATTTACGAGTTTGTTAAGATTTTGGCAGCCTGTTTAATTGATCTGAGCCAATTAACCAGGTTCCCGATATTATAACGACGAGACGTTATAAAATGCGCCACTCTGCTTTCTTATAAAATAATTGTGTACGTCGTGGCACATATAAAATGCGCCACTCTGCTGCTGCTTTGCTTTTCCTTGTTTTGTTGTAATGTGCCAATGACAATAGCAAAATAAAATACTCTGCGTTTGTCATTTAATATGTGGTAGAATTATTCACTCTGTCAGTTTAACTACCGTGTTAATTTAAAATACGCAAAAGGAAGAATTGAAGTAAGTAAAATCAGAATTAGGATAGTGTTTTTATAATCATTATGCGGCGTAATAATATAATATAATAACAATAATATATAAGGTAAGGATATTTAAAAATAATATAATAATTATTTAAACGTTGTAAGCCCAGGTTATTGCCTGTTTAAAAATTCATTGAGCTCCGCGGTGCTATTCACAAAGCGCCGGAAAGAACCACGAGGCCGAGCGAGACTCGGTAGAACGTACTTGCCCTGGTCGAGAGAAGTTAAGTACCTCGGTGTCCACCTAGATCGTCGGCTCACCTGGCGTGCCCACGCTGAGACGATGCGAAAGAAAGCGTCCGCTCGTCTCGCGCAGCTGTTTCCGATACTCGTTAACAAGGCTATGACCCGCAAGCTGGGTAAGCTGATCGTCAACGCGTATCTGTTGCCGATCATTACTTATGCTATTCCCGTCTGGGGCTACCTCGCAACCGTTCATAAAAAAAGGTTGCAAAGCGTTCTCGATAGAGGTCTTCGGCTAGCGGCCAAAGTCCCCTATCGGTTTTCTTCTCGTCTTTTGAGAAGAGGACTCGGTGTCCGCTCCTTGGAAGACACCGCAAGGCGACTTGCACGTAAATTTTACGTCCGAGCTGCGAGGACCCAGACAAACCCACTCATAGCTGGCCTTGGCGAGTACCGAACACGTCCAGGTGATTCTTGGAAATGGCCTCGACAAATACTGTACTAGTCAACCTAGTACGAGCATGTCGTTGTAGCGACCATTAAATAAATAATATTCCGCCTGGACATGACCACTAGGCAGGAGCCCCTACCGGAGGCTCGGTACTAGGAACCCATTGGGTCGTCTCACGACGCACAACCCAACAGCTCTGACGGCCGCCGATTCATAAGTCTACCCTGAGCTGTTGCCAAGGTAGGCTGCGTTCGTTTTTTGCTCTTGTGTGTGGAATTTTCCATTGCACAACACTGGCTCCAGCTTGTCTGGAGTGCAATAACTCAGTTATTACTTATTCAATCAAGCTGAAACTTTCACAAAGTGTTTTATACAATTAGTGCTCTGTGTTACAATTGTGCGGGCAGTGGTGAACTCGTGTTTTTGGTGTTAGTGGTGTTTTGGTGTTCTCCGCTGCTGACTGTTGCCTGGTAAGTGTTCTAACTTGTTAAGCAGCATGCCACACTACCCAGCTAGCGATCCCTAAAATCTCACCAGCCTAGGCGTAGGTTAACCTCGCCGATGGCCGCACCCAACATTCCCGTCGGTCCTTCTCAGGGCCACGAAATCCCTCCCGGCGCTTTAGCGCAACCTTTGCCGACAGAACCCGAGACAATGTCGGCTGGGACTAGTGCCATGGATACCGAGGAGTGGCAGACTGAATAGCAGGAAACGGCGAAACAGTGGCGACTCCGCGGGGTCCTGCCACGGACAGACCCGCTACGGCCACCTCAATACCTACCCCGCCCCGGCGGTTGCCGCCTCTGATCTTTGACCGGCCTGTTGACTGGGATAAGGTCATGCGACGACTTCACCGGGCCGCTCCTGCGAATACCCTGACAGTTTGTCAGGGTGGCCGCTCCGTCCGAATCGAAACCACGACCATCGACAGTTTCCGGCTCGCCCAGAAACTGCTGACTGATCGTGGTATCCCTTATTACACCTACGCCCTGCCGGAGGAGAGGGAACTCAAGGTCGAGATCATCGGCATCCCCGCCGATCTTCCCGTGCCTACAATCTCTCGCGCCCTTGAACTTTTGGGCTTCACTGTCAGCTCTGTGACTCCTCTCTTCTCCCCCGGCAGACGTATTCCCAGAAATGCCTTCCTTTTAAAAATACTCAAGGTAGGAAAATTCCAGTAAATCTATCAAGTAGATTCTCTCTTTTACCTCCGGGTAAAAGTATCACCTTTCGAGTCCCGACCCGGACACAAGCAGTGCTACAACTGCCAGCGGTACGGGCACAGCAGTGTCTATTGCCACTATCCGACACGCTGCGTTCGTTGTGGTGAAGGTCATCACAAAGGCGATTGTCGTCGTGAACGTACCGCCACTGCCACGTGCGCAAACTGTCGAGAACCACACCCGGCAAGCTCTCGCCATTTTAAAAACTATCAAGACGCCCTAAAGCGCATCACCAAGGCCCAAAAGCCTATCCCACCTGCCCCCAAGAAACCCTCAGCCCTAGCATCTGCCGCCCCGGCGGCCCCAGTTCCGGCTACCTCGTCTGCGTCTGCAGCCGCTGTAGTCCCCCCGACCTGCCCAGCGCCTGCCGGAGCGCTCAGTTACGCGGCAGCCGCCGCCTCCGATGCATCTTTCCCTCCTTTGGGCTCGTCGCGAAAGCAACCCGCGCCAAAGAAGAAAAAGTCATCAACCACCATCCTCACGCAGCACAAGCCCGCTGCAACCAGGTCAGCATCTGCCCCAGCTCCCAAAGAGCCTCGGCAGCCTACACCTAAACCTCGGCCCGATAATGGCATCATGTATCGAGTGCCCCCGCCCACGCCGCGGGCGCCATCGACGGAGGAAGGGTCCTCGGACCCGACCTTTGCGTGTCTGGGTTGAGACCCTCAAATCTTGGCTCCCAATGACGTCCAGTCTCTACTAGTCACCATTCTTACCTCCCTCATGACCCTCCTGCCTCCCAATGTCTAGGCCTCTTCGGCTGATGGCATGGAACGCACATGGCGTTCCGTCTCGCCGAGCCGAATTGGCTAACTTTGCCACTGAGTATGATTTAGATGTCATACTACTCTCAGAAACTTTCCTTACCCCTGCTGTTTCCTTTCAGCTTCCGGCGTACACTACATATCGCACGGATAGGCCTCGGCTACCACCCCCGCTCACCCCAGCGGGGGTACTGCCATTCTCGTTCACAGGCGCATTGCCCATCGTCTCTTACCTCCTCCAGATACTAGGTATTTGGAGACGACGGCGGTGGCGCTCTGGATCGGGGATCGGGAGGTTCGCCTAATTTCGGCGTACCTCCCTCCCGGGCCCGGAAGGCCTCCGCCGCCTGAGGAGTGGGACGCCCTCCTCGACCACGAACTACCTACTATAGCTGCCGGTGACTTCAACTCCAAACATCTCTCTTGGAACAGCCGTGTCACGAACCCGCGTGGCCGCTCGCTCTACAGCTACGTTCAGCGTCATCTGCAGGTCTCAGTTATTGGTCCTGACTCACCGACCCACGTGCCCACTAGGGACCTTCCGGATGTCCTTGACATTGTCATTGTCAAGGACCTGGCCATTCCTATCACTGTAAGTGCAGTGTCGGATCTCTCGTCCGACCATGACCCGGTACTTATCACTGTTCGTCCCCCGTTGGACACACCTCTCCAATCCCCCTCTCGTCCCCTGTCAACTGGCGCTCCTATCATGACGAACTCCAACGAACAGTGCCATCTGACCCCCCGGCCCCCATCGCCTCAACGGCTGATGCGGACCGTATGGCCGACTATCTTCAAGAAGTCGTTACGTCCGCTATGGACAAACACCTATCTTGTCCCAGAGACAAATCGCAGGTCTCAACTACCTGAAGAGGTGCTCCTCGCCATCCAAACTCGGCGCCAACTCCGCCGGAGATGGCAACAACCCCGGGATCCTGCTATCAAACGCAGGTTAAACGCCCAATCTGACCTTGTCAAGCAGCTTCTGCTTGATGCCACTGCACATCGTTGGTACTCGTATCTCGAGTCTCTTGAAGTCCGGCCCGAGTTTGTCTGGCAGGCTGCGAGCCGACTTAATGGCGACAAAAGGACCCGCCATCCCCTCAGATCACCGGACGGCATTGTGTTCTCCGCGGCCGGCAAAGCAGAAGTCTTTGCCGCAACCATGGAGGAGCAATTCACCGTCCACGGAGGCGTCTGCGACCCCGTCCACTCGGCCGAGGTCGCAGACTTCCTATCTGAATATTTTTCCCGCCCTCCAGCTGACATCCCTGACCCGTTCGACCGAGCCGATGTTGTCTCGGCTATTGGTCGACTTCGCCCTAAGCGGGCGCCCGGCGATGATCGTATCGGAGCGGCGGCGCTACAACACGCTCCCCCTAGCCTCATCAACTTGGTCCACGAGCTGTTCAATGGATGTCTCCGGCTCCATTACTTCCCCAGCCTGTGGAAGCGTGCGAAAATCATTATGATTCCCAAGCCTCGCAAGCTGCGTATTGACCCCTCAAACCATCGACCCATCTCACTGTTGCCAGTCATATCGAAGGTACTCGAGCGACTCCTGCACGGTCGTTACGCGCCTCTGCTGGATGGTTTCATTCGGCAGGAGCAGTTCGGCTTCCGCAGAGAGCACTCGACGACCCTTCAACTTGTCCGGGTTGTTACCCATTTGATGGACGCCTACAACAAGCATCTGTCCTCCGTCGCTGTATTGCTCGACGTGAGTAAGGCCTTCGATCGAGTCTGGCACGAAGGCCTTCTCTACAAACTGGCCCACTCCCCCCTCCCTGCCTCATTCGTTCATTTTCTCCGATCGTACTTGTGCGATCGCATCTTTAGAGTATGCGTCGATGGGTCGTACTCATCCGTCCGACCAGTCGCCGCAGGCGTACCTCAAGGATCTGTCCTTGGCCCCGTTCTGTACCTCGTGTACACGAACGACCTGCCTGTTCAGCCTGGAGTCACTCTCTCGCTCTATGCGGATGACGCTATGTACCACGCCAGCTCAGCGAGTCTTGATTTTGCGGCTGGCCTGGTGCAGCGTCAGCTCGCCGTACTTCCGGACTGGCTAAGGAAGTGGAGGATGGCGATCAATGCGGAGAAATCCGAGGCGATCGCCTTTTCTCATAAATTAACTTCCCGCTGCCAGTCCCTCTCCCTTGAAGGGAGCCCAATCGAGTGGAAACGGACTGTAAAGTACTTGGGCGTCACTCTTGACCGACGCCTAAGCTTTGCACCTCACGTCTCTCTGAGTCTCCAGCGCGCCAGAGCCAAACTATTTCCCTTTCTCTCTCATCGGGGTTCAGTGCCTGTGCGCACTAAACTCACCATTTACTTGCTCTTTCTTAGGGTAATCCTGACTTACTCAGCCCATCCGTTGTCGCCCGTTTGGAAGCTTTCCAAGCCCGAACCCTCCGCTACATCTCCAACTCTCCCTGGTTGTCAGAAATGATGCCATCAGGCGAGGGTTGAAGGTTCCTTCACTCACCGAATTCGTTCGGTCCCTAGCCCTCAAACTATTCACCCGAGCCTATGTCTCGACCCATCCCCACATCCGTCGACTAAGCACAGATGTCGGCCCACCACCTAGAAGACACAAACGCCCCCGAGCATTGCTCGACGACCCTCCCATAAGCAGTTACAGAACATCTGCCCAATCCCCCCGACCTTGAGTATTTTCACGCTCCTACTCCTTCCTTCTTTCTCTTGTCCGTGCTGGCGCTCGGCGACAGACGGGGGGGGTCTGCGCTTGCCCTAGGTGTGCTTAGTTCCACCTCTGGTGGACGCTGCCTCCTCCTACGCTCTCTCCCGTGCGCCGACATTGCCGCTTGGCAGCCCTCGGCGACTTTTCCTGAGCGGCTAGGGGCGCCCTACCCGTTGTGGGAGGGTAATTCCTGCTTCTCAAACGAAAAGTCTTCGAGGCCTCCCCCATTCTGCCGTCACGGGTCTCTTCGAGGTCCCAGGGTGCAAGAAAAATAATAACATCCTGTCCCTCCAAAAATAAAAATCGATGGAGGTTCCATTCCTTTGAAAGCGCGAGATCGCTAGCCAAGGCAACATGCAGTCATCGGGTATCACCCGGACACTTAATCGGCGAGAGGCCTTCCCCCTCTCACCGGTTCATCTGTCAAGGCCCCGGCAGCGACTCCTGTCGCTCCCGCGGTCTCAGTCCCGCCTGCAGGAGTCGCTCCGGCGGCGCCTGTGACGGCTCCACTACCGGCGCCTGCCGGAGCGCCCGGCCCTATGCAGCTGTCGCAGCCAAGACATCATCGCAATCCACTTCCGCCCGCAAGGGTACCAAAAAGCGCTCGCCTCGCCGGACTCCCGGCCGACGACATCAGCCGTCTCGACCTGCCCAAACTCAGCGGGACTCTCCCGCCCCTGTCATCTCCCAACCTCCGCGTGAGCAGACCATAGTTCAGTCCGCTAACCCAGCGCCATCTGTAGTCCTGGCCGAAGCTCCTCAGGAACGTCCGCGCGGGTCCCGGGAACTTTCTCGGGCTCCAGCGGACCCCCTGACGGCTTGGGCCACTCAACTTGTAGAAAGCATCAGGTCTGCTCCTGACACCTCGACTGTACTGATGTTAGTTTTCCAATCCCTCTCTGCTCTCTTCCCTCTCCTCCCCCTCAATGGCTAGATCCCTGCGGATCGTCGCTTGGAACGCCGATGGCGTTTCCTCTCGTCGATCTGAGCTAGCGGCTTTCGTCGTGGAGTACGACGCTGATGTCGTGCTTCTCTCCGAAACCCATCTAGCCCCCTACCATCGATTCTCACTTCCTGCTTACACTTGTTATCGTATCGTCAGGATCGTCCCCTACAGCCGCGCCATCCCCCGTCTGGGGGTACGGTGATTCTGGTCCACAGGCGGATATCCCATAGGCCACTACCCCCCCGCACTACTCGACTCATCGAAGGTTGTGCGGTGGCGGTGGACGCAGGCGACTCGGAGTTGCGCATTGTTTCTGTGTATCTCCGACCTCGCCGGAGCCCGCCGCCCTCGCCAGAGGAGTGGAAAGCTCTCCTCGACCATCCAATCTCGACGATTGCAGCCGGCGACTTTAACGCCAAACATCCTTCTTGGAACAGTAGGACTACCAACGCCTACGGCAACTCACTCCGCCGGTTCGTCCTAGACGACCCGGATACGCACGTCATCGGCCCTGATGATCCTACCCACTACCCCTATGGCGGTCAACGACCGGACGTTCTTGATGTAGTTGTAGTCAGGAACGTGGCCCATAACATCCAGGTCTCGTCAGTGTCAGACCTCTCGTCTGATCACAATCCCCTGATAATAACTGTTCGAGAGGTGTCGGCTTCACCCCGACTTCCCGCTGGTCCTGCTAGGAGGGTCAATTGGCGCTCCTATCACGACGAGCTCTCTCGAAGGTTACCATCTGTCCCAGCGGACCCGATCGCCACTCGTGACGATCTGGATCTCCGTGCCACTCATCTTCAGGAGTTGGTCCAAGGTGTCATGGATCGACACACATACAACGTCGAGGTGAATCGCAAATCGGCCCTTCAACCGGAAGTTATCCACGCCATCTAGCTTCGGCGCAACCTCCGCCGCAGATGGCAACGAACCCGAGATCCCGCCGTCAAACGACGGTTTCAGGCCCAGTCTCTTTACGTCCAGCAACTACTGCGGGACGTAAACTCTGATCAGTGGGACTCATATCTTGAGTCCCTTGAAGTCGACCAAGCCTCCGTCTGGAGAGCGACGAGTCGCCTTACTCTCGAGAAGCGTACACGCAACCCGTTGAATACCCCGAACGGCATTGTTTCTTCATCGGAAGGCAATGCTGAGGTCTTCGCCGACTGCATGGAGACTCGATTCACCGTTCATAGAGGCGTTTCGGACCCTGCCCACTCGGTAGTGGTTCGAGACTTCCTACTGGATATTTTTCCCGCCCTCCACCTGACCCTCCCGCTCTCTTCGACAGGGACGAACTAGTTTCGTCTATCTGTCGTTTGAACCGACGTCGCGCCCCTGGTCCTGATCGGATCGGGGCCGCAGCTTTGCAATATCTCCCGGCCTCGGGCGTTGAATTGGTCCTGGATCTGTTCAACTCCAGTCTCCGGCTGCAATACTTCCCCCGCCTGTGGAAAAATGTCAACATCTGTATGATTCCCAAGCCCGGCAAGCCTAGAATGCTTGCAGGCAGCTATCGTTCCATATCGTTGTTGCCAGTACTTCTCAAAGGTGTTTGAGCGTCTCCTAAGTAGGGGTGTTATGAGAGTTCTAACGCGGAAGTGACGTCATCCCCCCGCCCATTTTGGCGGGAAATTTGAAAATGGTGGTGGTGGGTGTTGACTTCCGGTGTGGGTGTAGTGGTAGGGGTAATGGTGTATTGTGGTTGGTCGTCGGCTGTGTGGTGGTGGTTGTTGTCTTCAGGGGGCGGGTCGCAGCGGGGATGTTGATTGGTCGTCGTCCATGTTGGAAAATTGCGACGTTGTCGGTTGGTGCTGGAAAATTGCGCCGTTGTCGAGTTGTGCGGTGTGTTGTGGTTAATCGTCGGCACGGCGGTGGCCATGTTGGAAAATCGTCGACTGCATGTGCTGGTTAAGCGTCGTCATGGCCAGGCCGCGGCTCGGCCGTAGATTGGTCGACGTGTGTCGGTCGCATGTGTTTAGATTTGAGTTGTCGGGTGTGTGCTGGTTAAGCGTCGTCATGGCCAGGCCTCGGCTTGGCCGCGGCTCGGCTGTAGATTGGTCGACGTGTGTCGGTGTGTGCTGGTTAAGGGTCGGCCTCGGCGGCCATGTTGGAAAAGCGTCGACTTTGAAAATCTGTGTCGTTCATCTCCTTTGAGGTTAGAAAAATAAATATGTGTCTGCTGCGTCCATCTTCCCTCGACGCATAATTGAAAACCAAATTCACTTGTAAAATTTGTATATCGTGCATCCATCGGTTAAGCGTCGGCCATGTTGCCGCACGTGTATAGGTTTGTAATGTCTTTTGTGTATAATTGAAATCACTTCACTTGTAAAAATTGTGTAACACATATCATGCATGGAAAAAGGATAGTTGAAAATAAATACTTAAGCATTGAAAAAAAATGTACATGTATATTGTAAAAAAATACATAGAATAATATATACAACAAAATATATACATTACACACACACACAAATTGAAACGAATATATATACAATAAATATGTACATATCAATTATAATATATACAAGAAATATATACAAATATAAATACAATATACAACAAATAAATACATTGCAAAAAAAATAAATACTGCTCAACTCTCTCTCTTGGAGGCAAATTAATAAATTATTTATTTCTCTGGGTAGTGGTACTTCCACATTTTACTTGATAAGGATTGGTCACACTAATCATAAAAACTTGTTTTAACATTTATTTTCTTATTTACTTCTATAAATTAGCTTTCTCAATTAAGCTTCTGTCTGCTATCTTCCTTCTATTTTCTTCATCTATACTTCTGGAATCTAATATCAATCTATACAGCTATTTCATCATTATCCCTAAAATACTCAATTTCCCTAACATTTTTCCCTATCCTGTGCGGTGGTTCAGTTCGGGTGGCCACTTTGGGTCCATTACTCCGCTGTCCATCCTTACACCTTCTGAGACCAGGGGAACATCATCCCTGCTCATAAAAATTATTGCCGGAACATTTCTACGGTCAATACATTAAAAATAAAAAAATTATAAGTAGTCAATTAGCGACTAATACTAAACACCTTTGGGATTCTTCATACTGTAGCTGTTTGCATTTATTTATATATTTCTTCTTCTTCTGGATTCCTTCTTCTTTTCCATTAACTAATAGCATATAACATTATTGATAGGCATTATTTTAAAATCCTTTTAACTTTCCTTCTTGTGACATTTTTCTCCGTATCATTTTTTCTTATATCATTTTCAATTCCGAGAGATTCTAAATTATTGTTGTATTAATGATTATCCTCCTTCAGCTTCATTGTAGTCATTAAATTATTCGTTATTCTTCTTATTTGAGCACATTACCATCAATTGTTTTTATTTATTTATTTATTCTTCTGTTTGTTACCATAAAATATTATTTTTCCTATTATCTCATTTGAAATCAATTCTTTATAAATATTATTGAATAATCTGTTCTTATTTTTTGTTAAATCAAATGGTTTCCAAATATCTTAAGTAAGTTGTACTTACATACTTTTTATTAAATCATATCGTTTCTGAATAAATATTGAGTAAGTTGTACTTACACGCTTTTTGAATTTTGGGGTTTTTCCTTTTCAATGGGTTGCTTGTTCGGTTTTCAGAAAATCAGTTCCATTTTTCTGGTTGTTATTATTTTGGTTAACCATGGTCCATTAACTCAGGTACTCCATGTTCTCGGATTACTGCAGTGTCCATAATGATTTTTGTCCTTGTCAAATAGCTATCTATCATCTGATATTGTAACTCTGCTGATATTGAATTTTCATTAAATTCAATGGTTACCATCGTTTTCCGAACTGTTTCTTTCACGTGTGTAGCATATTCTTCTACTACCATGTCTTGTAATTCTTCTAATACACTTATTTCTATCATATCTATATGTAGTCTATTACACAAATATGTTGATGATATATCATTTACTGGTGATGTCATTGACCTTTTATTTACTGGTATATTTAATTTAAATATAGATTTAGTTAAGTTTTTTCTATAACTTTTCAAAACAGTCAATTCTCTGTAATTAACGATTGTGAGATTAAGTACATTAACCGGCCCACTCTTAAAGTGGATTTACTTCTTCCTGTGTATTTTTCCTTTTACTCATTTGTCTTATTTTCATTGTCTTCATTTCATTATGAACCTGTTCTATTCTTCCGGTTATGTTAATTGGTATCTCGTCAAATTTTTCTTGGGTCTTCGCTTGTATCTCCGTTATTCTAATATCGTTATGGTTTCCTATTTGAGTAATTTTGGTCTCTACTTCCACTCTGAGTTGTATGATGGTTTCATCTGTCTTTTCCAGACCCACCTTAATTTCAGTTATTTGCTGTCTTACTTCCACTTCATAGTTATCAACTCTTTTATTGAGTGTTTCATTGACATTTGCAACCCTTTCCTTGATGACTTCCCTCAACGCTTGGTTTTGTTCATTTGTAATTTGCCTCAACTCCTTATTACTGTTTTCAATTTTCTCGTCTATCTGTTTGTGATTTTCTTGAATCTGCCTTAAGCTCTCATCATTCCTGTCAAACCTTTTATTAATTTGGTTTAAGCGTTCATTTATTAGCCGGTTATTCTCATCATTTTCCTCTTTATTTTTATCAAACTTCTCATTCATTAGTTTGATTAAATTCTCACTCAAAATTTCGTTTTGTTTCTTTGAGTTTTCATTAATACTGTCTATTTTTTTATTAGTTTGTCTTAAACTCTCATTAGTGTCCTCATTTTGTTTCCTAAAATTTTCATTAGTTTGTTTATTATCTTCTTTGATACTGTCTATTTTTTCATTAGTTTGTTTTGAGTTTTCCTCCTGTTTCTTAAAATTTTCATCTATGGTTTGTTTATTGCTTTCCTTAATGCTATCAACTTTCTCCATCATCGTCCTCATCATTTCTTGCCAATCTGGTTCTCTTCTGGCTTCCGCTTTTTCTGGTTGGTCCCCTTGGGCATCCTCTTCAACTATTTCCTTTTCCGTGTTTGTGATTACTTCTGTTTCTTCTTCCCGTCTATCTTCTTCTGTTTCTTGCTCCTCCATCCTTTTAGAAACACCTCTAGTATGCATTCCTGTGCCTCTAATAGTTGCCTGCTCAAGTTAAGTAATAATTAAGACGATTTTTTACTTAACTAAAGCCCACTCATTGAGCGCCAATTTGTAACAACAAATCTTTCCTTACGTTATTAATTATATTCGAGGATGTTTAAAAGCCCCACTGTTGGGTTACAATTTGTAAAGAATCTGTTTATCATGTGTACTGGGGTTTAATCAAGCTCCACGTTGATATGCGCCAATTTGTAAAGAAAAAGTATTGATGTGTTTTTTAATCAATCTGTTATTAAGGAAATGTTTATTATGTAGTCTTATAGGTGACCTCCTGTAACTCAAATTGAATAGACAAATATATTTATTATTGTGTTATTATAACTTTAATGTATACTATAACACGGTTTTACCTAATTACTCAATGTTTACTCAATATCAATGATATAATTCATGTATTTAATTAATGAATTAAGAATTCTCTCCAACCCTAGTCAGTCTGTATTGTGTAATTCAATTCAAAAATTGTGCAGGAAACACGCTAGTTCGGTAATCTCACGTTCTACCAGCTGTTGACTATGAGCGCTGTTATTCGTAATTGGCTTGCTTCTAGGTTAACTGGTTCGCCAGATTTTAATCACCCTTTTACCTGTAAATTACTCCACCCACAACATATAATACCTATTCTACAATAATCTAAAACATCATCATATACAAGAAGGATTCTTTATTTATTTTGTACTTTAATTCAAACTAACAGTGCTCTTCATGATTATAATAGAGTGATATCGATTATACAATGATGGATCGATTGTTTAGTTGACCATGCTCCTTTTATTTTATACAAATTAAATATAATATTAACTATCTCTTATCCCAGGGTACGTGTGATTCTTTTAACGATTAGTAAGGCCAGGTAATGCAAAATTGAGGTTACTTAGTATTACAAAATGTTATTAGTTCTTACTATATTAAAATTAAATATAAGCTGGTGTTACCGAGTTTGATGATTCTCAAGGCAGCATTGTTCGTCTGCAAACGGTTGAAGATTTACAATTTAGGTTACATCAATCCAGAAAAAGTGTTCCGATTATTAATAAAATTGACGGTGTGATGTCCTGGAAAGCCACGGAAACTCTTCTAATCTTAGTTCTTCTCTTACGATCCTTGTGGTTGTCGGTCTCGGTGGAATTGGAGTCGTATTATAACTTCCTTCTTGAAAGTGAGGTTTATATCTTCAGAAACAAGGTCCTTGAGTATATTTTTCTATAATTCCATTAATTTAGGCTTTTTTCTTCCATCAATTAGTCTCCTGGTTAGATGGGAAATCGGGTTCAATACTAAATCCAACGGAATTATCTTGATGAGTAAAATAAGAATTTCTCGACCTTTTGGAGGTATATGGTTATATTTTTGAAATCTAATTTATTTTATTATTCATCGGTTTGTTTCATAGGAATAGGTTTTGACTTTAATTTATTAATTTTGATTCATTTTTCGTTAATTTGTGTCATCCTTTTTAAATTTGTCTCCTCATCTGAACTCAATAGCATATAACAATCGAATAATATATATCGGTTTTCATAAATTCTTTTCCATATTTATTTAACTTCACCCATCAGCATATAACAATCGAATTATATTGGTTTTTTTTTTATAAATTCTTTTATGGATTCGTCTTAATTCAAGTTAACCCATGAGCATATAACAATCGAATAATTGAAAATCAACAAGATTTTTTACATTTTAGTTACCCTAACAACCACTAATTTCTGTCATTGGATGATATTTGATATCCTAGAGCCAGAATTATAAAACATTACTACTCTTTTTTAATAAAATACTCCGTGCTTGGAATTACACCAAATTACCTAAAACTCTCACCCAATCTACCTTATTAAACCGTATATATTTTACTATAGTTTCATTAGACTGGACTTATTAAAAGGGTATTAATTTCCTTTTACAAATATTAAATTTAGGCCTATAAGTTTTCTTACAACTGTTATAATGATTTTGTTGTTAACTTAATTTTCTTTACCTGACCTACTGTACAAATAGTCACTGGTTTGTGGCTACTTACATTAATTTATATTTCCTGATTTTAATTCATTATATTAATTAGTTCATCCTGGAACCTTTCATTATTTTATAACATAATTATAAGAACTACTTGTCAACTTTTAAACACTTATTGCCATCCTGGCCAAGTTTACAAACATTAATTCAAAACAACTTCATTAATCAATTTCAGTCAATACATTTAACATAATATAATACCTAACACATGTATTTATACTTAATTGTCTAAAGACAATTTTAACATAAATGAAAGGACCACTGTCTAAGTACTTCTATAAAACAACAGTTTCCCTCTTACTATCCACAAAACATAAAATAAATATCCTGTAACCACTATAGCATGCTACAGCATAACAACAAGTACAATTTGCAACACATTAAACATTAATTTGAATAGTATTTTATACTTCATTACTACATATTAAACTCCTCCCATTTGATACAATGTTTATATTTTACACCCCATATTATATATTACATCTTTTAAATTTAGGTACACCTCAGATGTATTAATTACTTAGTAACCTTAATATTTGGGTATTGTTCTAAACCATAGTTACTTCGTTTTTTATGTAACGTTGGGGACCTCAAATCTGTTACGTTACAATATATATGGATATTCTCGACGGGAGTCTGCTACAGACAGAGTCCCCCCACCCTCACACACGCTGCGAGGTCAGACAACATCTTGTTTAAAATTAAACGCATATTCCCCCTCCCTCGCAAAGCTCTCGTCGATTACATCACCAAAGACTGACGTCCTGTTTCACAAGGTTAAACAAATTTATGTACACATGAATAAGACCCCCCACCATCACAACGTTCACACGCAACGATAACATATGGGTAGTCAGCATCTTGACATAAGTGAATAAAAAACATAACTGCACGTGTACATAGCGTGTGAATGTCTCAGCGGGAATCGATTACATCCTGTATCACAAATTAAATGTCGCCGTCTAGTCGCCTACCCCCCTACCCAGTGATGCTTTATCGAATATAGTACTTTTTATACATGAAATACGAGTTTATTCTTACCGTTAGTTACTGGTCCGTGTACCTCTGTCTCTTCGCGTTAGGACCAGCAGCGTCGTCGGATAGCGCACGTTTACGCGTTCTGAAGTGTCCGTACGCGAGTGTAGTTACACCGTCGTCCAGTACGTACCTCTTATCGTCATAAGGTGACAGGGAAAGCTTTGTTACACGTTGCGTGTACAGCTTATGATGAGCGCTTCGTATACACTCGGCAGAGGTGAAAACCGTACGACTGTCGAAAAGACACTCGCTGTACAATCGATGTCGTAACCTTTTTTTATTGCTGTCCTTGGTACACCTTTCGCCACCTTTTTGTCGGTGCAGTCGGACAACAGGAGCGAGTAACATTTTGCTCTGAGTCCGACGAATTCCCTGTGGGTTTCCCATTGGTCTCATCCTTGAACTTCCCCACGACTTTTTTGTTGTCGCAATGACAAGGATGATCCGCGGGATAGTCCGACGTGTCGAAAAGGTGGAGATCCTCTTTCATATCCGTGTACACGTCGTCAGTCTGTATGCTGTAAAGCAAACTGTCCGTGTCAGTCATTAGTAATGTCAATCGTTGACCGTACTTGGCGACAGCGTACCGATATGAAAATCGTACATTATCAATTTGCTGACATCGAGTACGGTGAAGCCGACGTACACCGGACGGCAAAGGAATATCGTTCTGTTTCGTAAGGCCAGTCCGACTAAGTCATCGGTGTAGCGGATCATACGCTTTAGCCGTGGATTGGAAACCAGTTTCTGCAGCCGTCGTTCGTTAGAGACTAGTTGGAAGTCTATTCGTTTCCTCACATTCTCCAGCGATTTGCCATAGACGGCGTTGACCATCAGTTTGAAAAAATCCTTTTCAAAACTGTTGGTGGCTGCTGCTCTCTTTTGCGTGTTGAAATCGATAAACGGTTTCAACCACGCTCTCTGTTTAAAACTCAACACCCTATGGATCGCTTTCAATTCTAAACCAAGACTCAGATAAAACTTTAAATTTCGAAAATGGAGAACGTATTTTTGCTTGTCGTCCAAAGTTGTCAGCAACTTGGGAACGGACGACGAAGGCGTTTCCGATCCGCTATACCCTTTTGTATAGTGTAGACGCGTGTGCAGTCGTCGAGAGTACGGTGAAAGTATGTCGGGATTGACGCAGGAACGGACGGGGGCCAGCGGATAATCGGAGTGAAGGTCATGAAGTTTAGACGGATAGTGTAGGTCGACCTCAAGTATGTAGCCCATGTCACTGTCATCACTCAGAGTACGTACGTCTAGTGAGTCGATCTCGTTACGATTGAGCCATCTAAAGTCGCCGTAAGGGAGCGGCTGTGACATGGCTGCACCGTAAAGGTTGTACCCTTACGTAAGAGTACCTCGAGGTGTTCTTCGAAACATTGCTTCGTTAAAGCGAAATCCGCTCCGCTCGCGCGCAAGTTTCCAACAAGTGTGTCCAAGGACGTGTTGAGAAATTGAAGCGTGTCTACGAAACGCAGGGCACCCAACGTGACCGATACGAAGCGTTCACTAGTGGTTGCGATACAAGTGAGATTTTCATAGTTGTATTTGCCCAACCCTTGTATAAAGTGATGTGCGTCGTAACCTCGTAAGTTATGGAAAAAGACGGGAATATGTTGGGCAGTCTTGCAGTTGAGGTTACATACGTTGTGAGCTGCGCCAAGGTATCGTCCATTCAGATGACAATGGTTGCGCACCTTGTCGTCATCGGTCAGTGGTTTTTCACAGAGATGGCATACGACGGCATTCGTGAAAGATAATAAGTCACTATCACTCATAGTCATGGGGACATTGGTACGCATGATCGTGTACAGTTGACGCTCTTCAACGATTAGTCTATCGAGAAAGGTTTCTATCACGTTCTCACCGCGATAAACGACCTGAGGTTTGAAAATATTACGTTCTTGGTCGACTATGAGGTAGCAGAAACCTGAAGGAAGATGTAACGACTCCGTTGTGGTGGACGATGTGTGCGGAGGAGCGTCGCAACGATGACAAGGCACAATGAACGATTCAAAGTCTGCATATATAGCGAAAGGGACTTTTTGACAGTAAGTGTAATTTCTGAAGTACATAACCTTCTCCTTCTCTTTCGTTGGTAAACGAATTCTCTGTTCGCCGTACTGTGAACAATGGGGGACGTGTTCGGTAAGGAGTCGTTCTTCACAGAACCTGTGCAAGCAGTAATTACAATAGAAAGAACGGCCGTTGTGTTTGGTTAGTGAAGAGAATAAGCGACTTGTATTTTTTATTAAACAGTAATGTTTTCGATCGACAGTGGTAAGAAGTAATAGATTAACGTGATGTTGTCTGCCGTTGGAAGGTGTTATTCTTAACGGGTAAATTTCATCTTCTTCGTAACCGAAAACATTTATGGAAACGTCAGTATTGTCTCGTTCAAACTTCACAATGTCGCATAGACGGGTGGGATAAGTTATACCAGAAGTGATGATACTGTGGAAATGTGATTTGTATTTGGATACACGCTCGCTGTCCCTGTGTTGTGGAAACAGTGCGGCCAACACCGACCATACGAAACACATTTGATCGCCTGTATTGTTCACGTTGATGATGGGTTTAGTACGAGACAATTCGGGGGGTGTACGGATGAAACTGGAGGCGGCCAGCGGTTGGTACCGTGAGAGAACGAGTTCTAAGGAGACGATGTGGTCCAACGCCCAACCGCTACCCTCGCGAGTGAATTTATAAATTTACTCGATGATTTTGCTTCGTACGAAGCTTCTAAACGATCGGGCAATACGTCTTGGTCACCGATCAGCGTCGTATGACATCGTCCGTGAAAATAGGCTTCAGTCGTCACTTCTTCGTCCTCGTCAGTGTCAGCGTTTACGATGTACTTGACAAATCTCGCTTTAACCGTTATATGCCACTTTATACTAAGCAAACGTCTCAGTTCGTTTAGAATGTCCGTACATAACGTATCGTGCATTTCATCAATAAAGGTTATGACATCGTTGACACATTCTTCGTCCTCCGTAACCGGTGTGTAAACGTACGAGACCAACGCGCCACGCAACGAATGTTTACATTCAACAGAAAAAGACTGCATTGTTGGCACTATCACAACAACAAAAAAAAAAAACGTGAAACTACAATTACTTGCACGCTTGAGCAACAATGGAAGACTGACGTGAATTTGGAAAATAATCGATGCTTTATATGCGCTATGCGAAAGTTAGCCTGCACTAGACTCGAGGTAACTACGAAATGAACGCCTGCAGCGATCACCTCTCCGCTTACACTACCGGCTGCGCACGCAGCTACCCGCTCCCCTCCACTATGGTTTCCGTCGACAACGATCCTCCCCCCTCCCACTACCGGTTGCGCGCGCAGCTATCTCCGAGGAGGTGGAATGTATTGTAGCAAACGAGCATTCTTGCTTCAAATATGGACGCGTGCACATATTCTTTTGCACACCGATTAAGCAGCTTTTACAACATCCGTCGTCGAAGCAATATAAAATTTTACGTTCGGAAATATCCGAATGCGAATGTAAAATTATTTGATCTGGCCAAAGCCGGGTTTATTTACGAAGGCGACGCTGATGTTGTGAGATGCTGTGTATGCAAAGTACGAATTATGGATTGGACGGTGGGTGATGATCCTGTCCAAATCCATAAGGCGTCAATGCCTACATGTGATTTCGTCCGCGAGCACTTGTAGAAGTCGACGCACGCAAAAAACGGCTCTTTTCAGAGCCAGCATAAACTCACATAACATACCCGTTTGGGTAGTAGTAGTACTATGTGTTAGTACTAGTAGTACTATGTGTAATACTACTACTACTGAATGAGTGTAATCAGTTCAAAGTCTGAGCGATGGTGCCCATGATAAAAAAAAATAAAAATAAAAAAATTCCTCAAACATTATACGTATACACTTTAAATATCGTGTCGATGTCGAAACGGTATCACTTGCATCACGGATCGATGACACGATGGACGTCTATCGATACGACGATGGGAAACATTTCGCGATAACAAAACCGTTACGAAGCGCGATACGGTCCAACTTATGTTCCGTGTATTTTGTTAAGAAAAAACGATTTTGCGGCAACTACTGTACACGTTACAAGTTCGGTGTTGACAGATATCACGGACGTTGTTGGCGTCACATAAAAAAACGTAGCGGTGATCTGCAACCGATCGTGCTGTTGATGATAGTCTCCGATCGTATACACAACAAATCACGTTGGCTTAAATTTATCGAAGAGTGCGAACGAAACAACGTACCGATAGAACTCGTGGTTTACGAAAAGAATATGTTCAAGTGTACCGTACGTCACGGATGGAATTTTCTTTCACGTTTCCGTCCGATTCCCGAACTGTATCACGCCGTTCAACGCGTGCACGGCTTACACGATTCTCACGGACAGATGAACTACGCGACGGTGTACACGGACATGCTCGCCTACGGAAGTTCGATACCACACGCTTGTTGTTGCATCGTCCTTACGGAGCGCACTATTCCGATTCGTACACCGATTGAAATATACAGAAACGCGGTGGCGATAGCGCCAAAGTGCGCACTGGATCCCAGCTACAACGTAAGTTTTGACGTGCACTGTCCACCGTCCTCGTTACCGACACTAGCGACAGGTAAACAGTTCACGTTGGTGAACAACAAGGCGCAGGGATTGTTTTCGGTACTCTTTCTGAAGGAGGCGTTGCCTACACTCCGCGAGAATTGCGAATACTTTGATCTACACTATTCGCACGAACAAGGGTACACGGTGAAAGACCGATGTTTGTACGAACAGTGGCAGCAGTGCACAGGCGCTATGGCGGGCGAATTTCGGTTGTTGAACTCGTATCTGATACACCTGCACATGAAGTCGGGAAGTCAGCGTCCGATCGCTGAACTCAAAGCTAAACACATGTGCGAGCGCCTACCTGCGGACGATAACGTCATAGTCGCGGAAATGCACGAGTACCGCGACAACGTTATTCGTAGCGTCATGTTCAAGGACATGAATTCTGTCAAGAACGTAAGAGCGTTGGACACGAAACAACACACGCTCATGAGATATTACAGCGGTATGAGCCTCGTGCGTAATGGGTGCATGAAAATCAGTTTAGCACACGTTTTAACGTACTTGCGCAATCGCAAGAAGAACGCGCTGTTCTTCCGTTCAGTCGAAATGATATAACTGGATGTGGAGCGATGACGTCGTGACAGTCTCGTGATGGAAGGCGCACGTGCCAGAACGAGAGTTACGTTCAGCACTGAGCCGACGGTTTACTACGTTCCAGCGTATTGTGAATCACGGTTCGCACGACGTGAGAATGAAACGGCAGGTGAAGAACATACAGCAGAGCGTTCGCAAGACTATCGCGATGGAGTTGCACAGACCGGTAAGAAGGAATTTTCAAAGACGTGCAGTCGAGTTGAAGGGACTTCACGACTTGTACCAAGCGGACCTGGTAGAGATGATACCGCACGCGAAGGTGAACAAGGGATTCAAGTACCTCATGACGATGATTAACGCGTTTAGCAAGTACGCGTACGCCGTTCCGTTGAAAACGAAAACGGGTGTAGAGGTCGCACGAGCTCTGGAACCGATTCTGCGTGCTAATAAAATAAAATATCTGCAGACGGACAACGGGAAAGAGTATTACAACAACGCCGTACAAACGTTGCTGAGCAGATACGGTGTCGCACTCTATTCCACGTATAGTGAGAAAAAGGCGTCCATTGTGGAACGCTTCAACCGTACGTTGAAAACGCACATGTATCGTGCGTAGCGAACAAGGTCATTACCGTTGGTTGGATATGTTACCGGAACTGGTCAGGTCGTACAATGACAGTGTGCACAGAACGATCGGAATGAAACCGCGTCAGGTGAACGAATCCAACGAACGTACGGTGCTACAACGGATTCGTGTGAAAACAGCGAGGAGCATTGACTATAAACGACCAAACTTCAAAGTAGGCGATCGTGTGCGTATAAGCAAACACAAAATGACGTTCGCCAAAGGATACACCCCCAATTGGACAAACGAGATATTCCTCGTTCACGCGGTACGTACCGGTAGCGTACCTGTCACTTATTCGCTAAAGGATCATACGGGAGAAGTGTTAAAAGGCGGTTTTTACGAACACGAAATCAGTAAATCGAACGTCGGTGACGTGTACTTGGTAGAAAAGATCGTGCAACGTAAAGGCGATCGCGTGAAAGTCAGGTGGTTAGGATTCGATGGTAAACACGATTCGTGGATACACAAGAAGAACTTGCTATAACAACGAATCGATTCGTGGAAATAGAATCAGTATGCGTTGGTGCGTTACGATGTCAACATGCGCGCTGTGTACAGTGTGAAAGACGTTGTGTCGCATCCCGGCTACAACGAGTACGTCGTGAACACACCCGCTGACTACGTCGAACGCATGCGCATGATCTTAACGGTACACGAGTATTGGCAGAGGTTTAGCAATCGTGTATCGAGGTTCCGACTCAGCGAAATAGTACCTAGTGGCACTGGACTCGATCAATACAAAGAATGTGTTTGGTCGAATCCGAACTGTGAAACGGGTCCGGACACTTGCGTGTGCAGTTACATATCCGTCGATTGTACCAACATAGTGCGACTATTAAATAGACTGTTGACAGAACGACAACATGAAAATATTGCAACAAGCGCACAGACTAAAAATAAAGGACGTGGACTATTCGAAATTGTGTGGCGATGGTGGTGGCGGTGGTTGTGGCGGAAAAAATCGTAAACATGGACGTCTTCTGCCTGATACCGTACGTTCGATCATCTGCGGACCATCCGCATGCGGAAAGACTAATATCATGTTCAATCTGTTGTTCGATGTGAACGGGTTGAGATTCGCGAACCTATACGTGTTTTCTAAATTATTGTTTCAACCCAAATATCGGATGCTGGAGAGCCTGATGACACGACTTTCTGACGAAGGAACGATGAGGTACCACCTCCCGACGAGGTCGATCCCAATTCTATTATGGTGTTCGACGATGTGTCTTGCGAAAGGCAACACAACATACGCAAGTATTTTGCTATGGGACGACACAGCGGTGTGGACGTTTCGGTAGAAAGATCGATACGGCTTTCTCGTTGTGGACAAGGATTCTTCTATCGACGGTGGCAGGTACAGAGCCGGTTTCGACCGTTTCATAGTCATCGATTAAAATTCCCGGACCGTTCGCAAGTAACAGCTGTTCACTGTGCGTAAATACAGATGTTCCGGTGTCAGCGACGTTAGTCGACGCACCGTCGTTTATCGAGATGGACGAAAAGAAGAAACGACTAGCCCGTGATATCGACACGATCAGCGATGACATACGGAAGAAATACCGTGCGTTAAAACATGGGATCCGTGAAGAGGAAGCAACGTTATCCAAAAGTTACAAACCGATTCTGGAACCGTTACAAAGTATTTCGCAAGCGTTGGTTGAAAAAAAACGAAAAACAACAAATGAAAAGCCGACGAAAAAGATGAAACGTGAGGAGGAGGAGGAGGAGGATTCTAGTAGTAAGATCGACGTGGGAACACCGCTGCGGACACCGCGTTTCCTGAAAACGACTACGTTAGCCGAAACATCGGACGATGACGACGAGACCGATCCTAGTCTCAACATCGAAAAAATGTTAGCCACACCGGAAGGAAGGCGCGAAGCGCGTAGATATCTGCTGACCCAATACGACAGCGAATCGTTAGCGAACAAGTACATGCGTATGATCGTATCTTCTGAATGTGATCGACTGATGGACTATACTTACGGTGTAAGACACGCGAACGGAAAATGGATGATCGGTGATTCGCTGTTTGAAATCGAAACGGACGATACGATCCTCATCGACGGTAAAAGGCGATACAAAGGTACACCAGGTCTATACGAACTCGTGTTCATGAAACACCCTAATGAAAAAGTTTACAACGAAGCGGATCTAAAGGCGTACAAAGATATATTACGCACCACGAACGCGCACAAGCATTATTATTTAGCGAGCGCACAGGTGAACGCGAACAGAGGTGTAAAGTATAAACGGGTAATATCACAACTGTTCCCACCGAAACGTACGGGACATGGGCATAATACCGACCGAACGTATATGGTGGCATCGAGAAAAAAAGACAAAATCGATTACGTGCATTGGGACGATCCGAACGAACTGGTGGACAGATTGCGACTGTTGATGGCGTCACAGCGCGCGGGAAACGGTGGGCACACGAACGAAATCGTTTCCATACTAGAAGAACTACGTGAAGCCGACATCATCGTATAAATATGACCGCTATACGACAACATCCGTCAGTGTCGAGACACGATGTACACCACGCTACTGTTTATTATTGCGCTCGTCCTCGCTAACGCGAGCGATGTAGATTTCGCTTTAGATTACTTGGTGCGATACGGATTCGTGCCCGATGATAGTTTACGACTCACAGACAACACCACTATCGATGTGGACGCCTACCTTCGGACGTTTCAAGTGAATTACAATTTAACCGTAAATGGAGAATTGAACAACGAAACGATTAATCTGATGCGAACGCGGAGATGTGGTAACGAAGATTTCGTGACGTACACCTTACGAACGCCGTGGACTAAGAGACGACTGTCGTGGCGGTTCTTTCACAGTACCGCCAGCGCTATAGAAGCGTCACGACAAGCGTTCGCTGTATGGCGGAAACATTCGAATCTGGAATTCGACTATCGACCCAACGACGTAAACGCTGACATGGTCATCGCTATGAAATATTTTAAACACAGGTGTCTGACCTCGATCTGCGGGTACGATTTGGACGGACGAGGAGGTATACTCGCTCACGTTACTACCCGCCCGATTAACCGTATAACACTACCGACATACACATGGACTACTACGAATCGTGGAATTATACGAACGCAACCGAAATACCGGACGATCAGACCAGTTTTCTTCAGGTGCTAACGCACGAAATCGGACACGCGTTAGGGCTGTCTCATTCCCTCGAGAGAGATTCGATCATGTACCCTTTCTACATGCCGCGGTCGGACGGTCCGTTCGACCTTAGAGACGACGATATAAGAGGTATTCAACGCTTGTACGGGAAGCCGCCGCCGCCGCCGCCAGCTACGACGACGACGACGACGCCGACGACGAACGATACCCTCCGGACGACGACGGATTTATGTCGGCTAAAGAACGTTAATCAATTTTTAATAATCAACAGACACATGTATATAGTGCACGATAACTTTTTGTGGACACTGGATCTCGAGTCGAAGCGTCCGAGCGGGAGTCCGCTTCTGTTGACGGATTGGTTGACGTTCTTACCGTCGACGTTCACCAACGTTTCGGCGATGTACCAGAGACCGCGCACCGAAGAAGTGGTGCTCTTCATAGATAACTACGTATACATGTTCGATATACACAGTCTGCAGCCGGTGAACGAGTATCCGCGTCCGATCACGACGCTCGGCGTTCGCACGATGATGAAAATAAACGCGGTGATGCATACCTACACAGGTCGAACCCTTCTGTTGTACAACGATATGTATTACGGTGAGATAGACGAGTGGACGTTCACGATCAAGAAACACGGATACGTTAAAGATCGTTTTGTCGGCTTGCCAGAAGCCGTCGATAGCGCGTTCCGATACATCGATGGAAAGATTTATTTCTTCAAAGACGGGCGCGTATACGTGTACGATGAATTTCTAAATACGATTGTAAAAGGAAAACATACCGATGGACTCTCCGTTGTCGGAATAAAATGCATAGACGGTACAATCGTATCAAAACTAATCGATTTATTACGCGAGTACGTATAAATGTCGTGCACGGCGTACAACGTGCATCATTCACGAGATGAGCGTTGACAAGTTCGGCAGACACCAGAGCGCAGTCAGAGCGCGAAGGGAGACGCGACGCAGTCTGCGGGAGGATATCGGTATCACGATGACCGAGGACGGGCACTTCGACGTAGCGGGGAAAAAATACACAACTTGGGCGAACCGCACGACGGTAACGATGCCGTTCCACTGCGGTTCATGCGCGAACACTGTTTGTTAGCCGATCCGCCGACGACACAAGGAATAGACGTGAAAGGTCGTAAGCTCGTCAACGTCACCGCTCCCGTCGATCTCGAGGACGCTGTCAACAAGCAGTATGTAGATTACTCGTGCTTGCGTTTCACACAGCTGGGGCCGAACAAGAAGAACGGAGCCGTCGTCGACGAGCGGGACCATCGCATACAGTCTCTGAGGGAACCGATTCGTGCGAGAGACGCTGCGACCAAAGTATACGTGGACTCGAAGATCATACCGAAGGATACGAACTCTAACCTAATGGTCGGTAACGTGCGGATAACGCAGTTAGCGCCGCCCGTCAACAACAAGGACGCAGTGAACTTGGAATTTTTGAACCGACACACGATCACCGTGGTAAACGACACTTATTTCAACGCACAAGGAAAGACTATTCTGAACGTTGATGACGGTGGCGCACGGCCCACGGACGCAGTGAACGCGCGTCAATTGGAGGAAACGAGGCAGTACGCGAAGTGCGAAATGTACAAACTCGCAAAAGTGTTCCAACGTCGTTGGGAGAAAGTGGTATCGTATATCTATAAATTGCATACGCATGCAGCACGTACTTCACTCGGTGCTGAAGAGGCAGAGTTACTACTTACGAGCAAGGCGGAGACGAACGAGTTGATTAGTGATCTGGACAAATCCAAGGACGAGCACGATTGGAGATCCCTTTATCGTCAGCAGTCGAAACAGTAGACATGTATGAACTACGTAGTCGCACTGATAAAAAAAGGGGGCGTGGTCTCATCGGAAAAATAGTTAAAAGCGCCGTACCATTCGTTGCGAAGTCAGTACCTACGCTGACCAATCGAGCGGTGGACGTATTACCGGTGGAACTACATCTGCCCGGCTACAGGTTCTGCGGACCCGGAACGAAACTAGAGGAAAGATTAGCACGCGGTGATCGAGGAATTAACGAGTTGGACGAAACCTGTCGCGAACACGATATCGCTTACAGCAAGTACAAGGACAACGAACGAAGACGTGTAGCGGATCGTGTGCTAGCCGGCAAGGCGTGGGAACGAGTGAAAGCTTTGAATTCAGGCATCCGCGAAAGAGCGTACGCGGCGGCCGTAGCGGGAGCAATGAAGGCGAAATCTGCTTTAGGCAGCGGGCTATGCTGCGGTGGTGGTGGTGTGCGTAAACGTCGACGTTGCACCAGACGACGCAAGTCGGTTCGACGCACGATAATCAGGAAGAGGAGGAGAACAACGGGGTCGGGACGACGACGAAGACGGACCACTGGTAAAAAGGCTTCAGGACTCTACCTTCGTCCGTACCGAAAACACTTATCAAAATACCCGTGCGTCCGTTGTCCGATCGAGATCTGTACGAGTACACGAAACGATTGCGTGTACCTTATTTCAGAGGCGTGTACATGCGCGACGCACTTCCTAATACATCACCGTGGGAGAACGAAAGCGCGATCGTGAATCTGGACGACGCTACCGGACCGGGCACGCACTGGGTATGCTATAAGAAGCGAGGCGACAGAGTCATGTACTTTGACGGATTCGGCAATCTGCGCCCTCCTGTCGAGCTAATACGGTACTTTGGATCGAACGTGACCGACGTTCGTTACAATTACACGCGGAAACAACCGTCGGACACAGTCGTCTGCGGACATTTATGTTTGGAGTTTTTGACATCGAACGATCAGTAAACGACAAGATGTCTTCGCTTACGGTCACCGTCACGGGAACGGATCCGAGCGCACTGGTTTGTGACTTTTTTCCGTCGCTTGAACTGACAGACGGTGAATGGTACGCGGGACTACTGGATTTTACCACTTACAACTCTATACCGAACGTGGAAAGCGGAAGAAACAACGTCTTTCCCGTACTAAAAGGACCACGTAAAACGTTAGAACTTGTCAAAATACCGACTGGTATGTACTAAATCAGTGATATCGAAACGTACCTGAAGAAAGCGCTATTAGACCCGAAATTTGCTCTACGACCCAACAATAACACACTGAAATGCGAACTTTATTGTTCATACGAGATCGATTTCGGGAGTACGGAACACACAATCGGTACCATGTTGGGTTTTTCCAAGAAACGCAAGTTAGAAGCGTATATATTACACACGTCGGACGCGCCTGTAAACATTAACAAAGTGAACGTTTTGGAGATAAGGTGTAACGCTGTACAAGGTTCGTACAAGGCGGGACGAAACGAGCATATACTGCACTCGTTCTATCCGACGGTCGAGCCAGGATTCAAGATAGTCGAAACGCCCAGAAACGTCATTTATTTTCCACTTAACGTACTACACTTGCGTAACGTTACAGTGTCCGTACACGATCAGGACGGTGATATCGTGAATTTTCAAGGCGAAGTCATCACCGCGCATATACATCTGAAACGTGCGTAGTAATCATGGGATTTTATTTCAGCGATACCCCGCTGATGAAGAGCGGTGGTGGCGGCGGTGGCTCGCACCACAAGATAAAAGAGGACGACACTTTCGGTAAAGGTATCAGTAGACGTTCGTCGTTGACACGGTTAACAGCAACTAACAGGCGCTACCTGATTTCACTAGGATTAAAAATCAAGAAAAACAAGTAACATGACGGACAGCGGCGTCGTCTTATCGGTCGAACGCCGTCCATTTTTTTAAGACAACATCACACATTACGAATATCATCCGCACGCACCGTACGCGTCGGCGTCACGATACGGAAATAACGATGAGATACGCATACCTATCCTGTAACAGGAAGTCTTCACTTTACCGATGGAAAGTTTCCTGTACGTTGAAGGCAAGTTGAACAAAAAGACCGCCAGCACCGATAACGTGAACGTGAAAATGGTCAACAACGCGATAGCGTTTCTCTTCGAAGAAATCCGTTACGAACTGGCTGGTGTGGAAGTGGATCGTACCAAGAGCGTCGGCATCACGTCCACTATTAAAACCGTGCTATCTGCCAGCAAGCAGGACATTGTTTCGATGCAAAACGCCGGTTGGGTTGCTCCTACAGCTAACGAGCTAACGCCGACCGGTAAAAACGGAGAATTCAACTTTTGCATACCGTTGAGGATGCTGATGGGATTCGCCGAGGATTTCACGCACGTAATATTAAACATGAAACAGGAACTGATACTGTTGCGCACTTCCACCGGCGTTAACGCTCTTTTCTCGTCCACGGATGCGCCCGCTAACGCTGATATAGAACTGACCAAAATATCTTGGATGATTCCGTTCGTGTACGTGAACAACGAAGTGCGGATACGACTGTTGGAGATCATACGCAAGGACCTACCGCTATTCTTACCGTTTCGCAGTTGGGAACTGCACGAGTACCCGGTTTTACCGACGACCGACAGACAGACTTGGACGGTGAAAACAACGACACAACTGGAGAAACCACGGTACGTGATACTCACCTTCCAGACAGCCAGAAAGAACAATCTGAAGAAACGCGCAGGCGAATTCGATCACTGCAAGGTGACCAACGCGAGATTCTTTCTGAACGACAACTACTACCCGTACGATAACCTGAACCTGGATATCGATAACGGACGTTACGCATTGCTGTACGACATGTATACACGATTTCAAAAATCGTACTACCATAGAAGTCTACCCAACGTACTTCTAACACCGACCGAGTTCATAACGAAAGCACCGCTATTCGTCTTCGATTGTAGCAGACAGGACGAGTCGCTCAAGTCTTCACCAGTCGACGTCAGATTGGAATTCGAGTCATCGGACAATTTCCCCGCTCAGACCGCGGCCTACTGCTTGATACTGCACGATTCGCTCAACGTGTACACTCCGTTATCCAACACGGTGCGCAGACACAATTAAACGATTACTGTATATTAATGTTTTTGCTGTAAATAGAATGTTGCTTATTGTTTTTGATGTAAATAGAATTTTGCTTTTTAGTATGTTATGTATGCATTATATGTGTGATTTTTTTTATTAAAAAAATGTAATAAATTTTCATGTATTTTTATTTTCTTAATACCCGTAACCTTGGAGGGGGAAACGTCTTATTATTATCCCCTCCCCCTATTCTTCACTCAGTGTTTCATCGGCACAAGTCGCAAGAGGACGCACAAGATGCTTTCAAACGATCGCGAGGATGACGATAACAATCCCAACAACAACAACCGCTACTTTAGACAGTGCGGTGAACCGACAACAATGATCAAGTCCTTATCACCGCACGATAAAGAAGTGCAAGTCGCCTTAATTCAAAAAATCATATCCCCGTACCCGCGTTACAGAAGCTTTGAAAACCGTTAAAGAGTTTTAAAGAATGGCCTATATCGTTGACGATAACACCTAAAGAAATAGCAGAAGCAGGTTTCTTTTACAGCGGATGCAACGATAGAGTGATTTGTTTTTGCTGTGGAGGCGGTTTAACCAAATGGGAATGTGGAGAAAATGCTTGGACAGAACACGCACGTCATTTCCCTGTGTGCTCTTACGTAATGTTAGCGAAAGATAAAAAATTTATCATCAAGGCGCTGGGCATTGTTACCGAACCGGTAGCAACGGCAGCAGAGAACGAACAACGCACCGACACGTTCAAAGAGAATATAAAAAAGGAAGAAGGGGGCTCGAATCGTGATACATTGTGCAAAGTTTGTTACGCGCAAAATCTTGAAGTTGTACTTATTCCCTGTCGACATTTTGTCACATGTGTGAATTGCACCATCACCCTAAATACGTGTCCCTTATGTAGAACCGCAAACACCGCTTACATGAGAGTATATATCTAGTTCGTTTTCACGCTTTAATTTCATCGCGTAGTGACTACAGCGTTTAAAAATCTATGTTACTGCTGAGACAGAAGTGTTTATACCCCCTCCACCAATCTCGCATACCTCAGTGTTTGAACAGTACGCGTTGAGGACGGACGCATGGAGCTGTTAACTCCGTACGAGTACAGGCGTTGCAGTGACTTAAAGCACGCAGTACTGTACCCTATAGAAATTTTTGTATACGACGTTTTGACACAGAAATTTGTTGCAGTGATACGTGACGAGCAGGTAAGGTACAAAGTAAACGTACCGAAAAAATTCTTTACGAACGTCTCACGACATACAACGTGTCTGTTCCGCAAGACGGACGGATCAGCTGCGTTCCTAGTGGCACCGAACACGTTGTTTGTAACGAAAAAAGGATGAGCAACAAGCTAGCAGTCATACTTGACTTTCACTGTTTCATCGACAACGATGGTAACGAACTCGTTAAGGAACTAGCCGTTATGGACGTCACCGCATTTGCCAGCAGGCATTGGATATTTGTACCTCCAGCGGGCACGATCGTTTCGAATCACAAGCACATGAGGACAAACCGGTGGTTAACGGACTATTATCATGGTCTAGAGTGGACGGACGGGGACACATCGTACGACCATCTTGTGCCGATATTAGTAAAATATACGTTTCCTTTTAACTATGTTTTCATAAAAGGATTGCAAAAAAAAAGATTTCTGGAGAAGCGTATCGTACATTACAATATTATAAATTTAGAAGATTTCGGTTGTCCCAAACTCGAACAATTACATTCAATACATGGAACATCCTGTCTCACGCACCGCTTATTTCCGGAAATATGCACAAATCATAGAGTACACGCTTTACGCGAGTGGGTTGTATCGGATTTTAGAATAATCAATATGTTTCTGGTAAATTACTAATTGGATACATTGTTGTTTAGCGCTTACGTAATAATATCAACCGTCGCCTACCCCCCTCCTCCCACTCTGTGGAATTAGATTACATCACCCTGTCTAGACATATAAAAAAATTAGTGCCACCGACATGTTCGAACACGCATAAAAAAAAAATAATTATTAACGTCGTCGACTTGTTCCCACACGCTCGAGTGGAGTCGATGACATCATCCTGTCTAGACGTATAAAAAAATAACTAGGTCGGCTCCCCCAACCAACCCGCTGAACATGGCATGGGAAAGCAGCTGCATCCTGTTTCGCAGGGTTAATAATAACCGCAACGAGTGGTCCCCCCCTGCGCTGACCGGTTTCCCCCTACTCAACAGTCTCCCTTCTTATACCGGTATGAACAAGCATTATTAATTCAGACCTTGACAGACGTGCGAGCGGAAAACAGGTTCTTCATTTGGAAAAAAATGACTTCAATCGTTGCTAAGTTCGCGGCCATCAGCGCTATTGAATATAAAAAAATTAAAGATTTAGTAATGGGAGTAAAATACCCAATAGAAGAACTGCAAAACACGGAAGGAAAATACGGGAATGCCGTAATTGCCACTATCCAGGATTACAGGGAGAGTAGATTAAAATATCGCGTCTATCTGCCGAAAAGATACGCGGGCGTCTTCGATGACGACGAATTAAAAAATTTAACGCCATATTTACTACATCTCGTATACCGTGGAGAAAAAGACAGGGCTTACGTGGTGGACATTTTAGACTAAGACCCAATGGACTGAACATTTATATTTGTATTTCATAATGTATTATTTACTGTTTAATGTATAACGCTTAGACGTATTTCATGTTTTAATTATAAGCAATTGTCATTACAATTCATTGTGTGTGTGTGTGTGTGTATGTGTGTGTGTGCCATTTTAACTTCAAAATATAACGTGATTACATATATTTCAACTGTTTTAAATTTGCACAATTGTCATTGTATGTGCGTTTACATATCATGTATTTCATTTGTTTTAATTATACGCAATTGTGAGCGCGTTTACATTTTGTATTTTAAATTGAAATATCATTGCTAAGTTCGTGGCCATTAGCGCTATAGAATACAAAAAAAATTATTGGAGGTAATGGAAATAGAAAAAAAAATAGAAACAAAAATATACACTAGTAATGGAGGTAAAATATGAGCAATGCTGTAATTGCCACTATCCAGGGACATTAGATTGAAATATCACGTTTATTAACAAATGTATTTGTATTTCATAATGTATGTGTATGTGTATGGATTATTTACCATGTAACGCTTAGGCGTATTTCATTTGTTTTAATTATAAGCAATCGTCATTACAATTCATTGTGTCCGCTTGTGCGTGTGTATACATATTATGTATTTTAACTTTTAGCTTACATATATTTCAACTGTTTTAAATGTACACAATTGTCATTGTATGCATGTACGTTTACATAAGTATTTTAATTTGTAATTACATGCAATTGTATTTTAAATCATAATATAGTGTGCTTACATATATTTAATTTGTTTTTAATTATACACAATTGTCATTGTGCATCTGTTTACAAATTATTATGTATTTTAACTTGTAATATATTTTGCTTACATGTATTTTATTTGTTTCAATTAAACGTTATTGCTGTAACATTTCACTCTATTTAATTTCAAAAGCCCTTCGAACATTGACACTATTCTAAATAACAGTACAACTATTCACCAGTCAATGTACAAGCTAGAACGTCATGTGTTATTACATACAATCAGTTAATAAAAATTGCTTCACTTGTCTCATAATATACTACAGAAAATAAACAATAAATATTAAAACAAACTGCTAGAACGAGCGTTGTGCGTCGACCGTTCAGGTGTTATTCAATTAAAGAAAAATTCAATTTTAATTTAAAATAATTACTTCATGATACTGTTACGAAAGATTTCAAAAGTCCTTCGAACATTGACACTATTCTAAATAACAGTACAACTATTCATCAGTCAATGTACAAGCTAGAAAGTCATGCGTTATTACATACAATCAATTAATAAAAAAATTGCTTCACTTGTCTCATAATATACTACAGAAAATAAACAATAAATATTAAAACAAACTGCTAGAACGAGCGTTGTGCGCCGACCGTTCATGTACGAGCGTTGTGCGCCTACCGTTCATGTACGAGCGTTGTGCGCCGACCGTTCATGTATTATTCAATTAAAGAAAAATAATTGCTTGCTGATAATAGACTACAGAAAAATAATTTAAAACAAACTCACCCTTATGTGCTGGCAGATTCCTGTGATGTTTTGTACACTATAAAGAAAAATTCAATTTTAATTTAAAATAATTACTTCATGATAAAGAAACTAAAGATTAATTTAAAAACAAACTATTAGAACGAGCGTTGCGTGTTATTCAAGGAATTAAAAAAATCAATTTTATTTAAAATAATTGCTTGCTGATAATAGACTACAGAAAAATAATTTAAAACAAACTCACCTCGTACGTGATCTTCTAATGATGTCCTGTCAGATTCCTGCGATGTTTTGTATTCTAACTGAGCAAATCGTGCGGCTTTTATACAGAAAAGCCCACACATGGATGCAGGCGAAAGTGAAGGTATCAGGTAATCCACACCTGATGACAAAAAACAGCGAGACAAAGGCGACAAAGATGCAAAGCAGGGAGACAAAGGCGACAAAGATGCTATAGTTAACCACGCCCAAAATCAAGGACGACCGGTCGAATATGACCCAGTGTTCCTTTCTACCACGCATAATGCGTGTTACACAATTTTTACAAGTGAAGTGGTTTTTCATGATGGACCAAAGCAGAAGACAATACTCTTTTTACTATGAGCGCCCCACACAATAATATAAATGGTAATTATATTAGGATCAAATCAAAGAGAGTTTCATTTGTGAGATGCAGAATACACTACACTTTTTTTACTACAGCTTCTCGTGAGATGTTACAGACCATCAGAATAATAAAAATAGTATTTATCTTACATGCATAATGTGCGTTAGACAATTTTTACAAGTGCAGTGATTTTTCATGATGGACCAAAGCAGAAGACAATACTTTTTTTACTATGAGCGCCCCCCACAAATTACATAACCAACACAATAATATAAAATGGTAATTATGTTTTCCATGCAGAATGCGTGTTACACAATTTTACAAGTGAAGTGATTTTCATTTATACACGACGGATCAAATCAAAGAGAGTTTCATTTGTGAGATGCAAAATACACTACACTTTTTTTACTACAGCTACTCGTGAGATAATACATACCATCAGAATAATAAAAAATGGTATTTATCGTACATGCATGATGTGCGTTAGACAATTTTTACAAGTGCAGTGATTTTCACTTATGCAGTGCATACACGCGGGGGTGAGAATTTCTTACAACCGATGCAGGACGAGACTACACTATTTCTATGTCCATGCGATACAAAAAAAATTACATATCAATCAGAATATGGTACTTCCTATCTTACGTGCATGATGTATGTATTTTTTCCATACATGGATGCACGATATACAAATTTTACAAGTGAATTTGGTTTTCAATTATGCGTCGAGGGAAGATGGACGCAGCACACATATATTTATTTTTCTAACCTCAAAGGAGATGAACGACACAGATTTTCAAAGTCGACGCTTTTCCAACATGGCCGCCGAGGCCGACCCTTAACCAGCACACACCGACACACGTCGACCAATCTACGGCCGAGTCGCGGCCAAGCCGAGGCCTGGCCATGATGACGCTTAACCAGCACACACCCGACAACTCAAATCTAAACACATGCGACCGACACACGTCGACCAATCTACGGTCGAGCCGCGGCCAAGCCGTGGCCTGGCCATGACGACGCTTAACCAGCACATGCAGTCGACGATTTTCCAACATGGCCGCCGCCGTGCCGACGATAACCACAACACACCGCACAACTCGACAACGGCGCAATTTTCCAGCACCAACCGACAACGTCGCAATTTTCCAACATGGACGACGACCAATCAACATCCCCGCCGCGACCCGCCCCCTGACGACAATAACCACCACACAGCCGACGACCAACCACAACACACCATTACCCCCACCTCTACACCCACACCGGAAGTCAACACCCAACACCACCCCCACCACCACCATTTTCAAATTTCCCGCCAAAATGGGCGGGGCGGGGGATGACGTCACTTCCGCGTTAGAACTCTCATAACACCCCTACTCGCCCGCATCTGGCCGCTGCTGGATAATTTTATTCGGAGCGAACAGTTCGGGTTCCGTAGAGAGCACTCGACAACTTTACAACTCGTCCGAGTTGTCACAGCATTGTCCGACGCCGCCAACAAGAAAGAGTCTACGGGCGCTGTCTTGTTGGACGTGAGTAAGGCCTTCGACAAAGTCTGGCACGAAGGTCTTCTCTACAAACACGCTCACTCCCCCGTCCCACCGTCCATTGTGCATTTCTTGCGGTCCTACCTCAGTGATCGTACCTTCAGGGTTAGCGTCGAAGGGTCCTGTTCATCAGTTCGACCCGTCGCCGCTGGCGTTCCGCAGGGATCTGTCCTCGGCCCCGTTTGTACCTAGTGTACACGAACGACCTGCCTGTTATTCCTGGAGTCACGTTATCTCTATTCGCTGACGACGCAATGTATTACTGCAGCTCCCTGTCCCCGCGATTAGCGAGTACAAAGCTGCAGCGTCAGTTGAATCAGCTTCCGGACTGGCTACGGAAGTGGCGGGTGATGATCAACGCGGAGAGATGAATGGACATGAATCGATTCGACTGCTAACATTCGAAGAGGAATCATCTACACAGAACAACGCAGAAGAGGACCGCCTCGACCTCAAGAGACTGCAATGAAGAGGCTATCCCAGCAACCGACGGAGGCTGTCAAGAAGAAGCCACCGGACCAGAAACCACCTCCTCGCCAGCGACAACATCAAGCTGCAGCGATGGAAGTAGACCAGCCGCCTTGCCTGCAAGACGAAGGACAAAACACAACTGGGACCTGCCGCACAGTGCCGGTAAGTCGTGTAGGTAGCGCTGTCCAGCGGAATCGTCCGAGAGTAGGACGTACAAATAGAGATGCGGGTTGCGCCGCCACTGTGACGGTGTCACAGTTCGGCCCCCGGATACCCGCTGGACAAAGAGCCTAGCTAGTCAGCATTGGATCAGCTAATAGTGGCCCAGAAGCACTGTGCGGTAGCGACGAGCCCCCCGGCCGGCCACTTGGGCAAGTCGGGAACCCTACGACTCGCGCGGGAAGCCCTGCTCAACCCGCGCAAGCTCGTGAAAATAATCGGTCCTTGTTAGGGCCGACCAAGCCCGTAAAGGCCGGACCTTCCGGCTGCACGGCCGCTAGTAGGCCAGGCAGCCCTAATCCTCTGCCGGAGTCTGACTCCCCAGACATGGAGACCTCGGCTTCCACCGACTGGGTGGTAGTAGGGCACGGTGGCAAGCCGAGGAAGTCTCCCTCCCTGGCTTCCCTGAGTTCGGCTACGGACTCGGCGGCATTCCAAGCCTCCGCTGAGGTTGCGCCCAGCCGCATCTCCGAAGGAAGGATCCCGCCGGTGTTCGTCACGAACGTAAGGGATATTATCGGCTTTAGTCGCCGACTCCGCAAGGTCGTTGCGCTGGCAGATAACGCTTCGGTCAAACTCCTAGCGAGTGAGACTGTGCGCGTTGCCTGCCGCAGCGCTTCCGAACACTTGGGAGTGATCCAGTGGCTGGAACGTGAATCGTTCCAGTTCCACACATACTCCCTTAACAGAGTCAAGCCTGTAGCCCTCGTCCTTCGGGGCCTGGACATACAGGCGGATCCGCAGGTCGTCCTGGACGAACTGCGCGACGCGGGCTTTAAGGTTGTGGGAGCCTCTTGGCTGTACACCACTTATGGCTCGCGTCGTCCCCTCCCCCTCATCAGACTCCTGGTAGGGAAGGGCGATTCTTCCCAGGCCCTTTTAGACTTGAAACGGCTTTTCGGGCTCTGCGTGAGCGTAGAGCCCTGCCGTCAGACCGGGCGAATCTCCCAGTGCCACAGGTGCCAGCGGTTCGGCCACAGCAGCTTCGGTTGTCGGAACGCGCCGACCTGCGTCCGCTGTGGAAATGACCATTTGACGCAGGCCTGCGCCGTTCCGGACAGCCACCGATATTGTATCAACTGTGGCGGCGCCCATGCTGCTAATAACAGGCGCTGCCCAGTCTACAAAGGGCAGCTGGACAAACTTAATAAACCTGTCCAGCCTAAGCCTCGGCAAGTTGTTAGTCAGACAGTCAAAACGGCCAAAGCCGCTGAACCTGGTCAGGAAACCAGCCCCTAGGTCTGCTCCGGTTCCGAAACCTTCTAGTGCAGAGCCCGAGCAAATCTCAACAGGCCGAACCCAAAGCCGCGCCCCCGGAACCGGAACGCGAAGTACCACACTATGCCCTAGTCCCGCTACCGGACGATAAAGAGGAAATCGATCCTCCACGGGCGCCGCCACCCGAGCCTCGATACCCATGATCAGGCAAGAAAGGTAAAACCCTGGCCAAGAACACGGGCCAGCCAAAGTTACCTGCCACTGGACCCAAGCCTGTCCACCAAAAGTCAGAACGACCACCCGCTCCAGAATCTGCCCCCAAGGCTTCCACCGCAGCTATGCAGCTGCCGCCAAGCGTTCTCCCCAGGCCTCATCTTCCGATGATCTCGCCGTTGTGTCCGACTTTCTGGCAAGCTACGACTTGCAGAAAGTAGCCCAAACTTTCCTTAAAATCAAGGAACGCTTGGCAACAGCCTCGCCCCAAGACAAATTCCTCCTCTTGGTGGAAGCCTGCCGAATTATAGGTCTGTTATGAACGGACAACCACGGCAATCCCTCAAGCGAGACCTCGAGCTCGTGGCGTGGAACGCCAACGGCCTCGCTTCCCGGCATTCTGGGCTCTTAGAGTTCGTTGCCCGACACAAGCCCGATGTGCTTCTTCTTGGTGAGACGCACCTGACCCCGCATCGTCGTTTTCGACTGCCCAACTACGTGTGCCACCGGGATGACCGGTCGGGTCGCGCAGGAGGGGGCACAGCCATCGCGGTGAAGGCGAGTCTTCGCCATCACCGCGTTGTCCTGCCTCAGCGGCGGAACCTCGAGTGCACCGCGGTTGAGCTCCATGGTGCTCTCGGCGGTCTACTCGTGGTTTCCGCTTACAAGCCTCCACAAACGGAGCTCCTGTCGAACGATCTGGAGGCCGTCTTTGGCGCACACAGGAGGGTAGTCCTGGCGGGCGACCTGAACTGTAAGCACCCTGATTGGGGGAGCCGCTTGGTGAACCCAAACGGGGCCCGCTTACACAGGTATGCTGATGCGGCTCGGGTCACAGTCATGGGTCCTACCGGGCCTACGTACTATCCCTCGAGGGCTAACTCCCGCCGTGACGTACTGGACATTGCCGCGGTCAGGGGCGTTTATTGCCCGGTCCACGTCTCCGTCGTTTCGGAACTGTCCTCGGACCATTGCCCTATCAGTGTGCATATAGCTACCCAGCACGCCACCGTCCGCGACGAGCGGCGGGTAATCGAGTGGGACCGCTTTGGCCCTGCGTTCAGTCGCCGCCTACCTGAGCATATCCCGCTCGACACTACCCAGCATGTCGACGAGGCAGTTGCCTTATTCGACACAGCCGTAGTTGCGGCGGTAGACGCGTCCTCCCGGATGAAGCCGGGGCTCACGCCCGACTATCAGCGTATCCCCGAAGAGGTGTCTCAGCTCGCTTGCGAGAGGAATCGCCTCCGGAGACGCTGGCAGAGGACTCGTGACCCGGCTGCGTTCAACAGAGCGACCGGCAAGTTGTGTCGCGACATGCTGGCGTTCCGTAGACGAAACTGGGAGCTAGCTGTTACACAGATGGATGGCCCTGCCGAGGACCGTAATGTCTGGCGGATTCCCAGTGCCCTAACGGGAAAGCGTAAACGCGCGCCTCTCCACTGGTCGGACCCGGCGGTCAACCCCTTGGCCGCCCCCTCGAAAAGGCAGAGTTCTTGGATGACAGTTTAGAGCGACAGTTCGCTCCCAACCCATCCAAGAGCCCGGCTTTCACTGAGCAAATCTGCCGCGAGGTAGAACGCTTTCTATCGGCCGGCATCACAGTCCAACCGGAGCCCATCTCCCCGGAGGAGGTCTCTGAGAGGATTGTTCAGCTCAAGCCCCGGAAGGCGCCTGGCCCGGACGGAGTCATGAATTCCGCCCTCCATCGCCTTCCGGAGTTAGGAACTCAGTTCCTCTCTGACCTGTTCAATTCATGCCTGACTGGTCTACTTTCCGGTGAAATGGAAAACGACCACAGTAATCGTGATACCCAAAAGCCGGGAAAGAATTCTTCTCGCGTGGAAAACCTCAGGCCCATCAGCCTCTTGTCCGCGACGTCCAAGGTTTTCGAGCGTCTGATCCAGCGTAGGATCCGCGACCATCTAGAAAGACTAGACTTGCTGATCCCCGAACAGTTCGGCTTTCGTGAGCTGCACTCCTCGACTCATCAGCTGATGAGACTCGTGGAATGCATTACCGAGGCTGGCTGCCAGGGCAAACAAACGACTGCGATCTTCCTAGACGTAGAGAAAGCCTTTGACCGCGTGTGGCACGAGGGTGTCCTTTACAAACTCACGGAAGTCCTTCTTCCAGATTGCTACGTTCATTTGATCGGCAGCTTTCTGCGAGGCCGTAGCTTCCGAGTGAGAGTAGACCACGCTCTCTCTTCGGAGAGGCGTATTACCGCTGGCGTCCCTCAGGGAAGTGTCCTTGGGCCTCTCCTGTTCTCGCTGTTTGTCAACGACACGCCCCGAGTTCCTGGAGTAAAATTGTCGCGCAAACGCAAGCGGCCTCGGCGGCTTAAAGTAGGCCCCGTCGAGGTGCCCTGGACCAACAGCGTCAAGTACCTCGGGCTCCACGTGGATTCCCGACTCACTTGGCGAACCCATGCACAATACATCCGTCAACGCGCTTCGGCGCAACTCAGTAGACTCTGGCCCGTGCTATCTAATCCGGCAATGACCCCCCGGCTAGGTAAGCTCATAGTCAACTCGTACGTGTTACCCGTGATTACATACGCCTGTCCTGTTTGGGGATACCTGGCTCGTGGTCATAGAACAACGCTCCAGCGCGTACTCGACCGGGGACTGAAGCTTGCGTGCAAAGTCCCCCGGAGGTACTCTTCTCGTCTTTTGAGGAGAGGACTCGGTGTCCGCTCTCTTGATGACACCGTGAGACGCCTCGCGCGTAGATTCTATGTTCGTTCCGACAGAGTGACCCACAATTCCCTCATTGCCGGACTTGGTAAATACACCCCGCGACCAGGTGAGTCCTGGAAGCGACCTCGTCTATTAGTCCCGGTGGTATAATCCACCAATCGCAGGTCGCTTCAGACCCCCCCCCAAACAGATAAAACAATATAAATAGAACTCAAACTGACCCAGTGGCAGGAGTCCTTTCTGAGACTCGGGACACTGCACTACTCGCGACCCCCAGTTGTGTAATTTTCCGCCGCCTTCTCAGTTAACTGGTTGGCGTGTCCCTCCCGAATATTAGGAAACCTCTTGAAAGTCCCGCACTGTTTTCTTCTGGCAGCCATCGGTCACGTCCCGGAAGCTGCAGTATAGCCATGGGTGCAAAGACGCCCCACTACCTAACGCAACGCAACGCAACCCGGACACTGCGACCACCGGAGCACGACTAGCTGCTGCTCCGTTCAACTCTGGACTCTGGAGTCTGGACCGCCGATTCATAGCAATCGCAGCATGCTTATGAATCAAGAAGGACTCCATATGAAGGCGAGGGAAGTAATCACTCACCGCCGACAAGAGTTTCGTCTCATCGAAGCGGATCCGATGGTCGGCATTGGCGAGCGCGTGCTCAGCTACGGCTATGTTCACCCACGCGTGTGCGGACGCTGCACTTCGTAGTACCAATATATACCTGGCCGCATCAGCAGGGAACTCCGTACACACCGCACGATGACAGCGGGTCTCGGACGTCCTTCGTCGGCCTCAAAAACTGGTGGATCTTCCTTGTCGGCTTGAATATTGGCCTCACACCGTGCCGACTGAGCAGCCTACCAATGCGGTCCGTCACCCCATGGATGTAGGGCAACGCCGCGAAACCGACGGTCTCCCGTGACTCCACTTCTGGCCTGGCTGTTCTTCTCGGCCGGACCGCTCGTCTCACCTCCCCGACGGAATATCCATTGGCCTGCAGCGCTAGTTAGAGGTGGCGCAGCTCCTCATTGAGGTACCGGGGCTCGCATATCCTACTAGCCCGGTCCACCATGGTCTTCAACACCGCCCTCTTCTGGTTGGGATGGTGGTTTGACTGTTTATGGAGATAGTGGTTAGTGTGCGTCGGTTTTCTATAAACTTTATGTCCAAGGCTGCCATCGGTCCTTCTAAGGACCAACACGTCCAGAAAAGCCAGCTGATTGTCAGTCTCCCTCTCAACGTTAAACTGTATCCGTGGGTGAATCTGATTGAGGTGTGCCAGGAACCTGCCGAGTTCTTCCTCTCCATGGCTCCAGATAACAAAGGTGTCATCAACATACCGGAACCAACACCTCGGCTTCAACGGGAAAGATGAAATTGCCCGCTGCTCGAACCTTTCTATATAAAAGTTCGCCACCACAGGCCTGAGTGGACTCCCCATGGCCACACCATCAATCATTTCAAAGAATTTGCCGCCGTACTGAAAATAGGTAGTTTTTAGAACATGCCGGAAAAGCGCTGTAATGTCTGCCGGAAAAAGGTTAGCTAAGTGGCCAAGGACATCATCCACGGGCACCATGGTGAACAACGAAACCACGTCGAAGCTGACCATTATGTCTACAGGCCGCAACGATAATCCACCGAGCTTTCCAAGAAAGTGGGTCGAATCCCTCACCTATGACTCCGTACCACCTATATGTGGCCGGAGAAACTCAGTCAAGTGTTTAGCCAGATGGTATGTTGGAGACCCTATGGCGCTGACGATCGGTCTGAGCGGGACGTCCGGCTTGTGGATTTTGGGGAGCCCATAAAGCCTAGGTGGAAGGGCTTCCGAACACCGGACGGCTGCCTTCACATCAGGCTCCAAGGAAGACCGCTTAATCAGAAAATCGGTCCTTTTAAGGACCACTGCAGTCGGATCTCTTCGCAGTTTCTTGTAGGTTTCTGGGTCCAGCAGTTCTCCGATCTTCCTTTGGTAGTCATCGGTGTTCATTACAACCGTAGCGCTCCCCTTATCCGCCGGTAATACGATGATAGATTCATCTCATCTTAATGTTCTTAGTGCCCGCAGCTCACCCACTGGTATGTTGCATCGCGGAGGTTTCGCTCTAGCCAGGATCCTCGAAGCTTCGATCCTAACTTCATCTGCCTGTTCACGCGGCATCTGCCGCACCCCAGCTTCAACGTTGGCAATGATGTCCTCCACTGGAATCTTTTTAGGGGCCACTGCAAACTTTTCCCCCCTCGCCAGGACAGCAGTTTCGGTGGTGGTAAGCTGACGGTCCGACAAGTTCACTACTGTCCGGTCCATCTCTAAGCTGCTTCACTGGTTGTTCTCCTCGGGGCTATCTCTCCAGTACTTACTCTCATGGCGCGATCGAACACTTTCGCGAACGGCCTCGGAAGCGATGGAACTTAGGCTATCCACCAGATCCCAGTGGCCAGGTGACAATACAGTGCTTAATTCCAGGTATAGGCGGAACAACCTCATATTGTTGTCAGCAAAATCTTTCCTGGTCTGGTGGATACGTTCGCGTAACATTGCCTGCTCTGGACGTCGATAAATACGACTGGCTTGCGGTGTAAAGATGTAATTTTTTTTGTTATTCCCCGGTTTCTGAAATCAGCTGATGTGCAGCTGAGGCGGGCGGCGGAGTTAGGGCCAACTTTCGCTTGCGCTTGGCAGATTTGCCTTGCACAAGCGAGAACTGTCCGTCCCCCGACCCAACACTCCACGTTTCCACTGCACTATTATCACTTTCACTGCCGTGAGGAAGTGGAGTTGAACGGAAGCCGGGTGAGCATGTTTCCATTAAGGAGACAAGTGGCGCCGGCAGAGGATTTGGGGGCGTATTCGACGCCATTTCGGACAAGCCGAAATGAAACGTCTACGCTAGGCAAGGATTGAGGGATCACCAGACACTGAACTATTCACAGGCAGCAATTGAGCACAATACAGACAGCACAGCACACGGAAACAAAAACACTCCCGCACAAGTTAAATAAAAACTGTTTTGCACTGTTGATGCGATGAATCCGATGAAGTTGATGATGCTGAAGACAATGGTGATGATGATAATGTTGTAAACACAATATTTCCGCAGAAATTAACAAAATTCTGCAGAGCAAAAACAGACACAGCCTACCCGGGCAAATGCTCTAGGTAGACTCCTGAATCGGCGGCTACCAGAGCTGTTGGGTTGTGCGTCGTGAGACGACCCAATGGTTTGCCTAGTACCGAGCCTCCGGTAGGGGCTCCTGCCTAGTGATCCTGTCCAGACGGAATATTATTTAATTAATTTTTATTGGTCGCTACAACGACATGCTCGTACTAGGTCGACTAGTACAGTATTTGTCGAGGCCGTTTCCAAGATTCACCTGGACGTGTTCGGTACTTGCCAAGGCCAGCTATGAGTGGGTTTGTCTGGGTCCTCGCAGCTCGGACGTAAAATTTACGTGCAAGTCGCCTTGCGGTGTTATCCAAGGAGCGGACACCGAGTCCTCTTCTCAAGAAACGATAAGAAAACCGATAGGGGACTTTGGCCGGTAGCCGAAGGCCTCTATCGAGAACGCTTTGCAACCTTCTTTTATGAACGGTTGCGAGGTAACCCCAGACGGGAAGAGCATAGGTAATGATCGGCAACAGATACGCGTTACCCAGTTTGCGGGTCATAGCCTTGTTAACGAGTATCGGAAACAGTTGCGCGAGACGAGCGGACGCTTTCTTTCGCATCGTCTCAGCGTGGGCACGCCAGGTGAGCCGATGATCAAGGTGGACACCGAGGTACTTAACTTCTCTCGACCAGGGCAAGTACGTTCTACCGAGTCTCACTCGGCCTCGTGGTTCTTTCAGGCGCTTGGAGAATAGCACCGCGGAGCTCTTGGTGTCGTTGACGGCAACTTTCCAGCTTTCCGTCCACGTCGAATACGCATCGAGTGCGCGCTGGAGTCGTAGAATAGCCCTGTCAGTGTTCCGATCGGTGGTATAGACCGTGTCGTCGGCAAACAGGGCCATCTAGACTCCAGGCTCTCTGGGTGCGTCTTCGACGTACACGGAGAACAGGAGAGGCCCTAGCACGCTACCTTGAGGTACCCCGGCTGTAATGCGTCTCTCGGAAGAGACATGGTCGTCTATTCTCACGCAGAAAGTCCTCTCCGTCAGAAAGCTAGCAATCAAGCGAAGGTAGCAATCTGGGAGCTGGATTTCCCGGAGCTTGAACAAGAGCCCGTCGTGCCAGACACTATCAAAGGCCTTTTCCACATCTAGGAAACAGGCGACAGTCTGCTCTTTCCGACACCCGGCGCCCGTGATGTATTCCACCAGTCTCATCAGCTGATGAGTGGTGGAATGCCCCACACGGAAGCCGAACTGTTCGGGGACCAGTACATCGAAATTTCTTAGATGGTCTAGTACTCTCCGTTGTACGAGACGTTCGAGAACCTTTGACGTGGCTGACAGTAGACTGATGGGCCGGAGGTTGCCGGGACGGGAAGCATCCTTTCCCTGCTTTGGGATCACTATGACCGTCGCCTTACGCCATTTCTGGCCTGAATAGGCGGGGCGAAAGCATCGCATTAAGTATTTTATGGCATGGCGCGATGCGAGCCTCTCACACACCTTCTTGTTTCTGATGGGCCGTTGATGCAGTTCTTACCTGTGCGGGGGTTGAAATTAGCAAACAATTAGCACAGGTGGCATCGCGGGTAATCACTAGCCTTCCCCACAGTACTTCGCGGAAAACAACTGAGTACCTAATGGCATAGCGTGGAGCGAGCCATTCATACACCATCTTTATTGTGATTGGCTGATGGTGCATTTTTACCTGTACGTGGGACTTTACTGAATTTATAAGTACAGGTAGCATGGCAGGACAACTTTAGCCTATACCACAGTACTGTGGGCCTGCACGTGACCACCCGACGTTCAGGATTTTTATACCACTGATGATGGCAGCCATTGGAGCTGCCGAAACGTTTGGTTTTGTAATAAGCCGTGGACCACGGCCAAACAGCCCGAATAACATGTATCATACGTCTGACACCGGCCGTGAAAGCCTGAGGGATACCGCAAATGTTTACATATGTTAAACAGAACAACTTGGGTATCTGACTCACATTTCCTAACTTGGAAATAGCCTTAAGGATCTTCCTCACCTTACCGATCACGAACTGTACTGCTGAAAGAGGATTTTCTGTACTGACAAGAGTGAAGAATGGGAAAAGGTCTACCATTTCAGACAGATAGCTCAACTCTGTAGTATCAATGTGCTGTGAGAGAGACATCACCTTGAAAACAAATTTTACAGAATTCATTGATAGATTTGCTAAGCTGAAAGGTAGGAAAAAACAATTATCTAACATTTTTTTGCTTCTAAAAAATCATGACGATGTGTTACCAGTATTTTTTTTGTTTTTTCAGCAATTGTAATTTTACATAATTAATTAAATTAAATAGATTTGCTAAACTGAATGCTAAGAAAAAATCTGTAAAAGTTTTGTATTTCTTAAATATTTTGAAGGTATATGATGTAATGGGTCTAAATTTATTTAAATATTATTGTGTACTTTCATAAATTCTATAACATGTAAAGATGAGGGCCCTTTGAGGTGACACGAGAGCCAGTAAATATGAGTCAGTAAATTTCCATGGCCTTATATGGTTAGGTGGGTATAACGAAAATCTATTTATAGCCAGTGAACAACACATTAAGTATTTGTTGATGAAAAACATTTCGCGATGAAGTTAAAAGGTGATCCTCAACTCAACAAAACTCTTCAATGCTGGTGACGAGACGTACAGTGGGGAGCGGGGTGAAGCAGTTTGAGACGCCCCAAACAGAAAGTTTGTAACACTGAGTGCCAGTCGACGTTCATCTTTCGCTGTCTGCAGCAGCAGTCGCGGGCACCCGCATACAACAGAAAATGTGAATATATATATATTTTAAAATACAAACAGTTCTTGGCTAAATATTCATCCATAATAGTGACTAATTGCAGTAAATTGACAGTTCGGCCATAAAATGTGAAAGTGCAACAGTAAAATAAATCAGCAACACATACCATGTGGTGAAATTCTACGCACCATAATCAAGGGAAGTAGACATTTCAACAATATATACCATTTCAACATTTTAAATACTGGCTTTTTCATAAATTATAAAGTTGAGCTCAACAAAATCAAAAAATAAGTAAATGTGTATGTTTGTGTGAATGAAAAATTAATATAGGCCTAACCAGAAGTGTTGAGTTGCGTAATTTTGATATACGTAGTAGTATCCATATTTTGTAATAATTATTAGAAATCAATTTTACGCTTTAAGGCGGAATAAGTGTGTTCATGATCTTTTCTATGTTCTCAAAGAAAAATAAATAATGTTATATTTTACTTGATTTGCGCATTGTTATTTGTATTTGCCTACCGTTCTCTGCCTGAGTACACTAAACGATTTCCTGGACCAAACAGTACAGATAATCATAGTAATTTTAATAAACAAATAAAGAGTAACATTGCAGTTGGCGACCGAATTTACAGGGGCATTGTAAATTAAAATTGATTTACAATTTAGTCGAAAAATGGCAGAGAATGACACAAATACAAATTTAGACGAAAGTGTAGAGGTGGGAGCAGTGTTGAATATTACTCAAGATCATATGGTAACAACTAATGAAATTGTTAGTGAAAATGTTGTCAAAATAGATGTAAATGAAGCAGTAGTAGCTGGGGGTAGTAGAAATAGCGAGATAAATATTGTAACGACAAAATCTGTACGTGTTCTGATAATGTGTACGTTTTGTGTTTGCCTCACACTGGTGTCGTTACTTTATATGTTGCGCTAACGATGTCCGTAGCGATTCTGCAATTACCAGTACAACGCGAGTGGAAACCTTACCTGTTCTTCATTAGGTGTTCATAAATCCCGGGTGGCGCCAAATTGTTTAATTAAAACAATTAAATTAAAATATAGGATGGTTAAGCGTTCTCAGCTGTGACGGTCTTGTGAATTCAATTATTCCCGCCTGTACGGGTTTGTAAATCTCGCTGATAGTTCACCGAGTTTCCGACGTGAGCGCTTACCGTTCTCTTTGCTAAATAATACACAAGTTATATAATACACTTCCCTATGAAATAAAAACAGTGGTTACACTCTGTACTAGTTTAATTGCGATTTGGATTTATTTAGTGATATATAAAATTATATCTTTTGTTATTATACAAATTTGCACTGACAATTATTATAAGACAAATATCTCTGGATTCGGCGAAGCGATCTGAGCGAAATTATTCAGTCAACATGGCGATTGCTACCGTTTGTTTACAATCAATTCTGTTCAGAGTCTGGATTATTGTGATTATGAAAGAAATATTAATAATGATTACAATAAAGTACACTACCTTACATTATTTGTACTTAAATAATATGTGTAATTATAATTTGTTCCTGAAGTGTGGTAAAGTGTGTTTCAAAAGTTCCTAGTTTTCATACAGGTTATTTTTCTTAATTAACAAAATCTCAGTGTTTTATTTTTTTAATTAATCTTTGAAAGAAATAATATTCAGTTTATAGTGAGAGTTCAGCTTACTGTGAGAAAAATTTAAAGTGAATTTATTTCAGAAATTCGGGTAATTTAATAATACTTATCAAATCAGTTGACTGATGGTGTACTGTCAGTAAGTTGTAATGGAATGGGGCTTCAATAGTCGTCAAATTTCAATTATCTGGGGCTTAAGTACTTCTGGCATCTTTTTCATGTTAGTTGTAGAAATTGATTCATTTAAAATTTATTTAAATTGGTCCTTGGCATCAGTTAAATGTTCTCGTCCCTCGTCTGCTTCTTACGATTTCATCTTTTTGAATTTTGATTACTTTTTATACATTTTAGATTAAAATTTAGGTCATTCACAGCCTGGCGTCTATTCTGGAAGAGCGTCACTTATTGAATAATAAGATTTAACGGAAAATTCGTAACCAATGTTCGTTGTCGTTGTAATAGCTTTTGATTGGCTTAGCTTGACATAAGTCCATATTTGAATTTTTATTCAAAATCACTGTATATCTTCTGATTGCTTTTATTCTTCCGTCTTCCTCTCTACGTATTAAATATTATCACTACTGTTTGTATTTTCTTTCAAAGATCATTTTGACATCCCATAAGGTTGGATTTTGTAATGTATTATTTTTGGACAATTATTTTAATATTTGTTAATTACATTTCTTTTTTATTTTAAGTCCTTATTCTAACATTTATCTTTTAATCTGATTCACAAATTATCCTTGACCAGTTGCTTGCCTTGGATTTGCTAATATTTTTGTTAGTTTTTTACAATTTGTAGTTGTTTTTTACAGTTAGGAATTTCATAGGCCTAAGTAGTAACTGATTATATTTACTTATTTTATACAAATTACATCTTAATTTACCCTCATACAGGTTTTGTTTTGTTATTATAAATGATTTGTTTACTTATTGATGAGTTTTGGATCTGTTTTTATAATAATTGTATGTTACCATCAGTTTCTACATTATGGTTTGTTAATTATTTCCTAACTGATTTTCCAGTGTTATTAGATCTGTATTCTTTCTATTGACTTATTTTGCCATTGTTTATAACTATGCTATTACTTAATATTCTCTATTACATAAAACATAACATCTAGGCCTATGGTCTGTATACTTCCTTCAGCCATATCCTATTTATAGATTAAATTAAACAATTTTTTAACAGTTATTATGCACTGTTTGCTTACAATTTGTTTCATTCTTACTTATCTTTTGGGTGATAAACATCATTACACCATTTAAACTTACTTAATTGATTATCCCTTAGAACATGGGGTGTTTATTTTATTTTGCTCTTATTTTCTTTATTATATTTTTCTTATACAAACTCTATCTTCTAGCCATGGTAACCCTACCCTTCCATGGGATTTCCCCTTTGAATACTATTGTATCCCTTACTTACAATTAAACCTAATGCTATCATTAACAAGATTCTTATTAAATAATATTGTTCACTATTAATCATTTAGTGTTCATCACAGATTATTAAGTGTTTATTCCTATTACTATCATTAACAAAATTCTTATTTACTAATATGGTTCACCATTAATCTTTTAGTGTTTATTACAGATTATTAAGTGTTTACACCTATCAATAGGGTTTCTCATTATTTTGTGGTTTTACACTTTCACTTTTGCACTTCTTAAACTTTATATTAAGTGTTATTAGTACGTAATCCCTAACATTACATTCTCTTTGTCACTTAGTTATGTTTACTTTCTCACTATCTCTCTCTTTACAAATGTTATTTGTACTATTAATAAGTTCATGTCTTTATAGAGTTCTTTATTACATTTAAACTCTAATTCTTTGGTTAGTGTACTTTTATTTTTCTCATTACTTTATCGGGTTTTCTCAATTATCATTTACAATTATACTAATAACTATCTTTTACATTTGTTATTTATTGGTTTCGTTTCCATTATTATATTTGAGTGTATCATTTCTCCTTCTTTTATTCTATATTATTTGTTTGTGTCTTATCATTTGTTTTAATTTTATTTCCTTTATACTTGTTTTGTTTCATTTTCATTTTCCTTCTTCTTCGATTTCATTTTATATCCTTTTAATTTCATTTTATTTTGGTTTTCCCCTTCTCATTTGGTTTCATTTTATTTGGTTGTATTGAGTCAATCACTTCATTCAATCACTTTATCATTTGGTCTCGGTTTTCCCCTTCTCCTTTGGTTTCCTTTTATTTGGTCAATCACTTTATCATTTGGTCTCGGTTTTCCCCTTCTCCTTTGGTTTCCTTTTATTTGGTCAATCACTTGGGTTAGGCCATGTCGTCGTTTGTCGCGTCATTGTCATTATATTTTCATTAGTTTAAACATTTTATATATTTGATTCATCATTTTTATCCCTGGTATTGGGGTGGCTTATTTGTGTTGTAACAATATATTTAACCAATTAGTGTTGATGATGGAAATAATGTCAGGAATCAAATCAGATATAAATGCAAGTAGCGTAGAAATGAATACTAAGTTTGAACAACAAAACAAAAATAATGATAAGAATAATGATAATTTAAACACGAGTTTAAATGAGTTTAAAACTGAAATGAAATCAGAAAATAATAAGTTAAACACGAGTTTAAATGAATTTAAAACTGAAATCAAATCTGAAATAAATGTAGTAAATAATAAACTTAACAAACAAGACGAAAGGTTAGTAGAAATAAATAACGAGTTTGTGAACATAAGAAGCGAACTAAAAATGAGTGATGTAAATATGAACAGCCGATTGGAAAGTATGAATGAGACTATTGCGGGAGTGAAAAGTGAGATGACTATAAATGTAAACAAAATACAAACCGAGATGAAGAATGATATAAAAACAATTAACGAAAAGCAAAACGAGAAACTGATAGAGACAAACAAAAAATATCACGCGTTAACAAATAAATTTAACGATAAATTTAAAAAACAAAATGACAAAATTGACAGTAATGTTCAAGTGTGATGAGTGTGAGCAAATTAAAAAAGCAAATAAGATACAAGAGAATATTAATAATGAATTCAAAAGTAACTTTGAACAAATTGACGCAATTAAAACTAGTGTAACTAAGTTGAAAAGTAAGCACACAGAGCATGAACAAGAAATAATTAAAGTTAGAGAAGATCTAAGCCTAGCGATTAATCAAAAACTAACCAATTGTAACGGTACAGAATTGTGTGCTACCCCAGTTTCAATTTCAATCCAGTTTAGTTGTGAATTGCCAGTATCCACCTGTGAGGTGCCTCAGTGTAACCAGCAACACACTGTTAGCATAAACAATTGATGTCTAGACAGCTAGACTAGACATATTACGTAATAGCCCCAGGAGCAGTCTTTGTGAATCACAGTAAGCAGAGTTCTTCACTAGTGTCAGCATCAGACAGAAGCATTATATAGTCAATAAGTAAAACTTTATACAGTAGCCTCGGATGAGTCCCTGGTAGGCTGAAAAAGTATTAAGTAGGCCTACCAGAAAATATTAAAAGTTACAGCAATTTTAAACAGTGAGACGAAACAGCAACGAAAAGTTAATAACAATCGAAGGTGGTCAAATCGTAAAAGTGAAAGTGAACGGCGTGATGGTGTAACAACTTGGATAACGTGAGAAGTTAAGTACAGTTTATTTAGTTGGCCAAAGTTTTAAAGCAAATAATAAATAATTAAAGAACTCTATTAATCGGGGACTTTCGTTAAAATTGTAAAGAATGTGTGTGTGTGTGTGTGTGTGTGTGTGTGTGTGTGTGTGTGTGTGTGTGTGTGTGTGTGTGTGTGTGTGTGTGTGTGTGTGTGGGAAAAGGATCAAAGTACTGGTACAAAGAGAAGTAATATAAAAAAAATAATAATATAGAAAGAAATATAAAATAAAATAGTATTTGATTTCACTTAAATATGTGTTAACTGTAAATTATTACGCCATAACCATTTCCTAGTCTGTGCTGAAAACCTCGTCTAACGTTCTTTGGGATTTTCTGAGTGTTAAGGGTAGTTAGATAGCGGGATTATTTTACAATTTTTATAAGGGCAAGAGTGTTTAAGTTTACATATTTATCTAAAAAATATGTTGGCGACCTGGGCAATAATAAGGTAAGTTTAAAGGGGATTATGACGGTAAGTGAAATTCTGGCAGCAGTAAGTATTATTATTATAATACTGGAATCTTCTGATGGTAATATATAATAAAAAGTCTGTACCTTTACACAATATGTGTGAGAGAGTGAATGTTGATGTTGAATTAGGTTATTTCAGTAATGAGGGTAAGGGAGTGAACCCCATAAAATTTTTAAATTCTATAAAGAGTTTTAATAAGTATAACAAAGAAAGCTGGGAAATAAAATTAGTACGAATTTTGAAATATTTTAAAGGGGATGCTAAAATTTGGGCGGACGCTCATAATGATAATTGGGCAGATTTTGATGAGTTTGAATGAGCATTTAAAAATAAATATTGGTCAGAGGAAAAACAAGAGGGTTTACGCAGCACAATAATGGGATGGGGTAGTTTAATGTTAAACATATGAGTATTACGTCGTACGTGACGCGACTATATAGCCAGGTTAAATATTTAGAACCACCAATGCCTCTTTCATCTTTTATAAGGTATCTTAGTAAACATTTACCTAAAGACATACGATCCACAATTAGAACCCGGGAGTTTACTGATGTAGCTGAATTACAGAAAATCTTAGAAGCTTACCAAAGTATGAAAGAAGAAGAAGACAATAAATTGTAACGTTAATTACATTTTAATACATACAAATATAAATACATAAAATTACTTTATCACCTACCTTCTAACTGTTTTCTACCAGGATCCGGCACACGAACTTTAAGATGCAAGTATGATTATAGGTTATCGTAATAACTTACGCAACTCGCTTTTTGTGAAGACAAATTAATTAAAATTTTATTTTATACTTCAAAATTTTCTTTACATTTTAAATTGGTTATTTGGCCCCTTGGCTCAAATGGTCCAAAATCATGGAAAATGCATAAAGCTTTTACTGTTAGTTACCTGGTGGTATTACACTTATACTTACAGAATTACAATAAACACCTTACCTTAATTAGACAGCTCACTCTGCTATTTACACTCACATTCACACCATTACAAAACCAACTACTATTATTTAATTGACATGTTTGCACAAAAACCCTTTATAAAAATTTGTCGACAGTACGGTTACTGGTTACCCGACGGCTTCACTCCTTTCGCTCCCACGTGGCTCGTATTCTTTAAATGCCCGAAAGTTTATTAGTCATTTGATTTTGGCCCGCTCACTTCACTAATTTTGTTCTGCAATATTATATCTTGGTTACCACTTTTGTCTGATGATCTATTCACTCACGGCGTCTCCCTGGCTACGTCGCACTAAGCACATGTTAGACTGTATTTATCCGGTTAATCAATTTTTTCGGCCCGCCAGCCCGTTATGTTCAAACGGCCGCCGCCGCCTCACCACAACACCACTGCTAATTCACATTTTTGTTATATAATTTAGGTGAAAATTTGTGTCCAGTCGGCGGACGCACTACGGTTCGCGTCCGGCAGGTTAAGATGTTACTTTCCGACTGCCTCATGTTGCCGGGCATTACTGACTCAGGTGAACAAATTTCTTCACCGTTCGCAGCCTTCGTTATCTAAGTTTTAGTAGCTGCACACCTGGCACACAGGATTTACGGGTGCTGTGCCTCGACGATATTTCACAGCCTTCACTTTCGTTCATGTGAAGTTATGCGCTCCGCAGATGTTGGTGTTTGTGCATTTGTGAGTGGACGTCACACAGACGCAAAGTTCTTGGAATCGTGACAGTCGACAACATGACATTCCTTTATTAATATTTCATAACAGCTATTGCGTACTGCTCCATTGTTTAGACTGCGAGTTAGATTCAACCAAGGACTGGACACATATATGAAGTAAATTGTACAATTTTACTTAGATCAGAGCCAAAATTAATAAAAATAAAAAACCTCCTAATTCGCCCCATTACAAAATATCAATCAATAAATATTAGAGATAGAGAATCGAGATCAATAAATACCGAAATAAGACAACCAGACCATTTTATTAGACATGCTAATAATATGAGTAGATCAGAGGAGGGTGCGTCGTTATGTCTACACCCTAATTGTAGAGCTAGCAATTATAATAGTTCTCGAAATCAGTGTTATAGGTGTCGGGGTCCTAGGGGTGGTGGTCAAGGGAGAGTAGATAATTACAATAGGGGTGTTGATAATAGTGAGTACAATAGAAGGGAAAATTATAGTAACAAGTTTAGAGGTAGTAATAGAGGGAGAGGTTTCACCAGTAATCGGGGAATGCCGGGAGGTCTGAACCACAGAGGGAGAGGGGGATATGTTGGTAACCTAAACGAGTCTAGGGGCATTGAAGCACCTTCTAATAATCAAAACAGTAGAGGGGATCATAGGGAGGTTTACAACGAACCACCACCTCCAGTACAGTTAAACTAATAAGGGCGGTTGAAAAGGAAAGTCCCCAGCCGTCTAGAAATCACATAACAATAGGGTCACTTATTACCAATATACATAATGAATTATCCGATGAAGAAGTAGGGGAGAGTAGCAGTAATTTTAGCATGGCAGAATTTGAAGCTGAAGTGTTTAATTCTAAATACACTTTTCTAGTAGATTCAGGGAGTGAACTGACCACTATAGATGATAAAGTTTTTGAAAAAATAAAAAAATCAAACCACTGAGACAATTCCACAACTACCAGTATTGGGAATTAGTGTTGTAGGTGTAACAGGTGTTCGCAGTAAAAAAGTAACTAAGCAAATACTGTTACAGCTAAAAATAAATAAACACACAATAAATATACCTTTCTTAGTCATTCCAGGTTTGAATATGGGAGCAATAATGGGTAATGATTTTTTGAATAATTTTAAAGTTGAGTTAAACTATTATACACAGACTATGAAATTAAACAATGAAAATAATAGAATTGAAATACCATTTATACGAAAGAGAACTGTAGAAATGAAAGCATTAAAAATAATTAGTAAGGGAATTTTAATTTCCGATAATGACATAAATGAATGCAGGCCCTTGATGATTAATTATTGTAATGTAAGGGTAAATAGTCATGAATTATTTGAAACTGAAGATAGTTGGGTTGAAAAAATGAATAAAATCCTATATCAAAATGGGTAATTTAGTTATCAAGATAGGGAGAAAATAGTACAAGTAATAAATAAAAATAAATTAGTTTTTTCAGATGAACCAGGTCTAGTAAAAGGTTTTAAGGGTAGATTAATCCTTAAAGAAAAAACACCTTTTGCACCTAAAGCATATCCGGTACCATACTCTAAAAGGGGGTTAGTACAAGAGGAAATAAACAAGATGTTAGCAGAAGGGATAACAGAAAAATCCACCTCACCATATTCCAACCCTTTAGTAGTGGTTACAAAGAAAGACTTATCGATAAGACTATGCTTAGACGCGAGACAGGTAAACAAAATAATTGTTCCAGACAGAGAGTCGCCAGAACCGGTGAGTGAAATCCTACAACATTTCAATTGGACAAAATATATTACGACATTGGATTTAACGGCTGGATATTGGCAAATAGAACTGGAGGAAGAGTCTCGCCAGTATGTGGCATTCCTATACAATGGAAGGAACTATCAATTTTGTAGGTTGCCTTTTGGACAAAACATGTTTCAATTTTTATTAAATGTTTAGACTACGAACTAGGGAGAGAGATTTTAGAATTTACAACTGTTTATGTGGACGACATAGTAATAACTTCACCAGATATTAATACACATTGTGAAAGGTTAGATAGAGTATTAAGTAAATTGCATGAGTATGGCATAACTGTCAAGTTTAAGAAGTCAGAATTTTTAAAAGAACAGGTTAATTTTTTAGGCCACATAATTTCAGCCAAGGGTATCAGTACAGACCCTAAGAAGGTAGAGATAATACAAAATTTTCCAGTACCAAAAAATGTGAAACAATTGCAAAGCTTTTTAGGCTTGTGTAATTATTATAGGCAATTTGTAGACAAATATTCTTACTTAACGGTACAATTGGGGCATTTGTTAAATAAAGGTAATCGATGGCAATGGAGTTTAAAAGAACAAACTGTATTTGAGCTAATAAAAAATAAATTTTTGAACACAGTTATATTAGCTCATCCTAATTTTATAGAACCATTTTATATACATACCGACGCATCGGACATAGCTTTGGGGGTAGAACTATTTCAGTTAGATGGGGATGGTAACCATAAAGTGATAGCTTTTGCTAGTAGATCCTTAGTAACTAGTGAGAAGAACTATACAATAACGGAAAAGGAGGCGCTATCAATAGTTTTCGCCTGCAGAAAATTCAGAACATATTTGTTAGGAAACAAGGTAATAATAAGATCAGACCATCAAGCCTTAACATTTTTGAAAAACTGTAAACTAACGCACGGTAGGTTAGTGCGTTGGATGTTAATACAACAAAAGAGTATGATTTAACCATAGAGTATTGTACGGGTAAAGAAAACGTAGAGGCTGATGTCCTATCTAGAACTGATTTTGACAATAATACTGAGGTAGATATGGCAAATACATATAAAATATTTATAATCAAAGAAGCGGAGGGAGTAGATATGAAAAAATTAATAAATAACCTAGCAACAGAACAAGGAAGAGATACAGAACTTGGTAGAATAATAATAGCTTTAAATCAGATACCCAACATACCTAACAAATGGGAAAAACATTTTAGTTTGTATAATAAACATTTATTTCACCGTACAAATGAACAAGGTGATGATTGGAAAGTATGCATCCCTAAAGTTATAATACCTGAAGTAGTGAAAGATTGTCATTTGAGGTATGGTCATATAGGTCCCAAGAAATGCAGTGACATATTAAAAGTCTTGTAAATTTAATAATATGGAAAAAACTGTACGTAAACTGTTAAAAGCTTGTGAAATTTGTCAGAAAGTCAAAGTAAATAATCGTAAGCAGGAGGGTTTAATGCAACATGTAACACCAGACAGTCATTTAGCAATGGTTGCCGTCGATTTATATGGCCCTCTACCCAAAAGTCGAGGAGGGGTGAATTATTTATTTGTTGTACTAGATGTTTTTACCAAATTTATAAAATTGTACCCAAAAAGCTACATCCTTGGTATTAGCTAGAAAGATAGTCAGTGAATACATTACTGAAGTAGGTAGACCCAAAATAATATTATCGGATCATGGTTCTCAGTTTACCAGCAACACCTGGAGGGAAACATTTGGTTGGGAAAACATTTTAGTTAAACATAAATCCGTGTATCATCCCCAATCAAATCCTAGTGAGCGTGTTATGCGGGAATATTAGGGCGTATGTTTAGAACTTTCTGCCACCAAAAACATTCATTGTGGGCCACATTTGTGAACAAAATAGAAGGGTACATTAACTGTAGCTTACATGAGTCCACTAGTTACAGCCCTCATGAGTTAATGTTTCAGAGAAGGCCATCACGCATAATAGTGGAACTGATAAAATGTCCAACGCGAACTGAGGTACCACATGGGAGGAAACTGGTGATTGCCAAAGAGTGGCTTTTGAGTAAAGCAGAATAGCGGAAAAGAAGACATGACAGGAATTTAACACCCATCCAATATGAGGTAGGGCAACTGGTATTAATAAAAAACCACGATCAATCATCAGCTGTGGACAAAGAGATTAAAAAATTCTTATTATACGACGGTCCCCATAAGGTTAGTGAAGTGAAAATAGAGAATGCTTATGTATTAATAGACCTGCAAACCCGAGAAATAAAGGGAACCTATAATGCAACACAGTTAAAAAGGTATTATGTACATGAGTAGTGTTGATTATTCTTTTAATTCATTAAAATCATGGACGAATAAATACAGATTATTTTATAATGAATTGGGGGGTTGTTAGGTGTCAACAGATGAGAGAATAAGTTGTGGTATGTGTTGATAGTTAATGAAGAATGGAATAAATTTAGTTATAAGGTATGCTATTATAGTAACGGCATGTTGTTGCTATAGATAGTGGTAAGGGTTTGATTGATTAACATCTATGAATGTTACAATCAAAGGAGGCCCAAATAGGGCGTGATATACATTGTACACAAATATTATATAATATTATATTATATGGGAAATTGATAAGGTACAGTGTATGAAAAAAATGATTTGTTAAAACATGCTCAAATGACAGATTTCTCCAATTTCGGGCGATTACTGCTTCACCAACACTAATCGTGGTTTTGGACGACAGCCAGCTGTGGGCAGGCTTTGCAACCTGACCATGGTTGGTTGCCTTTTAAAAATTGGTTTGAATTAGAAATTAACGGAGGGTGAATCAGGGGAAATCATACCGGAACTATGGAACAGCGGCTATCACCCGTTCGCGTAGGAACAAATAAAAGGGTGAGCGACCATTTTAAGGTTTTTACTATATAATCAGTATGATATTGTAAACCCTTAGGGGTAACCTTATCTGAACTTTGAATGTAATGCCGAAGCAAGGACAGGAGATGCACAAATTCCTCCTTTTAACGCTTCATTCCTTGTGGAAGCAACTGGGCGCAACAGCTCAGGGGGATGGACGGCCAATAGTGTGTGTGGAAGGGGGAATTTAAAATAAATTCATAATTCAACAAGTTATAATAAAATATGTGATGATGGAGAAGGTGGTTACTAGGTTGTTAGTAACAAAATATTAAAGATTAAAATGAGTTACATCAATAATGTAGAGTATGTAATTAATTTTCTTATGTAAACAAATAAATGATGTTGTGTTGATGAGGAGTATTTTATTTTAATGTAATAAAGAGTAATATGAAGATACATAACGACTGTTAAGTAAGTAATTTGTTCTAATGTAGTTGATTTAATGTGTTTTACTCTATATAAGGAGTTTGTTAATTTTGAAATGTGAATGGAATATTTATAATGGAAGGGATTTATACAGTGTAATGGAAATGTTTATTTAAATTTTGATGGGAATCAAAACGATCATGTTGAATTTTGGGGTAAGAGTTAACTAGAGAAGGTTATACAGAATGTTGATAGGTAATTCTTATAATGTATTATACTTAGACTAAGTATTCATCCATATGTAGGATTAAAAAAAAAAAAACCTACTTAACGCAAACCAACACAGCTAAAGGGAACCAGATCAGTTAGGGATATGTTATACCAGGCCACTATTTGATATTTTTTGATTTCATGTTTCAGTGTCTAGTGATGCTGTGGCAGCGGTCCTGTGCTGGCCTGCGTGTCAGAGCAGGAGCGTCAAGTGCCGGTCTGGCCTTGCAGTGTTGGGATCTCGAAAGAGAAGTCCAGTAAGGTTATTCAGGTACGGTCACAATCACTGGACCAGGGGTAAGTTAACCACAATTTTGAATAAAACGTAAGGGGGTTGTGGCGACATATCTTGGCTGATCCCTTTAGAAAGTATGAGTGTCAATGAGAGCTTTTATGCTTCGGCATAAATCCTCTCATTGGGGGGGGGGTATTGTAATGGGTCTAAATTTATTTAAATATTATTGTGTAATTTCATAAATTCTATAACATGTAAAGATGAGGCCCCTTGGAGGTGACACGAGAGCCAGTAAATATGAGTCAGTAAATTTCCATGGCCTTATATGGTTACGTGGGTATAACGAAAATCTATTTATAGCCAGTGACCAACACATTAAGTATTTGTTGATGAAAAACATTTCGCGACGAAGTTAAAAGGTGATCCTCAACTCAACAAAACTCTTCAATGCTGATGACGAGACGTACAGTGGGGAGCGGGGTGAAGCAGTTTGAGACGCCCCAAACGGAAAGTTTGTAACACTGAGTGCCAGTCGACGTTCATCTTTCGCTGTCTGCAGCAGGAGTCGCGGGCGCCCGCATACAACAGAAAATGTGAATATATATATATATTTTTTAAAATACGAACAGTTCTTGGCTAAATATTCATCCATAATAGTGACTAATTGCAGTAAATTGACAGTTCGGCCATAAAATGTGAAAGTGCAACAGTAAAATAAATCAGCAACGCATGCCATGTGGTGAAATTCTACACAGCATAATCAAGGGAAGTAGACATTTCAACAATATATACCATTTCAACATTTTAAATACTGGCTTTTTCATAAATTATAAAGTTGAGCTCAACAAAATCAAAAAATAAGTAAATGTGTATGTTTGTGTGAATGAAAAATTAATATAGGCCTAACCAGAAGTGTTGAGTTGCGTAATTTTGATATACGTAGTAGTATCCATATTTTGTAATAATTATTAGAAATCAATTTTACGCTTTAAGGCAGAATAAGTGTGTTCATGATCTTTTCTATGTTCTCAAAGAAAAATAAATAATGTTATATTTTACTTGATTTGCGCATTGTTATTTGTATTTGCCTACCGTTCTCTGCCCGAGTACACTAAACGATTTCCTGGACCAAACATTACAGATAATCATAGTAATTTTAATAAACAAATAAAGAGTAACATTGCAATGACAGGTAGTTGTTTCGGGCTAATGAAATAATATGTATTTAAATAGAATTAAATAAAACATTTTTAGTCATTAAAATTTGATGTTTTTATTTTCTCCTTAAAATCTGGTGTGGTGGTGGTGCGTGGGTGGCGGGTGGGCGTCTGAGTTGTCTTGCCCAGGACGCCATTAACCTTAGCCCAGGCCCTGGCTGCAGTTTTTTTCTGAATGTATTAAATTAGTAGTACAGTGAAACCTCCCTTGTCTGGACACTTAACGTGAAATAAATTTTGTCCGCATAAGGGGAGTGTCCGGCTATGGGGAGTGACAAAGTTAACAAAATTGTTTAACATAATTAAGGAAATGTTAAATGAAGTATGAAAATGCACTTTTACTTTTACTGTACTAATAATTAATTTATTTCTCAATTTAACATTTTTATTTAACAGATCCTTAAAGCAAAATATGAAAAAATAACAGTACGTGGTTTATAATGTACTGTACTACTGTATAATAAAAAAAATACTAAAATACAGTATTATTAAGTTTATAAAAAATCATACAACTGCAGTCTTTTACAAAAAATTATTGCCGTTTGAAAAAGTCTGTCAAACTAGTTTGTTTAGAGAATTTTAATTTTACAATTTGTTCTTCAGTGTGCATAATTAAATCGCAGATCATATTTAAACCGTTAGAATCATTCTTAAATTTGTAAAACATTTTAAGATCGTTTAGTCCTTGTAGCGTGTTTTGGTAGGTGTTAAAAGGATTATGTGTATCTTCGTTAGTTTCAATTTCTTCCTCTTGTTCACTATCATCATCAACATTTGTTGCAGTATTGATCAGGTTGGAAATCTAAGGGCATATGAAAGAAAAAAGTAAACCTACTGTAAGGAAAATCATTACACCGTAAACAAGCAAAATTTACAGTACGGTACTGCCTACATTGAACACGAATACAGTAACATGATAACATAACGGCATCTCACCTGAGTGCTTGTGTCCTCGATAGCTAAGCTGGAGTCGATTTCAGGATATTCTAGCAAATTGCATGAATTAAATTGGCTTTCAAATTGTGTGAAGTCTTCGTGAACCTGTACTGCTTCCGTTGGTTCACAGTGGATAGGATCTTTGCAAAAAGATGCTTTTCTGAAGCAGTTAACAACGGTACTTTCTGTGACGGCCTTCCATGCTTTATCAATCCATGCTATTTCACTCCAGCTTAAAACTTTTCGAGGGGCCATTTATAAAAAAAATTGGTGATAAAAAATTGTGAAAAAGTTACGTAATTACGTAATTTCAAATCTTCACTTTAAACTGTAAACACTGAAGTACTGTACTGTACTGACAAATATAAAATCACTAGTTAAAATAACTGCACTGTTATTTAAAAGTAAGCTCGTAATGCGTACTATCGCAATACGCACACAGAAGCACTTGTTCGAGTGAGTGACCAAAGACAACGACCGACCAAAGTCAACTAAACTACGAAAATAGAATACAGTACCCGCTATTTACGGTTATGCACATTCAATCAAAACAGGTCTAGTTCTGGAAATACCTGCCCCCCCATGCTGTTTAGCAACTTTCATAACAAAGAATGGTTCATTCCTGGAATTTGCAAAATTAAGCGTACAACAGTTACTGTGTATTATTTACAGCCTACTGCAGTCTAAACATAAGTCACGTTCGTTGCAAACAATAAACACAAGTTATTTTCGATCAATACCCATCCATTATTCCAAGAAAATAAATAAAATTATGCTGTATAGGCATATTTCTTACATTACTGAATTGTAACTTAAAGTATTAAAATAAAATCCAGTCCGTGTTAGCATTTTGTCCACAAAAGGGACGTTAATGACACATAATACCATAACTCTTAGTGTCCGTGTCCGGCCAAGAGAGTGTCCATCTATAGGAGGGGGGAAATACATAGTAAAATACAGAAAATTCCTTGGTTCCTTAAAAAGTGTCCGTATAAGAGAGTTGTCCGCTTATCGGAGGTGTCCGGAAGTAGAGGTTTCACTGTATTATTTATGCTGTACAAGTCACAATGTATTCACTGACAAGCTGTGAATGCTCATGTTTCATGACTGTTCCTGATGAATTGTTTTGTACTTCCATGTTCCTTAAGGAAATGGAAGTATGGTGATGGCAAAAAAAAATCGTGTTAGAGATTATTGCAGATTCTGATTGTACTACACTCAAAACATGAAAAAAAGTCGTTTTTCGAAAAGTGTGTGTGTGTGTGTGTGTGTCTGTAGATTTTTTTTTCTATGGAAAATGATAACTGCCGCAAATTCAAACAGAATCAAATAATTTTTTGTGTACAGCCCTGATTTGTAGAGTACTCACGACCTATTGTTTTTGGTGAAGGTGAGGGAAAGGGGTAGTTTACCTCCAACGGTTTTTTTTATCAAGGGTAATTTTTTTTTTTGGCAAATGATAACAGCCGCAAATTCAAACAGAATCAAATAATGTTTCGCATACAGCCCTGAATTGTAGAGTTCTCAAGACCTATTGTTTTTGGTGAAGATCGGTTAAGGGAAAGGGGTAGTTTACCTGCAACATTTTATGTTTTAACAAGGGTATTTTCTATGGCAAATGATAACAGCTACAAATTCACACAGAATCAAAAGATTATTTGCATACGTCCCTGAATTGTAGAGATCTCAAGGACTTTTGATTTTGGTGAAGATTGGTTAAGGGGAAGGGGTAGTTTACCTGCAACCTTTTACGTTTTAACAACAGTAAATTGCTTGAAAATTCATTTAAACTTTTTCAAACAATGGTAATTGTTAAAAATAAAATAATTTTGTTGCCAGGCAATAAAATTAAAATTTTTTCATTTTAGTGTAAATCACGTATGAGTGAAAATATATCGTTCGTGGCAGGCAAGCATATCTCAATTATGTAATGTTTACGTTGAGCTGTTATTAATTAATTACATAATAAAATGCAAAATAAAATTGAAGAAACTTCCACTTACCGTCAATCAGTATCCTCGGGTCCAGGGTTGCGTCATACGTACGTTGGGATACAAGCGTAATTTTCAAGGTTGCGTGAATGATTTACACAATATATCTTGGAAGAGAAATTATTTTTGTTTAATAATCAAATATTGCGATTTTATAAGTTTGTTTTCCAAATAAATTGTCTTACATGTTTTTTAAAGGTTGTGTAACTCTTGTTTATACATCTTATTTTATAGACTTACATAATATTACTTACATCTATGCAGATAGCCCAGCCTGCGTCACGCACTCTCACATTCTAAAAAACAAAACCCCCGTTACCCTGCTTGATCAAGCTAATACCTCATATTAAATCACCGCCGGCCACGCGTTTATCTGTGACCTCGTGGTCGCCCCGTGGTGAGTTGTAATCGTCCCGAAAAAACAAAAAAATATAATAAACTTGTATGTTAATATTCTGAAGTTATTCCCGCATCACTGCCACTGGTTCAAATAATAATTGCTTCACTTTGATTGACACATTTTTCAAATTTTGAGAAGAGCTACACCTTCTAAGGGCACCGGCCCGTACGCAAGGGGACGAACAACTGCGCAACGTTCTTGGCGAGCGGGAGGAAGTTCATGTTCACTGCCAACGGATCTCGTTGTCATTCAAAGTTGATTTGTTACAGTTTATTGGCTAAGCACATACTACATAGTGATTTTTTCCGTAGTGAGTGCCGACGATATTCGGCACTGCTAGACTGATGTCACCAAAAGGAGGCGGTCCTTAGCCACGTTTCCTCCATCTCAGTCAAGGAGACTGTGAATAAAATTGTTCTCCTGGCATCTTGGTTTTTGGACGGCAGCGTCCCTCCGAGCGCAGACTTGTGTAGCGCGTGCGTGCGCGGTCACATTTAAACAAAGTTCTGAGAAGTTGAGGGTGGTACAAATTCTTTACCTGGTTTCGCAACAGAATATTACGTTGCTGCTTTGTTTCAATACTGCTTTCTACACGTGGTCGGTTACAATGGAATTAACTTGCACATTTTTATGAAACCCCGAAAACGGAAATAAAATAAAATACAAATACCCCATAAATGCAATAAATAAAATTACCCAATTTTGACATGTTACAATACCCCCTCAATGAGAATTCTTCTGTCCAAAACAGAAGAAATCTCACTGATAAAACCCCTAAGAGGACCGGTGAGGAACTGGTGCCAACAACCCCCTTTTGTTCTTACTCTGCATGGGTAAACGACCCCCCTGGCTTGGCGACTATGGACGCATCTGAACGAGATCACTGGACTTCTCCGTAAGAGTCCCAACACCGAAAAATCGATCAGACACGCACCACAGCGTACCTCACCTTCTAACATGCTTCCCCCAAAAATCCTCAATCCCTGGCTCAGATTATGCCAGATCCTCCACCGATATGTTTCCCCTTGTATGCAAGCTGGGCTGCCTTTAGCAGATACTGGGCTCACACACACTCGCATTACATATTGTAACGTTACATAACCCTGTCCCAATAAACTAAATCATAATAACATCAATGTCAGAAATGGGTAACCTATGGCTCGCTCAAAATTAAATTATATCACTCAATATGATAAACAATTAGAGTGGTATACAGTGCAAAGTGAGTTCCAGTGTACCCATTGAGGTGAAAAATAAAAGTGAAAGTAACGTATTACCAAACTGTGTTATGTGTGTGGAAATTATAAAACTATGAAAGTATGCTATAATACTAACTGATCTTGTATTTTATTTTGTTTATTGTATTATTATATTGTATGAACAACTAATTGTTATACCCAAGTTAATATTATATTTTTTCAAATAATTGTGTTAATTATAAGAAAACCCAGGGTTAGTTTTAAAAGACATAAAAATTTAATTACCAAAAGATAATAAAAAATTAAAATAATACTATGAGGGAAATGGCAACAGGAAGTAGTGCCGTGTAGGAATACTATTCGAGACTAAATAAATAATATATAAATTTATTTAAAGATAATAAAATTATCAAATACTTATATACAATGTCATAAGAAAATGAACCAAAACTTATTATGTAAAATAAATTAGTAAAGAAACCGGAATGGAAAGGAATTATTTTTCCATAAATAAAATATAAATTTATAATAATTACAAACTGCCTGCATAATAAAAATACTATGTGTTACTAAGAGTGATGAAAAATAACAAGTATTGATAAGAAAAATTTTGAACAAAAAAACCGTAGAGTTGAAGAAGCGATGCGACTGCAATTGTGAAAAATAGCCTTTTTTTGGAATGTTGGAGGAGTTGAAATTAACGCAAGATTAACAAACAGCATGACCACTATCTAATTATACATAATTAATCCAGGTTAAATGGTTGTATTCATTAATAGACAGTGAATGAAGACCTTCTGAGGATCCATCATGGTTTCGGCCTAGTTCTCGTTGACAATTGGAAAGTGCTCCAGACGATGGGGAAAATATAACGCAGGACGGACCTCACCACGGAAAAAAGCTTCAATCCAGTAAGAGCAATACGGAGCGAGGTAATATAAACATTTTTTCGTAATAATTCCAGAAGAAAACTCGTTTTGAACGGTGAAACAGAACAAAAAATAATCATTTGATCATATGTTTTTCAAAGTAAACAAATATACGCTGCTCTCTTACGGCAATTTCGGGAACTACATACTACATGAAAAATAAACAAAATTATTTATTAATTTTTCGGTATTTGTAAAGCGTAGTAATTATCCATTTCTGACACTCTCATAACAAAAAGAACTTACCCTGAACCCTGGGGAATTATTAAGAATTATGTAATAATTGATGTTTTTTATTATAGCGTAAATTGGGTAAATAACACCATATATGTTTTGCTCCTTAGACAACTCTATGTTTACTCGGTAAAGTCGAGATGATGTTTTTTTTTCAGATAAGATTAATTGTGATACCTATATCTTGGTGGCAGGAGACAAAAGTCAATAATAAATAAAGCAATATTATTGAAAATTAATCTGGAATAATAAAGTGTTATAATTTATTGTAGTGGGTAGTTATAATAAATTTCAGCACAACAAACAGAAGAAATCGTCTCAACTGAGTGGAAATAATGATACTTACTCTCTCTTCTGCATAAGGCTGAACAACTTCCCTCCTTAACCACAAATCACACACTCTCGATTTCTCTTCAGATTGAGTAAAACAAAATAAACAAAATCCTTTATTTATACTTTTGAAAACGTCAGTTAGTATAATTCAGAAGTGACGCATCCTGCGTGAGGCATATAATATAACTTGCAATACACTCATAAGTGGTGAATGCCTCTAATAAGCGGGACGTTACAGAATTGGCGAACCCAACATTTGGGGCTTGACTAAAGGTGTACGTTTCGCTAAGACCTCATAATAAATGGGACGTTACAGAATTGGCGCTCAACGTAAAAGGGCGGTAATTAGAAAAGAATTTTGATATTTAATAAAAAAAAAATATACCAAAAAATCTAATTATCGTTGGCAGTTATGAGAAAACAAGAAATGCATAATACCCGAGGAAAATCGAAGAAGAGGGCAGAAGAAAAGGAGATTGAAGAAGGTGGACAGGAACAAGAAATAGAATTAGTCACGGATAGTGAAATGGACCAACAGACAGGTGATACACAAGAAACCGAAGTAGTTATGGATACGGAAACGGAAATAATTGAAGAGGATGCCCAAGGGGATCAACCAGATAAATCCAACCAAAAAGAAGATATAAGCATACAGGAGATGTTAAGAATTATAATGGAAGGGAATAACAAGATCCAGGAAGATAATAAGCGAACCAATGAGGAAAATAAAGAAAATTTTAGGAGACAGGAGGAAAAATTTTACAGAATAGATGAAAATTTTAGAATACAGGAGGAAGCCTTGAAACAAACCAATGAGGAAAATAAGGAGAATTTTAAGAAACAGGAGGAAAGTTTAGTCAAACAACTAAACGTAAAATTTGAGACCATTAGTGGAAATATCAGACGAACCATGAATGAACAACACCACAAATTGAAAGAAATTATTAACGGACAAAGGGAATATATGAACGCAAAATTTGAAGAAAGTAATAAAAATATAAAACAAATTCATGCAAAGATTGACATGATCAGTAACACGCGTATCCAAAAAGCAGATACATACAAGGAGGAGACAAATAAACAAATGGACCATAGTGTCAAGAATTTGGATGAAACATCAGATAGCACTTCAGAAGGTATTAAAGTAAGTCCGAATACAGAAGAGAGGAGGAAGGAAATAGAAATTACAGAATACCAAGGTGTAATGCCATCTGAAAATAAAAATAACCACAACAAAAAGGATGTTCAAACCGTGGAAAAGAAGACCAAGGAAATAATAAAAACAAGTAGAAAGAAAATAATAAATACCAAGGAAGAATGGGAGATGATTACAGGTGGATTAATTAATGTATTCAACCTTCCAATTAACGAACAGAGGGAGTTAATTAAGTTTACATCCCAGTTAAATGTGTCAACGATGGAAGTGTATCAGACAATATCAGCCGTATCTTCAAGACGGAAGACAACATGCAAATATTGGGCAAATAATTCAGAGGTAAAAGGGAATGAAATGAGATTAAATATGAGCAAATATGTTATGTTAGAGGAGGTACAATACTTGTTAGTTAAAAAGGAACGAATTATGACGGAAGACTGGTACTTAAGTGAAAGTTTCATAGCAGCAAAGTGGGAGAGCCAGATGGTAAGAAGATTATCAAGGAGAGAATTAATTACGAACACCCCAGCAATCCGAGAACATGAAGTACCTGAAATAATGGACCACGGTTAAACAGACTCCAAACAAACCAGAAAAAAGGGACGGATTTTATGGATACAGGACCAAGCAACCCATTGTAAATAGAAACCCCAAAATTCTAAAAGCATGTAAGAACATCTTACTCAAGTTATTTTGAAACCATATAATTTAAGGTGAAGAGACTAAAAAATCCCAAAATTCTAAAAAAAAAACTGTAAGGACATCTTACACAAGTTATTTTGAAACCATATAATTTAAAATAAAAAGACAAAACACCAAGAAAATGTAAGAGCAGATTATATAATTTAATTATAAATAACTGATTTAAACTGAAATAATAGGAAAAAGTAATATTTTTAATGGTAACAAACAGAAGAAAAATTAAATGAACAAAAACAATTGATGGTAATGTGCTCAGATAAGAAGAATAAAGAATAATTTAATGACTCCAATGAAACTGAAGTAGGATGTTAATTAATACAATAATTAGAATTTCTCGGAATTGAAGATTATATAAGAAGAAATGATACGGAGAAATATGTCACAAGAAGTAAAGTCAAAAGAATTTTAACATAAGGCCTATCAATGATGTTATATGCTATTAATCAATGGAAAAGAAGAAGGAATCAAGGAGAAGAAGAAATATATAAATAAATACAAACATCTACAGTATGAAGAATCCCAAAAGTGTTTGGTACTAGTCGCTAATTGACTACTACTTATAATTTTTTTATTTTTATGTATTGACCGTAGAAATGTTCCGGCAATAATTTTTATGAGCAGGGATGATGTTCCCCTGGTCTCAGAAGGTGTAAGGATGGACAGCGGTGTATGGACCCAGAGTGGCCACCCGACTGGAACCACCGCACAGGATAGGGAAAAATGTTAGGGAAATTGAATATTTAAGGGAAAATAATTATAAAATAGCTGAAAGGATTGATATTAGATTCCAGAAGTATAAATGAAGAAAACAGAAGGAAGATAGCAGACCGATGCTTAATTGATAAAGCGAGTATATAAAAGTAAATAGAAATGAGTGTTAAAACAAGTTTAATATGATTAGTGTGCACCAGTCCTTATCAAATAAAATGTGGAAGTACCACTACCCAGAAATGAATAATTGATGAATTTGCCTCCAAGAGAGAGAGAGTATAGTAAGAAAACAGCAATTACCACCAGTCTGAATTACCAGTCAGTTTACAATCAATCAGAAATAAAACACTATTATGAAGATAAATAGGAGTTAAGAAAATGGAAATAATCAACAATTTATTTTTAATAAACAAGTTAAACTAAAATAAATTTGTTCTAGTGGGGGGGGCTTTATGTAACGTTACATAACCCTGTCCCAATAAACTAAATCATAATAACATCAATGTCAGAAATGGGTAACCTATGGCTCGCTCAAAATTAAATTATATCACTCAATATGATAAACAATTAGAGTGGTATACATTGCAAAGTGAGTTCCAGTGTACCCATTGAGGTGAAAAGTGAAAGTAACGTATTACCAAACTGTGTTATGTGTGTGGAAATTATAAAACTATGAAATTATGCTATAATACTAACTGATCTTGTATTTTATTTTGTTTATTGTATTATTATATTGTATGAACAACTAATTGTTATACCCAAGTTAATATTATATTTTTTCAAATAATTGTGTTAATTATAAGAAAACCCAGGGTTAGTTTTAAAAGACATAAAAATTTAATTACCAAAAGATAATAAAAAATTAAAATAATACTATGAGGGAAATGGCAACAGGAAGTAGTGCCGTGTAGGAATACTATTCGAGACTAAATAAATAATATATAAATTTATTTAAAGATAATAAAATTATCAAATACTTATATACAATGTCATAAGAAAATGAACCAAAACTTATTATGTAAAATAAATTAGTAAAGAAACCGGAATGGAAAGGAATTATTTTTCCATAAATAAAATATAAATTTATAATAATTACAAACTGCCTGCATAATAAAAATACTATGTGTTACTAAGAGTGATGAAAAATAACAAGTATTGATAAGAAAAATTTTGAACAAAAAAACCGTAGAGTTGAAGAAGCGATGCGACTGCAATTGTGAAAAATAGCCTTTTTTTGGAATGTTGGAGGAGTTGAAATTAACGCAAGATTAACAAACAGCATGACCACTATCTAATTATACATAATTAATCCAGGTTAAATGGTTGTATTCATTAATAGACAGTGAATGAAGACCTTCTGAGGATCCATCATGGTTTCGGCCTAGTTCTCGTTGACAATTGGAAAGTGCTCCAGACGATGGGGAAAATATAACGCAGGACGGACCTCACCACGGAAAAAAGCTTCAATCCAGTAAGAGCAATACGGAGCGAGGTAATATAAACATTTTTTCGTAATAATTCCAGAAGAAAACTCGTTTTGAACGGTGAAATAGAACAAAAAATAATCATTTGATCATATGTTTTTCAAAGTAAACAAATATACGCTGCTCTCTTACGGCAATTTCGGGAACTACATACTACATGAAAAATAAACAAAATTATTTATTAATTTTTCGGTATTTGTAAAGCGTAGTAATTATCCATTTCTGACACTCTCATAACAAAAAGAACTTACCCTGAACCCTGGGGAATTATTAAGAATTATGTAATAATTGATGTTTTTTATTATAGCGTAAATTGGGTAAATAACACCATATATGTTTTGCTCCTTAGACAACTCTATGTTTACTCGGTAAAGTCGAGATGATGTTTTTTTTTCAGATAAGATTAATTGTGATACCTATATCTTGGTGGCAGGAGACAAAAGTCAATAATAAATAAAGCAATATTATTGAAAATTAATCTGGAATAATAAAGTGTTATAATTTATTGTAGTGGGTAGTTATAATAAATTTCAGCACAACAAACAGAAGAAATCGTCTCAACTGAGTGGAAATAATGATACTTACTCTCTCTTCTGCATAAGGCTGAACAACTTCCCTCCTTAACCACAAATCACACACTCTCGATTTCTCTTCAGATTGAGTAAAACAAAATAAACAAAATCCTTTATTTATACTTTTGAAAACGTCAGTTAGTATAATTCAGAAGTGACGCATCCTGCGTGAGGCATATAATATAACTTGCAATACACTCATAAGTGGTGAATGCCTCTAATAAGCGGGACGTTACAGAATTGGCGAACCCAACATTTGGGGCTTGACTAAAGGTGTACGTTTCGCTAAGACCTCATAATAAATGGGACGTTACAGAATTGGCGCTCAACGTAAAAGGGCGGTAATTAGAAAAGAATTTTGATATTTAATAAAAAAAAAATATACCAAAAAATCTAATTATCGTTGGCAGTTATGAGAAAACAAGAAATGCATAATACCCGAGGAAAATCGAAGAAGAGGGCAGAAGAAAAGGAGATTGAAGAAGGTGGACAGGAACAAGAAATAGAATTAGTCACGGATAGTGAAATGGACCAACAGACAGGTGATACACAAGAAACCGAAGTAGTTATGGATACGGAAACGGAAATAATTGAAGAGGATGCCCAAGGGGATCAACCAGATAAATCCAACCAAAAAGAAGATATAAGCATACAGGAGATGTTAAGAATTATAATGGAAGGGAATAACAAGATCCAGGAAGATAATAAGCGAACCAATGAGGAAAATAAAGAAAATTTTAGGAGACAGGAGGAAAAATTTTACAGAATAGATGAAAATTTTAGAATACAGGAGGAAGCCTTGAAACAAACCAATGAGGAAAATAAGGAGAATTTTAAGAAACAGGAGGAAAGTTTAGTCAAACAACTAAACGTAAAATTTGAGACCATTAGTGGAAATATCAGACGAACCATGAATGAACAACACCACAAATTGAAAGAAATTATTAACGGACAAAGGGAATATATGAACGCAAAATTTGAAGAAAGTAATAAAAATATAAAACAAATTCATGCAAAGATTGACATGATCAGTAACACGCGTATCCAAAAAGCAGATACATACAAGGAGGAGACAAATAAACAAATGGACCATAGTGTCAAGAATTTGGATGAAACATCAGATAGCACTTCAGAAGGTATTAAAGTAAGTCCGAATACAGAAGAGAGGAGGAAGGAAATAGAAATTACAGAATACCAAGGTGTAATGCCATCTGAAAATAAAAATAACCACAACAAAAAGGATGTTCAAACCGTGGAAAAGAAGACCAAGGAAATAATAAAAACAAGTAGAAAGAAAATAATAAATACCAAGGAAGAATGGGAGATGATTACAGGTGGATTAATTAATGTATTCAACCTTCCAATTAACGAACAGAGGGAGTTAATTAAGTTTACATCCCAGTTAAATGTGTCAACGATGGAAGTGTACCAGACAATATCAGCCGTATCTTCAAGACGGAAGACAACATGCAAATATTGGGCAAATAATTCAGAGGTAAAAGGGAATGAAATGAGATTAAATATGAGCAAATATGTTATGTTAGAGGAGGTACAATACTTGTTAGTTAAAAAGGAACGAATTATGACGGAAGACTGGTACTTAAGTGAAAGTTTCATAGCAGCAAAGTGGGAGAGCCAGATGGTAAGAAGATTATCAAGGAGAGAATTAATTACGAACACCCCAGCAATCCGAGAACATGAAGTACCTGAAATAATGGACCACGGTTAAACAGACTCCAAACAAACCAGAAAAAAGGGACGGATTTTATGGATACAGGACCAAGCAACCCATTGTAAATAGAAACCCCAAAATTCTAAAAGCATGTAAGAACATCTTACTCAAGTTATTTTGAAACCATATAATTTAAGGTGAAGAGACTAAAAAATCCCAAAATTCTAAAAAAAAAACTGTAAGGACATCTTACACAAGTTATTTTGAAACCATATAATTTAAAATAAAAAGACAAAACACCAAGAAAATGTAAGAGCAGATTATATAATTTAATTATAAATAACTGATTTAAACTGAAATAATAGGAAAAAGTAATATTTTTAATGGTAACAAACAGAAGAAAAATTAAATGAACAAAAACAATTGATGGTAATGTGCTCAGATAAGAAGAATAAAGAATAATTTAATGACTCCAATGAAACTGAAGTAGGATGTTAATTAATACAATAATTAGAATTTCTCGGAATTGAAGATTATATAAGAAGAAATGATACGGAGAAATATGTCACAAGAAGTAAAGTCAAAAGAATTTTAACATAAGGCCTATCAATGATGTTATATGCTATTAATCAATGGAAAAGAAGAAGGAATCAAGGAGAAGAAGAAATATATAAATAAATACAAACATCTACAGTATGAAGAATCCCAAAAGTGTTTGGTACTAGTCGCTAATTGACTACTACTTATAATTTTTTTATTTTTATGTATTGACCGTAGAAATGTTCCGGCAATAATTTTTATGAGCAGGGATGATGTTCCCCTGGTCTCAGAAGGTGTAAGGATGGACAGCGGTGTATGGACCCAGAGTGGCCACCCGACTGGAACCACCGCACAGGATAGGGAAAAATGTTAGGGAAATTGAATATTTAAGGGAAAATAATTATAAAATAGCTGAAAGGATTGATATTAGATTCCAGAAGTATAAATGAAGAAAACAGAAGGAAGATAGCAGACCGATGCTTAATTGATAAAGCGAGTATATAAAAGTAAATAGAAATGAGTGTTAAAACAAGTTTAATATGATTAGTGTGACCAGTCCTTATCAAATAAAATGTGGAAGTACCACTACCCAGAAATGAATAATTGATGAATTTGCCTCCAAGAGAGAGAGAGTATAGTAAGAAAACAGCAATTACCACCAGTCTGAATTACCAGTCAGTTTACAATCAATCAGAAATAAAACACTATTATGAAGATAAATAGGAGTTAAGAAAATGGAAATAATCAACAATTTATTTTTAATAAACAAGTTAAACTAAAATAAATTTGTTCTAGTGGGGGGGGCTTTATGTAACGTTACATAACCCTGTCCCAATAAACTAAATCATAATAACATCAATGTCAGAAATGGGTAACCTATGGCTCGCTCAAAATTAAATTATATCACTCAATATGATAAACAATTAGAGTGGTATACATTGCAAAGTGAGTTCCAGTGTACCCATTGAGGTGAAAAGTGAAAGTAACGTATTACCAAACTGTGTTATGTGTGTGGAAATTATAAAACTATGAAATTATGCTATAATACTAACTGATCTTGTATTTTATTTTGTTTATTGTATTATTATATTGTATGAACAACTAATTGTTATACCCAAGTTAATATTATATTTTTTCAAATAATTGTGTTAATTATAAGAAAACCCAGGGTTAGTTTTAAAAGACATAAAAATTTAATTACCAAAAGATAATAAAAAATTAAAATAATACTATGAGGGAAATGGCAACAGGAAGTAGTGCCGTGTAGGAATACTATTCGAGACTAAATAAATAATATATAAATTTATTTAAAGATAATAAAATTATCAAATACTTATATACAATGTCATAAGAAAATGAACCAAAACTTATTATGTAAAATAAATTAGTAAAGAAACCGGAATGGAAAGGAATTATTTTTCCATAAATAAAATATAAATTTATAATAATTACAAACTGCCTGCATAATAAAAATACTATGTGTTACTAAGAGTGATGAAAAATAACAAGTATTGATAAGAAAAATTTTGAACAAAAAAACCGTAGAGTTGAAGAAGCGATGCGACTGCAATTGTGAAAAATAGCCTTTTTTTGGAATGTTGGAGGAGTTGAAATTAACGCAAGATTAACAAACAGCATGACCACTATCTAATTATACATAATTAATCCAGGTTAAATGGTTGTATTCATTAATAGACAGTGAATGAAGACCTTCTGAGGATCCATCATGGTTTCGGCCTAGTTCTCGTTGACAATTGGAAAGTGCTCCAGACGATGGGGAAAATATAACGCAGGACGGACCTCACCACGGAAAAAAGCTTCAATCCAGTAAGAGCAATACGGAGCGAGGTAATATAAACATTTTTTCGTAATAATTCCAGAAGAAAACTCGTTTTGAACGGTGAAATAGAACAAAAAATAATCATTTGATCATATGTTTTTCAAAGTAAACAAATATACGCTGCTCTCTTACGGCAATTTCGGGAACTACATACTACATGAAAAATAAACAAAATTATTTATTAATTTTTCGGTATTTGTAAAGCGTAGTAATTATCCATTTCTGACACTCTCATAACAAAAAGAACTTACCCTGAACCCTGGGGAATTATTAAGAATTATGTAATAATTGATGTTTTTTATTATAGCGTAAATTGGGTAAATAACACCATATATGTTTTGCTCCTTAGACAACTCTATGTTTACTCGGTAAAGTCGAGATGATGTTTTTTTTTCAGATAAGATTAATTGTGATACCTATATCTTGGTGGCAGGAGACAAAAGTCAATAATAAATAAAGCAATATTATTGAAAATTAATCTGGAATAATAAAGTGTTATAATTTATTGTAGTGGGTAGTTATAATAAATTTCAGCACAACAAACAGAAGAAATCATCTCAACTGAGTGGAAATAATGATACTTACTCTCTCTTCTGCATAAGGCTGAACAACTTCCCTCCTTAACCACAAATCACACACTCTCGATTTCTCTTCAGATTGAGTAAAACAAAATAAACAAAATCCTTTATTTATACTTTTGAAAACGTCAGTTAGTATAATTCAGAAGTGACGCATCCTGCGTGAGGCATATAATATAACTTGCAATACACTCATAAGTGGTGAATGCCTCTAATAAGCGGGACGTTACAGAATTGGCGAACCCAACATTTGGGGCTTGACTAAAGGTGTACGTTTCGCTAAGACCTCATAATAAGTGGGACGTTACAATATTGAAAATTGGAAAATTCTTTAAAGTTTTGTTGAAATTACAACCCATTGGTTGTTTTCATTTAAAATTCAATCAAAAATTTTTGTATTTATTTTGAATTATTCTCTTCATTAGGTTTTTCGGTTATTTCCGTTAATTAAAATAAATCAATTTAAACATCTCTTACAAATAAGAACATCCTTAACCTAACATGTGATTACCTAAAGTCTAACAATACAAGTCAATACAATATAAATCAATAGTAATAAACATGGTTAGCACACAAACAATAAATAATCAAAGTTTAAAATACCCCTTAGCTGGCAGGCGAAAAATCTTTTTTTTTTTTTCAAAAAATATTTTCCAAAAAATTTTAAAATTCAAAGAAAAAAATTTAAATTTATTAAAAGGTTTCCTTTGCATATAGAAATTATTTAAAATTTGTTTAAATTGATCAAAAAACAAAAGTTGAATTAACCTCCTTACTAAACAAGCTTAGTATGTATATGACCTCACTGTCAGCTGATCAAAACTAGGTCAAGTCCAAAAACCTTGACCCACATACGTTATGTACAATTTTTATCTGAAAATACATTTGACATCTGTAACCATCTAACTTGAAACACAAAACATAATAAAATAAAACATTTAAAATAACAAAATATTATTATAAATAATGAGCAAATTGACATTTAAATTATTCAAAATAAACACCTTCTGACTTTACATTTCCAAATTCTATCAGAAAATTTGTCACTGCTTGCAATTAAAATCTCTTATATTTTTATTCTAAATCTCTCTCTTTACTTGACAATCTTATTATCCATTACGGTGGGTGATTTAAATTATTTATTCTCATTGAATGTACTACTTGATCTGTATACATATATAATCTTTCTCCCTTTGACTCTAACCTCTAACAACTGTAACTAACATGACACCCATCTCTATCAAAACATCTACCAATCAATCTCTAAACCCAACTTATCATTAAACTCAAATCTCCACCTTCTCTCAATATATAAAAAAAAAATGCTCTCTAACCCTTTGTACTTAGGATACGTGTTCCCCCCCCCCCCAATAAGCTCATTTCCCATTATCTGGTCCCTGGATTCTACCTGAGGCGACCCCTTCCCACTAAATCGGTCCCATCCCGTCCCAACTCTTATGTTGTTGCGGACTCCTACATTACACTACCCCCTACTACAAAATTGCCATCCCCAATAATCTCAATCTTATTACCTTACTTCAACTACAATAAAAGAACATCATCAATTAATAATATCAATATATCACTCAAAACTCTACATATATTCTCCATGACTACTGTGTCAACATCAATACTTCTCAAAACTCTATAACATACATTAACTCAAAACAATATTTTTCTCTCCTATTTCACCTTTAACTTCAACTTGGACAGATCTACATGTCCCATAAAAATACTAATCACCCAAAAAACTATCTTTTATTAGCTTTCACAAATTATTACTTTTTTTTCCTCACTTTATCAAGTTACTTTTTTCATTACTTTAAAACAATATCTTTAATACATTGAAACATTACATTAAACATTAATTACCTGGAACATTTACGACCAATATAACAGTGACATTTTATTGCTGATCAGCTGATCTCCTTAACACAATGAAAACACATCTCAAAATTGAACAAATTACATGAAATATATATGTTGATCAATACTTACATCTATTACGTTAACCGCCTGCCAGTCGGTTTAGTTCCCTACTTGGTTTCAAAATACACAAATTATATAACATATACCTTTTATCAACTCTTACATCTAACCTACTACAATACAATATTACATTTAAACATAGAAAGAACACCTCATATTGAATGTCTGAGCATCTAGTTATTTAAACAGAACACAAGCATTTTATTGGATCAAAATTTGAGTTAGCAATTTTTCATGTTATAAAATTTAAATTCGTGGCTCATCTGAGACACCTCCCATCAACACACTCTATTGCAAGTTATGTAAGACTGTAGCGCCTTTTCGCTTCCACAAAGACGGCATTTTTTGGAGTAGTTTGACCTCTCCGTGTCTTTGCTTCGGCAGTTACATTTTAACATTATGAATATCAACATATTCTTGTTTATAATTAAACGCCCTTAAACGGGTCTACCACCTGGCCTTGCTGCCCCCATGCGGACAGAGTGGTAGCCGCTGTTCCCTAGTTTGGTGATTCCCCTTAATTCCCCCCTGTCAATTTCAAAATCCACCTTGACAACGATAACAGCTATGGCCAGTTAAGGCAGAACGTGACGCAATGAGCCCCAACCATAGCTGTTAAAGCTAAACCAATTCCACGGTCAGGGTTCGGTGAGGCCGTGACCGCCCGAAAAGTTGGGGAATCACAAGTAAAATACCTTTTGTAACACTAAAATTAGTAATTTATACTTAAATGACATTATTAGTTTGGATGGTGTTTTAACCTCCTATATCCCTAGCTTAATCTTCATTAACATAAAATATTAAGTACAAAAATTACAACCTCCTACCATTGAATTTTCTTAAAATTTTCAAATCTATTATTAATAATTATTATATATCATCTTTCCGTTATTATTAAAAATTTTCAATTACCCTTTTTATTTAACACAATTATTGCAAATAAACATTTTTATTATACTTGATTCGTCTTATAAAATTTCTCTACTTACAGTACATTTAAATTGGCATACACAAAACATATTCACCATACACCTCAATACTTTCACCTCACCTCTGAAACATTTAACACAAATATTAGTTTAAATCAAACAATTTATCATTTAATTACCTAATTTCCAAATCTCGTAAAATTAATTTAAATCCATAAAAAAATTTAATTCTACAACATTTAAATAATCAATCAAAACATTTAAAACACCTCAGATCATTTTAATTAATTTAATTATTAACAATACAACTTTCATTACCATCAAAACAATTACAATTCTCCAATTACTGTTTTCACAATTAATTTGGATATTTATTTCATTTGCAAATATTAATATTATTATTGCAACAATTACAAACACTTGTTTACTTAACATTCTACAATACACACAAATAAATTTACTACATTTTTATTTACAAACTTTTGTTCTTACTGTTCTGTTTTTCACACTTCATTGTCCAAATCTGCCATCTCAAAACCACAAAACAAAATTGTTTATAACTGTCTTTTATTGTTTATAGTTTAGCCTCCATCGTCCCAGTTAAGTCTTTGTTTTATGTAACACTGTTCAATTTCATTACCCCACAAATTACTGATTTGTGTGTTGTAACCAATAAAACCAAGTTCATTCATTTTACCAAAATAATCATACAACAAGTCAACGTTAGGTATTTTTGTTAAGTCTCCATCAGTAATTATATTCATTATCGGGTTATTTACTCTTGTATTCTCAATCAAATCATTATTATCTAGACACACTTCTAACCTTATTTTCCACTCGTCATACTTTCTATTCAAATTATACAATTCTATTTCTTTATTAACATACAATTCTCTACTTAAATCTCTCTCATCATAACACCAAATCATACTCTCAAATTTACTCCAGACAGAGGGTACAAAATTACACAACAAAAATAAACACTTCAATTCATCTACCCACACGGGACTCTTGCCCTTCTTAAACAATACTTGTGAACACATTAAATCATCATCATAAATAATAAAGGGAAAATTTACCCTCTGTCCCCATTCTACCACTATGCTATTTTTCCTCTCTCTCTCCAACTCATACACACACATTAACATTTCATTATCACTACATTCTGCAATTTCATTAGTACTCTCATTATTTATTTTTACCGTATCAGTCTCTGATACCGACTCTTCAGACACACTACTATTCTCAGTATTACATTCATTATTTTCGATATTATCATTATCATTTGTTAACTCTTTCTCTGGTATCATGTTTTTACACTTGTCACTACAATTTTCATTTGTTTTATTTTCTCTGTACTCATCACATGTACTCCCATTCGCTCAACACTCTGTTCTAATTTATTCAGACTAGTTCTTACTATTTCATTATTACTTTCAAAACATTTATTGATCTCACTAATATGGTTTTTTAACTCACTGAAATTGCTTTTGCACTTTATTTTCTGTTCATGTATTTCACTTTTCAACTCATGGAATTTAACATTCTGCTCACCGAATTTAACACACAACATTGCATTCATGCCACACAAATATCTCATTACATCACTATTCTCAGATTGATTATTTTTGTTAGTCGATATTGGGGTTGTTTGAATCCCCGAATCATCTGTACTACCTACTTCATTCATACTACTTGTGTTCAGAGTTTTGTCGCCTTGACCTACATTCGGCGTTGAATGTACTTCAAGGCTATTCATAACAGCTGATTCATCAAGTTCAGCTATTTCGCTCATAACATTTAAGTCGGACAAAACGACTTTCTTCTCTGTATTTTCCATTTTTGTAATTTTACTTTATCTCTTTTTTATAACTTTATTATTGGTTGTTATATACTTATTTATTATCTGAACCAAATCTCCTGTCGTAATTCTTTGACTACATTTTACATTACGTATTTTCACTCAGCCTCTAAATTACGCTTGTACCTTATTTGTAGGTATGGAATTTCATTCATTTATTAAATTCGTTCCAGTTCGCGGCGCCATTGAGCTGTTATTAATTAATTACATAATAAAATGCAAAATAAAATTGAAGAAACTTCCACTTACCGTCAACCAGTATCCTCGGGTCCAGGGTTGCATCATACGTACGTTGGGATACAAGCGTAATTTTCAAGGTTGCGTGAATGATTTACACAATACATCTTGGAAGAGAAATTATTTTTGTTTAATAATCAAATATTGCGATTTTATAAGTTTGTTTTCCAAATAAATTGTCTTACATGTTTTTTAAAGGTTGTGTAACTCTTGTTTATACATCTTATTTAATAGACTTACATAATATTACTTACATCTATGCAGATAGCCCAGCCTGCGTCACGCACTCTCACATTATAAAAAATAAAACCCCCGTTACCCTGCTTGATCAAGCTAATACCTCATATTAAATCCCCGCCGGCCACACGTTTATCTGTGACCTCGTGGTCGCCCCGTGGTGAGTTGTAATCATCCCGAAAAAACAAAAAAATATAATAAACTTGTATGTTAATATTCTGAAGTTATTCCCGCATCACTGCCACTGGTTCAAATAATAATTGCTTCACTTTGATTGACACATTTTTCAAATTTTGAGAAGAGCTACCCCTTCTAAGGGCACCGGCCCGTACGCAAGGGGACGAACAACTGCGCAACGTTCTTGGCGAGCGGGAGGAAGTTCACGTTCACTGCCAACGGATCTCGTTGTCGTTCAAAGTTGATTTGTTACAGTTTATTGGCTAAGCACATACTACATAGTGATTTTTTCCGTAGTGAGTGCCGACGATATTCGGCACTGCTAGACTGACGTCACCAAAAGGAGGCGGTCCTTAGCCACGTTTCCTCCATCTCAGTCAAGGAGACTGTGAATAAAATTGTTCTCCTGGCATCTTGGTTTTTGGACGGCAGCGTCCCTCCGAGCGCAGACTTGTGTAGCGCGTGCGTGCGCGGTCACATTTAAACAAAGTTCTGAGAAGTCGAGGGTGGTACAAATTCTTTTCCTGGTTTCACAGCGGAATATTACGTTGCTGCTTTGTTTCAATACTGCTTTCTACACGTGGTCGGTTACAATGGAATTAACTTGCACATTTTTATGAAACCCCGAAAACGGAAATAAAATAAAATACAAATACCCCATAAATGCAATAAATAAAATTACCCAATTTTGACACGTTACGTTTCCATTTTATTATTATGATTACTGCAATAAAAAGGCAGGGAACACACACACACACACACACACACACACACAATTCGCGTTATTTCTGGCCTCACTCATGTTTATTTTCTTACATTTGCACGCTTTTTAAATGGAAAGTGCCGAAACCCACACCAACATAACGCGTGCAAGCCGAAAAAGTGTCCAGCGTGGATAGCGATTTGCTTCCTGTGGATCGCTGGGCAGTGTAACTGCACGTGTTTACAGAGGAACAATTCATAGACAGACTTTTCGTCTTTAGGGAATTAACCCTCTGCAAGATGCTGAGGGTCCATGAGTGACTTCGGAGCGCTCCTTCTTTTCCGCGTGTTTGTTCTGTGAAACGTACACTGTAGATTCGCAGCTTTACTCTAAGTAACGCTCAATAGGAAATGTTGAAAATTTTTGTCCACGGTGTACCTTCATACACACTAAACCTGCTCTGATGTTTTAATTACGGACATCATAATATTAAAACTTTGGAAACTTGAGCACTACTTAATGGAGATCAATCATTAACTTACACAAGCCATTAATTTTATGCATATTTTATATATATATATATATGTGTGTACTACGTTATCGGCAACAAAGAAATAGTTTTTGTTAAAATTCCTTCCCGGGATGTTTGGCTGTAGTCTAATGTTTTCTACAAAACCAGACGTTTCGGCAATGCCATCGACTTCCATCATCAGTGAAAATCGAGTGTGATAACGTGAGGTGGTATACGTTAGTGACTACAGTACTGTGGTTAAGGCTGAAGCAGTAAGTAGAAAGAAGTAGTTTCTATGGTAATATTTCATTGAAAATGATTTTAAATATAAATCTTAGTAATGGAAGTCATGTATGGTTCTCCATACCAATATTTTAAAACTGTGTTGTTTAGTACTGACTTTAGTTGTGTTAATTGATTTTGTGTTGTAACGGGTCAAATTTGCGGGTAATTTTATTTTATTTTATTAAATTTGGGGTTTATTAAAATATTTGTAAATTTATTTCCCATTGTGACAGACCACGTGTTGAAAGAACAGTGTTGTAACAAAGCAGTAATACGTGTCCACCGTTGTGCAATCGGTAACCAGGAATTTGCCCAGCCTCCGTTTCCAAGAACTTTGTAAGTGTGTGACAGTGCGCCCATATGCATCACACAACCAGGCGCGCGGACCCACGCCGTAGCGAACCGCAAAGATGGCCAAGATGCTTAAATTCTGTTCACTTAGCTTGCCAAGGTGACGGATGTAAAACTTAAGTCACGCCTATCTTGTGACGTCAACCAGTAAGCGTCTAAATATCATCGGCGTACAACACGGAAAAACTGCTATGTGTCAGGTACATAGCCACTAAACTGTGACAACTCAGGCTGTGAGCGACGACAAAATTCGTTCGCCGGCATGGCATTTATGTCCGGCCGCATGGAATAAGGCAGTCCCTTGCCCACTTTCGCCTGCGCAGGCAGCTCGTTAAACAGGGCTCATAAAAATAACATTATTCTAAATTAAAACTCAGTGCAGTTAATAAAAATGACGAAGTGCGGCTAGTTCGATACATAAAAGAAGAACCAAGATAACTATTTTCGGACACATCATCCAAATACAAGAAAAATGAAAAGCAAATAATTCGAGCGATCGCCACGTGCCGGCAGGGAGGGGTATTTTATTTTAAAATGTTAAGGGTGTTTTAATAATTGTGTATGTGTGTATAAAATTGCAGGCTGGGCAGTCTGAATGGTTTAGAATAAGGTAAGACAGTAGAATAAGTTATATACATGTAACAGATAACCAAGAGAAGAAATTATTAAAATGTTATTGAATCTGCGCAAGCATGGATAAAATTTGGGATGAAATTTGTTAAAGATTTAAAAAATTAAAAGATCATAAATTCTCTTCATTCAAAAATGAGTCGAGTCACTTATTTCAGTAACCTATAAAACACGTTTGCATCCGACGTTCGTGCGACCGAATCTTGGACCCAGAAAGAATCTTTACAGGTAGGTGAAATAAAATTTATGTATTTATATATTTAATTAGTTTATTAACTTCACAAGTGGCGCAGCCGACAAGGACAGTTTTTATGAGTAAATAAAAATAAAGTAAAAACCGCACCTACAAATAGGATGCAAGCGTGATTTAGAGGTTAAGTGGGAATGAGTCCTAATTACATATAAATGATGTTAAGATGTAGTTAAGCGATACTTAGATTATACTATACTGAATAATACAGAAAATATTTAAAATTGAAATTTTATGTAGAGCAAAATCTCATAAATAAGATAAAAATGGAATACGGAGATAAAGTTAGTATGAGTAATGTAACTGTCACGGGGGAGGGAGAAATTAATTCAGACCCTAATGTGGTCAAGGAAAGCGTTTTAAATGAATCAGATAATATAAATGATTCAGGAATGGAGACAACTCCAAGCCTGATAGACGAGAATAATTTAACGCAATCGGTAATAATGAGAGGAGCAAAAGCAGAATCTATTCCTGTAACAAATAAAGCAAAAGAGTTGTCACTGGACGATCTATTTAATTTCATGAGAACCATGTCTAGTGATATTAACATAAAATTTGACGTTCAAAATAGCAATTTTAATAAAAAATTTGAAGAACAGAATATTCAGTTTCAGCAGAGTATAAGTGTAAAATTTGATGATCTGAGTCATGTACTAGATAAACATGTTGATGAACGTTTTGATAATATTAAATTACAATTGACAGAGTCTATGAATGAGCAATTAGAGTGCCGTGTTTCTGATATAAAAAATGATATAACAAATCAAGTAGAAAAGCAGATCACGGAACAATATAGCGTAATAAACACAATTGTTGAGAAACAAATAAGTGAGTGCAACACCAATACTGAATGTAAGGTTAGTTAGGCTATGAATCAGATTGAAAATAATAACATTAAAATAAGTGAAATAGAAAATAATTGTAAGATTGAATTTAAGACAATACACAATACAATAAGTGACCTTGAATCTGATAGTAACAATAAATTAATGAACGTTGAAAAAAATATTATGGATGTTAAAAATGAATTGAGCATGGCCATCAGCCCACAAGTAAACACTGTGACCGAACGAGTAATTATGACTCGTGACGTCAGCAGTGAAGTTGAGTTAGAGTCATTCAGTTGTGATAACAAAAGAGTGCATCCTATGCAGTTCATAAATAGAGTGAGAGAGTTCAATAAATTCAATACTAATAGCTGGGAGGTACAATTATTGAAAATTTTAAAATGTTTCAAGGGTAGTTCGGAGATATGGGCTGAAGTACACAAAACTGAATGGGGGTGTTTTGAAAGTTTCGAGGCAGCATTCAGAAATAAATATTGGTCTGAAGAAGACCAAGAGGTGTTACGTAGTAGAATTATGGGAACCGGGAATTTTGGGGGACCCAATAATAATATAACAGGGTATGTGATGAGAATATTTAATGAGGCGAAATATCTAGAACCGCCATTGCCATTTAGACCTTTCGTGAGGCATATAAGTAAGCATTTGCCAAAGGAAGTGCAAATAACACTGATGACGCAGGAGGTAGCCAATATTAGCGAATTAGAGAACATTTTAGATGTGTTTCAGAACATCCGGGACCAAGAAATGAGTCGCCGTCACAACCAGCAGAATATGAATAACGGAGGTAATCAGGGACCGCCGAGGGGACCTACAAATGGACCGGCATACCCCAGACGAGAACCAAATAATCGAGGCCCAATGTGGACTTGTCCGGCGTGTTCACAGGAGAATTATGCGTCACAAAATTTTTGTTTTAGATGCAGGAGAGAGAGACCGGGTCAGCGACAGGGACAACAACCCACGCAGAACCAGCAAGTATACCAACGAAGGGGAGAGGGCCAAGGAGGAGCGCCGAGAGGTAACGCCCATGAAAAGCAGGTGAACCAGCATGGAAGGGGATACAACCCAGCAGTGGCGAGCATGTCTGCGGGAAACTAAGAGAGACAATGGAACACCGGACCCGACCGTTGTCGCCGGAAGTTTCTGGGGTCCAAATGAATGACAGCTATCAAAACAACATTATCATAACTGATTTATCTGAGGAATTATTGGAGGAAGAAGACTTCGAAGCAGTGAGACGGGAGAATGGACTGACCGAGGTGAAAATCCACATTGAAGGTAAGGAGATTAAAACTTTAATAGATACAGGTAGCGAAATCTCTGTTATTTCTGAACACGTACTAGACGAATTAAAAGAGATAAATAGAAATATTCCATCTTTGCCAGTAGCGGGGGTGACGATTGTAGGTATTACGGGCGTTAGGAGTAAAAGAGTCACCAAACAAGTACATCTAAATATGATAATTAACGGGGTAGGGTACGATAATACATTTCTAGTCGTACGGGGATTAAATCTTGAGGTTATATTGGGAAATGATTTTCTGATTAAACATAAGGCGGTGATTGATTTTCATAAACGGGTGCTAGAATTAACTAGTGAAGTAGAATCAGTTCGAGTTAATTTTGAGCGGGTGGCAGATGCAGTAAGAATTTCGGGGGTAAGGGTGATACATGATCGGGTTAATAGACAAGAAGTGGAAGTTAGTATGAATGTATGTAGTGAGAGTAAAATAGAGTGCGATGAGAATGTAGATCAATTATGGGATGAGAGAGCACTTAAATTTTGTAGTGAGGGTGGCGTAATAGGGAGTTCTCAGCGTGAATCGTTGTGGCGGGTAGTAGAGAATTTTAGAGGAGTATTTGCCGATATACCAGGGAGGGCAAGAAACTATGAATGCGAATTAAAGGTAAGGGAACACACACCCTATGTACAAAGACGTTATCCGGTGCCATATGCGAAGAGAAGAGCTGTTCAGATTGAGTTAGAGAAAATGTTAGAGGGAGATATAATTGAGCGATCCGTATCACCATATTCTAACCCTTTGGTAGTAGTGATTAAAAAAGACGGGAGAGTTAGGTTATGTTTAGATGCCCGCAAAATCAATCAAATAATTATCCCAGACCGGGAGTCACCCGAAGCCATCGAGGAAATAAATATATGACCTCTTTAGACCTAACCGCCGGGTATTGGCAAGTTCCGTTGGCAGCGAATAGTAGGAAATATACTGCTTTCTTATTCAATGGAAAAAATTATCAATTCAAACGACTACCGTTTGGATTGAACACCAGTGTAGCTAGTTTTATCAAGTGTCTGGACGAAATTTTACAACCTCATAACTTAGATTTTTTAACTATATATGTTGATGATATTCTAATAGCTTCCCGAACATTTGAGGAGCACGTCGAACATTTAGAATATGTGCTGGGGAAGTTATACCAGGGAGGTCTGACGGTGAACTGGGACAAATCAAAATTTTTACAGACGGAAATACACTTTTTAGGTTTCATCATAACACCTGCAGGAATACGGGCTAGTCCGGATAAAGTAGAATCCATCCTGACGTTCCCGGAGCCTAAGAACATAAAACAATTACAAAGTTTTCTTGGCCTCTGTAATTTTTACAGGAAGTTCCAGCGAAACTATGCCCAGACAACGGCCCGACTTAGCGCAGTGCTACAAAAGAACAAACAATGGAGGTGGGATGAAAACGAAAGAGAAGCGTTTAGCGAAATCAAGAATAAGTTCGCGGATATGATCTTAATGAACCCTCCAAATTTTAATGATAACTTCTATTTACAGACCGATGCCAGCAATATAGCACTCGGAGCTGAACTGTACCAAGAGGACGAGGCGAGAGAACACAAGACCATTGCCTTCGCCAGCCGTACGTTACTAGCAGCAGAGCGTAATTACACTACCACCGAGAAGGAGCTTCTCAGTATCGTATTTGCGGTGAAGAAGTTCCGGACGTATCTGCTGGGCAATAAAACGATCATCAGGACGGACCATAAAGCGTTGTCGTTCCTGAATACTTGCAAACTCACACACAGCCGGATAACCAGGTGGGTGTTAGCTCTCCAAGAGTATAATTTTTCTTGGGAATATATTAAGGGTGTAGAGAACAGGGTGCCAGACACACTATCACGAGTAGACCCAGATAGAAATAGAACGGGTAGAGATATAAAAGAGATAGAGATTTATAGACTATCCCGGGAAGATAAACTTTTTGGGGAAGAATTGAAGGATATAAATGTAATGCAAAGAGCTGATAGTAAATTAAATAAGATAATCACTAGTGTAGAATCAGATATAGATGAATTTGGGTATAAACAATATTTTCAAGTATTTCAGGGGAGTTTGTTTAAAAAAGTAGAGGGGAGAGAGAGGGATTGGAGGTTAGTTATACCTGAAGGGCTGGTAGAGAAAATAGTGTGGGACTGTCACCTTAGACACGGGCATTTTGGGGCAAAAAAATGTGTGAATGTGTAACTGTATGTATTTACTGCAAATATATAATATCTTACTCTTACCTTTCGGGTTCGGATCCAGGGCCGTTCAGACGAAACCAGCTACAGAAATGATTATTTGGGTTTGAGTGGCGAAATAATTACGCTTAACACATGGCTGCTCTAGTAATTAATCTTATTTATTTCTGTTGGTTTAAATTCACTATTTAAGTTCACTATTGAACAATGATTTATACAAAGAACTCACTTAACACATGATACGGATATTCAGTGTTACCAGAGCTACCTTTAATTCATTAACTTATAACCTCCAAATTATGTAAAGAAAATTACAATTGATTAATTGCTACACTATAATTCCGGAATTTATTTTATCAAAACCAGTACTTTGATCTTGTACATAATATTCTCGCTTACGCTCTCTCTCTCTCTCTCTCTCTCTTTCTCGTTCTTTCTACTTTACATTTTAAAATTTTTTATGAGATCTCATTGTTGGATTTAAACTCCAAACTTTTATTTTAACGGGATGAATCATGAATGGTCAACGATTCTTATTTAAATTTCTGACTGCTGACTGTTACTTATCTGGATCAGATATCCGCTCAATTTCACCACCACATGTTAGTCACTTTTTAAGTCACACTCACAAAAACTTCAGTTCTGAATGTTGAAAACTCGTTACTATTGTTGATTGTCCGTCATTATTTACTGCACACGTGTTTGAAACTCACTCCCGTAACATTTTTAGTCGGTCGACGTACGTAACTCGAACTCTTATGTTTTGAATTATTTGACCATGCTGCCATAAATTGCATGGTAACACTTTTTATGTTTTTTGTTAGATAAGCCCTTTTGGCTTTAGGCCTATCTTGCACGCCCGAGGCCACTGTTTTCAATTAACGAACTTTTTACTGTCTGATGCTGCTTACTTCTGTTCACTCTCTGATGGCAAACTGCAGACTGTCATTCACAAAGAGCCTGCTGCTGGGCGGTTACGCAATACGTCTGGCAATTGTTTAGGCTAACTGTATGTATGTTGCACTGGGGCTCCCCACAGGTGAAAGTCTGGCAATTTGGAAAGTGATTGACATGATGATTTGAATTAATATAAAATTAAACTGGGGTGGCTCACAATTCTGTACCGTTACAAATGTATTAAGGGAATCTTGTCTATTTAGAAATATGGAGAAACGCGTCCGAAAGATACTTAGAGTTTGCGAACTATGTCAAAAATCTAAAGTTGTAAACTATAGGTTAGAAGGAGAATTAAATTACATTAAGGTAGAAAAACCATTTGATTTAGTAGCTGTGGATTTGTACGGCCCATTGCCAAAAGGTAGGGGTGGAGTGATGTATATTTTTGTTGTACTTGACACATTTTCTAAATATGTAAGGTTATATAGCGTGAAGCGAGCAACAAGTAAGGTGCTGAGTGAAAAGATCACACGCGACTACATGATCAACTTGGGAAAGCCGAAGGTGATATTATCCGACCATGGACCACAGTTCATCAGTGGAAAATGGCGCCAGACCCTCGGATGGGAAGGTATCATCCCAAAGCACACCGCAGTGTACCATCCGCAGTCCAATCAGGCGGAGCGCGTCATGAGGGAGTTGGGCAGAATTTTCCGAACATACTGCCATGCCAAACACAGCGAGTGGCCATTATATGTTCAGAAAATTGAAAATTGGCTTAACTGCACCACCCACGAGTCGACGGGGTTCACACCTTATGAGTTAATAAGAGGGACGCGTCCACAGAGAATTTTGGAGCAATTAATTGAGTATCCACCAGAAACCAACGCTATTGGTCGCGATGTAAAACTTAGGCTGGCGAATGAAAGCTTATTGACAAAGGGGGAGAAGAGAAAACAGAGGCATGATATGAAAGGTAAGTGGACACAGTACGAGGTTGGACAGCTGGTATTGGTACGACGACACGATTTATCGAGTGCTCAGGATAAGGAGATCAAGAAATTTTTCTTACTCTACGAGGGGCCGTACGAGGTAATAGAAGTTAAAATGAAGAATTCATTGAGTTACAGAACAGAGAAACCAGGGAGATAGTGGGAACGCACAACGCTACAAATTTGAAATTATATTGGTCATCATAAGGATTTTATCAATGATTATTATTAGTAATGAATTGTACGAATGAAATTTAATTGTTTCTATATGTTTTCAGAAGGGATCCTCCCCCGTTTTCGGGCGGCCACGATCTTACCAGTCCTGGCCGTGGTATTCGGAACTCGGAGACGGACCATGGTTGGAGGATTTTCCTTCGGGCGGTGAACACAACGATGGTCCGCCTCCACCAAAATTTGTCGAAATTTGAAAACTAACTTCACATTTGAACGGGGAGGGGGACCCCAAAGGTAAGTGACACACATTATTATTAACACACTCATGGTGCAGCGGTCTGGTGTACCTGTCATGTGCCTGCACTGCCTTAGAGTGTATGTATATAATGGGGGCTGCACCTAAATAAAAGGCAGTGCGTACAAATATAAAAATTTCAGTGTCAATGGCAAAATTAAAATTGAGCCCTTGACAATAGTTTCTGTTTAGTCCGAAAAGACGAATTCTGTTGGGAGGGAGATTTGGCAATGGGATAGACGGCGGGTCTGGAGAAATGAGAGAAATAAGGGAGTAGAGTTGAGTTTAGAAGGGGGAAATAAATTCACGAGGTGGATCTATCTTGTCGCCCAGTTTCCCTCATGGCAGAATCCCGACTTTTCGGGCGATTACTGCCTTACTACCACTTATAAGAATGTTAGTCAGCCTCCAATGTAAATAAATAAAAATCAAAATATTTTGGATGTTTATAATTTTGAATTTATATAAATTTTAGAATTAAGTGACCAAATATAATTGTCAAGTTTTAGTATCAGTGAGCATGGGAACGTTGTGAAGAATGTGAAATAAAATAAAAACTTGTTGTCAATGCAAGATGTGGGGATAATTTTGGGGGGTAGATTGGTGCTCAAAGAAGTGATATAACAGTGGAGCGTGGAACTGCAATTGTAGAAAGTTTTAATTCATTACTATTATTATTTAGTTATTAATGTGCTATTGCTGGGGTGGCCTGTGCCCCAGTAGATAGTGGAATAGGGTGGGGGTAACAGTGAGTGTTACCTCCATCGGAGGCCAACATGGCGAAAATGTGCGGCACACCTTTTTTTTGTACAATCATGCCATGATAGACGTTAGTGCCGTACATGGTAATGACAAGTAGAACAGGCATTGAAATGAAGTTTGGATTTCCCCAAATTTTCGGGCGATTACTGCCTTACCAGCACTAATCGTGGTTTTGGCTAGCGGTCAGCTATGGCCATAATCAAGTCCCTTGACCATAGCTGACTTGAAATTGGTTGATAGTAGAAATTAATAGGGGGGTGAAACTAGGGGAAATCCCGGAACTATGGAACAGCGGCTACCACTCTGTCCACGTGGGGACAGCATAGCCAGGTAGTAGACCCGTCTTAAGGGCTTATCAATATAAAACGAGGACATGTCGATATCCAAAATCTTTAAAATGTAAAGCCGAAAGAAAGACACGGAGATGTCCAATTCCTCCAACTATGCAGTCTTTGTGAAAGCAAATGGGCGCTACAGTCCTACATAAATTACAACAGTGTGTGTGGATGGGAGGTTGTTCAGATCAACAACGAAATTAAATGTTATAACATAAAAAACAACAACTCTAATTTTGCTCTAATAAAATGCTTGGATTATGTTTTGATAAATAGGTGTTCATACGTTCAGTATAATGTGTTCATTCTGTATTTTAGAAATGTGTTATTTTATTGTGTTAGAGGTAAGAATTGATAAAAAATGTGTTTTATATAATTCGTGTAATTTTGAAATAAAGTAAATAACTAGACCGACCGGCAGGCGGTTTACATAATTGTACCAGAGTCAGAAAGAGGGGAAACAATGATGGTAGATGTAAGGATTGATAACCATATGTATTTCATAGAATGTGTATAATTTTGAAATGTGTTCTCACTTGGCTAGGAATGTCAGCTGATCAGTAGTAAAATGTCACTGTTAAATTGTTTATTAATGTTCAAGGTAATTAATGTTAAATATAATGTTTTAATGTGCTAAAGATGCTATTTCAAATGATGAGAAAAGTAATTTAATGTAGTAAGATGTTAAATAAAGTGTCAAAGATAATAAAAGATAGGTTGTGGGTGATTAATATTTTGTGGGACATATAGATCAGTCCAAGTTAAAGTTAAAGTGGTAGTAGAGATGAAAATATGCTTTTGAATTAATGTAATGTTGTTGTGAGGTAATGTAATAGAATTTGAGAAGTATTGATGTTGACACAGTAGATAGGGGAATATATGTAGAGTATTGAGTGATATATTGATGTTTATAATTGATGATGTTATTTTGTTGTAGTTGAAGTGAGGTAATAAGATTGAGATTTGGGGATGGCAATTTTGTAAGAGGGGATAGTGTAATGTGGGAGTCCGCAACAAAAGGGTTGGGACGGGAAGGGACCGTTTGGCGCCGGAAAGGGTTACCTTAGGTAGAATCCAGGAACCAACATAAGGGAATGAGCTTTTTGGGGGGGGAAACACTTATCCTAAGTACAAAGGGTTAGAGATTAAATTTTTTATATATTGAGAGAATGTGGTGAATTGAGTTTAATGGTAAGTTGGGTTTAGAGATTGTTTGATAGATATTTTGATAGAGATGGGTGTCCTGATAGTTAAAGTTGTTAGTGGTATTAGAGTCAAAGTGAGAAAGATATTATATGAATACATGCCAAGTGACATATCAAGTTGGTATAAATAATTAAATCACCCAAAGTAAAGGAAATTGAGAATAGTAAAGAAAAGAGATTTATAATAAAATATAAAATTTGATTGAAACCAGTGACAAAATTTTGATAGAGTTTGAAAATAATGTAAAGCTATAAAGTGTTTATTTGAATAATTTAAATATCAATTTGATTGTTAATTATAATAATATTTTGTTAATTTTAAATGTTTTATTTTATGGTGTTTTGTGTTTAAAGATAGAATTTTACAGATGTACAATGTATTTTCAGATGTAACTTGTGTATAAAGTATGTAGGTCAAGGTTCTTGACTTGACCCAGTTTTGATCAGCTCATAGTTGAGGTTATATACTAGAGACGTTTAGCAAGGAAATAAAGCCAATTTTGTTTTAATTAATTTGAATAATTTTAAAATAATTTCAAGATTGAAAAAAGAAAAAATATTTTAATAAAGTTAAATCTTTTGAATTTAAATTTTTTTTTGAAAAAAAAAAAGTTTTGATTTTTCGCCTGCCAGCTAACTGATATTTTGAATTTTGATGATGTTATTATTTGTGTATTATTAGTATTTTTATTGAATTGTATTGTTAGAATATAGGTGTAATCACATGTTAGGTTAAGGATGTTCCTATTTTAAGAAATGTTTAATTTGTTTATTTTTTAATAACAAAAAACTAATGAAGAGAATTATTCAGTATAGATGCAAAATTTGTGTTTTGATTTTCAAGGAAAACAGCTAATGAATTTTAACTTAAATAAATTTTCGAAGAATATTTTAATTTTACAGAATGTAGTATAAGTGTGTGTGTGTGCCCAGTAACTGCTAAAGGCAGCCCAGTTTGCATACAAGGGGGAACATATCGGTTGAGGATCTGGCATGATCTAAGCCCGGGATTTGGATTTTTTGGGGTAGAATGTTAGAAGGTGAGGTGCGCTGTGGTGCGTATCTGTTCGATTTTTCGGTGTTGGGATCTCGTACAGAGAAGTCCAGTGATCTCGTTCAGATGCGTCCATAGTCGCCGAGCCAGGGGGGTCGTTTACCCATGAAGTGTAAGATCTAAGAGGGGGTTGTTGGCACCAGTTCCTCACCGGTCCTCTTAGGGGTTTTAGCAATGAGATTTCTTCTGGTTTTGACAGAAGACCTCTCATTGGGGGGGTATTGTAACGGGTCAAATTTGCGGGTAATTTTATTTTATTTTATTAAATTTGGGGTTTATTAAAATATTTGTAAATTTATTTCCCATTGTGACAGACCACGTGTTGAAAGAACAGTGTTGTAACAAAGCAGTAATACGTGTCCACCGTTGTCCAATCGGTAACCAGGAATTTGCCCAGCCTCCGTTTCCAAGAACTTTGTAAGTGTGTGACAGCGCGCCCATATGCATCACACAACCAGGCGCGCGGACCCACGCCGTAGGGAACCGCAAAGATGGCCAAGATGCTTAAATTCTGTTCAGTTAGCTTGCCAAGGTGACGGATGTAAAACTTAAGTCACAACTATCTTGTGACGTCAACCAGTAAGCGTCTAAATATCATCGGCGTACAACACGGAAAAACTGCTATGTGTCAGGTACATAGCCACTAAACTGTGACAACTCAGGCTGTGAGCGACGACGAAATTCGTTCGCCGGCATGGCATTTATGTCCGGCCGCATGGAATAAGGCAGTCCCTTGCCCACTTTCGCCTGCGCAGGCAGCTCGTTAAACAGGGCTCATAAAAATAACATTATTCTAAATTAAAACTCAGTGCAGTTAATAAAAATGACGAAGTGCGGCTAGTTCGATACATAAAAGAAGAACCAAGATAACTATTTTCGGACACATCATCCAAATACAAGAAAAATGAAAAGCAAATAATTCGAGCAATCGCCACGTGCCGGCAGGGAGGGGTATTTTATTTTAAAATGTTAAGGGTGTTTTAATAATTGTGTATGTGTGTATAAAATTGCAGGCTGGGCAGTCTGAATGGTTTAGAATAAGGTAAGACAGTAGAATAAGTTATATACATGTAACAGATAACCAAGAGAAGAAATTATTAAAATGTTATTGAATCTGCGCAAGCATGGATAAAATTTGGGATGAAATTTGTTAAAGATTTAAAAAATTAAAAGATCATAAATTCTCTTCATTCAAAAATGAGTCGAGTCACTTATTTCAGTAACCTATAAAACACGTTTGCATCCGACGTTCGTGCGACCGAATCTTGGACCCAGAAAGAATCTTTACAGGTAGGTGAAATAAAATTTATGTATTTATATATTTAATGAATTTATTAACTTCACAGAGTGTTCTAAAAGATGATGTACAGATAACGAGTGGTGCAGGGGTAAAAGCACTTATTTGTATCCATTTGCATCAGTGGGGTATCTAGAATTTGATATCAGTGGGGGGTCCGGGGTCGGGTTGGCTTCATATAAAAGATAAAACAAGTTAAGTCTAATCAACATTACTATCATTAAAGTGGCTGAAATCAGTCCCATTAAAGTAAACGGTAATAACACAGTAAAATTATGCACTGTTGAGGATACTTATTGACTGAACTGATTTTCCTATATGTCTAATTTTAAATGTACAGTAAAACTGAAAGTTAGGGGCATATGCGCAAAAACCAATTTATAGATGGACGAGTCCACTTTGAAACTGCAAATGGTGGGAGGGTAACAGAGAATCAGCTGATGTGTAAGTGAAGGTGTTGCCAACTTGCGTGTGATGTTTTAGTTACCAGTACACTGTTAGTTACTGTGTTGTGCGCTATCTCAGTCTTGCATTTGTTATTATTATTATTATTATTATTTCAATTTATTATTAATCATATCATTGTTTTACAGTCACTCATTTTTATTAGCATACCTGCCAACTTTCCAAAAGGCCAATCAGTAAAAATCCCGCGCATCAAAATACGTCCGAACCCGCGCGTCGAAACACGCAAGAACCCGCGCGTCAAAATGCAGTTTAACAACACAAAATGCATGCATATTTTTCACTTCAGATAATTAGAGTTCTATAGCATTAATACAATATTCTAAAGGACAAAATATTTAACGTGAATTAAACGACCACAAGTACTTGTAAAATTTATCAATGAAATCCACTTACCCAACGTTATTCGTAGGCTATGCACACAACCGAAGAAAATTTTGCAGAAAAGAGTATCTTGCTGCACTTCAAACCAAAATGATAATTATATACAGTACACTGAAGTTATTTATATTATTTACAATCACATGCACTTCCTTTAGTCCGATTTAAGGGATAAACTTGTAGCTTGTATAGCTTTCTTTAAAAAGTCTTTAGAAAAGTGCTTTTATGACATGGTTCAAAACTGTTCGTCTTCAAAATGGAAATGGCTTCCAGAGTTCCATTGGACATAGATGACCTGAACTGAGTCCTATTCTTCTTAACTAGGCTAAAAATCCGCTCGAATTCTGCATTACTATGCGGTATTGTAAGAATGGACAACATGAATCTAGAGATTCTGTCGAATTTATGATGTCCATCAGCTTCAAGGATGTTTGACACCTGAGCCCATTTAGAAACAACCGAACCCTGTTTACCTTCAACAGAAGACAAGTCATCTATCTGATATGTTGTATGTTGTGCTCTATTAGAAAAGAAGTAAACAAACACTCGGCTTGAATAACATCGTAATTACTATCTCCAGCTTTGGTAAAGAAACTATGTATTTTCTGATTCTCTGCCTTTGACTTAAAATTACTGAGATGTTTAGCACACTTAATATGATTTGTAATGTCGTTTTTGCCGCCATGTGCTATATTAATATCACACGCACACACGGTACAAAACGCAAATTTTTCTCCTTTTCTGGATTTCAAGATGCATGGGAATTCCAAAGAATAGGATTCCCTGAACACCTGAAAATACTGTTTTTTCGTGGATTCACTCATGATTTCTGATAAACAACACAGTCATAAAGCGACAAACACAATTCACGTTATCCCACAACTCACAACATAACCTTTGTATCAAAATAAGTGAAGACAAAAATAAAGCAAAAATAGCGACAAGCACAATTCACGTTTTTTTCAAACTTGCAGCATAACCTCGAATTCACAACGCGTTGAGAAAAATACGACGCAAAATAAACGATGAGCACGATTCACAAGGTCTTTCCCCAATTACAACACAACATATTCTCAGCTTCCAAACACATGGTGCAAATAAAATGAAGATAAACAAGCGACGAGCACAATTCACGATTTCTTTAAAAACAATTCCAGCACAACCTTGACTTCCCAACACGTTGCGTAAAACACGAAGAAAATGCAACGAGCGCAATTCACACGTTATTCCGTAACTATAATACACAATCTCAGCTACGTAACTTGCATCCAACCACGCCAAGTCAGCGAAACAAAGAATACTTTAACCACGCTTCAATCGGAGCGGCATGCGAACCAACTAGTCGATCTCGCAACTCAAATATATCGATATAGAACGACTGCATTTCAGCCGGAAAGCATTGTATTCATATAGGAATGTATTCATGGTCAAAAACTGTAACGACCGGAAAATGCGATGTATCGAATACTCACAGGTCACACACATCGAGATAATATATTATATCGATGGTCACACAACATATACCGGTAGCATGCGGAAGCTCGTTCTGGTGCGAATTTTGAAAATAAGGTCTTCGTACAAAAAATCGTAAAATATCGTAGTTCATCCGTAAAGCCGTAAAACACACGCTATTCCGTAAATTTTACAGAAAAACCGTAAAAGTTGGCAGGTATGTATTAGTTATTTAATTTTTTAGTTAATTTCTATTGGTAGTTTTTATTCTGTATTTACGTATTATCGTAATTATTTGTGTTATCATCCAGTAACGAGATTCGTTAAGCATTATGCTCCTTCAGCTAGCAAAGACAGGAAAGTTATTCATAATCAAGCACAGGAAGTAATAATATACAGTTTTTTGTTGTCCAGGATTAAAAAGATTCTTGGAATTAAATTAATACGAAGCACGCGTTTCTTTATGTAATGATAAACTGTAGAGATAGTCGAGTGTAATTAAGGAGTGGAAGTGTACAGTTTGCAAATTCCATTGTGATAAGAACGGTCAGAAAGGCTGTAGTTTTTGCGACTCAGCAGTACACAATGACAGAACAAACAACACTCAAATATGTTCATAAAACATTCTGATATGTAACAGCAACAGATTCTGATACATGTGAACAGTACATATCATTTGCTTGATTGGAATAGTAATACAATTACAATATTATTATTATTATTTGATTTATGTCGGACACAATAAACTATAATTCTTTTTTTTAAAACCAGCTGTGTGACTGTAGGTACACATACATGCGCACCCACACACACACACACACACACACACACACACACACACATACACACACACAGTGTGACGTTTAAATATAGTTTAAATATATAAAATACAAAAATATAATTTATTCCACCTACCTGCAAAGGTTCTTTCTGGGTCCAGAAATCCGATCGCACGAACATCAGACGCAAACATGTGTTTCATAGGTTAGTGAAATGACTTACACTACACATTTTATGAAGAGAAATTATGATTTTTAATTATTAAATATTCCACCGTTAAAGATTAAATTTTTCCAATAAATTTTCTCACATGGTTCTCCAAATTTTGTTACTCTGGTTCATACTTCTTACAATGATAGACTTAAATTATGTTACTTACATCTATGCAGATAGCCCAGCCTGCGTCACGCACTCTCACATTCTTAACAAACCTTTAACACATTGAATCTAATAATATAAAAATACCCCTCCCCAGCGGGCATGCAATTTTAGTTCGCACTGTTCGTTTTACTCATTTTTTACTTGGTGATGAGTTCCGGATTCCACGGTTGTTGTTAACTGAGAACTATTGGTTTCACTGCCGCATAATAATTCACAAAATAGAGTTTAAGACTGGAACTTGGAAAAAATCTGAAGAGCCCCTGTTAGGGCGGTGTCTGGCCAGACACGATCAGTGACGAACTGGTAAAAAGGTCTCTTGCAAGCGGGCGGAAACCGATGTCCACCGCCAACGAATCTCGTCGACGCTCATAGTTGAGTTGTTGCAGTTGAGCGACCATGTGCATGATACATAGTGGTTTTTGCTGTGTTTTACGCCGAAGATATTTAGACGCTCCTGGCTTGAGGTCACGATATGGGCGGGCCTTAATTTGCATATCCTCCAACTCGGATTGTAAGTCTCACAAAAACTTCGTTTCTGCGCCATTTTCGACAGCGTCGGTTGATCTGCTGCGCGTTCCCTCCCGCGCGTATACCTGTGTCATGCGTACAGGCGCATGACCACATTCAACAAAGTTCTTGGAAAACTGAGGTGGCTGCATACCTTGACTGATTTCGCAACATAATATTGCGTTGCTGCCTTGGTTATAAACTGTTCTATTTGCCACGTGTTCTGGTTTGTTGGAATAAAATTTACACCATACCTTTGTCAATCTCCGAAAATGAAATAAATTTAAAAATACAAATACCCACAATTTTGGACCGTTACAATACCCCCTCAATGAGAAGTCTTCTGTCCAAAACAGAAGAAATCTCATTGATAAAACCCCTAAGAGGACCGGTGAGGAACTGGTGCCAACAACCCGCTATTGTTCTTGTACTTCATGGGTAAACGACCCCCCTGGCTCGGCGACCATGGACGCATCTGAACGAGATCACTGGACTTCTCCGTAAGAGATCCCAACACCGAAAAATCGAACAGACACGCACCACAACGCACCTCACCTTCTAACATGCTACCCCCAAAATCCAACACCCTGGCTTATATCATGCCAGATCCTCAACCGATATGTTTCCCCCGATATGCAAGCTGGGCTGCCTTTAGCAGATACTGGGCTCACACACACTCACATTACATATTATAAATTGAAAAATTCTTTAAAATTTTGTTTAAATTACAACTCACTGGTTGTTTCCATTTAAAATCAAATCACAAATTTTGTATCTCTTTTGAATTATTCTCTTCATTGGTTTTTGTTATCAGAATTTACATCAATGGAACACTTCTTAAAAATAAAAAAAAAACATCCTTAGCCTAACATGTGATTACCTAGAGTCTAACAATACAATTCACCAAAATAATTCAATAATAATAAACATGGTTAATACACAAACAATCAAATAATCAAGGTTTAAAATTATTCATTATCTGGCAGGCGCAAAATCAAGAAAAAAAATTTTTTTTTTTCAAAGAAAATTTTAAATTCAAATTTCCAATAAAAATCTTAAATTCCAAAAAAATGTTAACTTTCTTAAAATATTTTTCTTTTCATATTGAAATCATTTAAAATTTGTTTAAAAACAAAAGTTGGATTAACTTCCTTACTAAACATGCCTAGTATGTATATGACCTCACTATCAGCTGATCAAAACTAGGTCAAGTCCACAACCTTGACCTACATACGTTCTGTACACGTTCTATCTGAAAATACCTTTAACATCTGTAACCTTCTGTCTTCCAACACAAAACATAAGAAAATACAATATTTAAAATTAACAAAATATTATTATAAATAACAATTAAATTGACATGTAAATTATTCAAAATAAACACTTTCTAACCTTACATTCCCAAATTCTATCAAAAATTTGTCACTGGTTTCAATTAAACATTTTATATTCTTGTTATAAATCTCTTTCTTTATTTGACAATCTTATTCTCCATTACTTTGGGTGATTTAAATACTCATAACAATTTAATTTACCATTTGGTAGGCCTACATTTATAATCTCTACCCCTTTGACTCTAATACTCATCAACTTTAACTAACATGACACCCATCTCTATCAAAATATCTATCAAAACACTCTAAACTCAACTTACCATTAAACTCAATTCGCCACCTTCTCTCAATATATATAAAAAAATACTCTCTAACCCTTTGTACTTAGGATAAGTGTTCCCCCCCCAAAACTTATTTCCCATTATGTTGGTTCCTGGATTCTACCTAAGGCAACCCCTTCCCACCAAATCGGTCCCTTCCCGTCCCAACCATTATGTTGCGGACTCCCACATTACACTGCCTCCTATTACAAAATTGCCATCCCCAAAAAATCTCAATCTTATTACCTTACTTCAACTACAACAAAATAACATCATCAATTATAAACATCAATATATCCCTCAATACTCTACATATATTCTCCATAACTACTGTGTCAACATCAATACTTCTCAAAATTCTATAACATACATTAACTCAAAAAAATATATTTTTCTCTCTACTACCCCTTTAACTTTGACTTCAACTTGGACTGATCTATATGTCCCACAAAATATTCATCACCCCAAAAACTATCTTTTATTATCTTTCACAAATTATTACTTTATTTCTCACTTTATCAAATTACTTTTCTCATTACTTTAAATAGCATCTGTAATACACTGAAACATTGCATTAAACATTAATTACCTGGAACATTTACAACCAATATAATAGTGACATTTTATTGCTGATCAGCTGACATTCTTAACAAAGTGAAAACACATCTCAAAATTTAGCAAATCACATGAAATATATATATTTATCAATCCTTACTTCTAACCTCCTTGTTTCCCCTTTTGCTGATTCTGATAATTTATGTTACCCGCCTGCCAGTCGGTTTAGTTATTTGCTTAGTTTAAAAAATACACAAATTATATAAAACCTATACTTTCTATCAACTCTTATATCTAACCTACTACAATAAAATATTACATTTAAAACATAGAATGAACACCTTATACTGAATGTATGAGCATATAATTATTTGAGTGGAATACAAGCGTTTTTATTAGAGCAAAATCTAGAGTTGGCAATTTTTATATCAAATTTAAATTCGTGGCTCATCTGAGCAACCCCCTGATCCACGCACAAAAATTATTATTAATAATTATTATATATCATCTTTCAGTTATTATTAAATTTTTTAATTATCATTTTTATTTAACACAATTATTTCAAATCATCTCATTATAAAATTAAAATTTTTTCATCTAAGTTACACCTGTAAACATTTTTATTATACTTGATTAGTACTATAAAGTTTTTATACTCACAGTCCATTTAAAATGACATACACAAAACATATTCACTACACCAATACTTTCACCTCACCTCTGAAACATTTAACACAAATTTTAGTTTAAATCAAACAATTTATCATTTAATTACCAAATTCACCTCTTGCAAAATAATTTAAATTCCTTAGAAATTTTAATTAATTAACATTTAAATAATCAATCAAAATATTTGAAACATATCAAATTATTTTAATTAAATTAATTACTGAAAAATACAAGTTTCATTTCTACCAAAACAATTACAATTAGCCAATTACTGTCTTCAAAATTACTTCTATTTATTTATTTAAATTGCAAAGTATTACTATTATTATTACAACAATTACACACACTTGTTTACTTAACATTCTACAATGCACACAAATAAATTTACTACATTTATTTACAAACTTCTGTCATTAACTGTTCCATTTTTTCCACGCTTCAATGTCCAAATCTGCCAGGTCAAAAACCATAAAACAAAATATTTACAACTGTCCTTTATCGTTTTATAGCCTACCCTCCATCGTCATAGATTAATCTTGGTTTTATATAACATTGTTCAATTTCATTCACACACAAATTACTCTCTTGTGTGGCATAACCATAAAAACCCAATTCATTCATTTTATTAAGATAATCATGCAACAAGTCAACGTTAAGTACATTTGTTAAGTCTCCATCAGTAATTATATTCATTATCGGGTTATTTACTTTTGTATTATCAATTGCATCATTATCATCTAGACACACTTCTAACCTTACTTTCCATTCATCATACTCTCTATTCAATTCATACAATTCTGTTTCTTTATTAACATACAATTCTCTACTTAAATCTCTCTCATCATAATACCAAATCACACTCTCAAAATTATTCCAGACAGAGGGTACACAATTATACAACAAAAATAAACACTTCAAATCTTCTATCAACACTGGACTCTTGCCCTTCTTAAACAATACTTGTGAACACATTAAATCATCATCATAAATAATAAGGGGAAAATTTACCCTCTGCCCCCATTCTACCACTATACTATCTTTCCACTCTCTCTCTAACTCATTAACACATATTAACATCTCATAATCGCATTCTACAAACTCATCGGTACTCTCCTTATCACTCTCAGATACATTTTCGATTGCATTATTATTCTCATTGTTTTCAACATCATCATTATTATGTATTAATTCTTTATCTGGTGCCACATTTTTACACATTTCATTATAATTTTCATTCGTATTATTCTTATTTGGATTCATTACAACTACTCCCATTCTTTCTATACTATGTTCTAATTTCTTCAAACCAGTTCTTATTGTTTCATTGGTATTTTCAACACGTTTATTCATTTCTTGAATCTCATTTTTTAAATCATTAAAATTATGATTTTGTATTTCAAATTTAATACTTTGTTGCTCCAAAATTAATTGCAACATATTCATAACCTTTTCATCTCTATCTATCTCTTGTTTATTTTGGATAGTGTTGGTAGACTTTCTATTTTATCGTCAGTGAGGCTGACTTCATCGTTATTATTTTTACTTTCTCTAGTCAATTTCGGGGTTACTTGAACTCCCGAATCATCTGTACTATTGGATTCATTTACACTACTTATTATTTTATTTTCTCGACTCACGTTTGGAGTCGAGTGGATTTCAAACTCGCTCATGTTACTTGATTCGTTACAATTTTCTATATTAGTCAATTCATTAATTTCATTCTCCTTATTTACTGCCATTTTTTATAATTGATATTTAAAATCTTTTAATTACTCTAATTTTTTGTAATGTACTTTCTATCTCATATTAACTTTGCGTAAATGACGCATTTTTATTTTACTACGCTAACCCTAAAACACACGTTTGCCTCTTTGTAGGTGCGGAATTTAATTTATTAAATTCGTTCCTGTCACGGGCGCCATTGTGACGTTAAATACAGTTTAAATATATAAAATACAAAAATATAATTTATTCCACCTACCTGCAAAGGTTCTTTCTGGGTCCAGAAATCCGATCGCACGAACATCAGACGCAAACATGTGTTTCATAGGTTAGTGAAATGACTTACACTACACATTTTATGAAGAGAAATTATGATTTTTAATTATTAAATATTCCACCGTTAAAGATTAAATTTTTCCAATAAATTTTCTCACATGGTTCTCCAAATTTTGTTACTCTGGTTCATACTTCTTACAATGATAGACTTAAATTATGTTACTTACATCTATGCAGATAGCCCAGCCTGCGTCACGCACTCTCACATTCTTAACAAACCTTTAACACATTGAATCTAATAATATAAAAATACCCCTCCCCAGCCGGCACGCGATTTTAGTTCGCACTGTTCGTTTTACTCATTTTTTACTTGGTGATAGATGAGTTCCGGATTCCACGGTTGTTGTTAACTGAGAACTATTGGTTTCACTGCCGCATAATAATTCATAAAATAGAGTTTAAGACTGGAACTTGGAAAAAATCTGAAGAGCCCCTTTTAGGGCGGTGTCTGGCCAGACACGATCAGTGACGAACTGGTAAAAAGGTCTCTTGCAAGCGGGCGGAAACCGATGTCCACCGCCGATGATACATAGTGGTTTTTGCTGTGTTTTACGCCGAAGATATTTAGACGCTCCTGGCTTGAGATCACGATATGGGCGGGCCTTAATTTGCATATCCTCCAACTCGGATTGTAAGTCTCACAAAAACTTCGTTTCTGCGCCATTTTTGACAGTGTCGGTTGATCTGCTGCGCGTTCCCTCCCGCGCGTATACCTGTGTCATGCGTACAGGCGCATGACCACATTCAACAAAGTTCTTGGAAAACTGAGGTGGCTGCATACCTTGACTGATTTCGCAACGTAATATTGCGTTGCTGCCTTGGTTATAAACTGTTCTATTTGCCACGTGTTCTGGTTTGTTGGAATAAAATTTACACCATACCTTTGTCAATCTCCGAAAATGAAATAAATTTAAAAATACAAATACCCACAATTTTGGACCGTTACAATAGATTCGTTGTGATACATTTACAAACAAAACTTAACAGTCGGAAGTTTTTGTTACTATTAGAAATAATGTTCATAGGTTGGCTGCACCATCACTGATAATAACGATTCTCTTCTCACATCGCCTTTCCCCTCTGACCGTAAGCGTTTCACGCATTTCCATGCCCTTAACTTTCAATTTTGCTATATATGCTAATGCTGTGTAATAAGCCTGTTTATATATTTAAAAACAGAGTCACTACTATATTACCATACAGAGCTCAAAAAATAATAAAACAGTTTAAAAATTTAGTTTAAAAAGTTTAAAATTAAAAAAATGTGACTTTTTTGACCCTGTGGGGGAGGGGTCTGGTCCCGTTCATGCTCCCCCAGTAAATACACCTCTGATTTGCATTAATACATAGGTTTTTACTGTAGTATATAGTAACAATGTGGATTAATTTATTTTTATTTGAACTGATTTTGTTCACAATTACCAATTAAATACCGTGAAGCTAAAATAAGATTATTCATTCACTTATGACTGCATATTTACGTTATTCATACACGACTGCATAGTGTGTCAAATATTCACCCAATTTGTCGAGTTACCCTGTTTTACATAATTATGTTAATAAAGGTTAACTCTATATAGTCATACAATCAACTATTATAATAAAACAATTTTATCTGATCCATATACATTTGTTTAACTAGCAATGATCATAGAACAATCGTGCTCTAAACCAACTAACTGTTGAAGCCATGCTCTAAAATTTGAGATTATAATGTTGTCTTGACGTAACATACCGTAACAGCAGAATTCCACTATGTATATTTGATCTTAACAAATTAATTCAATAAAATTGAATTAATAAAAATTATTCGAAGTGAAGTTGGAATAATTATTTCCCTATTATATCATGTAATTATTTTGTGTGGAGGTTTTATTTTGTATACTAATATAGTGGAACCATTCAGACTGATAAACAAGGAAATAAGAACTTGTTAATTTAAACTGTGGTCCTAATGTACGACACCTGTGTTAGGTTTGACTCGTTTCATCTACTGAAGATGGCAGCCAGTGGTGGTGCTGAAACGTTTGGTTTAATTGAAAACCTTGGACCACGGCCAAACAGCGCGGCAGTTAGTTTAAATTCAAATGACACCGGCAGTGAAAGCCTTCGAAATAAGAACATGTCATATTTTTTTCATTAATTATAATAAAATGCATCATAACATCACAAGTTAAATTATTTTATTGTCATATTTATCATGATCCATTCTGTGTTCAGTGGGCTCATATGACAGATGTGGAAGGTTTATTTTAAGGGTTATCAGACTCTGACGAGTGGGGGGTGGTACAGTCACTAGATACCATCTTTAGAAATGTAGTTGGCGGCGCGACTCTGAGTTTTTTGTATTATTTTTTTGGAGCCATACTTCCTTCTACTGTTACAACCATGCAGAGGTAAAACTACAATGCCAACAAATTTGGAAGCTGTAGAAATGCAACCCACTCAGACAAAATTAATCAGAATATTCAATAAACTTGTGACTGAATTCATTGTCTTTGGACTTAATTTTATACTGTATCTCTGTATCACTGACCTCTTCCATGCTCTAATAACTCACATTCTTGTCGCCCTAAGGGAGTTGGGAGTTTTAGTTCTGAAGGAGGTCTATATAATGTCCACTCTGCACTAAGGCAAAACATACATAGCTGTGATCTGATGTACAGTGTTCTGTGATGGAAAAGAGAAGAATTAGAATTGGAAACTAAGAAGAGGGATTTATGTCAGGCAATACAGATTGTCAAAAATAATTCTACAATATATTTTGCGTTACTAAAACACTACCACCTCTTTGCGATGACACCTTTGACTCATAACAGCAATTCACTTATTAATTAAATTTTTAATGTAAGGAACTCTTTAGCTACTATACAAAATAGGATTTTACTAAAAAAAAAAATGAATAGGCTATGCTGGACATAAAAATAATATAAAGTTATGTGAGTACAAGAAGTAACGATACAAGTTTATTGAGTTCTGTTACAAGTTTTCAGTACAGCTGAATACAATTTTTAAACATTAAAAAAGTTTGAAAACAAGAGATTTCTTTATCTTTAAAGTGTTTAAATTAATGCTATAATTTCTATTGAGCCACTTTGAATAATCTATTGACAGTTACATTCACTTCTGCTTCCTATTTATTACATATGATGTCTACTACAAAAAAAAGTTGCAACATAATATTGAAAGTATCAAATTATAGTTTGTCAAACAATATTTTCATGTGTCAAAAATGTTACGTGTAGGTGCGCGCATGCACACAATGAGGGGAGATAACATTGCTTTAACACATTGAGTACCAACACCATAAGACACCTTAATCCATAATCCATCTCCTGTGGTACCTATCCAGTGAAAATCTTTGTATTTAAACAATGACAAATATTTACTAAAAACAATTACAGCACATTTTATCATTCAATCCTGTCCTGAATAAATTTTTGCAGTTTTATTTTCTACTTTTCAATTAAAGTAAATAAACATAAATTGTTTTCCATAATTATAAGACAAAAATTCTTGAAAATTATGTGATTTCATCTAAACCAAACACATCAGGCCACAGTTTGTAATAATAAAAACATACAATAAAACTCAAAATATCAATAACAACTTCAAACTATGTATACAGGAAAACAGTAAGGTTCGCTATTAACTCTAACAAATATGAACAAACACGGGCTTGGCAACTGCTGAAATTATTTCATGTAAAATGGCTTTTATCAATGCTGCATCTGAATGTGAAAACAAGTAGCAAGAATCCTGTGTTGTTTCTATTAAGAAACAAACTGTCTGAACACATTAAAAAAGTAGGTGGCATAACATTAGCCCATCTGTCAAAATACAGAGTCCATCCACTTGTTGCATAATATTGCACTGTTGGTACTCAAAGTGTTAAAATAATCATTAAAATTATATAAATATAATTACTGAAGTTTTGGACGATGGTTTACTTTAATAACAAACAAAGTCACATCATACTTTTTTCCCCCTAAAGTTTTCATGTTTTTGTACCCACAAATGTAACAAAAGTCATATGAAAATAAAATTTTCCTTTGAAAAATGAATTCACTTTTTAACATATCCTGAAAATGAATTTTAACTGGCTGTAATACATGAAATGCTTTAAGTTTTTGTTAACAGCATCTGGAGGCACTGAATCAATATTTTAAAACATGCACATTTTAACTCAACATAAACTTTAAGTACAGTATTATCAGATGAAAAGAAAATTTGTAATGTGTATTCATAAATGATATGTGTAAGTGTGCAGTTCAGCAGATTATCAAAATTTAATTCTAAACTCTGAGTGACAGTTAAACATATGTGCAACATTACACAGCATACATAACTTCACAAATAAGTTATACAATAAACACTTTTTATGTAAAACTATATTAAGAATGTGATTTTACATGATGGAAATGTTCAATGATAAGACATTAAAATTTATTACTGTCACAAACACAAAAGAGAACAAACAAAGACAACTTCACAACCACTGGTCATACACTAACACAAATGCAAGAAGAATTCAATATACTTTTCAGAATAAAGACTGGCTGTACTAACATTACTACAGTGTGTAAGAAAACAATGTTCACAGTGCTTGCGGCTATAGTTTTCATTACTGTTAACGTGCTTAATACACTCTGAAGATTACAAGTTTTTACAAAACCAGCTTGCAAGAAATCAACCCTATTCACGCAGTCACTTCTTGTTTTCCATTTCCTGTGTTTTGTTCTTTTCCACAAATTTAAAAACAATGAATGAAACTAAAAAAATTATGGTCTATATAAAAGACAAAAGTGTTCTGTTCCCATTAGTTCATGTTAAAACAAATGAGGCCAAGTTACAACACACGTATTCGCCATTACCATGAATAATATGATATACTGTGAATTTTATATTATTTTCAACATCAACAACGAATTAAATGGTACTAATGTGAACAGAAGAAAAATTACAAAAAAGTCAACATGACATGTACACAAAATACAAATTTGATTCATCTATTTATATAAAGCAGACTTTTCCACTACTATCACCAGTGTTAGTTCTGCAAATTTTGAGCTATGTTGTGAACAATAATGTAAAGAAATTCACGCTTATAATTCTGTATTTATATTTTAATAACAAATCTCAAATTTCAAAACTTATTCTGTAAGTAATTATCACTGACTAAAATAATTTATAATTATTGCCTTTATTTCATATCTTACATTCAAATAATCGCCTTTCATAATGCTGGATGGCATATAATTAATTAACAGATTTATTACCAATATATCTAACAGATACCTAAAAACAACAACTGTTACAAAGGATGTATTCTTCAGAATTACAAATGAAGATGAAACCTTTTTAACTACACATAAATATTCCCTTAAGCTTTAAAAAACACACACAGGTCTTATAATGAAAGAAAAATGTTTGGAGATCACCTCACAAATTAGATTTGTAAATACGCAACATACATGTTACTTGTTGACCGACATGAATCCGGAAAAAACTTGGTAGAATCTGTTAAATATTTTAAACCATCCACCATCATCTGCTTAGCCACACTAATGCTGTGAACATTTATATCATTTTCCCAAGATTTAACTAAACTAGTGCGCTCCTTCTGATATGCATATAAAAGTTTCATAACGCTGATTTTTTTTAGTTCCTTATCATCCTCCATGTTACTGAAGTTTGATAAAATATTTAAATTTTTATCCATCACCCAAAGTAATAAATAATGTGTATTTATATCATTAACTTTGGTAGTAACTACCAATTTACAAACTGGTCCAACTGCTTCTTTTACAACAATTTTGATAACAGATATGAAATCATTTAAAGGTGTCACATCTAAAACCTGCCTGTCGGCAGATACAAACCCCACAGTACAGTTCCAGAGTTTTGTGGAGTTCTTTTCACTTATGCCAATCCATGAAAAGCATTTTTGACAGTATATGACAGTAGCTTGTGATGGGTTCTTTAGTAGCTTATTGGTTATAGTAAAAGAGTAGTTTCCATACAGGCAATCTGTATAACATGGATTTGTTATATTGTCAAATGAATTATCAAGTACATCATGATTATGACAAAACACATCATCAAGACTCCACCCTTCTGACGGCAGTGGTAAAATTCGTTCAAACTGTATAATTTTGGTTAAATGATTACCACAACATTTACATACAATATTCACTGGTTCCTTCATTTGTACATCTGGTATATATTTGGAAACATGGACATTTGTCTCAGTTACAGAGTCACTAATATCTGAAAGAGGTTCAATCTGTATTCTGAAGAACAAATTTTTGTTTTCAAATTGTAGTCCAGATATAGTTTGTGGCTTCAGCTTAACTGCACAAATTACAAAAACATGTTCTTTTGAAAATACATTCAAAATAATCCGAGAAGGTTCCACTGTTAACTGTAAAGATTCATCATGTTTCTGAATAGTGTTACTAAACTGCAGAAATACATTACACACTCGCAGCTGTGGCCGTACTTCAATTACTGCTTTCAATTTGATCATCTTTCTGCTTTTCCTTTAATGGCACCTTTTCTACAATACCTGTAATATCAATAAATTCAATTTTGTGCATGCTCATAAACAGAATAAAGAAAAACGATTCATTTCTACTTGTTACAGAATAAAATAGCATATTTATGTGTATTCACACTTAAAAACATCTTTGATTTTAAACACACACACACACGCTCTGGTTAGATAAACTGCAGAAACGTAAATGTTCACCTTTCTCTTCATAGCGAAGAAACAGATTGTCTGTTTCCTTGATCATGAATGGTAATACTGAATGCTGATAGTAGTCTGATCTTAACTGTAGATTACTGATGACAGTACTCAGAATGTGTGATCTTTCTGCATATATACCTGAAACAAATACATAACACAATACAGAAAAACTTGCCTAATTTAAAAGTTCATTATGTAGCAATTCATTCAATTCTTAAATTATTAATCGATGGTGCTATATACTCACTACAAATTATAATACTTCGAACAATAGCCATCGTAAGTTAAAATTAATAAACATGATGTTTCGACCTCTGTAGAATCAGAGGTAGTTTTCAGGCAAACATTAAATTAATACAAAGATAAATCTACCACTAACAAATAGATAGCGTCAAAAAATCTAAACCTGTTATAAAATATAGTGCTAAAATAATAATAATAATAATAAAACAGCACTCATCATTACATCAAAGAAGGATTCCTCCCATGGTTGCAACATAAACAACCAATTATTATTATTTTGGCATTATATTTTATAACTAAGGTTTGGATTTTTTGACAATATCTATTTGTTAGTGATAAATTTATCTTTGTGTTAATTTATTCTTAGCCTGAAGACGACCTCTGATTCTATAGAGGTCGAAATATTGTGTTTAATTAATTTTAACTTACGATGGCTAATGTCTGAAATCTTACAACTTGTAAGTCATTCATATTCTATTCTCAAACATACAATAAACTGTTTGTTAATTTAAAAGAAACTGACCAATGGTGAAGACAAAGAAAGCACGTTCGGTTGCATAGCCTCAAGCAGATGAGTATATAGTAAAAAAACGCCAATGTGATACAGAAAAGAAGTATTATATTTTCCTAAGACATAAGACTATGTGATATCTGTTATTATACTAGTGCTGGAAACAGGTACTTCTAGTACATGAAAATTCACATGTAGAGCACACACATACTCATTTAGTATAGTTCCTGTTCTTGACACATTAATAAATTAATTTTGTATAATGTACAATCAAGATGTCCACACACACACACACACACATGTGCGCTCTGACTAATTACTGTATCTAGGATATTCTTACAAAGCTACTGAACAATTCACTTCACTCTGAGGCGTACACTAAGGATTGGACTCCAAACAAAGTAATAAAACTTCCAAATTTTTATCTTAAAAAAGTCTAATAATGTCATGTGGAGTATGAAGTTAATGTAAATTTCGTCTAAAATGAATGTGCTACTTGTAATCAAAAATTTTAATATCTGACTGCATTAGAGGTCAAAATGGGATTCATATTTAATGGGAATTTAAATCTAAACATTGATATGATATACAATCTTATACATTTCTCCTCAAGGGGTTGCTTAACATGGTATAACTGCTAAATTTATTAGTTCATTGGAGTTAACCACTTGCCTTACAAGTTTTTCACATATTACCATCCCTAAAAAACTGCATTTTTTTATTTAATAATTTTAATAGCAGATACTTGCCTTTTCAGAAAACGTAAGAAAAAAAATTTTTCAAAAAACCGTATTTTTTTACTTAAAAAAAAATCATGAATTATTAACCCGAGTTTACTCCTAAGACATAAAAGTAAAAAACATTTTGAAAAATACTTAGGTTTTTTAATCGCTGATGCTTAAAAATCACTTTAAATACCGTATAGGCCGAATATAAGAAGATGATTTTTTCCATAAAATGCCCTTCTGAAAACCATACTCATCTTATATGCGCAACCTAACATTTAAACATTTTGTGTTACATGCCTAGTGTATTTTGTAATTTGTATTTTGTATTTTGTAGCATGAATCAACACGCGCGTTTTATAATGAGCTCAAGGTGAAAATCCCAAGCACACTTTCACCACTGCACGGCTGAAGTATCGTATTGTGTCACAGACATTAAAAGTTGTTCACTTTAAGGCCCCTTTTATGCATCAGATTCAAATCGTACGATAAGTTTTTTGCATCTGAGTTGACTCCAATTTTTATCGTGTGTCAAAAATATTGGAAGTGGGTGTGAACAAACTCTATCAGTGTTGCCGTCATCAGTACTGAAAATGAATCCGTGAGTGTTGTATGCCGCTTATCGGTTTGTTTTTATAAGCTTCGGAAGTGTGATTCCATAGTGCTCTCCTGTTCTGGATGTCATCAGTGAGCATTTCTGTATTACTGTCTTCCGTATTTACAAAACAATTAATAAAATCACACCACAATGTGAATACACTGATTACTTGGCACAACTGGCCTCGTCGACTCTAGCCAAGCAAGAAGGTTGGCAGCACTGATGTCTGAAAGTCATATGATAAAAAACTCGCGTAAGTGCATAAATGAAACCATTACGACCCATGTATCTAAACAACTCGCCCGATATTTTATCGGATGCATTTCCTAGGACACCGCGATATGTTTTTGAGTACGGAACAATAAATTTAACTTAACGGCCCATTTGTATCTGTTATTCTACATGACGTACTTGGGCTGGTGTAAACGTATGATGCGGTGTCCAGGTCTGTGTTTATGACGTCGGACTACACTTGCACAACGCCTACCTGCAGATTATACTAACAAATTGATCGCTTATCAGCGATATATTATAAAACTGAGGAAAGCCCACAATTACGTGCTTGACCAAATGGCAAATGCTGACCAAACACCAGTGTTTTTCGATATGCCGTCAAATGTTACTGTGGACAGAAAGGGTGTAAAATCAGTTATAATTAAATCTATAGGCAACGAAAAGTCACACAATACTGTGATGCTAGGAGTTACTGCCAATAGAAGAAAACTTCAGCCATATGTTATTTTGAAGAGAAAAATGCTTCCGAAGGAACAGTTACCAGCTGAGATTGTTTTTAGAGCACAGGAAACGGGGTGGATGACTGACGAGCTTATGGCAGATTAGCTTAAGGTTGTTTGGGGACGACGACCAGGTGCTTTACTAGGGCAGAGAGGTAGTTCTTTCATGGTCACACAAGTGAGAAAATAAAGAAGCTGGTTGCAGAAATGACCTCTGGTCTTGTTATAATCCCATGGGGAATGACTCCTCAGGTCCAAGTTTTATATGTGGTTGTTAATAAACCATTTAAGGACTATTTACGAAAGAACTATAGTGACTGGTTAATTAATGGAAACCATGCATTGACTCCGACAGACAATGTACACTCACCCACTTTTTTACCAACCATACCCACCTTTATAATACTTACTCTGCGATCTATTCTTCATACTTACCTTACACTTCACCAGCATATTACAGGGTCGCCAACATATTTTGAGGTTAACATATGTAAACCATTTTACTCTTTGCATTAAATAACACTTGCATAATTTAAATACTTTAGTTCCCTAGACTCAGAAGATCCTATAGGCTCATTTAGGCGAGATTTTGATGGTGGAAACAGGTTAGGTTTTGGCGCAATAATTTATACTGAACACGTGGTCATGTTGACATTGAACTTTGCATTTTATTTGCAGTTACAAATTAAAAGATTACTAACTCTATTCACCCTGTGATTAACATATCACCCAATAGTGAACACACATAATTATTATTTAAACAAACTAAACTTACTTAATTCTATTAAGGCGAACCAGTACCTCGCTTTCACTCTCTCTCACTCTCTTAAAACCCTCCTAAATTTGAGATCTCATTGATCTCATTATTATCTGAATGGAGTATTTTAGAACTGGGTAAATAGTTATTAATTGTTGTTTGGTCAACCTAGTTTTAATAGTACTTATCTGTAGAAGTTATTCCATTGTTGCGACATTACTTGTTCAGTTCACTTTTGCTCCAACACTCACAAAAACTGTTCAAAACTGTTAATTAATTTTGCCAATTGCTTTTACACTTGAAGAGATTTATTTACCACTGTTTTATATTCATTTTCACACTTTTTTGTAGGCCTACACTGAATTTTGTCCGCGGACTTGGTTCAACACTTCAACACCACCGTACGGCGTTTGGATGTTGTACGAACTGGGCGAATGGCGATCGGTGATCGTATACTATACGGGCTGGTCACGTGGTCCCCTTCGCTCCCCACTACCCCTCTCATTTGGATCCATCGAAGAATCTAGATGTTTTTAAAAGTCAGACCTGTGTTTCGTTATTGAAAAACACGTGTTCCCTTCATGCTATTATCGTGATGTCAGACGGGACACAAAATTCCTTACCTTATAAGGTTCGGTTATTGAGTTTTGAGAAGGCAATGTCTACGTCACACTGGCTGATTCATACCATTCAGATTTCTAAAGTCATATTTTATTAAGGGTTACATAGATCGTGTACTATTGCATAATATTAAAATGATTCTACCCATTTTGTACCGTCACAATAACCCCTCCATGAGAGGTTTTATGCCAAAGAACAAAAACTCTCATTGACAAAACCTAAAAGGATCAGCTCGGATATGGGGCCATGACCCCCCTTATTTTCTTATTAAACTCATGGGTTACTCATCCCCCTGATCCAGTGACTGTGGCCGCAGTTGCATGACTTTACTGGACTTCGTGCCTTAGGATCCCAACACCATAAAACCAGACAGGCACTAGACGCCCCTGCCCTGATGCGCTGGCCAGCACAGGGTCACCACCACAGTACCACCAGACTCTGAAACAATCAATAAAACATTACACTAGATGGCCTTTCACTATTCCATATCCTGAACTGATTTGGTTTCCTCTTAGCCGCACTGGTTTGCCCCCTGGCTTTTTCTTAACTTCTAATATACAAATACCCTTATTTCGAGGTACATTCTTAACACAAACTGATACATTTTATGTAACCTCTTAACATTGACATACTCTTGAAAGTTATAATTCCAACTTCAAAAATGATTTACTAATTCAAGTCTGAATTCAAGTAAACAATAATTTCATCTTATTTTTTTCATTTAAACATCTCATTTTATATCTCAATTTACTCATCATTAATGCAGATTACTACTGCTATCTTTATACAATACAAAACCTGGTTATATAAAACAGCAAATTATGCAATACAACAAGTACAGTCAACAAAATGTGTATTTCAACACTGTATTATAGTGATTTAATCATCACTCTCTCTCTACTGTACTATTCATTTTAAACTCCTCCACTCACATCATTTCATAATATCCACCCCTCAAAATAAACATTACCATCATCATGTTAACATGAAACACTTCAACTCTGAATTTCTATTCAACACTTCAATCATCACATTTTAATCATTTACCATTTATTATACGATTCCAATCTACACAATTTCTCAAATTTCCTACCAAGATTTCTATCTTGTAAATTAATTAAACCATCTCAAATTAGTTTAATTCCATTATAAAAATTCATAATTACATAAATATCGATTATTACTAACAATCAATCCTCATTCTCATAATACAGTCAATCAGAATTATTAATGTTGAGTATACATCATACAACACTCTGTATCCTCTGATACCTTATCATAATAACAACATAACCTAACACATAAGTACATTTAACACCAATACAAATTTATATACAATCTACGTCATATCATACTGTACAGGTAGTCCCAGTTATACGCGGTAGATGCGTTCCGGCGAAGTGCCGTGTAAAGTGAAACCGCGTATAACGGGGACTATTTATAGACTGGCTCGATAGTGGCAAATAAATGTCATACAGCTTAGTATTGATATTGATCAAGTAGGCTTACGTTAAAAAGGATTTTAGTAATTAAAACAAACGGTTTTGTTATTGAAATTAATTTTATTTATTGACGAAATACACAACAAAATCAGTATAAACAATACAGCAAATGAAAAATTTGTATAGTACTGTATCACACATAAATTGAGTAAATTATGTTAAATAAAGGAACAGTAAGAGGTTATAAAAATAAAAAAGTTATCAGTACAATAGTTTATACCAAATTAAAATTACTGTAAAATATTTTGAAAGAAATTCAGTTTTTACTTACATTTAAGATTATTACTTGTGACCAACATTTTCTGTAGGCTCAGAAGAGCTTGTTTCCTGTTCATTTTACACAACACTGCTTTGTGAAAAAAAGTTTTTTATGGACAGTTGAGCTGAGGATTTTAACTTCGAGTTATACAGTTCACGGTGATACTTTTCAATTAATTGATAATTTAATAAAATAAATAAAATATGGTTGATATTATTTTTATTCAAACTTTATTGTCTAACTTTGTCAGGCGCCATCTTGTATGGCCAACTGCGTATAATATACGTATAATAAGTGTACTTACCATTTTGGGGTTCTTTTTAGGCGAACTCAGGAGATCAGAATTGGTTGTTTGAAATGACTACTTCGATCTACTATACTCAAACAAACTTGTGTTTATTCATAATTTAGTTTTACTGTTGCATATTAACGACAATGACAAAATTACTCCTCCCATCTTTTATACTTTTACTATTTTAACATTGACCGTGTACATGCTTTATTCTGACCACAACTTTCAAAACATTATTGATAATTAAACTGTTGAACACTAAAACAAATACTGTAAAGAAATAATACTCAACTAACTTCTCTTAACTTAAACCAGCGCCTTTGTAATTACATAATTCAAACTCACCCATACACACTCACACACTTTCACATTAGATAAGTTATATTCCCATTAGAGCTCATATTTTGAATTAAATTTTCCCCCTCTGTTCTTGTACTGTATGAAAATAATAAAATTTGTTAATTTACTTTCCTGTTATTACGTTGAAGGTACCCTCCTACAATGTCTTCTCGTATACACGCACTGATTTATTGCCGAACTGTTATATGGTGATTTATTTATTATTTTCTCACTGTATCTACTCGGTTTCAAAAAAAACTGTTTTAGATGATCAAATATCAAAAATTTTTTTATGTTGCGGGCGCTACAAAGAACTTCGCCCAAACCGGCAAGCCGGGCAGACGCGACAGTTGTTTTGCGTCCGATCTGTTCAGATGTTATAGTCCGACTGCTTTGTTTGCTGTGTGTTACAACGCTGCTGGAGTTGACACACCCTGCATTCCTCGTTATGTCAGGCGTTGACGTAACGTTCGCCTGATGTCAGTTACATAACTTGTTTTGCTGTTTTACATGTCATTTGTTGACCTTGGCACAATTCCAGTTTGTTAAATCTGTTCGCTTCAATAATTTAAGAATAATCGTCACATATTTACAGTCCCAAGCAGTGCTGCCACTGTCACTTCCGTCGTCACCACTAAATTTACCTTTCGTTTATAAATTTTGTCCCTATCGTTAAAAAATATTATTTACTTTATGAAAAAAATATACAAATTGCTTTATTACCCCAAAAACAGGCCCGTTACAATAACCCCTCAATGAGATATTTTATGCCGAAGCATAAAAAATCTCATTGACACATTCATACTTGCTAGAGGGATCAGCCAGGATATGTCGCCACAACCCCCTGTATGGTTTACAAAAAATATAATCAACTCACCCTTGGTCTGGTGACTGTGACCGCATCTGAATGACAATACTGGACTTCTCTCTCGAGATCCCAACACCGTAGAGTCAGACAGATAATTAACGCCCCTGCTCTGACGCGCTGGCCAGCTCAGGTCCGCCGCCACAGCATCCCCAAACACTGAAACAACAAATCAAATATCAAATAGTGGCCTTATACAACACCATATCCCCAACTGATCTGTTTCCCCCTAGCGGTGCTGGTTTGCGCTAAGAAGCACTGGTTTTGTTTTCTCACTAACTGCTAACCTGTATATCAGAATACCTAACAACTTAACATGATACCCCTTTTAAAATTCCATAATCTCATTCTATCTACTTTCTCTTGTTAACTTTTATCCCAAAATTCAAAATTATTGCCCTGATTCCCATCAGAATTTAAATAAACAGACGATTGACTCATAAACATTTCCCATTACCATATCACATTTCTCTCATCCCCAATTTAAAATGCATTTAAAATATTTAACTTCATAAAATTCTCTTAAATACTAACAAACACAATATAACATAAGAAAACATAGTACATTAATAATTCACACTGTTATTATCATCTTAAAATAAACAATTTATATTTAAAATTTACACACTTTACATCATTGAATTTGCATATAAAATCATAAAATTTACCTTTTAATCTCAATTTACTTTTATGAATTCGTTTCTCAAAATTTTTTTTTTTTTTTTTTTTTTTTTTTTTTTTTTTTTTTACATAACCTTTCATTTATTATTCCCTTTCATTAATTTGGGTGATTCTACGTTATTCATTATAATTCACTTTATCAACTTGGCATTTACTCATAATCTTACCCCTTTTATTACTCTAACGCTCCCTTACAAAATCTTTAACTAGTATGACACCCCTCTATCAAAAAATCTACTGACCCTTCTCTATCTCTTACTACTTACTACTTTAACTCAATTCGCCACCTTCTACTCTTATATAAAAAAAAAATACTCTCTAGCCCTTTGTACATAGGATACGTGTCCCCCCCCCAAAAGCTCAATTCCTGTTCTCTGGTTCCTGGATTCTACCTAAGGCAACCCCTTCCCACTAAATCTATACCAAATCCCGTCCCAACTCATCATCATGTTGCGGACTCCCACATTACACTACCCCCTACTACAAAATTGCCATCCCCAAAATCTCAATCTCATTACCTTACTACAACTTCAACAAAATAACAACATCAATTATAAACAACAATATATCACTCAAAACTCTACATAAATTCTCCATTACTACTGTGTCTCCACTTATACTCAAATTCTCTATTACTTGTATTTCATCTCTCATTCTCTTTAATACCCCAATATTTTTCAACTTGGACTGACTCAAACGTTTTACTCAAATAATTACTATCACCCAACTTCTCTCTTTTGCAACCCATTGAAAATTTTAACTATCATAACTTTATTTCATTTTATTTTAAAATCTAAAAACACATTGAAAACATATCATATTTTTATAATCCTTATTCCTAACATACTAAATGCGATTAACACAATAAGATATAATAAACACAATATAGGAAGTATGTAGTGCATCTATTTTTCAAATCAAAACAAAATTATTGAGTAGCGAATCCTCATTATTAAAATACAACAAATTTCTAATACGTTATCCCCTTGGATAACCTCCCTGCCACACACACTATGACCCCCCCTGGACTGTGGCGTCCACAAGGACTGAGGTTTTGGAGGAATGTGACATCTCCGTGTCCTTGCTTCTGCGTTAAATTTTAAAGATTTAGATATAATATCTGTGTCAATAGTTATGCGCCCTTGATCCGGGTCTACCACCTGGCTTTGCTGTCCCTCCTCGGACAGAGTGGCAGCCGCTGTTCCCTAGTTTGGTGATTCCCCTTAATTTCACCCCCCATCAATTTCTAAATACACCTTGACAACGATAACAGCTATGGCCAGTATGGTCAGCGCGTAATCGTAATGTGCCCCAACCATAGCTGTTAAAGCTAACCCAATTCCACGGTCAAGGTTCAGTGAGGCCGTGACCGCCCGAATAGTTGGGGAATCACAAGTAACATCTCTTGTAACACTAAACTTAAGTATTTATACTTAAATGACATTATTAGTATACACTAAACACACAATTCTCCTTTAAAATAATTTGTATCAAAACTTAAAAACATTCTTGTTTAAAATTTTGCATTAACTTTTTATATATCATCATTTCATTATTTATCCTTCGCTGTAATTAAATTACTCAAAATTTTCAAATTTATTATTAATCTATATTTTTAACCATTATGATATTCCACAAACTAAACCATTTAACATTTATTTATTTATTCATTAATTATTATTAAATTGAAATATCTTCAAAGAATTTAAATACATCAGAAAATTCAATTTTATAACCTTTTAAATCAATCACAATATTCTAAACATCTCAAATTATTTACTTCAATTGATTATGAAAACACAACATATTTCAATTACTATCAAAATTTTACAAGTCATCAATTATTGTCTTCAAAATTATTTTTATTACTTAATTAGAATGCAAAATATTAATAATATTATTATTATTATCACAACATTTTCTAATACATATACACCTAACATTTCATACTACACACAAGTGAATTCACTATATTATATTTACAAAGTATACGTCAATAACTGTTCAATTGTTTCACACTTCATATGTCCAAATCAGCAAGGTCGTTACCAAAATTTACAGTATTCAACAATGTCTATACACTGATATTTTAGCTCACCCTCCATCGTCATATAGATATCTAATATATTTGTAACATATATCATTTTTATCCACATACCATTTATTATTATTATTATCATAATAATCTATCAACTTTATTTCATCCATTATACCATTATAATTGATAGGGTTATTCCCTATTAATAATTCATAAACCTTGTCAACATAAGTCATTATCGTCCCGTCTCCATCAGTATTATTGGTCAATGTCAGGTAAGTTGTTTCATCATTTTTATATTTATATACTATTACGTCAGGTAAGTCATTATCAAAATAATTCTCTATCTCTCTTTTGACAGGTAAGTATTTTATATTGTTCATCTTCACCCCTCCTAACCTTTCTCTCAATTCATCATAATTTCTTTTTAACTTATACAATTCTATCTCTCTCTCAATACACAAATTTCTCTCTAAATCTCTCTCATCACACCATATCACGCTTTCACAATTATTACAGACAGAGGGTACAACATTATACAACATCAATATACACTTCAATTCATCTACCAATACGGGTCTCTTGCCCTTCATAAAAAACAACATTTGTGAACACTCTGGTTCACAAAAATTAATAAAAAAATTTACCCTCTGCCCACATTCAACTACTATATTATTTTTCCACTCTCTTTCTACTTCATCAATACACATTAACATCTCATAATCACATTCTACACATTCATCAGTATTCTCTGATATGACATTTTCAATTACACTATTATTTTCAACAACATCATTACTATTTATTAATTCTCTATCCAATATCATATTTTCACACTTGTCATTACAATTTTCATTTATTTTATTTTTCTCTGGATTCATCACAACTACTTCCATTCTCTCCACACTCTGTTCTAATTTATTTAAACTGGTTCTTATTGCTTCATTAGTACTTTCTAAGCATTTATTTAATCCTTGAACCTCATTTTTCAACTCGTCAAATTTGTTATTCAATTCTCTAAAATTACTCTCTTGTTTTTCTACACTATTGTACATCATATCATACAATCTTGCTAACATAGTATCATTATCAGATTTCTTATTTTGATTTCCTAAAATAGGGGTTGAATGAATCTCAACTGTCTGTATTATTTTTGACTCCTCAAGACTATTGTCATTTGTTTGAATTCCAGAGTCGCTACTTATCTGACTTTCTATCTGATTGTCAGATAAGCTGACGTCATTATTATCTGCCATTTTTTATAAATCTTTTAGATATATATTTCTTTATAAAATATTATTACATGTAACACATACTTATAAAAAAAAATATTCTACTTACCCATACTACAAAAACATGACATAACCTTACTACTTATACGTCTATTTTACGTACACACAAAAAATTTTATTTCCTATTCCAAACAACCATTCTGTTCTCCACGTGGCCTATATTTATATAAATTTATTCATATAAATTGTCCCTACATTCAGGAGCCATTGATACTTTTCAATTAATTGATAATTTAATAAAATAAATAAAATATGGTTGATATTATTTTTATTCAAACTTTATTGTCTAACTTTGTCAGGCGCCATCTTGTATGGCCAACTGCGTATAATATACGTATAATAAGTGTACTTACCATTTTGGGGTTCTTTTTAGGCGAACTCAGGAGATCAGAATTGGTTGTTTGAAATGACTACTTCGATCTACTATACTCAAACAAACTTGTGTTTATTCATAATTTAGTTTTACTGTTGCATATTAACGACAATGACAAAATTACTCCTCCCATCTTTTATACTTTTACTATTTTAACATTGACCGTGTACATGCTTTATTCTGACCACAACTTTCAAAACATTATTGATAATTAAACTGTTGAACACTAAAACAAATACTGTAAAGAAATAATACTCAACTAACTTCTCTTAACTTAAACCAGCGCCTTTGTAATTACATAATTCAAACTCACCCATACACACTCACACACTTTCACATTAGATAAGTTATATTCCCATTAGAGCTCATATTTTGAATTAAATTTTCCCCCTCTGTTCTTGTACTGTATGAAAATAATAAAATTTGTTAATTTACTTTCCTGTTATTACGTTGAAGGTACCCTCCTACAATGTCTTCTCGTATACACGCACTGATTTATTGCCGAACTGTTATATGGTGATTTATTTATTATTTTCTCACTGTATCTACTCGGTTTCAAAAAAAACTGTTTTAGATGATCAAATATCAAAAATTTTTTACATTTTTTTATGTTGCGGGCGCTACAAAGAACTTCGCCCAAACCGGCGAGCCGGGCAGACGCGACAGTTGTTTTGCGTCCGATCTGTTCAGATGTTATAGTCCGACTGCTTTGTTTGCTGTGTGTCACAACGCTGCTGGAGTTGACACACCCTGCATTCCTCGTTATGTCAGGCGCTGACGTAACGTTCGCCTGATGTCAGTTACATAACTTGTTTTGCTGTTTTACATGTCATTTGTTGACCTTGGCACAATTCCAGTTTGTTAAGTCTGTTCGCTTCAATAATTTAAGAATAATCGTCACATATTTACGGTCCCAAGCAGTGCTGCCACTGTCACTTCCGTCGTCACCACTAAATTTACCTTTCGTTTATAAATTTTGTCCCTATCGTTAAAAAATATTATTTACTTTATGAAAAAAAATATACAAATTGCTTTATTACCCCCAAAACAGGCCCGTTACAACGGTAGCACTTTATAACATGTTCAACTTCTCTTTTAACTTTTCCACTTCTTGTTTCATCGGGATCATTGTTCTCAAAGTAGCTTAAAGCATTATTGATCATTTGGAAAGCCTCTGACATCCCTTTACCAGTTAACACTTTAACACATTCAGGTTCTTCATCTTCCTCGGACACTTCCACACAATTTTCGTCTTCCATGGACAGCAGGTCCTCGTTGCTTTGATAATCTTCTTCTTGTAGAAGCGCAGAAACATCTTTCTCGTCAAAATCAGTGAATCCAACTTGGTGAGTCAAGTTCACTATTTCTTTGGTCGTTTGAGAGACACCATCAGTTTCTTCACTATTGTTGATTGATTCCACCGTAACCTGAGGCCATAGTTTTTTCCACACCCTGTTCATACAGTGAAGTGTCAGTCCTTTCCAACATTTATCTATGATTTCAATAGCCATCTTAATATTGAACTGTTTCCAGAATTCTTTAATTGAAAGCTGGTCATTAGCATCACATGAGTTTATGAGTTGTGAGAGTGTCTCCTTAAGGTAGTTGGCTTTTAACGCTGAAATTACGCCTTGGTCCATAGGCTGCAATATGGAAGTAGTGTTAGGGGGAAGAAACACAACCTTGATGCTTTCATTCACCTCACATATTTCTGAGGGATGGCTGGACACATTATCCAAAAGAATCAAAACCTTAAACTCAATGTTTTCCTTTTCACAGTAGCGTTTTAGTTCCTCTTGAAGCTCTTGTGAAACATAATCATAAAATATTTTTCCTGTCATCCAACCTTTCTTACTAGATTTCCAAACCACAGGCAGTTTACTTTTATCGTAACCTTTAAGTGCTCTGGGGGTTTCTGATTGATAAATCGTCAATGGTTTTAATTTGCAATAACCAAAGGCGTTGCCCCCAAAAAGCAATGTGCAACGGTCTTTAGCAGCTTTGAAACCAGGTGCAGTTTTTTCTTCAATAGAAATAAAAGCTCTGCTTGGCATTCTTTTCCAATATAGGCCATTCTCGTCTAAATTGAAAACTTGCTTTGCCATATAACCACCTTCTGCAATAACATTTTTAAATGTAGTTTCTCTGAATTCATCAGCTCCTTCATTATCAGCAGAAGCAACCTCGCCTGTAACTTTTAATCTGTGAAAAGCGATGCGAGCCTTAAAACGGTTGAACCAACCTCTACTAGTGTTAAATGTTGGTGGATTTTCATTGTCTTGTGTTAATTCTGCATAAAGACTTTTAGCTTTTTCTTGAATGATTGCCATAGAAATAGGCGCATTCCGCTGGTTGTGGTGTTCAATCCAGGTAGACAAAAGCTTTTCCATTTTTTCCATTGCATCTGATCTCGATGTAGCTACTCTTGCGACACTTAAATTCGTACGAGATTCAACACTTTTACGAATTGCGTCTGCGTTCGATCGGAACGTCCTTATAGACGACTCTGGAAGACCCATTACTCGCTGAATATCGACAACACGTTCGCCTTTATCGATATGTTTTAAAACTTTCAGTTTAATCTCCAATGAAAGAGAATTTCTCGCATGTTTTTTAGTACTCGCACTTGAATGTTCCTTGCGTTTTTGTGACATTTTCAATAACTCAACAACACTGAACGAAATGTCACACTCACCACTCAATGAAACGTGAACAGGAAATAATTGCTAGATGAGGTACATAGCACAGTGCTACTGACAGCGATCGATAGCGAGAGGTGACTGACTACGTTGTAAAAATAGACAAACACAGACAATGACAGCAAGTAGGGGTGGGGAGAGGCAAGCGGTATGAGACCACTGACCTTGAGGAGAGAGAACAGCGCGTCACCGCCCCTCCATTACTAACTGTACACTTCAAACAATCACCGCTTTGGCGCAACTCAACTCAAATACAAAACCCTTCAAGGAAATTTTTTTTTTTTAAACGCGTAATTTTTTTTAAACGCGTAAAAGCGAAATCGCGTAAAGCGGGACCGCGTATAACGGGGACTGCCTGTATATCTAACCTCCATCATCAAAGATTAATCTGACATTAACATATTCATTTTTTATTGATTTTATTATACAGTAAACCCTCGATTTAACGGACAGAATTTGTCAAAAAAAAACTGGAACATCAAAGCATGATAATGTTTTTAGGCTTTTGAAACGTATAATGTGCATAAACTGCAGACTCTCCTGTTCTGGCTATATTGCTTGGCTATCGCAGCATTCTTTCGTTTCTTTTCTTCTTGTTTTGAAACACGCAGATTTTCTCATCTTCAATTGTATTTGATGAGAACGGAGTATTCATCAAGAATTCATTTAATTCTTCACGATCCCTGTCTTTGCGTTGTCGTTGATGCAGGCGTCGCACACGTTCAGTGGAAGACATCACGACGACTAACACTGAACAGTATACGCTGATATGCATCTTATTTCACTGTGAAATATTCGTCCATTGGCTAATACAGCAAGCATTACAGTGGCACGTAATTTTTCATTTCCCGTAATCGTTACTGTTACAGATTTGGTTCCCTTTTGGTCCACCGTAAATAAAAAATACGGGCGATTCATCGGCATTTTCCATGTGTTCAAGTGAATAATTATGCTTCTGCGTAAATGAATGACAAACCGCTGATACTGTAGGAGTTTTTCTTCATAGTCACTCGGTAGTATTAGCACGAGTGATGTACGTCATTTTAGCACAAATCCATTTCACAGCATCATTCGTCTTATACACCCGAAGCTGGCTTTGAAACCGGAGACTTTTAATTCTTCTGCGATTTCTAAAGCTTTTAATTTTAAAACATGTCTAGTGACAGGGAGTCCTTGCCTTCTTAAAAGCCATACATATTCACAGACGCTGGACTCTACTGCTACAAAACGCCCAACTTGAGGTCCCACGAATGCTCGTCGCGCAGTATTTGCATTTAAAAGTCATTCCTTCTGTTTTCTCCATCGTCAAATACAGGATTCATCAATATCGAATTTCCTTGCGGCTTCGCGATTGCATGTTTTTTCTACATTTTGTTTCACAATTAATTTATAATTCGCATCGTACGGGTTACGTTTAATTTGATTTGACTGCGTGCCTTTAGTCTCCACAATATCTCTCATACCGCAAACACACTACAAAAACGCCAAATGAAAACAAAGTACAGATAAGCGATGTTGTCGCTGTTACAATAGAAAACCACACTGGCAGTTTACCCGTTATTTAGAAACATGTTACCCACACCCCCTCTACTCATCCTTTGTCTTGCTGCCTACAGAAGGGTGCGAGCACGCGCGCGTGCGCACACACTTACACTTTATCTTCCTATTCTTTCTTCAGTTTGCTGTTAAAACATTCGGTTGTAGTCATAAATCATAACGCCAGAGTTAACTACAGCCAGGCAAACTGCTGTTGCTTAGGCAGTAAACAACTCATATAGATACCAAAAGCGTTCGTCCCGCCAGAAGTCAGGTATAACTTCGAATTTTGTTAGCGCGCAAATGCAAGCCGCAGGCCAAATTAGCGACCTTGTTTTTAGGAGAAAAAGTGCGGCTTGTATTCGGAACAATACGGTATGTGCATGATATTAATAGTATTAAAATTTCAAGTGTTAGGGGCCTATTTGATTTAAATATATCATCAAAAAACAAAATTTGCGATTTAACAGACTTTCAATTTTACGGACACCCCTCAGCCCCAATTAGTCCGTTAAATCGAGGGTTTACTGTATTATTACTATCAATATAATGACTATTCAATTTCGTTCTATCCATTATACCATAGTAATACTCTACAGGATTACTCCACATTACTATATCATAAAACTTGTCAACATTAGGTATGGTCAATTCTCCCTTAGTATCTTTTGTCATAATTAAGTACGTTATCGTTTCATCATCATAGTCATCATCTGCTACTTGTACACCAATTTTATCCCCAGGTAAGTGCTTATTATCATCATCTACTGCTGCTCCAATAACGTCACAAGGTAAGTCTTTATTGTTAACCATTCTCTCAATATTTAACCTCTTGACTAACTCTTCATAACCGCTATTAATCTTAAACATTTCTCTCTCTCTCGTAATCTCTTTCCCATCCCCATTTATTTCTCTCACTCCACGCAGAGGGCAATACAGCATTTTTACAACACCATCTGGCTTTACCAGGTACATCATAAAAACTCAAGGGATTATTTGGACACCATTTGTCTCCCCCCAGAGGAACTTACATCCTCAATAAGCACTTGTGAACCCTTTACTTCACATACAACACAGGGAAAATTTGCCCTCTGCCCCCAATACTCACTTAAACTCTCCCTCCACTCTCTTTCAATCTCATTAACGCCTATTATTACCCCATCACTACTATTATTCACTGTCTCACTTTTTGATACCCCATTTTCCACTATATCTTTATTATTCTTATTCAACATTATAATCATCATGTATATTAACACCACATCACTTACCTTGTCAACTATTCCTTCATTATTTATATTTTCATTTGCACTTAACTTGTCATCATTATGATTATCACTTATACGAGGGGGTACCCAAAAATAACCGGAATAGCGCTGCGATTGGCGGAGTTTACGTAGTACGCATTTCTCCCGCTAGGCGAGCATAGCGCAACTCGTTCTGAGTTCAGTGCCGTCATTGTTGTCGCCTGGGAAGGTTGTGTCCGGTCACAGTAATTCGTTTTGTAAAAGCAGTTTCGCTTGCTCCTCGTTTTTTGTCATGGCGGATTTAAGTAAACAGCGCACTGCTGTGAAATTTTGCTTCCTGCTTGGGAAAAACGCCACAGAAACTGTTGTGATGTTAAAAACAGCTTACAAGGACAGTGCTATGGGAAAAACTCAAGTGTACCAATGGTTTTCTCGTTTCAAAGAAGGTGAAATGTCAATTGATGACAAACTTCGTTCTGGACGTCCATCAACTTCCAAAATTGACGAAAATGTTGAAAAAGTTCATGCAATCGTGCTTGAAGACCGACGACGGACCATTGAAGAGATTAGTAAGTTATCTGGAATAACTTGGAGCTCAGTTCAGCGAATTTTGTCAGAAGATTTGGGGATGAGAAGGTTCACTGCAAAATTTGTGCCTCGGGTCCATTTCAGTGCACCAGTTTTTAGCAAAAAACAACATGACTCCCTTGCCCCACGCCCCTTACTCACCTGAACTCGCTCCGTGCGATTTCTTCTTGTTTCCGCGAATGAAGAGGGACATGAAAGGACAACGTTTTGATGATGTGGAAGCGGTAAAGAAAAAAACGAGGCAGGAGCTGTCGGCCATCACAACAGACGAGTTTGAAAAATGTTTCCAGGAATGGGATCGCAGATTGGAAAAATGTATTAAGTGTAATGGAGAGTACTTTGAAGGTGATAAGGTTGTTTTGTAAAAAAAAATTAAATACATAGCTTTAAAAAAAAAATTCCTGTTATTTTTGGGTACCCCCTCGTATGTTCACTATCAGAACCGATTACCTTGTTCTCTATTATCTCATTATTATTATTTTCATTACACTTACCTGTATCTCTTTTACTCTCCTTTCTTTTTCTAATATTATTTACCTCATCTTGTATTTGTTTCTCCCAGGTACTAAAATGTTCGTCTATCTCATTCAGACGTTTATTCATATTAATTTCAAATTTAACATAATTTTGTTTCATATCATTAAAATAACTTTCACTTTTAATAGTTTGTTCATTGATATCACTCTTGAGTTCATCCTTAATGCCCATGCTCACACTCATACCTTATTTCCCCTTTTATGTAAAAATGATAATAATCATAATAGGTTCGGTAGAATACTGTTACATGTTATGGGTCATTCCTCCCGACCGCGTGGCGTGTCTCACAGAGCTCTCTTATTTCACGGTTATGGTTTCCCTTTCGATAGATCTTCTTTGTGTTCACTGTTCCATAGCATGTTAGTTCTTTTTCTTTACACTGTTATACACAATTCTGATATATCCTGGGGTTGGTCGGCCGAACTAATTTATTCGAGTAACGATTTAGATGACCCCGCGGTCTTGAAGGTGTAATAGCACTGGGACGGTAACTCTGTACCCTGCTTCACACCAAAGCTCTGTTAAAAAGACGGAAACGCACAGCCACCGAGGCATGAACTGTTCGTCACCATAGATGTAGCGTGGTTTATCAATGGGCCCACGAGGTTGACGATATTCACTGCGACGATACAGAAGGCACAGGTAGGCGGAGCTTTGATTTAATTTCCATCATCTCGGACGCACATGATAATGAGCTCTTGCGTCTTGGCCATTTTTACGGCGTCGGTTTTACGGATTGAGGCGTAGTTGTTGCGCCCCACCACGTGTATATGCGTAACTGTTCGTGACAATCACTGAATTCAACACCAGAGTCTGCCATTCCTCACTACACTCCACTCAAAAGTTCATGTTGCTGTTCTTTGTTCGACTGCAGCCGTATTTTCCGTGTGATTGGCAATTGAAAATTAAATAAATTTAATAAAATAAAACCTCCCATTTTGCCCCATCACAATAACACCCCAATGAGGGGTTTTCTGCCGAAGCAGAGAAACCCTCATTGCTAAACCCCAAGAGGATTGGTGAGGATATGGCGCCAACAACCCCCCTTTATTCTTAAGACTCCTTGGGTAAACTACCCCCCCTAGCTTGGTGCAGGGTGTCTACGACCCGGGAAAACCGGGAATTTTCAGAAAATTAAGAATTTGTGGAATATTCAGGGAAAAATCAGGGAATTTCTTCGTTAATCAGGGATTTTCCTCTTGTGCTACTCTCCGTAAACGTAGTAGCGATACTTTCGAATTTCGCGGGACATAATCGATTGCTACTCGATTCCCGTAGTCAGCCAATGAACACTCGTTCCCAGCGCGGGACTGAAGTATGCTATTTGATTGGTTCCCTGCGCGGATTGGTATTTGACCCAACCTTGCGCGGGTTGTCTGTTCAGTATTGTCAAGTTAGCGGGTTTCCCGCTCAATCTTGCAGATTGAAGTTTTTGTTTAGCGGGGACGTTTTGGAAATTTAACAATGAAAGTGTAGGGATTTAATGGATTTTCGACCTTCCACAGCGGGAAGAATATTGTTATTTATATTGTGAATATAGAGTTTTATCGGAATTTCAACTATTTTCGCAACGTTGAAAAGTTTTGAGTGTTGGCTACACTTTCGTGATTTCGCGCCGTAATAGTGTTTACATTCTTCATTTGTTGTTTACCGGTGCTTACTATATGTGTTGCGTTCGCGCTTGAGTGTGTTATTGTGATTTGAAATTCTTGAAATCTGTTGCGTTGTGCGCGAAATCTAAAGCAGAAGCTTTGCAATTAATTGCGTGCTCTTAATTCTTTAGTGGTGCGGATTAAAATGCTTTTAGTGTGATGTGCATTCGTTGTTAAAAACACGTGGGCATCCAAATTCGTGACCGTGCAAAGTCGTTTGAAAATTCCGTTTTATTATGGTGTGCAAAACTTATTTTCAGTCAGAGTGGTTGAATGACCCAAAGTTTAAATCATGGCTAGAAGCAGTGAAAGACAGCCCTTTTCGGGCGAGTTGTAGGTTATGTCGGTATGCGGCCGATAGAACTACTAAGCGACTGGAATATAGGCGGCTCTAGAAAGGCAACAACTAGTCGCCAAGAGCTGACAAGCGCGTCGAAGCCCGATTTGTTTACACAATCAGAATACTCATTACGAATACAGCAGGCAGAAAAACAGGTATCGACCCATACGTGCGACGCCTCTTAGTACCGCTGTGCTGAATTTCGTAATACCAAGTGGATTCATTCAGTGGCATCCTCTATGGTCAAAACCTTCGTTTACTAGGTTCGTCGATAATAACCAGTGAATCAGGAATATCTGACCACTGCGCTGACACATTTGTGCGATTTAAAACTGCCCGATATATGTATGGCCTATATCCGTGAAATATATAAACTTACTGACCAGCAATATGGTCATCATCTGTCAGCCACTGGGCTCGACCCAGATGTCGCAATCCTGCCACGGGTGTAACGACGCAGCGCAACAATAGCATCCTCTCCAACCAAGACCTTCGTTTACTAGGTTCGTCGATAATAACTACTGCTGAATCGGGAGTATCTTACCACTGCGGCACAACATATCTGTATCACTCACAGTGAATTGAACAGTAATTAACAGGAATCTGTTGTACTACATCCGTTAATTGATGATTAACCCTATTAATTTAAAAAATTAATTACATTCAATTACAATAACGTTTAATTAACTTATTTTTCAATCGAGTTGAATTTCAGAAATCAATTTGAAACAAACAAAATTAATCTAATTCGAAACCTTACATTGGGGACACGCACGCACGCGCGCGCGCACACGCACAGAGAGAGAGAGAGTTCTCAGCAGATCCACAACTGACTTACGATATGACACAAAGCTCGCTCGCTTCATGACAAGAGAGAATGAAATCATCATTGTGGTTATCAAACGGAAGAATGCTAAGCTATATATTCGAGGAGGGGGGGTTCCTACCAGCGCATCCGCGCAAATATTGTCCACACGGACCCGACACAGAAAATGAAAATCGTTTCCAATTTCACACATTTACGAGTGCTAGATACGTATCTTACGTCTGTTAACCACTTTACTTTCGGCTATTTTGATTTACACGTAGCTTTCAAACTACTTTTGGACATATGTATGTATAATTACCGAATGACTTGGCTGAATTTTCGACAATCCGTTCAAATCGAGTTGGTCTCTTGCCCCACGCTAACCGCTTGAGGCCCCGCGGGTCAAGTCTTGCGCGTGCTGTTTAACGTGGTTCTGCGCTGTGCCGCCCTCCTTAGAGATCCTACGTAAGCGAGGCTCGCGTGATCTCCATTCCGAACCGATTGGCGGCCCTAATAAGGACCATTACCTACAGAACCGGCGCGTACGTCGTTCTGTCTACTTTTTCTTTGCGGCAGCCTTCTTTGGCGAGGCTTTCGGTTGTTTCTTCACTGCCGCCTTCTTGGGTTTCGGGCTCTTGGGCTTCTTTGTCGGCGGTTTGATGACTTTTTTTGCTTTCGACGGAGTCTTCGGCTTCGCGGCGGACTTCTTCTTTTCGGAAGCGGCTTTCGGTTTCTTGGCGGCCGGCTTCTTCTTAGCCGCGGCTTTGGCGGTCTCCTTCTTCTCCTTCGGCTTGGCCGGAGCGGCTTTCTTCACTGTGGCGGTCGTTTTGCCTCCCTCGCCCTTGGCGGCTAGCTTGAAAGAGCCGGACGCGCCTTTTCCTTTCGGTTGGACTAGAGCGCCCGTTGCCACCGCCGATTTCAGATACTTTTTGATGAACGGAGCGAGTTTCTCTGCATCCGCCTTGCAATTGGCGGCAATGTACTTCTTGATCGCCTGCAGTGACGAGCCACCACGTTCCTTCAGACTCTTGATAGCGTTGTTCAGCATGTCCGAAGTCAGCGGATGCGACGGTTTCGTCCTAGGCTTCTTGCTGGCCGCGGCCGACGCTTTAGACTTCTTGGGCGTAGCGGCGGGAGCCGGTGTTGCGGTAGTACCTGCGTCTGCCATCTCGTCAGTCACGATTCGGCGATATTATTAAACCCTGTGTTACCTTGATTAAAAGCGCGCTCGTCCCCGGGACTTTGTGAACGCTGTAGTTTGTCTGGCGTCATGTTAAAGGGTCGATTTCGCGCCGGGTTTTGAGAAAACGCGACGCCAGTATATTCTCTGAAACACAAACCAACATTCCAGACATATCGGACTAACGACCCAGTCAGATCCTGTCGCAGGCGCTAAGACGGCGACTGCTGCACACACACTCCAAATCAGCGACAGTTCCGTCGTCTCTGTGACACCGTTTGCGGAAACGGGCCAAAAACGCTTTACAACAGACGCAAAGTGTACGCTTCCTACGCCCTACGCTGCAGAACATCCTCAACGTCGGTGAATTCTTCGACGTCGCCGTTTCCCGTTTTTTCGCCACTACAAAATACCCACTTTGGCAACTCCATCGGCGGCGTACAATGTACAGTGACAGTGTTGACTGTTCGTTTTCGGAACTGCTGTTACGCACCCTGTTGCGTCATTTTTTGTTAAACACGTTTCTTATCTAATAATCAGTTATTTCTCAATTAAAAAAAAAAACCAATTACGCGCGTGAGGACAGTCTGATGCGACACAAGCGGCGTCGTTTTGTGGGAACTCGTCGAACATCGCTCCCTCCTCTCGCCTGACGAGTGCTTACTTATACACGCCGATACTGAGCATTCACAGCGCCACTTAAACCATTGTACGTTTGCGTTTTTCTTTTTTTTCCGCTCTCTTCAGTCTAACTCATGCTGGACAGGTTAATTTTCTTTCGACGTTAGCCGATGGTTCCTGGTGCGTATCCTTCATCCATACTACCTAGGATGCAGCGATACCACTCACAAACGCCTTTTACTGTAATATCGGGGGGGGGAGGTAAAATATTTCTTTCGCACGCGGGTAAGAGGCAGATTCTCATCTACGTCTATGTGCTATGCGTTTCGTCTACAATATCTTTTCACGCGCGGGTAGAGACACTCTCATCTACGTCTCTGTTAAACACGCACAGACTACACGCCGCAATACTACAACACTAAGAGAGCGCACGATTTCAAATTTATGCGCATGCGTCTGGTGACGAACGTCATCGACGGACATAACAAAAGCGGCCGCGTAGCACACAGGTAGTATGTAAGTATCATTTTATTTTTTTAATAGCTTTTAATGTTGTCAATCGATCTTCATCTATTATTGTTCATCTTCAAGGCAAATAACCGGTATCAATAAATATTCATGCCTTCTCATAAAATCGCTTACATATACTCCCGGCCACAGGCCACTTGTTCATGTTACTTTTGTCATTCTGAAAAATATGATTGTGAGAAATTGCCATGACATTAGTGAAAGGCCCCTCTCATATGAATACATATTTTAAAATAAATGCAGTTTTGAGTGTTGATTCCTCTTGTAGCATATATGATGTGTGAAATGGAACACATTGGCACAGTCTGACCTTTGGTGGGAAAAAATTTAAAATGATTTTAAGCGAAGCCCTGAATATCCATAAATACGGTACCTAAATAACCTACTCTGCTCTGTTTTCAAATCTTCCATTCGTCTTGTCTTGGAACACTTTACTACACAATGTAGCGGTCAATAGCTGTAACAAAAGCTGAAAATGTTGAGCTTTTTTTCTTTAATCCATCTTTTACGGGGTGCACTCAGTTTGGTGACATTCTCCATGGTTAGAAATAGGAGGGATTTGGGGGGGGAATTTGTCCTTAGCGTACTGACGCAGAATTTGCCTGGTGTTGAAAACAGAAAACCATCTTCGGGTTGGCCGAGGCAGGATTCGAACCTGCTACAACCTGCACGCTACAAGTCACACCTTAGCGCACTGAGCTAAATGTGTTCGGTGCAGTTGACCTTTAGTTGCTCACGACTACAATGTGGCTGATCGTGTGGTCATCAGTAGTCCACTCAAGTTCTTTGTTTTGTAAATGTGTTGTATTTTGGTCACTTATGTTACTCAGGGAATTTTCTTACTTATCCTGGAAAAATCAGGGAATATTCAGGGAATTCTTTTATGATGAGTTGGTAGACACCCTGTTGGTGACTATGGCTGCATCTGAACGAAATTACTGGACTTCTCTGTGCGAGATCCCAACACCATAACATCGGACAGACACTCACCATAGTACACCTAACCTTCTATCATTCCTTAAAAAAAATCAAAACTGGCCTTATACCATACCAGATCCTCAACCGCTATGTCTCCACTTACATGCATACTGGGTTGCCTTTAGCAAATACTGGGTGTATACACATACTCATCATTATATTATACCTAAATTCCATATTCAAAACTCATAAAATGTTTTATCTCTTAAATTTCATTTCTTTTTTCAATTTACTTGACTGGACGGTACAGTTTCAAATCCAAAATAAATTACACAAATCAAACTGAAATCATTTAAATTTCGTTCGGCTAGAGAAATTACTCTAGTCCATTATCAAAGATCTATTAATTTGATCATTTCTTTCCATTTACTTTCAAAAATTTAAAAATCTTTTGATTGAATTCGTAACTCTTCTTAATTCTCTGCTACTAATCATAATGAACAAATAAAAATACACAACTTATTTCTATTATAAATTCAAAATTCAACAATAACGGCACTTGAGTACCAAAAAGAACATAAAAGACATATCAGAAATCAGCTGACACCTTCACTACTGATAATGAACATTACAATTTACGTTCTTTAATACGAAATTTTTTTTTTTCAAAATATTTCTTTTATCCATATCAAGAAAAAATAAAATTATTTAATCTAATTAAATAACAAAAATTTCATAAATCATTTACTAGAAACCTATCCTGTCTCTAACATCAGCCATCAGCTGATCTCTATGGGTCAGGTGAATGACCTTGCTCTAGATACACCATACACAACTACACCAGGAAAAATACACAATATATGTTCATAATTCTTACACTCTAACATAATAAAAATAGTGACACAATAAAACATAATAAACAAACTCTGATAAACATCTTCTACACTTGAAATAGTCTTTCCCGAATCAGTAAAATCCTTTATAAAATTATTACACAGAAATCTTACTTCTAAACATCTACTACAATAGCATTTCTTGAATCAAAAATAAAATCATTTAGTTAGCTTATCAGCTAGTCAACATCATTAAGTTTTCAAATTTTAGCTCGTTACTCCCCTGAGTAACCTCCTTACCACACACACTAATGGCCCCCCTGAACTGTTGCGTTCAGTTGCTTCCACAAGGACTTAATCTGAGGAGGAATTTTGGCATCTCCTGTCCTTGCTTCGGCCTTACATGTTTAAAATTATCAGATATCATAATATCTGGAAGTTACATATTTAAAACCTTAATGCGGGTCTATCACCTTTTTTTACTGTTCCTACGCGAACAGAGTGATAGCCGCTGTTCCACAGTTTGGTGATTCCCCTGAGTTACCCCCCTTTAAATTTCTAAATTCACCTTTACAACGATAACAGCTATGGCCAGTTAAGGCAGAACGTGACGCAATGAGCCCCGACCATAGCTGTCAAAGCTAAACCAATTCCACAGTGAGGGTTCGGTGAGGCCGTGACCGCCCGAAAAGTGGGGAATCACAAGTATAAAAAATATTTTTTTATGATATGGTTACACTTTAAAGTTACAATTTTCATTACATGACATTTCTAGTCTTGGTTGTGTGTTTTAACATCATACATTTCTTTCTTAACTTTCCCTACCTTGACCTTCATTAACATAAAATAGTGAGTACAACAAAATATTTACTTAATCACTCAAACTAATCTATTCATACTTACGTAGGCTATCACCAACTAACGACTGAATCTTTCATTACAACTTAATTGACCATTTAATAAAAAGAATTTACTTCCTCTCACTCCATTAAAATAAACATTTACTTTGCATCTGAATAAAAATTACAAACATTTCAATTTTAGGTTTAGTTTCAAATTCTATTTACTCGTGACCTTGTTACATTTTATTACTACACTTCCATTATGAATTTCTATTAATTATTTTCATTATCAATTGGTTTGGGTGATTCTCAGTTATTCATAATAATCCGATTTACAAATGGGTGATTAAATATAACCTCAACCCCCTTCTGTCTCTAACACTTACTAACAGATTTACATAGCATGACACCACTCCCTCAAAATATTTATCTCCACTACCTTACTACTCTAACTCACTTCGAATCATTCTACCCTTATAACAAAATACCTGCTACCCTCTTTGTACTTAGGATGTATGTTTCCTCCCTCCGCAATTCAATTCATAACCGTTTGCCTCTCCACCAAATATCAGCAAGCACTCTACTAAAATCCTCTACTACCCGCCACAACGCCTATCGTTGAGGACTCCTTATCACACCACCCCCCTTACAAAATTCCACCATCTGTTTATTACCTAAATATACCACTCTAATTACTCTACCTATAATCACTCTCGCTACTGTGTCACTACTAATACTCAGTTTTCTATCTTACTTATATTCCCAAAATCTTATTTCTGTTTAACACCCATTTAAACTTAACTCTGACCAACTTAAATGCCTTATTGAAATAATTATTGTCACCCACACTCTAACTTTTACAACCTTTTACATTAAATTGCTCTTTGAAAATTATAATTGCTCTTCGAAAATTATATTAGAAAACTCGTAACTACCTCAAATTAATTTCATTATTTAATTTAAAACCTTTTAAACATACGTAAACATTTTACTTTATTTAACTGTATTATAAAATTCATACTTACAGTACATCACTCATATACTGTCATAGACATAAAATATAAATATTTGTCACCACCAAATCATGTACACAACTCCATATATCTTCTGAAACATTTTAACAGTCATATGATTCCACAACTAAATACATTTTACATTTATTCATTTATTATTTATTATCAAGTCCCAATCTCCTAAAATCACTGAAATTCATTATCAGAATCTCTTTATACAACATTTTAAATTAATCAATTACTTCATCTCAAATTATTATAATTCCATCAATTATTAAAACACAACATATTTTAATTACCTTACTCCAAAACAATTACATTTCCTTTATTACAAACTCATTATTTATTTAGTCTGCCAAAATATTATTATTAAACCAATTTCTACTACACACACATTGTTTACATCAAATACATTTTACAACATAGACACAATTAATTTCACTATGAATTTATTTACAATTCTTTGTTATTATTTTTCTTGTTTACCACACCTCATTTCCTAATTTAGCCAGGTCATTACCATAAACTAAAATATTTAAAATGTCCATTCACTGATTTTTCATTTACCCTCCATCATCATATATTAGTCTTACTTTTATATAATACTTATCGTCCTTACTCACACTCATGACACTATTATTATTATCATAATGACCATTATCAACATAGTATTTGATACCATTATTACCTATTAATTCATAAAACCCATCTACATTGGTAATTTCCGTTCTGTCTCCGTCAGTATTTTTGTTCAACCTAAGGTAAGTTATTTTATCATATTCCTCCACTACATTCATCACATCATAAGGTAAGTGTCTATCATCTACAACAGTATCATCAATCTTTATTTCACAAGGTAAGTATTCTATACCGTCTATCTCCTTCAATTCTAACCTCTCTTTCAACTCATCACAACTCCTTCTCAACGTAAATAACTCTATTATTCTCTCTCTCTCAAAATACTTCTCACAACCCCCCTGAACTATCTCATTCCATGCAAAGGGCACCACAAAATACTTATTACCTTTCCTGGCTTTACCAGGTAAATCACAAAAAACTAAGGGACCATACGAAGATTTCCACACCACCACCGGAGGAAACTCTGTCCTCATAAAACACCTGTGTAACCTTTGTTTCACCATAAACTTGGGAAAAATCTGCCCTTTGCCCACCTAACCTCTCTACACACACTCTCACAACCTCATCAACACTTTCTCTGCTCACAACCTTACTCTCTAACACCACGTTTTTAATTTCACCACTGTTATCACTTGTTAACCCATTATTATAATTATCGTTATTACTCACCTCGTCTACCGTCACCTTTTTTGTATCTAAACTACTACCACTACCATTAATACATATATTTCCGTCACTTTTGTCTGTGTTGTTCTTACCTGTATTTATTCCCCACACTCCCATTTTCTCAATATTCTGTTCTAATTTGTTAAAGTTATTTTCAAATATTTCATTGGTATTTTCTAAATGCTTATTGACCTCATTAATATGGTTTTTTAATTCATCCAATTTGTTATTCTGTACTTCGAAACTACTCTTTACTTCACTAACATCACTACTCAATTTATCAAATTTATTACTATTAATTTCAGTAAGTCTACTCTCATTTTTAACATCTTGAGCTTTCATAAAATTAAATATGTCATCTAATGACAACTTTTGTACTCTATTGACTGTAGGTGTTGATTCGGCATTTATTTCGTTCATATTCATTGATCCGGTCTCGCTTATTTCAACATTACTGAGCTCACTGTTTCAATGTCAGTTGAGCTGACGTCTTCATTATTATTTTTATTAGTCTCCATTTTTTATATTACTTATTATATTCAATGCAATCTTAAATATACATAGTATTATTCATATAGTGTAATATAAGTATCACTTAACTATATCTTAACCTCGTTTCTACATCATTTTTTTACACACTTTGTCTCAACCCCTAAATCATGCTTATACTCACATTTAGGTGCGGTTTATTCAAAATTACATTTACAAACTTGTCCCTGTTCAGGTGCCATTGAGAAGCTACTGATTAATAGCAAAGTAATTATTAAAAATCATACACAATCCTTACAACTCTTACCTTTCTCGGGTCCAAAGTTCTTCGCATGAACTCGTGAAGAATAAGCGTGAATTAGGTTAACCTTCTTCAAGAAATTATACTCTCAATCTAGGCATTATATATTGATATTTATTCAGCAATTCTTTGACATTAAATTTCATTAGCTTTTCATTTAGTTATATTCAAAACTATCATTTATCCTTTTGATTGCTTTCAAGAAAAATAGCAACCAAGCATATTAATTAATTTATTCTGGTTTACTGCAAATATTCTTTGACACTTTAAAGCTGTTTTTTTCTCTCCTGGAGTTATTCTCCAAACAATATAAACAAGGTACAGTATACATATTACCACAAACCATTTCTTACTAAGAGAAGAAAAAAATTATAATGGTCTTAAAGAATTAACTTAAACTCTAATCAAGGCCACCCAGCAATGCCCACGCTCACACTCATACCTTATTTCCCCCTTTTATGTAAAAATGATAATAATCATAATAGGTTCGGTAGAATACTGTTACATGTTATGCGTCATTCCTCCCGACCGCGTGGCGTGTCTCACGGAGCTTTCTTATTTGACGGAGCTTTCTTACATTGCTATGTGTTTAATAATTTCGACTTCGTTTTTATGGTCTTCTGTGGAGAGGGGCAATGGTAACAATCTATGTACCATACTATTAAAAAATGCCATTTTGTGTGAATAAGGGTGGTAAGACGAGGCATGAATAGCATGACAGTGGTTGTCGGTTTCCTGTAAATATTATAGTTAATTTTATTATCAATTTTTGTTAAAGACAAATCTAAGAAATTTATTTTATTATTCTTTTCTGTTTCTAATGTAAATTGCAAATTTTTTGTTATGGTATTCAAATACTTATTAAGCGTCTCTAATTGTCTGCAATTACCATTGTAAATCACTATCGTGTCATCCATATATCGACGATAAAATAAAATTTTGTTGTAATGTTTGTTGTTTGGTGATAATATTTCATTATTTTCGATGTGGTTTAAATAAATTTCCACCAAGATACTTGATAGTGGGGATCCCATTGCTAATCCATCTTTCTGTAAATAATATTTATTATCAAAAGTAAAATAATTTTGTTCTAAAATTACTTTTGTCAAATTAATAATCTCATCAACTATTTCATGGTTTAAAGAAAGTGGCTATTGATAATAATAAACTTTTTGTTATTTCCAAAGTTTCATTAATTGGTACATTCCTATACAAATTGACTATGTCAAATGAAGCTAAACCATGAAACCATGAAGCTGAACCACTTTAAACCATGAAATAGTTGATGAGATTATTAATTTGACAAAAGTAATTTTAGAACAAAATTATTTTACTTTTGATAATAAATATTATTTACAGAAAGATGGATTAGCAATGGGATCCCCACTATCAAGTTTCTTGGCGGAAATTTATTTAAACCACATCGAAAATAATGAAATACAGTAGAAGCCCGATATAGCGCGGTCCGATATACCGCGGATTCGGATATAACGCGGTGAAGAGTATGTCGCCCGTTATTAGCGAAAATTCTTACTTGTAGAGAGTGAGTAAATTATGAATTGTTTATCGTGACTTCCGTAGCCACATTGGAATGCGTTGCGTTTATTGTAAACAAAGGCTTGTTGTTGGAAACGGCGTTGTAAACAACAGCCAGAATTGCCAGTTCAAGTGTACCTGTAGACATAAACAATTGCCCCGTATTTACAGTCTCTACGTTTCTAAGAATTCATGCCAAGGCAAGCAGCCAATTAAATCGCTTCTCTCCCTCATACTCTTATATTATAAGATCATACTCTGATATTATCTTATCAAAGTGTATAGTCTTTGTCATAAATTCGCATAGTGTAGAGTTTTGTGATGTCGCAGAAAAGAAAAGCATATTCTGTGAGTGATAAACTCAAAATAATTGATCGTGTGAAGAACGGAGAGTCAAAGGCAAGTTTATCACGTGAGTGTGGCATCCCAGTAGGAACAATTAGAGGGTGGATGAAGGAAGAACATAAACTTAAAAGTTTTGTGAACACAGTTGAAAGTGAAGTGGGGTTGCAAAGAAAAAAGACTAAAGTAGGTAAGGATAGTGAACTAGATGAGTCTCTGTACAGGTGGTTTTTAATAAAACGAAGTGAAGGTGTGCCACTGTCAGGACCAGTTATTAGAGCTCAAGCTGTGAAATTCTATAGTGATTTACATGGCAACAGTGACTTTAATGCATCTGATGGGTGGTTTTCGCGATAGAAATCTCGTCATGGTATAAGCCAGATAAGCATTGAAGGGGAAGCACGATCATGTGGCAGTGAAGCTGCAGCACTTTTTCCTCAGGCATTAAACAAAGTAATGATCGATAACGATTTAAATGACCATCAAGTGTATAACTGTGATGAAACTGCTCTGTATTTTCGACTGCTTCCTACCAGAACTCTGGATGTGAATAATTCAATAAATAAATCTGGATTAAAAATAAATAAGGATAGAGTTACCCTCCTGTTTGCCACAAATAAATCAGGCAGCCACAAAGTTAAACCTCTCTGTATAGGGAAAAGCCGAAATCCTAGATGCTTTCAACATGTTAACATGACGTCATTACCCATCACATATCGTAATACAAAAAATGCTTGGATGACAAGTGATATTTTCGGTAAATGGTTCCATGAAGAATTTGTTCCATCTGTGAGAAGCCACCTGCGGTCACTCAACCTCGAAGAAAAAGCTGTACTGACCCTTGACCACTGTCCAGCACATCCACCTGCTGATATGCTACAGTCAAGAGATGGGAAAATCGGAGTCATGTTCTTGCCGAAAAACACTACAGCACTGATCCAGCCATTAGATCAAGGCATCATAAAAGCATTTAAAGCGCATTACCACCATGAACTTCTGAGTGCTATAGTGAATTCTGATGAGGAAATGAAATTTACCTTAAGTCAATAAACCTGAAAACAGTTGCGTATTCAATAGGTCTTGCACGGGAAAGTATTAGTACGGCTACGATTCAGAATTGCTGGAAGAAATGCTCCTTTGAACAAAACATCGCCGATGGAAATTGCTCAGTTGCCGGATTCACTAATAGTGATGTACAGTCTGCGAGTAGTGCTCTGCATTGCAACTTCACTCTAGATGACTTGAATGACTGGGCAGAAGTTGACAACGATGAGCCTGTTACAGAAAGTATAGGAAATAAAGATATCATCAATGCAGTCCGAAATGCAAATTGCGAAGAAAAAGAAGATGATGACGATGATGGAAATGAAAATGGGGTGGAAGTGAAAGAAGTTATTCCAAATGTTAGTGAAGTGATAATACACATAAACAAAGCAATTTCGTGGATGGAGAGGCAAAGTGAATCTAATAATGTTCATCTGCTGCACCTCGCGTTTATTAAACAATAAGCGGAAAAGAAACGCTGTGCATTATCCCGTCAAACAACAATTACGGACTTTTTTAAGACCAACAATTAGGCCTACGGTAGGTTGAGTGAGCAATGTATAAATAGTGTATTTTATATTCCATTGGATTAAAATAGATTAAAATATTGGATTAAAATACAGTTTTCTTATTTTTTATTTCTACATTTGGTGACGTAATTTACGTACAGTATATAGTAGTGCATTATGCTGTAGCCTTTTTCCCGGTCCTCCCTCCCCATCATTTGTCACTGTACAGGTCACCTTCCGATATACCGCGGTTACGCCTATAACGCGGGGGAAAGTATGTCACCCAACAACCGCGCTATATCGGGCTTCTACTGTATTATCACCAAACAACAAACATCACCAACAAAATTTTATTTTATCGTCGATATGTAGATGACACGATAGTGATTTACAATGGTAATTGAAGACAATTAGAGACGCTTAATAAGTATTTGAATACCATAACAAAAAATTTGCAATTTACATTAGAAACAGAAAAGAATAATAAAATAAATTTCTTAGATTTGTCTTTAACAAAAATTGATAATAAAATTAATTATAATATTTACAGGAAACCGACAACCACTGATCATGCTATTCATGCCTCGTCTTACCACCCTTATTCACACAAAATGGCATTTTTTAATAGTATGGTACATAGATTGTTATCATTGCCCCTCTCCACAGAAGACCATAAAAACGAAGTCGAAATTATTAAACACATAGCAATAGCCAATGGTTATAAATGTAACATAACAGATAAAGTAATAAATAAGAAACAAAACAGACTAATAAATATTGACATGCCTAAAGAAAAAGTAAAATATATCGCAATAGAGTATGGCAAAATGTTACATTACACTTTAAAAAACCAATTGAAAAAACAGAATATAGTATTGGCTTCAAAAGCAAATAATAAACTCGAGAACAAACTTAAGTTTAAAAATCAAATTAAGTCTTTCGATGAATACGACGGTACAGGTGTATACAGGCTTAATTGTTCGGATTGTTCAAATTTCTACATAGGACAAACGGGTCGTTCATTCAAATTGCATTATAAAGAACACCTCCCAAGCTCTAAATCAAATATAGGAAGATCCACATTTGCTGAACATTTAAGTTCACAAGATCATAACATAAAAAGTATTAGTGAGAATTTGGATATATTACATAAATGCAGGAAATCTCTTAAACTGGACACTCTTGAAAGGTTTGAAATATATAAGGCCACTAAAAATAATTACGATCGCATCTTAAATGAAAAATCGATCCATAAAAATAATATTTTATTCAACAGAGTAAACGATATAGAACGAGATATTAGCTGTGTCAGATCGATAAAATTTATCAAAGGTCAAATCGGTATCGATTGATTTTACTGTTTAACGTGTTCCTGCGCAGGTCCGCGTCGGCCGCGTGTATTGTGTTTTCGTTCTGTTTTGTCTCAGTTTTAATATGTGTTAAATTATTTAAGTATTTTTGTTATTACGTTTGTGTTGTTTTTATTGTATGACAGGATGTGCATACATCAACAAATGTATTTTTAACCTATATTCATCGAGGATCTGAAGATGACACTTAATGTGTCGAAACTCGAGTAATCCTGTTTTCGGATTTCAAAAAGCGTGACGGAAGGTAATTAACCTGTTTTACAGTAATAGCACTGGGACGGTAACTCTGTACCCCGCTTCACACCAAAGCTCTGTTAAAAGATGGAAACGCACAGCCACCAAGGCATGAACTGTTCGTCACCGTAGATGTAGCGTGGTTTGTCAATGGGCCCACGAGGTTGATGATATTCACTGCGACGATACAGAAGGCACAGGTAGGCGGAGCTTTGATTACATTTCCGTCATCTCAGACGCACATGATAATGAGCTCTTGCGTCTTGGCCATTTTTATGGTGTCGGTTTTACGGCTTGAGGCGTAGTTGTTGCGCCCCGCCGCGTGTGTATGCGTAACTGTTCGTGACAATCACTGAATTCAACACCAGAGTCTGACATTCCTCACTACACTCCACGCAAAAGTTTATGTTGCTGTTCTTTGTTCGACTGCAGCCGTATTTTCCATGGGATTGGCAATTGAAAATTAAATAAATTTAATAAAATAAAACCCCCCATTTTGCCCCATCGCAGTCTAATTTCAGGCCTATTTTACATAAACATTACATAAAAATCCTGACAGGGATTCGCCAATTGTACACTCATCCACTTTTTTTACCAACCATACCCACCTTTATAATACTTACTCCGCGATCTATTCTTCGTACTTACCTTACACTTCACCAGCATATTACAGGGTCGCCAACATATTTTGAGGTTAACATATATAAACCATTTTACTCTTTGCATTAAATAACACTTGCATAATTTAAATACTTTAGTTCCCTGGACTCAGAAGATCCTATAGGCTCGTTTAGGCGAGATTTTGATGCTGGAAAGAGGTTAGGTTTTGGCGCAATAATTTATACTGAACACGTGGTCATGTTGAAATTGAACTCTGCATTTTATTTGCAGTTAGAAATTAAAAGATTGCTAACTCTATTCACCCTGTGATCAACATATCACCCAACAGTGAACACGCATAATTATTATTTAAACAAACTAAACTTACTTAATTCTATTAAGGCGAACCAGTACCTCGCTTTCACTCTCTCTCTCTCTCTCTCTCTCTCTCTCACTCTCTTAAAACCCTCCTAAATTTGAGATCTCATTATTATCTGAATTGAGTATTTTAGAACTGGGTAAATAGTTATTAATTGTTGTTTGGTCGACCTAGTTTTAATAGTACTTATTTGTAGAAGTTATTCCATTGTTGCGTCATTACTTGTTCAGTTCACTTTTGCTCCAACACTCACAAAACTGTTAATTAATTTTGCCAATTGCTTTTACACTTGAAGAGATTTATTTACCACTGTTTTATATTCATTTTCACACTTTTTTGTAGGCCTACACTGAATTTTGTCCGCGGACTTGGTTCAACACCACTGTACGGCGTTTGGATGTTGTATGTTGTTCGAACTGGGCGAATGGCGATCGGTGATCATATACTATACGGGCTGGTCATGTGGTCCCCTTCGCTCCCCACTATCCCTCAAATTTGGGTCCATCGAAGAATCTAGACATTTTTAAAAGTCAGAACTGCGTTTCGTTATTGAAAAACACGTGTTCCCTTCATGATATTATCGTGACGTCAGACGGGACACAAAATTCCTTACCTTATAAGGTTCGGTTATTGAGTTTTGAGACGGCAATGCCTACGTCACACTGGCTGATTCATACCATTCAGATTTCTAAAGTCGTATTTTATTAAGGGTTACACAGATCGTGTACTATTGCATAATATTAAAATGATTCTACCCATTTTGTACCGTCACAACAAGTTGAAGAAACCAAGCATACAGTTACTGGCCTAGTGGATAATCACAGCCTGGGGAAAAATCAAAAGTGAATCCATTGTAAAGGGGTTTAAAAAATGTTGTGTTTCTAATAATATGGATGGAAGTGAGGATGACATTTTGTGGAAAGACTACTCCAGTTATGAATCTGATTTCAGTACCAATTCTGAATATGGACTTGGAGAAGAAGAAGAAAACGAGGCTGATGACTGGAACTAAAAACAGTAAGGTACTTTATCACTCATAATTTCACCTTTAATGTAAAGTAGCCATAATTACTTAGTGTAACTTCAAGGTATGATATTGAGACCATTTAATTGTCTTTCTCATACAACACTTCAAAAAATCCAGTGTCATCTTATATGCAGGCCCTTTTCTTTCCTGTAAAACACCTTCAAAAATCTAGAGTCATCTTATATGTGAGGCTGTCTTATATTCAGGCTAAACCGGTATATATTTCATAATATGACACACATATTATAAATATTTCGGATGTTAACATACCTGTATAAAAGTTTTGAATATCGCATGATGTAATTTCACAGGTGTAGAAATTTGATGTACACTTTCCAACTACTGAATATATTTACACTATACTACACTAAACACATAAACTAAATATTTGTACTATTAAAATTACATACATTATATACATAGTTATAAGTAATTTATATTTTGGATACTGTATGGTAAACTCCGAAACAGGGTGAAACGCACAGTGCCACATCACAGTCAAGACAATAATAGCGAGATTCACGTCTAATTTTTTTACTGTTTACGTCAGGTACTCGGGCACACACTGCACATTGTTTTGTTGGATTTGTTTTTTTGCAGTTGGCGGTAAATATTCTGGAAAATGATGGCCAACTAATCTAAGTGGTGTTGGAGGTGAACTTTGACAACCAACCCTAGTCCTAGTTTCACTGTGATACTTTTCAATAATATCACTGACGATATCTAATCTGAACTTTAGGTGAGGTTTTGTTCCACCTAATTTTTTGTACAGGACAAACGCATTCCAGATTGTGAAGTCAATAAGGTGGCTAAAAATTTTTTAATAATATTTTTTGCCTCTCTTTCGTGGAGTTGTGTACTCAGCAAGATGCTGGTCTACCCTGTCAACCCCTCCCATAGTGTCATTATAATCACTGACAACTAATGGCTTTTTAATTTCTTTCCCGTTTTTTGAATTGTGACAGTCTGTAATGAGTGAACTGTAGAAATCAGTGCAACATCTTTTTTATCTTTCCACTTGAGTATTGTCGCTTTCCCCCTCTGAAATCCCTCCAATTGACCTTTTTTTAATTTACATTGCTACAGTTCTTTTGGCACCTCTTTCCTTCTCAAATTGATTGTACCATACATATCAGTATTTTTTGAAATAAGAATGTCTGTCAATTGGGGTGAATTGTAGTAATTGTCCATTGTAACGCAGTACCCTCTTCCCAATAGTGTTTGCATTAGAGTCATAACTACTTGCGATAAAACTGGAAGATGTTTATACTCGGGCGACAGGCAAGTACTTTTCCAGTGTAAATAATAAGATTCCAAACATAACCGCTTTTGGACTCACAGAGAAGGTAGCTTTTTATTCCAAATCTTGCCCGTTTCAAGAGTATATACTGAATCCAGCTAAGTCAGCCTTTGTACAGAAGAAGACTCTCATAAATTGGTATATTTCTCTCTGGAGTAAGGAAAAGTTGAAATTTTTGAACAAGGTATTCAACAACTGGGTAAATTTTGTTTAGTTTTGGGTGTGGATGAACTGTAGCGTCAAACTCTTGGTTATCAGAAAAATGGAGGTATTTTTTTATATCTAAAAAGCGACTGTAAGAAATTGTTTTGGAGAAGAATGGACTAACTATAAGTGGATTTTTTGCCCAAAATACCTGAAAAAGATTTTTTTTTTACTATGCTCTGCAAAATAATGATACCTACGAATACTCTCATTTTGTTTACACTTACAGAAAAATTGCGTGCATTTTTTTGCCTGGCATATTTATTTGTTTCATTTGCGATCAACTAAAGAAGACTGTCATCGAAAAACAATTCAAAAAAATCTAAAGAAGTATTACTACCCATGTCTATTTCAGAATTTATTTTAGGGTCCCCAATGAATGAGAAGTGTGGAGGTGATAGGGGAGAGTTTTGTGCATCAATCCTACACCAGACAAATCCTGCACACAGCAGCATCTGTAATGTGTCAAAAAAGGGGGTTTTTATTTTTCATTAAATTTATTTAAATTTAATTTGTATCATCATGGCAAGTCCCATATGAAATAGCGTTGTATTCAAACAATGAACTGTAATGCAACTTTTTGGGTTGGGTGTTGTTGGAGAACAATACTGGTTTGTGAATCGAATGTTTGGCACGTACGATATGCGCATCCACTAGGCGGGGCACGGCTTCTACGCATAACTGGCGAAACCGACGCTACAAAAATGGCGAAGCAGGAAGACTGTCGGGCCATGTGCTCTGGAGACGGAGGAAATCAAGTAGAGGCTCCACCCACCTAAGCCTCTTATATCGTCACCGTTTAACATCATTAGCGAATGGGGCACATGGACAGTCCAGACTTATTGTACGACTACGAAAAAATCATAGCCTGAAGGCAGTGCCTTCCTGTTTCAACAACAAGCTATAGTGCGGAGTCTGGTGAGCACGCTCTCCCCAGTCGACTAAATAACTCTTCCCCGGCCGGGTGAACACATAGGCTCGTGGGCCTAATTTTGATAAAATTACTAAAAATGTGAGTCAATTAGAATGTGATAAACAGTGAAACCGTAACATCTTAATCAGTGAATCAAATTTAACCAGCAGAAAACTTTTTCGGACGAACCAGTGAACGAAACAAAAACAGGCTAATAACAGCACGTGTCGGACACAGACAGAGAAGTAGAATCATCACATTTTATTTTAACTCAATGGGGAAAATTATTTAATAAAGAGCTCTAGTTTTTTCTTTAAGGGAAATAATATAAAAAGTATGAGGAATGAATGAGTGAGTGAGCAAGCTGGGTTGTCTTAACATAACTTAGTTAATATTTGTTAAGGTTTGGAAATAGTTAGTATAATGTTTACCAGTGTTCAAGTAGCGTAAAGATTTGTTTTGTAATTTTTTGAAGATAAGATAATTAAGTTGAACAGTAATAGTTTTGAGATATAAAAAAGGACACTAAGTAACTTTAAAATAAATGTTGCAAGCGAATAATAAACAGAGCTGATTAATGTAGTAAAACAGCATGTTTATTGTGTAACGAACCCAGTAACCTCTCTTACAGACTGTGAGTTCGTGTAAAAGGATCCTGGACCCCAAACAGGTAAGAGTGATGAGAATTGAGTTAACGTGCAAAATATATAGATGTCTTTTAGTAATTGTGTACATAATATGAAAGTTAAATGGCGCCCGAAAATACGAAATTAAATATTTTAATTACTAATTGGAGTGAAACATCTCAATGGCCCCCGACTAGGGACTGTTTGTACGAAGTATATTTCGTATAGGCTATGCCTACTCGGAGATGTAAGAGACGTTGGTGGGAGTTACATATGAATTAAAATTAAGTACAGAGAAATAAGAGTATGTTATAATATGATTGATAGATGTATTATGAACAAGTAAAAAACTAAATAATATAAAAAATGGATACTAATAAAAATAATAATGAAAACGTCAGCTTAACTGACATTGAAACAGAGAGCTCAGTAAATGTTGAAGTAAGCGAGACAGAGTCAATGATAATGAGTAATGTAGAAGCACAGCCTACTCCAACGACAACTAGAACAAAAGAGTTGTCGATGGACGATATGTTTAACTTAACAAGAACAATGTCTGAGAATATAAATAGTAATCTAAATGAATTGAAAGAACAGAATAAAGAACAAAAAAGCGAAATTAAAGAAATTAAGAGTAATTTTAATAATAAATTCAATGAACAGAATAATAAATTCGATGAGTTGAAAAGTGAAATTCACGAACAAAAAATCAAATGCGAAAGCAATTTCAGTGAGTTAAAAAACCATATTAATGAGATCAATATGCGTTTTGAAAACAATAATGAAGAATTTGCTAGTAAATTTAATGAATTAAATACCAAAGTAGATAGTTCAATAAAGAACATAGATGTTAAAATTAATGAGATAGATAGTCATATGTCAGAAAGAATTGATAAACAAATAAATGAGAATAATGAAAAATTTGTAAGTACAATAAATGAGTACAACAATGAAATAGAAGCTAAAATAAACAAATGTAATACTGACACGGAATATAAATATAGCAGTGTATTGGTTAAGATTGAGAAAATGAATCAAAATATTGATGAGCATAAAAATAATACAGACATTAAAATTAGTGAAATTGAAAATACTTGTAAAATAGAAATACAATCGTTACACGAGTCAGTTAATGTAATAACCAAAAACAGCATTCAATCTGAATGTATTAATGATAAAAAATTGTATTCAATTGAACAGAGCATTAGTAGTGTTAAAGATGAGTTGAGTATAGCAATAAACCAAAAGTTAGACAATATTACCGAAAGAGTAGTAATTACGCGAGATGTGAATAATGAAATAGAACTTGAAACTTTTTGCAGTGAGAACCGTAGAGTGCATCTGGAAATTGAAGGTAAGCCAGTTACGACACTGATATACACAGGCAGTGAAGTATCAGTAATAGCAGAACACGTATTAAATAAGTTAAGGGAAAGTAATAAAAATATTCCATCTTTACTAGTTGCGGGTGTAACCATTGTAGGTATCACGGGTGTTAGAAGTAAAAGGGTGACCACACAAGTCCAGTTGAGTATAGTAATAAATGGGGAAAGTTATGAAAATACATTCTTAGTAGTAAGGGGATTAAACTTAGAAGTAATATTGGGTAACGATTTTCTGATCAGGAATAATGCGATAATCAATTTTAAGAAGAGAGTCTTAGAATTTAATAATGAAGGTAAACAGATAACTGTTAATTTTGAGCGGGTGTTAGACACGGTAAAGATTTTGGGGATACGGGTTATACCGAATAGGGTCATAGATAGGGACACGGTGGTTAGTATGAATATATGTAGAGAGAGAATGAGGAGAGAATATGGGTGGATAGAGTGGTTAAATTTTGTGGTGAGGGTGGCGCAATAGGGAGTCCTCAACGTGAAGCGTTGTGGCGGGTAGTCGAGGGTTTTAGGGGAGTGTTTGCCGGGGAACCAGGAAGGGCAAAAGGTTATGAGTGTGAATTAAAGGTGAGGAAGCATGCGCCGTATGTACAACGAAGTTATCTGGTACCATATTCGAAAAGGGGAGCCGTGCAGTTAGAATTGGATAGAATGTTAGAGGGTGGTATAAAAGAGAGATCGGTGTCAAACTATTCCAACCCTTTAGTGGTAGTTATAAAGAAAGACGGGAGAGTTAGATTATGTCTAGACGCGAGAAAGATCAACCAAATTATTACTCCTGATAGGGAATCCCCTGAAGCCATAGAGGAGATTTTTCAGAAATTTAGTGGGGTAAAATATATGACGTCGCTGGACTTGACGGCAGGTTATTGGCAGGTACCGTTAGCACAAAGTAGCCGCAAGTATACCGCATTTTTATTTAATGGAAAAAATTATCAATTTACTCGCCTACCGTTTGGATTGAACACCAGCGTAGCTAGTTTTATTAAGTGTCTTGACCAGATTTTACAACCTCATAATTTAGATTTTTTGACTATATATGTGGACGACATTCTGATAGCTTCCAGAACATTTGAGGAGCATATAGAACATCTGGAATATGTGTTGGATAAGTTATATCTGGGAGGTTTAACTGTGAATTGGGATAAATCTAAATTTTTGCAGACCGAAATACATTTTTTAGGATTCATTATAACACCTACAGAAATCCGGGCTAATCCAGACAAGGTGGAATCCATCATGACATTTCCTGAGCCTAAAAACGTAAAACAATTACAAAGTTTTCTTGGTCTATGTAATTTTTACAGGAAGTTCCAGCAAAACTACGCCCAGACGACAGCAAGACTCAGTGCCATGTTGCAGAAAAACAAACAATGGAAATGGGGGGAAAATGAAAGGGAAGCGTTCTGCGAAATTAAGAATAAGTTCGCCGATATGATTTTGATGAACCACCCAAATTTCAATAATAATTTTTATTTACAGACAGACGCTAGTAATATAGCATTAGGAGCCACACTATATCAAGAGGACGAGGCGAGAGAACACCATACCATCGCTTTCGTCAGTCGGACGCTGCTATCATCAGAAAGAAACTACACGACTACCGAAAAGGAGCTCCTCAGCATAGTGTTTGCAGTAAAGAAGTTCAGGACCTATCTGCTGGGTAGTAACACCATTATCAGGACGGACCATAAAGCTTTGTCATTTCTGAACACTTGCAAGCTCACACACAGCCGGATAACCAGGTGGGTGTTAGCTCTCCAAGAGTATAATTTCTCTTGGCAATATATTAAAGGGGTAGAAAACCTAATACCAGACACACTATCACGGGTAGACACAGATAGAAATAGAACGGGTAGAGACATTAAGGAAATAGAGATTTATAGGTTGTCCAGGGAAGATAAACTTTTTGGGGGAGAATTAAAAGACATAAACATAATGCAGAGAGCCGATAGCAAACTATACAAAATTATAATAAGTGTAGAGTCGGAATTAGATGAATTTGGGTATAGACAATATTTTCAAGTGTTTAATGGGAGTTTATTTAAAAGAGTAGAGGGTAGAGAGAGGAATTCGAGGCTAGTAATACTGGAAGAATTGATAGAAAAAATAGTATGGAACTGTCACTATAGATACGGACATTTTGGGGCAAAAAAGTGTGTTAGTGTAATAAGAGAATCTTGTATATTTAGAAATATGGAAAGGTGCGTATGAAAAATACTTAGAATTTGTGAACTATGTCAAAAATCCAAAGTGGTGAATTATAGGGTAGAAGTGAGTTAAATTACATTACGGTGGAGAAACCGTTTGACTTGGTACCAGTAGATTTGTATGGCCCATTGCCAAAGGGTAGGGGTGGTGTTATGTATATTTTCGTTGTGCTTGATACTTTTTCCAAATATGTCCGATTGTATAGTGTGAAGAGAGCGACGAGTAAGGTGCTGAGTGAGAAAATCACCCGCGACTACATGGTCAACATCGGAAAGCCAAAAGTAATCCTGTCAGACCACGGACCACAGTTCATCAGTGGAAAATGGCGCCAGACTCTCGGATGGGAAGGTATCATCCCAAAACATACGGCAGTATACATCCGCAGTCCAACCAGGCAGAGAGGGTCATGAGAGAATTGGGCACAATTTTCCGAGCATACTGTCACGCCAAACATAGCGAGTGGCCCTTGTACCTTCAAAGAATTGAGAATTGGCTGAACAGCGTAACACATGAGTCGACAGGGTTCACGCCTTACGAGTTGATAAGAGGAAAGCGTCCACCTCGGATTTTAGAGCAGGGCGATTATCCACCAGAGACGAGTACAATAAACCAGGACGTAAAATTGAGACTGGCCAATGAAAGGTTATTGACGAAAGGAGAAAGGAGGAAACGGAGACATGATATGAAAGGTAAGTGCGTGAAGTACGAGATACGGCAGCTGGTATTAGTACGGCGACATGATTTGTCAAGTGCTCAGGACAAGGAGATCAAGAAGTTCTTACTCTACGAAGGGCCTTATGAGGTAATAGAAGTTAAGATGAGGAATTCATATGTATTACAGAACAGAGAGAGACAAGGGAGATAGTAGGGACACACAATGCTACAAATTTAAAGTTGTATTGGTCAACGTAGGAGTTTTAACAATGGTAGTCTTTTATATTAATGTATGTATGAAATTTAATTTGATGTTCATGTTTCCAGAAAGGACTCTCCCCCATTTTTGGGCGATCACAGACTCACCACCTCTGATCGTGGGTTTTGGCAATCTGGAGGCGGACCATGGTTGGCGGTAGCCTCAACAACGGGGTGAAAGCAATGATGGTCTTATTTCACAAAAAGGTGTCAGTATAAATTTTTTGCGTACAGGAACGGGGAGGGAGACCCCTAGTTTCGTGGAAAGGTAAAGTAGATTCACATAAAAACAAAAAATATATATATATATTGTAATAAACTAAATACCTCTCCTTATAACCCCACTGTTGGGCTGGCCAATTTGTAATAAACTAAGTATGTGCCGGTACTAGCGAAAATGTCCGTCTTATTCAAACCTCACTGTTGTAAACCAATTTTATAAAGAACTACTTGTTAATTATGTGAGGACGTATGTTATATTATATGCTGCACGCTGGAAACGTCAAATTATAAAGAAATCTTGTCTATGGGTGTAATTAGTTATAATAGACTCTTGTGTATCAAACGCCAAGTAATATGTTGCAGGTGGCAATTCGTAACAATTACAAATGTTGTTGCCTGTCTTAATTAATGTTTTATTAATGAATATATCTTTCAGTGGTGACCGATGGAACCTTCGGAAAATAGATTATTAAACAAACAAATTTATAATTATGTTCTTGAATTTATAATCGTACTACTCTATAGTCTTAACTTAGTTTTCAGTGGTTGTGTAATATTAGCAATATGTATGGAGCATTAACTGAATGTAAGGGGAATTTGTGTCAACCCTAGTCACTCGATGGTAGAAAATTTCATTCAAATTTAGTATTAAACACAAGCTAGTTCAGCAATCTTCCGTCCCACCAGCTGCAAACCTTGAGCGCTGTTACTAGTAATAAGCGTACTTATAGGTTAGTTATTCGTTATGTTTGTATCAATCTTTTTGTAAATTATTCCACCCACCACATATAGTATTTATTCTGCAATAACTTAAACGTTATCTCATACAATAAATGTACTTTATTTATTTTCTCTATTAATTAACAAGTTACGTTGTCTCAAAAAACAATAATACAATCCAATCGATCATCCAGACATATATCGATTATTAATTACTCAAATTCTAAAACCATATACACTTGAAAATAATAACAAATAATTCTTATCCCAGGGTTCGTATAGTTCTTGGAACCATTAGTAAGGCCAGGTAAAATGCATAATTAAGGTTGTTCAATTTACAAAATAAAATTATTTACTTAAAATACAGTGAAATGAAAATAAGTTGTTTTTTTACCAAACCGACGAAAATTTCGTCTGGCGGTGGATGTTTGTCAACAGTAGCCCAGAACTCAGCTTATCTCGTCTTCATCCAGTGAAATAGCTCTGGTTTTCAATAAAATTGATGGTGGTGTGTACTGGTAAACCCTCAGGAAATTTTCTGGCTTCTATTCTTCTTTTACGATCTTCACAATTCTTGGTCCCAGTGAAATGGAATTAGGATCCCAGCTTCTCTGCTGCTAATGAAGGTTATTACGCCAAACCGAGTCTTCTGGTATTTCCAATAATTCCGTTAGTTCAAACTTTAATTCTTTTACTGATCTTCGGTTTATAGTATGAACGGGTTTAATACCAAATCCAGCGGAATTATTTAGTGAATGAGGTGAGAGGCTTTCAATTCTTTTTTACTGTATTCATTTACAATTTGGAGGGTTATTTAATTTGTATTATTCATTAGCATTAAAGTATAATTGTTTTACAAAAAAGGTTTTTCAATTTGGATACATATTTCCTTTAGATTTATTCATATTTTTTAAATATATCGGTCCATCTCAACCTAATAGGTTGTAACAATCAGAACGAATTAATTCAAAATCAACAACTTCTGCAATTCAGTTGCCTTAACAACCACGTTTTCTATATATCCTTGAGCCGGCATTATAGAGTATTACTACTCCTTTCCAATAAAATACTCCATGCTTGGATTAATATTGAATCACATAAAATTCTCCCCTAACCTTCCTTCCTGAACAGTAAATGTTTTACCAGAGTTTCGTTGGACTGGGTTTCCTAAAAAGGTATTAATTTCCTTTCACTAAAATGGAATTTATGCCTATAGATTCACTTACAACCATTATAACATTATTTGGTTTTTTAACTTAATTTTCTTTTTACCTGACCTACTGTACAATTAATTATTGGTTACATGGTTAATTACATGAATTTTAATTTACTGGTGGTTATTTTTTTTATATTAATTAACTGGTTCTGGAACCCTTTATTAATTTATGATATAATTGTCAGAACTACTTGTTACACTTGAAACACTGGTCACACTCCTGATCCAGTTTATAAACATTAATTAAAACAACAGTATTTTTCAACTTTATACAATACTGAGAACTTAGTACAGTGCCTAACATTGGTAACTATACTGGGTTGTATAAAGACAAATCTAATATAAATATAAACATAATTATTGATGAAGTATTATTATCAAACAACATCATTTCATTTTTAGCATATTCAACATACAACATAAATACTCTGTAGACCTTAACATGTCACAGTACAAAACAAACATTTCATTACATTCAATCATACATTGGTCTGGCTCTTTTACATTTAACATTAGTCATTGCCTCCTTTTGACTTGAGGTACTTCTCAAGCACATGAACTATTGAACAACCTTAAGTCAGGGTATGGTCCTTGACCATATTTCATTCAATTTTTATGTAACGTTGGGGAAACTCAACTATGTTACGTTACAATAGATAGAAAAGTTTATAATGGTGGTAGTATTTTTCCATGAACCAGTTTGTTTTAGAAATTGTGAAGTAAAACGACCCAAAATTTTGTTACTTAAATTTAACTTCTCAAGGAGTTATTCTCCTTTAGAAAACAGAAATGTATTTTATTTTAATGTAAACTTGTAAGATGATCCATTGTAGTACTTATTATCTTGTCACAAAGAAGAGGTTAGTGAAAAGTGTAAGCTGGAACTTGCAAAAGTGTCTATATGAAAATTTTATGAAAATAAAAGAACTTGTTATCATACAAGATTAATGGGTGATTTTGGGGGGATGTTTGGTGTCATTAGAAGTGAAAATAAATTGTGAAATGTAGAGACAGCAAATGTAGAAAGACATAAGTTTAGATATAGATAGGCTATTGCAGTGGCGGCATGTGCCACTGTAGATAGCAGTAAGGGTTGATGAGTAACGTCAAGGTACGTTACCATCATCGGAGGCCGAAACTGGCGTATATACACTGCACAACCACTTATATAATTTTATATTATATGTTATACGCTGTCCAGGCAGTGAAGGCGGCTGGAGGGTTAGGAGACCCTTGGCTCACGCACGCACACTGGCAGGCCGCCTAACAATAGACGGGGGACGGCACTTGACCTGTGCTTCTGTCTTTTTAAATACAGTTTACTATAATAAATTAAATTTTGTTATTCTGCTTAATCTTATAGTTTTGGTCGTTCCATTTAATTCAGACTGTGATTTCATTTAAAATAAGTCCAAACACGAAGTTTGTACGACGATTTTCAAATGTTTTACTCTTATTTGTTTATGTTGAAATATTGTGATTGCTAAACTTCTGAGAATTATTTACGCGACTGTTATTAAAAAAATGTTATTATTAAAAACTAAGATTCTGATCATTTAATTTACTTTTCAACTATTTTTCTGATACACACCCTTTGGATGCCAGAAGCCGGTTAAATGGCCCTATGGTTCATTGTTGGAACTGCTAGCGGCCGATTAAATCGGCCCGTCAAATGACACTGAGAACTGCCAGCGGCCGATCTCGCTGGCTTTTTGTATATTCATCGTAGCGGATGCATTACTTTTAGTATATTTTTATACTACACGTCAAATTAATTCTAAATAGTTAGGCTACTTTACTTTTTTTATACAAGGCTTTAAACTCGAGCTCAAAATTCAACTAAGTATATACTCGGAATTTTAAAATTAACTTTCTCTCTGCGTTCAAAACTCTGATGCTTATTTTGCAGGCTTGAGACTGCCGATGGCCGCATTAAAAGTTATATACAAGTTTATCAATATTTACAAATTTACAACAATTAAAAATCAAAATTCTAATAAAATATTTACAAAATGTAGCAATTTTGTTGTTTTGCTAAATGTAGCTTGGGTTGAGTGCAACTTTATACTATAGGTGCACAACCAAAATCGTCTTCATCAGTGGTATCGTCATATTCATCCTCATCGGAGTCATCAGGTGCTAAGTTTACAATCAGTTCCTGAACACTTGCTTCATTTAACCCCTCGTTCCTCCAGTCTTCATCAATCAACTTCTGTACATGGTCGACGTATTTAGTTCACATGTCGGAAGTAAAGTTGACAACAGATTCTCTAAATAGGTTTTCAATATCTGCCAGTTTAAAGGTTGTATTCCTAACCTTTACGTAATTTTTTAGATTCGCCCAAACCATTTCAATAGGGTTGTAATGACAGTGATAGGGCGGTAGACGAATTACTTTGAAACCCAACTCAGATGCTTTTTTATCGATCACATAGGTAGGCGTTGGTGGCTTATGTAATCGAACTAACGCATATAGTTCCACCTTAAGAAGGTTATCTGGGAAAGGGACACCTCGAGCTTTCAACCAGCTGATCATTTCCGCTTTTGTTGATGACGATGTCGGTGGTTTGTTTAGAATCCTGGAATGATACGGAGCATTGTCCATAACAATAGTTGCTCCTTGAGGAATGGATGGCAGTAATGTATCGAAGAACCATGATTCAAAAACAGTTGCATTCATGTCTTCATGGTAATCTCCTGTCTTCTTAGATTGGAACACAAAAGGGGGAGCGCTAATCCATCCGTTGGAGCCACCAGCATGACAGATGATCAATCGTTTGCCTTTACCCAAAGGGCTGCCGAGAGTTCCTTGGATAGTGCCATCAGTCCAACCAGTGTCCTTTCTCGTGTTTTCATTGATCCAGGTCTCGTCCAAAAATATAGTGTTTTTAATATTTACTTCAAGCATTTTTCTTAAGAAACGACACCTTAACAGGGCCACTGACGGCTTTTCCATGAGGATTTTTCTGCTGTTAAATTTCTTGTACTGAAATCCCATGTCTGATAATAGCGAGCTCAGTGAAGATTTTCCTCCCATATACAGTCCAGCTTCTTGAAGTGACACACAAAGTTGTCTGAGGGTAGGCGCTTCTTTTCGAGCATAGTAGCTCAATATGTGACGTCGAATAGCTCCTTTGTCGAAGTCATCCATGTCTGTTACTGGCCGCTTTCTCTTCAAACTTTTCTTCCGAGGAGTATGAATAATAATATTTTCCCTTTTGGTGCTGTTTAAGGTGTTATCTTGTTGATCGTCCTCAGCTGTGATTAAATCAATATCTTCAACTACACAGGGATCTTCTTGATTTTCCAAACTTTTTTTAATCTCTGCGTTGATACGTTGTATTGTTCTCAACGAAATGCCACAAGCATCTGCTGTTCTCTGCATTACTTTATTAGTATCAAGTAAAGGACCTCCGTTATACTTCTCTTTCTCAAAATAGAACAGAACAGAAGCAATCATTGTTCTGCATTGAGTATGTAAAACGTGGCGTTTTTTACAAGAACTCATAATCACAAATCAACTATACACTAACCACAAATGAACTGATTCACTCACAATATACGCGACAGATCGGCTCTCTGACAAGACTGGCTGGTCTCACTACCCCGTGCAAGCTATTTAACGACTAAAAAAAGTCGGCGGGTAATCAGTGACTCACTCGGGGTACCCGGTACACGAGCAATGACCTCTACTGTTTGTTGGTTTGAAGGTCAATCACCCTCTCTACCTGGAAAAATGACTATAGCGACCAAGTGTAAACCAAGTAAGGAAGGGACGTCTCTCTTGCATGTTACTGAAATCTGTAATACCGGTAATTATTTTCCAAATTACGTGATACAATAATACACATTTAATTCCTGACGCGCTACCTCGTCCTCTCAAGTTATAGTTAAAGTTTAATAACATGGACAGTAAATTTTTAATATATTTACATAGATACATATCACATTTCATTTTGTGTGTCTGTAAAACATAATATATAATATTTTTATAATAAATAACATTTTTAAAAGTTCGTGCTAGTAAAAAGACAAACAATTATTTCGATAACGTATAACAACTATTATTTCATATATTGTTTATTTGAAATAAAAATATGAGGTTTGAAAATAATCTTTATATCTATATATTAAAATCTGTTACATATGTTGATTAATTTTTTCAGTATTATAACAATAAAGAGGTGGGTCGTCAATCTGCTCTTTATCGAGTATCACAATTGGTGAATCGGAAAAAAAAATTAAAGGGAGTGTCGCAGAAAAATAGTTGAAAAATAAATAAGATGATCAGTAACTTAGTTTTTAATAATCATCATTTTTAATAATAGTCGCTTAGATGGTGTTCTAAAGTTTAACAATAATTAACAATAGTTTAAAATAAACAAATAAATCTAAAACATTTGAATATCGCCATAAAAACTTCATGTTTGGACTTATTTTAAATGAAATTACAGTCTGAATTCAATGGAACAATCAAAATTAAAAGTTTAAGCACGACAATAAAATTTAATTTATTGTAGTGGACTGTAACTAAAAAGACAGCAGCGCAGGTCAAAGGCCTGTCCTGTCTATTGTTAGGCGGCCTGTCAGTGTGTGTGTGTGTGTGTGTGTGTGTGTGTGTGTGTGTGTGTGTGTGTGTGTGTGTGTGTGTGTGTGTGTGTGTGTGTGTGTGTGTGTGTGTGTGTGTGTGTGTGTGTGTGAGGGTCTCCTAACCCTCCAGCCGCCTTCACTGCCTGGACAGCGTATAATTGCTACCGTGCAGTGTATTCTAAAGACGAAGTGAAAACATGTGAATGAGAGAAGATTTCCCCACCTTTTCGGGCGATTACTGTCTTACCAGCACTAATCGTGGTTTTGGACGACAACCAGCTGTGGGCAGCAATTGTAAAACTGACCATGGTTGGTTGTCCTTGAAATTGGTGCAAAATTGAAATTAACGGGGGGCCACTTACGGGAAATCCCCGGAACTATGGAACAGCGGCTATCACCTTGTTCGAGTAGGAACAGCAAAACAGGTGATAACTATAAGGGTATAACTATGTTAAGGAACAGCCTTAAGGGTATAACTATGTAACATTTAGATATGATGATATCTGGCAATTTAAAAATGTAACGCCGAAGCAAGGACAGGAGATGCCAAAATTCCTCCAAAAAATTCCGTTCTTGTGGAAGCAGCTGGATGCCACAGTTCAGTGGGGGGTCATAGTGTGTGTGGCAAGGAGTTACTCAGGGGAGTAACGAACTAAAATTTGAAACTTAATGATGCTGACTAGCTGATAAGCTAATTAAATAATTCTATTTAGATTCAAGAGATGATTAAAGCAGAGAAGTTGTTCAGAAGTAATTGCTTTAAATGTGTTATGCTCTGTATAATGATTTTATAAAGGACTTTACTGATTTTGAAAAGATTATTTCAAGTAGAGAAGATGTTTATCATATTTTGTTTCGTATGTTTTATTATGTTACTATTTTTACTATGTTAGAGTGTAAGAGTTATAAACATATGTTAGGTATTTTTCATGTTAGAGTTTGGTGTAGTGTATCACTGACCCAGAGAGATCAGCTGATGACTGATGTCAGAGACATGATATGTTTCTAGTAATTGACTCATGGACTCTTTTGTCAGTTAATGTAATTGAATAATTTTGTTTTGTGGGAAATTGATAAAAGAAATATTTTTGGAAAGTAGTTTAAAAAAAAAAAAATTTTCTATGCTTGGCAGTAAAGAATGTTATGTTAAATTTTACGTTTCAATATAAGTAGAGAAGAGGTCAGCTGATTCATGATGTGTATTTTAGGTTATCTTTGTAATCAAGTGTAGTTATTTTTTGAATCTATGGTAGAAATAAGTTGTTTATTTTTATTTGTTTATTATGATTGTGAGCATCTAGTTAGTAAGAGTAGATATAACATAAAGGCATTTGAAGAATTTTAGAATTTTAAAAAATTATGATTAAATTCATTAATTAAAGTAAATAAAATGAATCATCTTAAAAGGAGAATTTCTGATAAGGGACTTCGGTTTATTGCTTTATTGAACAAAATTTACATAATTGAGTCGATCTGAGACCATAACGTCAACCCAATTAAATTGAGAAATGAAATTGAAAATAAAATAGAAATTATTTTTTGAATTTGATATAAAGGTAAATGTGTTCAGTGTAATAATGAGTATTTGTATGCACCCAGTACTTGCTAAAGGCAACCCAGTACGCATGTAAGGGGGAACATATCGGTTGAGGATCTGGTATGGTATAAGGCCAGTCTTTGATTTTTTGGTGGAATTATAGAAGGTTAGGGGTACTATGGTGAATATCTGTCCAGGGTTATGGTGTTGGGATCTCGCACAGAGAAGTCCAGTAATCTCGTTCGGGTGCAGCCATAGTCACCAAGCTAGGGGGGTAGTTTACCCATGACATGTTTAGAAATTAATGGGGAGTTGTTGGCGCCATATCCTCACCGATCCTCTTAGGTTTAGCAATGAGAGTTTTTATGCTCTTGGGCAAAAAACCTCTCATTGGGGGTTTTGTAATGTGTCAAAAAAGGGGGTTTTTATTTTTCATTAAATTTATTTAAATTTAATTTGTATCATCATGGCAAGTCCCATATGAAATAGCGTTGTATTCAAACAATGAACCGTAATGCAACTTTTTGGGCTGGGTGTTGTTGGAGAACAATACTGGTTTGTGAATCGAATGTTTGGCACGTACATATGCGCATCCACTAGGCGGGGCGCGGCTTCTACACATAACTGGTGAAACCGAAGCTACGAAAATGGCGAAGTAGGAAGATTGTCGGGCCATGTGCTCTGGAGACGGAGGAAATCAAGTAGAGGCTCCACCCACCTGAGCCTCTTATATCATCACCGTTTAACATCATTAGTGAATGGGGCACATGGACAGTCCAGACTTATTTTACGACTACGAAAAAATCATAGCCTGAAGGCAGTGCCTTCCCGTTTCAACAACAAGCTATAGTGCGGAGTCTGGTGAGCACGCTCTCCCCAGTCGACTAAACAACTCTTCCCCGGCCGGGTGAACACATAGGCTCGTGGGCCTAATTTTGATAAAATTACTAAAAATGTGAGTCAATTAGAATGTGATAAACAGTGAAACCGTAACATCTTAATCAGTGAATCAAATTTAACCAGCAGAAAACTTTTTTGGACAAACCAGTGAACGAAACAAAAACAGGCTAATAAAAGCACGTGTCGGACACAGACAGAGAAGTAGAATCATCACATTTTATTTTAACTCAATGGGGAAAATTATTTAATAAAGAGCTCTAGTTTTTTCCTTAAGGGAAATAATATAAAAAGTATGAGGAATGAATGAGTGAGTGAGCAAGCTGGGTTGTCTTAACATAACTTAGTTAATATTTGTTAAGGTTTGGAAATAGTTAGTATAATGTTTACCAGTGTTCAAGTAGCGTAAAGATTTGTTTTGTAATTTTTTGAAGATAAGATAATTAGTTGAACAGTAATAGTTTTGAGATATAAAAAAAGGACACTAAGTAACTTTAAAATAAAATTAAAATAAATGTTGCAAGCGAATAATAAACAGAGCTGATTAATGTAGTAAAACAGCGTGTTTATTGTGTAACGAACCCAGTAACCTCTCTTACAGACTGTGAGTTCGTGTAAAAGGATCCTGGACCCCGAACAGGTAAGAGTGATGAGAATTGAGTTAACGTGCAAAATATATAGATGTCTTTTAGTAATTGTGTACATAATATGAAAGTTAAATGGCGCCCGAAAATACGAAATTAAATATTTTAATTACTAATTGGAGTGAAACATCTCAATGGCCCCCGACTAGGGACTGTTTGTACGAAGTATATTTCGTATAGGCTATGCCTACTCACAGATGTAAGAGACGTTGGTGGGAGTTACATATGAATTAAAATTAAGTACAGAGAAATAAGAGTATGTTATAATATGATTGATAGATGTATTATGAACAAGTAAAAAACTAAATAATATAAAAAATGGATACTAATAAAAATAATAATGAAAACGTCAGCTTAACTGACATTGAAACAGAGAGCTCAGTAAATGTTGAAGTAAGCGAGACAGAGTCAATGATAATGAGTAATGTAGAAGCACAGCCTACTCCAACGACAACTAGAACAAAAGAGTTGTCGATGGACGATATGTTTAACTTAATAAGAACAATGTCTGAGAATATAAATAGTAATCTAAATGAATTGAAAGAACAGAATAAAGAACAAAAAAGCGAAATTAAAGAAATTAAGAGTAATTTTAATAATAAATTCAATGAACAGAATAATAAATTCGATGAGTTGAAAAGTGAAATTCACGAACAAAAAAATCAAATACGAAAGCAATTTCAGTGAGTTAAAAAACCATATTAATGAGATCAATAAGCGTTTTGAAAACAATAATGAAGAATTTGCTAGTAAATTTAATGAATTAAATACCAAAGTAGATAGTACAATAAAGAACATAGATGTTAAAATTAATGAGATAGATAGTCATATGTCAGAAAGAATTGATAAACAAATAAATGAGAATAATGAAAAATTTGTAAGTACAATAAATGAGTACAACAATGAAATAGAAGCTAAAATAAACAAATGTAATACTGACACGGAATATAAATATAGCAGTGTATTGGTTAAGATTGAGAAAATGAATCAAAATATTGATGAGCATAAAAATAATACAGACATTAAAATTAGTGAAATTGAAAATACTTGTAAAATGGAAATACAATCGTTACATGAGTCAGTTAATGTAATAACCAAAAACAGCATTCAATCTGAATGTATTAATGATAAAAAATTGTATTCAATTGAACAGAGCATTAGTAGTGTTAAAGATGAGTTGAGTATAGCAATAAACCAAAAGTTAGACAATATTACCGAAAGAGTAGTAATTACGCGAGATGTGAATAATGAAATAGAACTTGAAACTTTTTGCAGTGAGAACCGTAGAGTGCATCTGGAAATTGAAGGTAAGCCAGTTACGACACTAATATACACAGGCAGTGAAGTATCAGTAATAGCAGAACACGTATTAAATAAGTTAAGGGAAAGTAATAAAAATATTCCATCTTTACTAGTTGCGGGTGTAACCATTGTAGGTATCACGGGTGTTAGAAGTAAAAGGGTGACCACACAAGTCCAGTTGAGTATAGTAATAAATGGGGAAAGTTATGAAAATACATTCTTAGTAGTAAGGGGATTAAACTTAGAAGTAATATTGGGTAATGATTTTCTGATCAGGAATAAAGCGATAATCAATTTTAAGAAGAGAGTCTTAGAATTTAATAATGAAGGTAAACAGATAACTGTTAATTTTGAGCGGGTGTTAGACACGGTAAAGATTTTGGGGATACGGGTTATACCGAATAGGGTCATAGATAGGGACACGGTGGTTAGTATGAATATATGTAGAGAGAGAGTGAGGAGAGAATATGGGTGGATAGAGTGGTTAAATTTTGTGGTGAGGGTGGCGCAATAGGGAGTCCTCAACGTGAAGCGTTGTGGCGGGTAGTCGAGGGTTTTAGGGGACTGTTTGGCGGGGAACCAGGAAGGGCAAAAGGTTATGAGTGTGAATTAAAGGTGAGGGAGCATGTGCCGTATGTACAACGAAGTTATCTGGTACCATATTCGAAAAGGGGGGCCGTGCAGTTAGAATTGGATAGAATGTTAGAGGGTGGTATAATAGTGAGATCGGTGTCAAACTATTCCAACCCTTTAGTGGTAGTTATAAAGACGGGAGAGTTAGATTATGTCTAGACGCGAGAAAGATCAACCAAATTATTACTCCTGATAGGGAATCCCCTGAAGCCATAGAGGAGATTTTTCAGAAATTTAGTGGGGTAAAATATATGACGTCGCTGGACTTGACGGCAGGTTATTGGCAGGTACCGTTAGCACAAAGTAGCCGCAAGTATACCGCATTTTTATTTAATGGAAAAAATTATCAATTTACTCGCCTACCGTTTGGATTGAACACCAGCGTAGCTAGTTTTATTAAGTGTCTTGACCAGATTTTACAACCTCATAATTTAGATTTTTTGACTATATATGTGGACGACATTCTGATAGCTTCCAGAACATTTGAGGAGCATATAGAACATCTGGAATATGTGTTGGATAAGTTATATCAGGGAGGTTTAACTGTGAATTGGGATAAATCTAAATTTTTGTAGACTGAAATACATTTTTTAGGATTTATTATAACACCTACAGGAATCCGGGCTAATCCAGACAAGGTGGAATCCATCATGACATTTCCTGAGCCTAAAAACGTAAAACAATTACAAAGTTTTCTTGGTCTATGTCTTTTTTACAGGAAGTTCCAGCGAAACTACGCCCAGACGACAGCAAGACTCAGTGCTGTGTTGCAGAAAAACAAACAATGGAAATGGGGGGAAAATGAAAGGGAAGCGTTCTGCGAAATTAAGAATAAGTTCGCCGATATGATTTTGATGAACCACCCAAATTTCAATAATAATTTTTATTTACAGACAGACGCTAGTAATATAGCATTAGGAGCCACACTATATCAAGAGGACGAGGCGAGAGAACACCATACCATCGCTTTCGTCAGTCGGACGCTGCTATCATCAGAAAGAAACTACACGACTACCGAAAAGGAGCTCCTCAGCATAGTGTTTGCAGTAAAGAAGTTCAGGACCTATCTGCTGGGTAGTAACACCATTATCAGGACGGACCATAAAGCTTTGTCATTTCTGAACACTTGCAAGCTCACACACAGCCGGATAACCAGGTGGGTGTTAGCTCTCCAAGAGTATAATTTCTCTTGGCAATATATTAAAGGGGTAGAAAACCGAATACCAGACACACTATCACGGGTAGACACAGATAGAAATAGAACGGGTAGAGACATTAAGGAAATAGAGATTTATAGGTTGTCCAGGGAAGATAAACTTTTTGGGGGAGAATTAAAAGACATAAACATAATGCAGAGAGCCGATAGCAAACTATACAAAATTATAATAAGTGTAGAGTCGGAATTAGATGAATTTGGGTATAGGTAATATTTTCAAGTGTTTAATGGGAGTTTATTTAAAAGAGTAGAGGGTAGAGAGAGGGATTGGAGGCTAGTAATACCGGAAGAATTGATAGAAAAAATAGTATGGAACTGTCACTATAGATACGGACATTTTGGGGCAAAAAAGTGTGTTAGTGTACTAAGAGAATCTTGTATATTTAGAAATATGGAAAGGCGCGTATGAAAAATACTTAGAATTTGTGAACTAAGTCAAAAATCCAAAGTGGTGAATTATAGGGTAGAAGGTGAGTTAAATTACATTAAGGTGGAGAAACCGTTTGACTTGGTACCAGTAGATTTGTATGGCCCATTGCCAAAGGGTAGGGGTGGTGTTATGTATATTTTCGTTGTGCTTGATACTTTTTCCAAATATGTCCGATTGTATAGTGTGAAGAGAGCGACGAGTAAGGTGCTGAGTGAGAAAATCACCCGCGACTACATGGTCAACATCGGAAAGCCAAAAGTAATCCTGTCAGACCACGGACCACAGTTCATCAGTGGAAAATGGCGCCAGACTCTCGGATGGGAAGGTATCATCCCAAAACATACGGCAGTATACATCCGCAGTCCAACCAGGCAGAGAGGGTCATGAGAAAATTGGGCACAATTTTCCGAGCATACTGTCACGCCAAACATAGCGAGTGGCCCTTGTACCTTCAAAGAATTGAGAACTGGCTGAACAGCATAACACATGAGTCGACAGGGTTCACGCCTTACGAGTTGATAAGAGGAAAGCGTCCACCTCGGATTTTAGAGCAGGGCGATTATCCACCAGAGACGAGTACAATAAACCAGGACGTAAAATTGAGACTGGCCAATGAAAGGTTATTGACGAAAGGAGAAAGGAGGAAACGGAGACATGATATGAAAGGTAAGTGCGTGAAGTACGAGATACGGCAGCTGGTATTAGTACGGCGACATGATTTGTCAAGTGCTCAGGACAAGGAGATCAAGAAGTTCTTCTTACTCTACGAAGGGCCTTATGAGGTAATAGAAGTTAAGATGAGGAATTCATATGTATTACAGAACAGAGAGAGAGACAAGGGAGACAGGACACACAATGCTACAAATTTAAAGTTGTATTGGTCAACGTAGGAGTTTTAACAATGGTAATCTTTTATATTAATGTATGTATGAAATTTAATTTGATGTTCATGTTTCCAGAAAGGACTCTCCCCCATTTTTGGGCGATCACAGACTCACCACCTCTGATCGTGGGTTTTGGCAATCTGGAGGCGGACCATGGTTGGCGGTAGCCTCAACAACGGGGTGAAAGCAATGATGGTCTTACTTCACAAAAAGGTGTCAGTAGAAATTCTTTGCGTACAGGAACGGGGAGGGAGACCCCTAGTTTCGTGGAAAGGTAAAGTAGATTCACATAAAAACAAAAAAAATATATATATAAATAGAAAAGTTTTTAATGGTGGTAGTATTTTTCCATGAACCACAGTAGTTTTGTTTTAGAAATTGTGAAGTAAAACGACCCAAAATTTTGTTACTTAAATTTAACTTCTCAAGGAGTTATTCTCCTTTAGAAAACAGAAATGTATTTTATTTTAATGTAAACTTGTAAGATGATCCATTGTAGTACTTATTATCTTGTCACAAAGAAGAGGTTAGTGAAAAGTGTAAGCTGGAACTTGCGAATGTGTCTATATGAAAATTTTATGAAAATAAAAGAACTTGTTATCATACAAGATTAATGGGTGATTTTGGGGGGATGTTTGGTGTCATTAGAAGTGAAAATTAATTGTGGAATGTAGAGACAGCAAATGTAGAAAGACATAAGTTTAGATATAGATAGGCTATTGCAGTGGCGGCATGTGCCACTGTAGATAGCAGTAAGGGTTGATGAGTAACGTCAAGGTACGTTACCATCATCGGAGGCCGAAACTGGCGTATATACACTGCACAACCACTTATATAATTTTATATGATATGTTAATTGCTACCGTGCAGTGTATTCTAAAGACGAAGTGAAAACATGCGAATGAGAGAAGATTTCCCCGTCTTTTCGGGCGATTACTGTCTTACCAGCACTAATCGTGATTTTGGACGACAACCAGCTGTGGGCAGCAATTGTAAAACTGACCATGGTTGGTTGTCCTTGAAATTGGTGCAAAATTGAAATTAACGGGGGGCCACTTACGGGAAATCCCCGGAACTATGGAACAGCGGCTATCACCTTGTTCGAGTAGGAACAGCAAAACAGGTGACAGACCCGCCTTAAGGGTATAACTATGTAACATTTAGATATGATGATATCTGGCAATTTAAAAATGTAACGCCGAAGCAAGGACAGGAGATGCCAAAATTCCTCCAAAAAATTCCGTTCTTGTGGAAGCAGCTGGATGCCACAGTTCAGTGGGGGGTCATAGTGTGTGTGGCAAGGAGTTACTCAGGGGAGTAACGAACTAAAATTTGAAACTTAATGATGCTGACTAGCTGATAAGCTAATTAAATAATTCTATTTAGATTCAAGAGATGATTAAAGCAGAGAAGTTGTTCAGAAGTAATTGCTTTAAATGTGTTATGCTCTGTATAATGATTTTATAAAGGACTTTACTGATTTTGAAAAGATTATTTCAAGTAGAGAAGATGTTTATCATATTTTGTTTCGTATGTTTTATTATGTTACTATTTTTACTATGTTAGAGTGTAAGAGTTATAAACATATGTTAGGTATTTTTCATGTTAGAGTTTGGTGTAGTGTATCACTGACCCAGAGAGATCAGCTGATGACTGATGTCAGAGACATGATATGTTTCTAGTAATTGACTCATGGACTCTTTTGTCAGTTAATGTAATTGAATAATTTTGTTTTGTGGGAAATTGATAAAAGAAATATTTTTGGAAAGTAGTTTAAAAAAAAAAAATTTCTATGCTTGGCAGTAAAGAATGTTATGTTAAATTTTACGTTTCAATATAAGTAGAGAAGAGGTCAGCTGATTCATGATGTGTATTTTAGGTTATCTTTGTAATCAAGTGTAGTTATTTTTTGAATCTATGGTAGAAATAAGTTGTTTATTTTTATTTGTTTATTATGATTGTGAGCATCTAGTTAGTAAGAGTAGATATAACATAAAGGCATTTGAAGAATTTTAGAATTTTAAAAAATTATGATTAAATTCATTAATTAAAGTAAATAAAATGAATCATCTTAAAAGGAGAATTTCTGATAAGGGACTTCGGTTTATTGCTTTATTGAACAAAATTTACATAATTGAGTCGATCTGAGACCATAACGTCAACCCAATTAAATTGAGAAATGAAATTGAAAATAAAATAGAAATTATTTTTTGAATTTGATATAAAGGTAAATGTGTTCAGTGTAATAATGAGTATTTGTATGCACCCAGTACTTGCTAAAGGCAACCCAGTACGCATGTGAGGGGGAACATATCGGTTGAGGATCTGGTATGGTATAAGGCCAGTCTTTGATTTTTTGGTGGAATTATAGAAGGTTAGGGGTACTATGGTGAGTATCTGTCCAGGGTTATGGTGTTGGGATCTCGCACAGAGAAGTCCAGTAATCTCGTTCGGGTGCAGCCATAGTCACCAAGCTAGGGGGGTAGTTTACCCATGACGTGTTTAGAAATTAATGGGGAGTTGTTGGCGCCATATCCTCACCGATCCTCTTAGGTTTAGCAATGAGAGTTTTTATGCTCTTGGGCAAAAAACCTCTCATTGGGGGTTTTGTAATGTGTCAAAAAAGGGGGTTTTTATTTTTCATTAAATTTATTTAAATTTAATTTTTATCATCATGGCAAGTCCCATATGAAATAGCGTTGTATTCAAACAATGAACCGTAATGCAACTTTTTGGGCTGGGTGTTGTTGGAGAACAATACTGGTTTGTGAATCGAATGTTTGGCACGTACATATGCGCATCCACTAGGCGGGGCGCGGCTTCTACACATAACTGGTGAAACCAAAGCTACGAAAATGGCGAAGTAGGAAGATTGTCGGGCCATGTGCTCTGGAGACGGAGGAAATCAAGTAGAGGCTCCACCCACCTGAGCCTCTTATATCATCACCGTTTAACATCATTAGTGAATGGGGCACATGGACAGTCCAGACTTATTGTACGACTACGAAAAAATCATAGCCTGAAGGCAGTGCCTTCCCGTTTCAACAACAAGCTATAGTGCGGAGTCTGGTGAGCACGCTCTCCCCAGTCGACTAAACAACTCTTCCCCGGCCGGGTGAACACATAGGCTCGTGGGCCTAATTTTGATAAAATTATTAAAAATGTGAGTCAATTAGAATGTGATAAACAGTGAAACCGTAACATCTTAATCAGTGAATCAAATTTAACCAGCAGAAAACTTTTTTGGACGAACCAGTGAACGAAACAAAAACAGGCTAATAAAAGCACGTGTCGGACACAGACAGAGAAGTAGAATCATCACATTTTATTTTAACTCAATGGGGAAAATTATTTAATAAAGAGCTCTAGTTTTTTCCTTAAGGGAAATAATATAAAAAGTATGAGGAATGAATGAGTGAGTGAGCAAGCTGGGTTGTCTTAACATAACTTAGTTAATATTTGTTAAGGTTTGGAAATAGTTAGTATACTGTTTCCCAGTGTTCAAGTAGCGTAAAGATTTGTTTTGTAATTTTTTGAAGATAAGATAATTAGTTGAACAGTAATAGTTTTGAGATATAAAAAAAGGACACTAAGTAACTTTAAAATAAAATTAAAATAAATGTTGCAAGCGAATAATAAACAGAGCTGATTAATGTAGTAAAACAGCGTGTTTATTGTGTAACGAACCCAGTAACCTCTCTTACAGACTGTGAGTTCGTGTAAAAGGATCCTGGACCCCGAACAGGTAAGAGTGATGAGAATTGAGTTAACGTGCAAAATATATAGATGTCTTTTAGTAATTGTGTACATAATATGAAAGTTAAATGGCGCCCGAAAATACGAAATTAAATATTTTAATTACTAATTGGAGTGAAACATCTCAATGGCCCCCGACTAGGGACTGTTTGTACGAAGTATATTTCGTATAGGCTATGCCTACTCACAGATGTAAGAGACGTTGGTGGGAGTTACATATGAATTAAAATTAAGTACAGAGAAATAAGAGTATGTTATAATATGATTGATAGATGTATTATGAACAAGTAAAAAACTAAATAATATAAAAAATGGATACTAATAAAAATAATAATGAAAACGTCAGCTTAACTGACATTGAAACAGAGAGCTCAGTAAATGTTGAAGTAAGCGAGACAGAGTCAATGATAATGAGTAATGTAGAAGCACAGCCTACTCCAACGACAACTAGAACAAAAGAGTTGTCGATGGACGATATGTTTAACTTAATAAGAACAATGTCTGAGAATATAAATAGTAATCTAAATGAATTGAAAGAACAGAATAAAGAACAAAAAAGCGAAATTAAAGAAATTAAGAGTAATTTTAATAATAAATTCAATGAACAGAATAATAAATTCGATGAGTTGAAAAGTGAAATTCACGAACAAAAAAATCAAATACGAAAGCAATTTCAGTGAGTTAAAAAACCATATTAATGAGATCAATAAGCGTTTTGAAAACAATAATGAAGAATTTGCTAGTAAATTTAATGAATTAAATACCAAAGTAGATAGTACAATAAAGAACATAGATGTTAAAATTAATGAGATAGATAGTCATATGTCAGAAAGAATTGATAAACAAATAAATGAGAATAATGAAAAATTTGTAAGTACAATAAATGAGTACAACAATGAAATAGAAGCTAAAATAAACAAATGTAATACTGACACGGAATATAAATATAGCAGTGTATTGGTTAAGATTGAGAAAATGAATCAAAATATTGATGAGCATAAAAATAATACAGACATTAAAATTAGTGAAATTGAAAATACTTGTAAAATGGAAATACAATCGTTACATGAGTCAGTTAATGTAATAACCAAAAACAGCATTCAATCTGAATGTATTAATGATAAAAAATTGTATTCAATTGAACAGAGCATTAGTAGTGTTAAAGATGAGTTGAGTATAGCAATAAACCAAAAGTTAGACAATATTACCGAAAGAGTAGTAATTACGCGAGATGTGAATAATGAAATAGAACTTGAAACTTTTTGCAGTGAGAACCGTAGAGTGCATCTGGAAATTGAAGGTAAGCCAGTTACGACGCTAATATACACAGGCAGTGAACTATCAGTAATAGCAGAACACGTATTAAATAAGTTAAGGGAAAGTAATAAAAATATTCCATCTTTACTAGTTGCGGGTGTAACCATTGTAGGTATCACGGGTGTTAGAAGTAAAAGGGTGACCACACAAGTCCAGTTGAGTATAGTAATAAATGGGGAAAGTTATGAAAATACATTCTTAGTAGTAAGGGGATTAAACTTAGAAGTAATATTGGGTAATGATTTTCTGATCAGGAATAAAGCGATAATCAATTTTAAGAAGAGAGTCTTAGAATTTAATAATGAAGGTAAACAGATAACTGTTAATTTTGAGCGGGTGTTAGACACGGTAAAGATTTTGGGGATACGGGTTATACCGAATAGGGTCATAGATAGGGACACGGTGGTTAGTATGAATATATGTAGAGAGAGAGTGAGGAGAGAATATGGGTGGATAGAGTGGTTAAATTTTGTGGTGAGGGTGGCGCAATAGGGAGTCCTCAACGTGAAGCGTTGTGGCGGGTAGTCGAGGGTTTTAGGGGAGTGTTTGCCGGGGAACCAGGAAGGGCAAAAGGTTATGAGTGTGAATTAAAGGTGAGGGAGCATGTGCCGTATGTACAACGAAGTTATCTGGTACCATATTCGAAAAGGGGGGCCGTGCAGTTAGAATTGGATAGAATGTTAGAGGGTGGTATAATAGTGAGATCGGTGTCAAACTATTCCAACCCTTTAGTGGTAGTTATAAAGACGGGAGAGTTAGATTATGTCTAGACACGAGAAAGATCAACCAAATTATTACTCCTGATAGGGAATCCCCTGAAGCCATAGAGGAGATTTTTCAGAAATTTAGTGGGGTAAAATATATGACGTCGCTGGACTTGACGGCAGGTTATTGGCAGGTACCGTTAGCACAAAGTAGCCGCAAGTATACCGCATTTTTATTTAATGGAAAAAATTATCAATTTACTCGCCTACCGTTTGGATTGAACACCAGCGTAGCTAGTTTTATTAAGTGTCTTGACCAGATTTTACAACCTCATAATTTAGATTTTTTGACTATATATGTGGACGACATTCTGATAGCTTCCAGAACATTTGAGGAGCATATAGAACATCTGGAATATGTGTTGGATAAGTTATATCAGGGAGGTTTAACTGCGAATTGGGATAAATCTAAATTTTTTGTAGGCTGAAATACATTTTTTAGGATTTATTATAACACCTACAGGAATCCGGGCTAATCCAGACAAGGTGGAATCCATCATGACATTTCCTGAGCCTAAAAACGTAAAACAATTACAAAGTTTTCTTGGTCTATGTCATTTTTACAGGAAGTTCCAGCGAAACTACGCCCAGACGACAGCAAGACTCAGTGCTGTGTTGCAGAAAAACAAACAATGGAAATGGGGGGAAAATGAAAGGGAAGCGTTCTGAGAAATTAAGAATAAGTTCGCCGATATGATTTTGATGAACCACCCAAATTTCAATAATAATTTTTATTTACAGACAGACGCTAGTAATATAGCATTAGGAGCCAAACTATATCAAGAGGACGAGGCAAGAGAACACCATACCATCGCTTTCGTCAGTCGGACGCTGCTATCATCAGAAAGAAACTACACGACTACCGAAAAGGAGCTCCTCAGCATAGTGTTTGCAGTAAAGAAGTTCAGGACCTATCTGCTGGGTAGTAACACCATTATCAGGACGGACCATAAAGCTTTGTCATTTCTGAACACTTGCAAGCTCACACACAGCCGGATAACCAGGTGGGTGTTAGCTCTCCAAGAGTATAATTTCTCTTGGCAATATATTAAAGGGGTAGAAAACCGAATACCAGACACACTATCACGGGTAGACACAGATAGAAATAGAACGGGTAGAGACATTAAGGAAATGGAGATTTATAGGTTGTCCAGGGAAGATAAACTTTTTGGGGGAGAATTAAAAGACATAAACATAATGCAGAGAGCCGATAGCAAACTATACAAAATTATAATAAGTGTAGAGTCGGAATTAGATGAATTTGGGTATAGACAATATTTTCAAGTGTTTAATGGGAGTTTATTTAAAAGAGTAGAGGGTAGAGAGAGGGATTGGAGGCTAGTAATACCGGAAGAATTGATAGAAAAAATAGTATGGAACTTCACTATAGATACGGACATTTTGGGGCAAAAAAGTGTGTTAGTGTACTAAGAGAATCTTGTATATTTAGAAATATGGAAAGGCGCGTATGAAAAATACTTAGAATTTGTGAACTAAGTCAAAAATCCAAAGTGGTGAATTATAGGGTAGAAGGTGAGTTAAATTACATTAAGGTGGAGAAACCGTTTGACTTGGTACCAGTAGATTTGTATGGCCCATTGCCAAAGGGTAGGGGTGGTGTTATGTATATTTTCGTTGTGCTTGATACTTTTTCCAAATATGTCCGATTGTATAGTGTGAAGAGAGCGACGAGTAAGGTGCTGAGTGAGAAAATCACCCGCGACTACATGGTCAACATCGGAAAGCCAAAAGTAATCCTGTCAGACCACGGACCACAGTTCATCAGTGGAAAATGGTGCCAGACTCTCGGATGGGAAGGTATCATCCCAAAACATACGGCAGTATACATCCGCAGTCCAACCAGGCAGAGAGGGTCATGAGAAAATTGGGCACAATTTTCCGAGCATACTGTCACGCCAAACATAGCGAGTGGCCCTTGTACCTTCAAAGAATTGAGAACTGGCTGAACAGCATAACACATGAGTCGACAGGGTTCACGCCTTACGAGTTGATAAGAGGAAAGCGTCCACCTCGGATTTTAGAGCAGGGCGATTATCCACCAGAGACGAGTACAATAAACCAGGACGTAAAATTGAGACTGGCCAATGAAAGGTTATTGACGAAAGGAGAAAGGAGGAAACGGAGACATGATATGAAAGGTAAGTGCGTGAAGTACGAGATACGGCAGCTGGTATTAGTACGGCGACATGATTTGTCAAGTGCTCAGGACAAGGAGATCAAGAAGTTCTTCTTACTCTACGAAGGGCCTTATGAGGTAATAGAAGTTAAGATGAGGAATTCATATGTATTACAGAACAGAGAGAGACAAGGGAGACAGGACACACAATGCTACAAATTTAAAGTTGTATTGGTCAACGTAGGAGTTTTAACAATGGTAATCTTTTATATTAATGTATGTATGAAATTTAATTTGATGTTCATGTTTCCAGAAAGGACTCTCCCCCATTTTTGGGCGATCACAGACTCACCACCTCTGATCGTGGGTTTTGGCAATCTGGAGGCGGACCATGGTTGGCGGTAGCCTCAACAACGGGGTGAAAGCAATGATGGTCTTACTTCACAAAAAGGTGTCAGTAGAAATTCTTTGCGTACAGGAACGGGGAGGGAGACCCCTAGTTTCGTGGAAAGGTAAAGTAGATTCACATAAAAACAAAAAAAATATATATATAAATATAAAAGTTTTTAATGGTGGTAGTATTTTTCCATGAACCACAGTAGTTTTGTTTTAGAAATTGTGAAGTAAAACGACCCAAAATTTTGTTACTTAAATTTAACTTCTCAAGGAGTTATTCTCCTTTAGAAAACAGAAATGTATTTTATTTTAATGTAAACTTGTAAGATGATCCATTGTAGTACTTATTATCTTGTCACAAAGAAGAGGTTAGTGAAAAGTGTAAGCTGGAACTTGCGAATGTGTCTATATGAAAATTTTATGAAAATAAAAGAACTTGTTATCATACAAGATTAATGGGTGATTTTGGGGGGATGTTTGGTGTCATTAGAAGTGAAAATTAATTGTGGAATGTAGAGACAGCAAATGTAGAAAGACATAAGTTTAGATATAGATAGGCTATTGCAGTGGCGGCATGTGCCACTGTAGATAGCAGTAAGGGTTGATGAGTAACGTCAAGGTACGTTACCATCATCGGAGGCCGAAACTGGCGTATATACACTGCACAACCACTTATATAATTTTATATGATATGTTAATTGCTACCGTGCAGTGTATTCTAAAGACGAAGTGAAAACATGCGAATGAGAGAAGATTTCCCCGCCTTTTCGGGCGATTACTGTCTTACCAGCACTAATCGTGATTTTGGACGACAACCAGCTGTGGGCAGCAATTGTAAAACTGACCATGGTTGGTTGTCCTTGAAATTGGTGCAAAATTGAAATTAACGGGGGGGCCACTTACGGGAAATCCCCGGAACTATGGAACAGCGGCTATCACCTTGTTCGAGTAGGAACAGCAAAACAGGTGATAGACCCGCCTTAAGGGTATAACTATGTAACATTTAGATATGATGATATCTGGCAATTTAAAAATGTAACGCCGAAGCAAGGACAGGAGATGCCAAAATTCCTCCAAAAAATTCCGTTCTTGTGGAAGCAGCTGGATGCCACAGTTCAGTGGGGGGTCATAGTGTGTGTGGCAAGGAGTTACTCAGGGGAGTAACGAACTAAAATTTGAAACTTAATGATGCTGACTAGCTGATAAGCTAATTAAATAATTCTATTTAGATTCAAGAGATGATTAAAGCAGAGAAGTTGTTCAGAAGTAATTGCTTTAAATGTGTTATGCTCTGTATAATGATTTTATAAAGGACTTTACTGATTTTGAAAAGATTATTTCAAGTAGAGAAGATGTTTATCATATTTTGTTTCGTATGTTTTATTATGTTACTATTTTTACTATGTTAGAGTGTAAGAGTTATAAACATATGTTAGGTATTTTTCATGTTAGAGTTTGGTGTAGTGTATCACTGACCCAGAGAGATCAGCTGATGACTGATGTCAGAGACATGATATGTTTCTAGTAATTGACTCATGGACTCTTTTGTCAGTTAATGTAATTGAATAATTTTGTTTTGTGGGAAATTGAAGAAATATTTTTGGAAAGTAGTTTAAAAAAAAAAAAATTTTCTATGCTTGGCAGTAAGAATTTTATGTTAAATTTTACGTTTCAATATAAGTAGAGAAGAGGTCAGCTGATTCATGATGTGTATTTTAGGTTATCTTTGTAATCAAGTGTAGTTATTTTTTGAATCTATGGTAGAAATAAGTTGTTTATTTTTATTTGTTTATTATGATTGTGAGCATCTAGTTAGTAAGAGTAGATATAACATAAAGGCATTTGAAGAATTTTAGAATTTTAAAAAATTATGATTAAATTCATTAATTAAAGTAAATAAAATGAATCATCTTAAAAGGAGAATTTCTGATAAGGGACTTCGGTTTATTGCTTTATTGAACAAAATTTACATAATTGAGTCGATCTGAGACCATAACGTCAACCCAATTAAATTGAGAAATGAAATTGAAAATAAAATAGAAATTATTTTTTGAATTTGATATAAAGGTAAATGTGTTCAGTGTAATAATGAGTATTTGTATGCACCCAGTACTTGCTAAAGGCAACCCAGTATGCATGTAAGGGGGAACATATCGGTTGAGGATCTGGTATGGTATAAGGCCAGTCTTTGATTTTTTGGTGGAATTATAGAAGGTTAGGGGTACTATGGTGAGTACAGAGAAGTCCAGTAATCTCGTTCGGGTGCAGCCATAGTCACCAAGCTAGGGGGGTAGTTTACCCATGACATGTTTAGAAATTAATGGGGAGTTGTTGGCGCCATATCCTCACCGATCCTCTTAGGTTTAGCAATGAGAGTTTTTATGCTCTTGGGCAAAAAACCTCTCATTGGGGGTTTTGTAATGTGTCAAAAAAGGGGGTTTTTATTTTTCATTAAATTTATTTAAATTTAATTTGTATCATCATGGCAAGTCCCATATGAAATAGCGTTGTATTCAAACAATGAACCGTAATGCAACTTTTTGGGCTGGGTGTTGTTGGAGAACAATACTGGTTTGTGAATCGAATGTTTGGCACGTACATATGCGCATCCACTAGGCGGGGCACGGCTTCTACACATAACTGGTGAAACCGAAGCTACGAAAATGGCGAAGTAGGAAGATTGTCGGGCCATGTGCTCTGGAGACGGAGGAAATCAAGTAGAGGCTCCACCCACCTGAGCCTCTTATATCATCACCGTTTAACATCATTAGTGAATGGGGCACATGGACAGTCCAGACTTATTTTACGACTACGAAAAAATCATAGCCTGAAGGCAGAGCCTTCCCGTTTCAACAACAAGCTATAGTGCGGAGTCTGGTGAGCACGCTCTCCCCATTCGACTAAACAACTCTTCCCTGGCCGGGTGAACACATAGGCTCGTGGGCCTAATTTTGATAAAATTACTAAAAATGTGAGTCAATTAGAATGTGATAAACAGTGAAACCGTAACATCTTAATCAGTGAATCAAATTTAACCAGCAGAAAACTTTTTCGGACGAACCAGTGAACGAAACAAAAACAGGCTAATAACAGCACGTGTCGGACACAGACAGAGAAGTAGAATCATCACATTTTATTTTAACTCAATGGGGAAAATTATTTAATAAAGAGCTCTAGTTTTTTCCTTAAGGGAAATAATATAAAAAGTATGAGGAATGAATGAGTGAGTGAGCAAGCTGGGTTGTCTTAACATAACTTAGTTAATATTTGTTAAGGTTTGGAAATAGTTAGTATAATGTTTACCAGTGTTCAAGTAGCGTAAAGATTTGTTTTGTAATTTTTTGAAGATAAGATAATTAGTTGAACAGTAATAGTTTTGAGATGTAAAAAATGGACACTAAGTAACTTTAAAATAAAATTAAAATAAATGTTGCAAGCGAATAATAAACAGAGCTGATTAATGTAGTAAAACAGCGTGTTTATTGTGTAACGAACCCAGTAACCTCTCTTACAGACTGTGAGTTCGTGTAAAAGGATCCTGGACCCCAAACAGGTAAGAGTGATGAGAATTGAGTTAACGTGCAAAATATATAGATGTCTTTTAGTAATTGTGTACATAATATGAAAGTTAAATGGCGCCCAAAAATACGAAATTAAATATTTTAATTACTAATTGGAGTGAAACATCTCACATCACCAACGTCACTGTCTTCACTTGAGCTGTCTATTGATAAACTACGTTCTGATGTATCATCCCCACTAACATCAACAGACATAGAAGAAACGTCAGAAATATTGAGATTCTTCATCACTCATTGTAAAAATTATTTTTTAAAAGCTTATGATGACAACAAATATCAAGCAAACTCAGTAAACATAAAAAAACAAACGTTGAAATCGTATAATCACACACTGAAAAACACGAAACGTACTACAGAGCCGTTGACCACAGATATAACTGCACAAAGACTCATATCACTGCGGCAAAATACGCTTGCACACACGCACACACACAATCTCACATCGACTTCAAAAAGGCTCTGCAATTTACACATCATAAATATGACAGACTAATAGTAGATTTACAACAGCAGCAATGACAGGTATAACAACAGAGTAAACCGGGCTGTAAATAAACCGCTACCGCAGGGGCGCAAGGGGCCGCAGGGGTGAATTACCTTTTACCACAAGGGGCTAGAAAATTTTGGCCACCCATGTGGTTCCGTAACAAGTGAATCTCAGAAATTCTTTGTTTATTATTGGCACAGTTTCGTCTGTGCAACAATAAATCTCTTCCGAGCAGCAATTGGTGTCAATCCTTTCTCGGAAAACACAACGCAGTGGTCCAAAATCCCATACCACTGATATTATGAAACGTCAAGGTCACATGTAACATACAGCTAAAAATAGATAATAATGTTATAAAGTAACATTTCAGAGCATATTCATATTGAAACCAGTCAGTTTGATTATAGAATAAAATGAAAGGCACAATACAGGACAACTCGGGTTAATAATATAAACAGCCACCCCTAATTCCGAGTACACTCGGGTTAGTAAGGCAAGTGGTTAAAGGACAGTTTATTGTAGCCAAAAGTTAATACTGAGACTTCCCAGGAAACTATATGAGGCAAGAAGCATGGGATGACAATCTAGAGGAAGGACCAGAACAACATGGCAAGACAATATGCAACGCTTCTTGGAGGACAGGGTCATCCCTTGGAATCAGGCAAGCACGTTTGCTTTCAAAAGGCAACAGTGGCGATCTCTTTGCAACTCCTTGACACCCAAGGTTAGAAAAGGGTGCGACTAAGACTAATTTCAAGTAAGGCCTACATTAATTTTAATTTCTGTAAACATGTAGTGCATTCAAATGTAACTATAACACTTGTACTTAATTTTCACAAAAGTAACAGCAATATGATTCAATTGTCATTACAGAGTACAATACCTAGAGTGTAAGTAGAGTTTAGTAACTTCAAAAGTAAATGGGATTACACGCCACATTGTTAATCTCAATAAAAAAAATTGAAAGAAGATAATCTTTATAATAAACAGAAATCAAGAACAACACAGTTCCTGGTCAAGTAATTGGCCAACTGGATAAAAAATAAGCACACAAAATTACTCTAGTTAGCTGATCAATTATTAAAAATAAACCCCTATAAGTTAGCACACTTACTAATAGTTTGATTAAGAGTTATAAAAGTAGTAGAAAAACATAGCCTACAATATGAAAATTTATTTCCTTTTAAATACACAGTTATTGTCATCATCAATTTCATTTTTAATATTAGTTTTAAATTATTTTTGAATTTTTTTTTGGAGTTTTATAATTAATCAACACGTCTTATCACATCAACTAAAAAAATACTTCTATGAAACATTCTACAGACAATAAATTACAAATACTTATATTAATTATTATACAATAATTTATACAATTTATCATTTTTCATTAGTGTCGAATTATATTTTGTTGTGTACAGCATTAATACTTTATATTACAGTAAATAGAAAAATATACTTTATTTATGTTGTGTATTTTTGCCTGCTGTTACAGAACTTATTTCCCAGTAATAAACACCTAAAAAAGGATGTAAGTAAGTAAGCTCAACTTCTATACATGTTTTATAGAACAAGTTAAGTATGAAAGTAAAAACTCATTGTACCAGGAAATACTTCAAAATTTGGTTAATAATACTGTTACTTTCACATGCAGATTAATCAGTGGCGTACAATGTCTTTAATCATTATAATAAACTCATTATAATTATGATCTTCATTCATTCCTAGAGTCAATATCTCTATCTTAGGGGAGCAACGGGATTGGCTAAGCTCTCGGCCAATCAGATAGCAGCCCTCGCCCAGACGGCTATATAAGTGTGACGGTTTGGGGTCGCGTCATCATTTAGTCACCAGAGAAGCAGGACAAAAGACCCACTGAAGATGACTGCCACAGCTGCAGTCGAAACATTTGGCTCTACAAAAAGAGGACCACAGCCCAACAGCCCCGAAAATAATTTTACTGAAGATTGCCTTATTGTTTTGAGACAGTTACATCTTCATACTGTAATATATTATGTGCATCCTTTTGCATGCTTTAGAGTCATTTATATTACATTAGAATTCAAATCTGAAATATCTTTACAGTCATGTTACATGACTGTTGGTGTTAGGTGACATATGATTTTATTACATAACCTATTCATCTCTCTTTTTGATATGTTTTTCATCAACTTTTTTACTTGGTGACTTATTATTGGTTGAAACTTCTTCCTTATTACTGTGTTATCAATACTACTGAATTAAAATGGTGCTAGATATATGTTGCCCATTGCATCAGGACATATAAACTGCCGGACATCAAACAACTGATATTGGAGACGGTAATTAAATAAGTGCAGATAACTTTGTTTACATCAGGAACTAAAACCAAAAGGAGACCAGAACATCCAATTTCTAAGACTTTTAGATCTGTGTCTTTCAATATTTTGGATAATTTATAGATTACTATCTTACTGCCTATATTATTGAAATATATTTATATTTAATATCCTCATCTCCATTATTTCATGTGGTGTTAAAGTACCAGTTTCACTTTTTAATTTTCAATTTTTTTATAATTGTAAGACTGTTTTCTTTAGTTATTCATTTTGTTTCATGTGTGGTTTCTGTAAGTACCATTTTAACATTTTTTTATATTTAGGAAATGAACATTCAGTATTTTATCCCACTTCAAGTAATCAGAGTTATACATATTTACTATCTGTATACACTAAGTTGGAGTCTGTGAATGCCAGGGGATTACCCGGGCCAGCCCCAGGTAGTCGCCGGCCCAGACGCCAACTTAGTGTATACAGATAATAATTTGTACTGAATTTGGGTCTTTCACTTATTATGGTTAAATCTAAGTAACTTAACTATGCACTACTATGTCTTAGTGTATATGTTATCTAATATATATATTTTTAATAATTTCCTTATTTAACTCCTCATTGAATTCAATTGTATGTAATGTGTTATACTGATTAGAGCTTTTAATAAATTATAATAATGCAGCCTTACATGATAATTAAACTGTCCCCATGTCATGTACAATGCCATTACCCATAATTTCTATACTAATAATTTCATCCCCCCTCAAAAAAAGGATGCATATAGAAAGGTGAAAAAGGAAACAGGTGAGGTATAATCCGTGTGTGTAGTTAGTTATATAAATTACAAGTTCATTTAAAAAAATTAAGAGTTTACAAAAACCGTGTGCACAAAAACATTACGTAAGGATGGTATGGCTAGTAAAATTTTTTGCACAAAAATTCAATACAATGTAAGTATATCAAATCATATAATACTGCCTACATGAATTTCCCTACCTTTCTTATTAAGTACCGTACTAAAACTACTCTGAAAAGTCCTGATTTCCATCATCTTTATATTACTACATATTTTAATTGAACACTTAATTTTTAGCATTTTTAACACAACATTGTTAAATTACTTACCTGGTGCTTCAAAACGTAAATATGTAAAGTGGACATGGAAGTGATAAAATGAAGGCTGATAGTGAATGTAAACACGTAACTGAGATTTCTTTAACTTATACTTTTCCTCAATCGCTTTCTGTAACAAACCAAAGACACATCAGTGCCATATATTTAAACACACACACACCCACACACACATGCACACATACACACAAGTATATAAATTTTAACAAACATCTTAACAGGAGTTAGAAAGAGAAAAACAGCTACAACAAATATACACCTACTAAATTACACACCTTAAAATCCTGTCAACAATTAATCACAATATTAATACATCTACAGTATTGTAGATCTATCTGCAGAGTAATGAAAGTGACTGCTACCATTCCAAATAGATTTAAAAAATTTTGTTCACTAAAAGTCTTGTAACAATCTTAAAAGACATTTACATTTGTGCTTCTAAAACACCCAGTCATAAGTATTTTCTCATTCTATTAATAGTGGGGAATTTCAAACCAACTTTCTATATTAAACATTAAATGCAATCTGATTTACATCATACGTTTTATGTTGATACGAAAAACTATTCTAATAATTAATATTATGTACTGACTGGTCTATTTATTTACAACTTTGTATCCATTAAATACAGGATTTATTGTACAAGAATGTCATAACTAAATACAATTCAAAAATACAAACATTTTTATATATTCCCCCAAAATTCTACAAATAATTACGTTCCTAAGAAGTTTTTGCTATATTACTCAAATCGCAAGTAAAAATATATACCGTTCCTTTCTCCTTTATATTAATTAACAATGGTAAATGTTCTCCTGTAAGATCTCGTAAACTCTTTATACCATGTGGACGAACCAAAGCTAGGAGGTACAAATTTTCTACTTGTTTACCATCCCACTTCAAATCCGGTAACAGAACAAAGCCAGTTTCGGGATCTTCATCTTCAAACACAATACGATCTACTTCTGACTTGTGTTCCAATATGTTATACACCCACTGAAACATGAAGTTATTTACATTTTTATTTGAGAACATGTTTCTTATACATAACATGTGAAAGTTTAACATACTCAAACCACACAAGATGATAGAAATAATTATGTCTTACTGGATTTATTGGTGAACATGTTCTATTCTTAGGTTTCTAGAGCACAAAAAGGTCAGTTCGTTTCGTGGCAATTCCTTTCATATTTTATAACTCTACATGCCTGATAATAAAGGAAATAAAAGTCACTCTTTTCAATTGATCCAATGCAAATTACATTATTTTCTATATTTATAAAATTTAATATAAACACAGAACTATATATAACTGCTATATACAGAACTAACTCAGAATAAAATAAAAATTATTTCATTCTTGTCTAAGGCTTTCACAGCCCGTGTCGTAGTTGTTAATATTACTGTTTACTGGGCTATCAGGCCATAATCCGATCTTATTAAATGCAAACATTTCAGCCACTCCATCAGTGACCATCTTCAGTGCTTAGAGGACTGATACACTGACATAGGTCTACAGTCAGTAAACCACTGTACTGTGGCTAAGGGACACGAACATTCTAAACAATAATGTAATAAGCTCAACACATATTTTTTTGATTAAGTTATCTGAACTCTGACCTGGAATATTCGAGTTTCTGTACTAGACTACTCATTAAAAAATATATTTTTTTCAACTCAAAAATTGATAAAAATATCTGAGGGACTGCAAAAAGTATAAAACACATAATTTGTAATCAGCTAGGGTAGTACATAAATAATGAACACAATCTTTTAGTAAAAACTAAAAGTGTGAGGCCACAAAAAATTGTTTTGAAAAATGCAGAAATACATCAATACCACTATACCGAACTATATCTAACTATCACTATATCGAAAAAATTTCACTCAGAGTACTAATGATGCAATATCATGCCACAGGACGACTTGATATTTTGACAAATGGTGTAATGCTACAACAACCACTTTCCAATGTATTAAAACACTCTGTGTCTTCATAATATTCCACAGAAAGGATACAGAAGGTTTCTTGCTATTTAATTTTTGTTTTAACATTAAGATCACAGCACGGGCAAAGTCAGCTTATACAAAATAATATCAACAATTACGAAGTTGTGTGTTGGCCACCCTGTTGTGTTTATTCAAATTCATACTAGTTCAAAGTGAAAGTTATTGCCTTTGTGTATTCATAATTTTAGGTTATTTATACATTTTTGGGTTTTATGGTATATGACCGTTTGTATTATTATAAACCATATATAAATTATCCCCTGATATTTTGGATCACTTAAAACCACGTGATTTTCAAAAATTTCCTTTCTCATAATTAGCAATAATCTCTTATGTTTACTTGGCTTTTATTGCAAAATAAATAAATGATAACAAAAATCCAAAGAGTTGTTTCAGAAGAAGATTGCACAGAAAGTTTGCTAAAATTATTTTTTCGTCACAAATTTTAGTATATACTAGCAGAATACCCGTGCTTCGCTATGGAGTTTCACGTTGTACGTAATGAAAATGTTAGTTTAATTAATAAAGTTCAATTAAAGTAGGCTTCTTAAAGTAAATAGCTGTTGCCCACAACTTCGTTCGCGTGGTCTTCAATTTAATGCGATAATATATTTAGAACAGAATCTATTCTATTGGGTTGCCATAGTAACCAGATCTAATAGTTTTTTAAGACCGCAAAGGACCCCCCAGAGGATCGTATCGAAAAAAAACACCTGTCCTATGTTGGTTCTCCCGTTGCGTAAAATATTTGTGCCAAGTTTGGTTGAAATCGGTCCAATGGTTTAGGTGGAGACGTGGAAGACCCCAAAGGACCCCCTAAAGGATCGTATCGAAAAAAACACTTGTCCTATGTTGGTTCTCCCTTTGCGTAAAATATTTGTGCCAAGTTTGGTTGAAATCGGTCCAGTGGTTTAGGAGGCGACGTGGAAGACCCCAAAGAACCCCCAAAAGGACCCCATCGAAAAAACACCTATCCTATGTTGGTTCTCCCGTTGCGTAAAATATTTGTGCCAAGTTTGGTTGAAATCGGTCCAGTGGTTTAGGAGGAGATGTGGAAGACCCCAAAGAACCCCCCCCCCAAGACCCCATCGAAAAAACACCTATCCTAAATTGGTTCTCCCATTGCGTAAAATATTTGTGCCAAGTTTGGTTGAAATCAGTCCAGTGGTTTAGGAGAAGATGTGGAAGACCTCAAAAAATCCCCAAAAGGACCCCATCGAAAAAACACCTATCCTATGTTGGTTCTCCCGTTGCGTAAAATATTTGAGCCAAGTTTGGTTGAAATCAGTCCAGTGGTTTAGGAGGAGATTTGGAAGACCCCAAAGAACCCCCCAAAGGACCCCATCGAAAAAAATACAGAAACCTTCGCGGACGTGCGCACAACAACTCACCGAAGTTTCATCGCAATCGGATGAATGGTATAGGAACGCATATGGGACAAACAAAGAAACATTCATTTTTATACATAAGATTACGGTACAGAGACGATTTTGGGAGGTTGTGGCTACGTTTAACAATATAACTTAAAACTTAATATTGTTTTCTCACTGCTAGAAAACAATTTTTTAAGGCGCGCGTTGAGACACAACCATCTGCAACAGCCCGCGCGACAGGCAACCTTTGTTATATTAAGTCGGAGGAGGAAGTTGGAGGGGGAAGCGGTGAGAGGCGCCTTTCGGTCCGACGACGGCAGCGGCGTGCGCGTGGGGCACGTGTTGCTCGACTTTTTTCTTTTCTTTTTTTCTTTTTTTTTCCCAAAATAAAAGTAGCCTAAGTTACTCCTTATAACATCAGCTATCTGCTAGTGAAAGCCCGTCAAAATCGGTCCAGCTGTTTCGGAGATTAGCCGGAACAAACAGACAGACAGACAGACACAAATTTTTAAAATTGTTTTTTTGTTATAAGTACCTTATATACTTTCATATGCATTTAGTAAAAAGCTGTTATTTTGACATTACAAACAGACACTTCAATTTTATTTATTTGTATAGATTACGGTACAGAGACGATTTTGGGAGGTTGTGGCTACATTTAACAATATAACTTAAAACAATATTGTTTTCTCACTCCTAGAAAACAATTTTTTAAGGCGCGCGTTGAGACACAACCATCTGCAACAGCCCGCTCGCGCGTTCTGAGCCCGCGCGACAGGCAACCTTTGTTATATTAAGTCGGAGGAGGAAGTTGGAGGGGGAAGCGGTGAGAGGTGCCTTTCGGTCCGACGACGGCAGCGGCGTGCGCGTGGGGCACGTGTTGCTCGACTTTTTTCTTTTCTTTTTTTCTTTTTTTTTCCCAAAATAAAAGTAGCCTAAGTTACTCCTTATAACATCAGCTATCTGCTAGTGAAAGCCCGTCAAAATCGGTCCAGCTGTTTCGGAGATTAGCCGGAACAAACAGACAGACAGACAAAAATTTTTTAAATTGTTTTTTTGTTATAAGTATCTTATATACTTTCATATGCATTTAGTAAAAAGCTGTTATTTTGACATTACAAACAGACACTTCAATTTTATTTATTTGTATAGATTGTAGAATTCTCTTCTACGTACTCTCAACGTCTTACTACATTGTCGTCAACTTATTACGTATCTCACGCTGATGTCTGTTGCGAACGCACGAATAACCCGTACCGAATCTTCTCGTGTTTAATCCTTACCTGTCCTTAATCGATGTTTTTTCTTCCCGATAGGCGCCACATTGTTTTATTAAAACAATTAAAAGTTTCGAACTATGTCGTCTTCTGTGCAGTGATAACAAATTCAAATTACCCACCCTCAATGGCGGGAATTCAAATCCCGCGTGCCGTTCGACGTGTTGCCAACATGGAATTCTGGTAAAGAATTTTATTCACAGTTAAAGTACACAAATGTTATAATACATTTCAAATAAAACAAAGGACGGTTATCAATGATCAGTACTAGTTTATTAGTGTTCAAATTCGCTAATCATTTATCAATTGTCATATACAAAAGGGATTATTATACAAAGTTTGCTCCGCTATAAATTAATTTCAACTCAGCGGATGGCTATGTTGCTTGAACAGTTTGACAAAACCATCATGGCCGCCGATATTATTTATTTTACACAATTCATTCAGTCCATGAGTTCTTTGGATTACGAAAAAATTAAAACAAGATGTTATTAAAGTACACCACTTTACATTAATGGTACTTAAATACTAAAAAGGTTTACATAAAATTTGATTCTTTGTGTTTAAAAGTGTGTGTCAATCTTTTAGGCTTCGTACATAGGTTAAGCTATAATTATATACAGTTTGAATAAATATTATCGATCAATCCTTGAAAGAATTTAGTTTACCAAGTTCGGAGTGAGAGGAAAAAAGTTAACTAGTGTAATTCGCAATTATTGGTAATTTAATTATACTTAACAAAACCTTGTTGGTTCTTGTGATGGGTCACGGGTATTTCCTCCAGATTGTGTTGACACTTTCATTAATTTTCCATCATTTGGTTTTCCTTCTTCTTATGGCTTCTATTTCAATTATTCAGAGTTTTTATTGATTATTTATTGTTGAAATTTGGTTTATAGTGTCTCCTTGGTTGAATGGATCTATGTTCTCCTTCTTGTGTTCATATTATTTTCCTCTTGGTTGTATTTCTTTCTCTTTTAAACTTTAATTGAGTCGAATTCAGTTCGGCATCTGTCTCTCTGGATCGTTAATAACGGACTCTCGTTTTATAACGGTTTTAATATAATAATATTTCGTTGTTATGGTTACCAGCTCCAACCTTTTTGGTTGTATACATTTGTACCTATTGTTATAAATCTTGGGTTTTTGTTCAAAATGAATAAATATTTTATAATAGCTATTATTCCTTGGTGTTATTACCAATGTATGAAATATTAACATCTATGTATCTATTTGCTTTCAAAGATTAATTTGATATCCCACAAAGCTGGGCTTGGTTATGTATTAATGTTTTTGACAAAAATGCTAATGTTATGTTATTACATATTTCACTTATTTTTTCTGCTTATTCTATTTCTGACATACTATTATGGTTAGTTAATTGTAATTCATAAGTTACTTGGTCTTAATTTTCAAATACAATAGTTAATTGCTTACAAATTGTTTATTCTGAATTTTGACAGTTAGGCATTTTATAGGCCTAAGCTGTAACAGTCTGGAATTTCTTATTTTACACTATTTAAATATGATTTATTATATCCATATGTTCTGCTTACTATCATTTAGTACTTTTGCTTTTGAATTACTTTAGGTTGTTTTACAATAAATTAATGTTATTATAATTTTACAAAATCATTCCTTGTCTGATATTCTTTTTGTTTCTATCTTTACACTGATGATTAATATTGTGATTATTAAATTTATACCATTGCTTGCTTTTACCTACTACTATCTCTTACACACTTTTTAGCACTTAATCCTACTATAAAAAACATAACATAAAAATAGGTTTATGGTCTGTTCATTGTCCAGCCATATTCCTTCTTATAAATCATAACTCTTTGAACTAAACAAATAACAACTTTGGTGAATATTGTCTTGACACCATCTATTCTATTGTGTTAATCATCCTTGTGATTAATTTAGTAATATAGGATGTTTTCTTATTATTGCACTCACAACTACTCTGTTTCTTACTAGCTAACACCATTAAATTAGTTGTCTATCAACCATTTGGTTATTGTTCTGGTTTATTACCATTGTTTATTTCTTTTCTTAAGATTATAAATTGTTTATCTTAATTTCTTCTTATCACCTCTATCATCTTCACTGTTTATTATTACCACTTCCTACCTATCTCTCACTCTTGGTTTTTTTTAAACAGTTTTATAGTCAGTTTTTCAATATTTTATGTTTTACTTTTTTATATCACTATAAGGCTATTAATAATACACATAATCTATTAACAATTGTTTCACTTAGTTATTATTGGTAGTGTACTTCTTTTTACCTAACTTTATATAACGCTCGTTACTACATTTGATTTATTATTTGTGTTTTTTATTATTTGTTTACCTTTGATTATTTTATTGTCTTTATCTGTCCTATCTCTGGGGTTGGGGCTTGTTTCTACCTACTCACTTACCATATCTATTGGGTTATTTTTGTTAAATCGTATCGTACTGTTGTTTTCCAAGTTTTGCTCCGTTGCTTGCTACTTTTCTCCTTTCAGAGGTTACTTTTATTATTACTTTTATATGTTTGACCATATAATCATATTAAGTACCCATTCCTTTATATCTTATTCATCCCTTTTAATTCACAGTGTTAATTATTTAGTATCCTATCTTTCTCATGTTGCTTCTTAAAATGCATGTTGAAGATATGTACCCTTACAATATTTATCAGTGTTTAAATACAGATTTTGTTCTTTTCTTTTTTAACAGTTGTCCCAGGGAATGGGTCAAATATTAAGTTGTCTAAGGCAGTGGTTCTGAACCTTTTTGTCCACGTCACACTATCCTATGTAGTGTGTTTCCATGGTACACTAATGTACGAGTTGCCAAAAATGCGGGATTTGATCTTGCATGCACACGACTTGCCTTCAACAATCAGTTGTTTGTAGACTTGCAGTTGTAACACCATTCTGTTGATGTCCTGGTATGTTTTGAGGTTGACTGTTAGTTTGACATGTGTTATATGCATTACAAAATTGTTATTTTTTGCATTTTTGAAAATCTAAGTTCAGTATGGGTAAGTTTCTGACTGAAAGGAAAAGCAAGTTGATGACGAGTCAGTGACAGAAACTAACAGTAACAACAGTGAGAAGGAATCAAATCCAAGTGTAAGGGTACGGTCACACAGCAAGCTGGTTCGAGTAGGCTTGAGCAATGAGCAGGTTTAAGCAGTAGAGCAGCATGTAGCTGAGGTGGCACTGTGGCCACACAGAAAGCTGTCATACTGCCTGTTCTGTCTCGGTTTGCCAAATTACTACTTTTAAATGAAAGTTCCCTTTTTTTTTGTGGAAACAGACACTCAAAGAGCATGGACGCATCCAATAAATTTATGACAAAATGAACTTGCTGAATTTCTTCATCTCTATCATGAGTTAACGAACGACCAATAAAAGTTTTTTGAGTATTTCCGCACGTCTGTTGTAACTTTTGGTTTACTTTTAGAAAAATTGCATCTTATGATACAAAAATGCCTCATCCCAGCCAACAGCTGACACTTTTTTGTCCTTAAAATATTTATTTTGACACATCCGACAGTACTGTAACGTTTGAACACTGATGATATTAAGGCCTCGTTATCGAATGCCATGATAAATAATTTTATGAAAAGACAACACCAAAGTGGGTGTATTAAGTAGGTAAAATCACACTAGTTTTTTTTCAGAAGGTTGGAACAGTTAGCAGTTGAGCTGCTAAGCCAAGGCCATTAACACACATTACTTGTGTCAGCCTGCTCATAAGCCCAATGCCGCTTCAACCAGTTTACTGCTTCAACCTGCTTGCAGTCTGGCCGTACCCTAAGCGTCATAAAGCAGTACTACTGAACACAGAATGTACTGGAACACTAGTACAGTACAAGATAGTTATTGGATTCAGTGGACCTGAAAACTGTCCTGTACTAGAATGTGTCATGTGTGGGAAAACTAAACAATGAATGTGTGGTTCCAAGTAAATTGAAAGGACATTTGAATACCAAATCCAGTCACTTATGGATAAGATAAGGACTATTTTAGCTGACTGTTTGTCATTAGAAGCAAAGCATGCAAAAGCTGTAATACAGAGAGCAATTATTTGTGATAAAGCATAAGCGACCACTTATAAAGTTGCCAAAATAGTAGCAACAAAAATGCAGCATTATGCTATCACTGAAACGTAATTTTACCTGCCTGTAAGGAAATAGTGAAATCGATATTCAGAAAAGGAAACCTGCCAAAAAGGAAACATCTCTGGTCCTATTATCAACTGATACGTATGTCAGCTGGTCTTTTAGACACTAACAAAAAAGCACACATACACAAAAGCAAGAGACTTCTCTTGCAACTGAACAGGTAATGAGTGCATTTGTTTTCAATTTCACCACTAACTAAACTTTCGTGAAAGAAAGGATAGGTTCAAGTTTCTCATAAATAACATAAATCTTTTATTGTAAGGTATAAGCAAATGAATCCTCTGTAAAATAAATATATTTAAGCACTTGAAGAGTTTTCTCTTGTTCCTTTTTCAAAACAAATATTGAATACAATTAATTTAATTACTTTTACCACCAATATCACAAAGTTTCAGTAGGTTGTGGCAAACCTAGCGAGAACCACTGGTCTAAGATGTCAGTACTAAAATCAAACAACATTGGTCAACTCACAACTTAAGGATCAAAAGACTGCTTAAGTGGCCATGTTCTGTATAAGACATTACAAAATCATAGTTACGACAAACAATACAATAATTTTGTGTACCTTCATATTATAACCTCCTCTAGACAAGTAACATGAATTTTATCAAAATTTTGATACAACAAAAGGTTAAGAAATAAACAAGAAGAATTCTGATGAATTTGGAAGTCGCTGCTGATGCTGTTCAAACAATTGTTTTGTCAGTAATCATTAAAAGTCTGATGTGTTGCAAGTGACTGAATGTTTAATAACATAAATAATGCTATTAGGGTAATTGGGCTTTTTGTAATTTTGCTCGTAATTGGGAAATTATTTAATAGTGATATTTACGTAGAAATAAATAGTGTATTACTCATACAACTCATATGACTCAGAAAACAGGTTGCAGATGAGTATACATTTGTTAAATCGAATCTGCCAAGACTCTAGATTACAAATACATCCACATCTAAGACCAGGGTGATGGGTTTTCATGGAACTGATCCTGTATGGGCCAAACTTGTAGATGGTACTGTCCTGGAACAAGTCAGCAATTTTGAATATCCGGGCTACAGTGTCCTATAATACAAGCAACAACGTGGTGAATAAGACGCATAAGTTCAACCTTATAAGCAGGACTATCAGGCGAACTCTTAAGTCAGCAAGTAAAGAAACACGCCTAAAATTCTACAAGCAGATAGTCCTTCCCACACTTCTTTATGGATCTGAGAATTTGACTTTAACGAAAGGCCAGATCAGTTGCATCCATGCAGCTGAAATGAAATTTATCAGACACGTTTCAGGGTATACTCTCCATGGTCATAGAAGAAACACAGCCATACGGCAGGAACTGAATATTATGAGTATTGTAAGGGTACATATCTTCAACATACATTTATGAAGCAACATGATAAGAATTAAATACTAAATGATTAACACTATGAATAAAAAGGGATGAGTCAGAGAAAAGGAATGGGTAATTAACATAATTATGCGATCAAACAAATAAAGTTAATAATAAAAGTAACCTCTGATAAGAGAAATGTAGCAAGCAACAAAACAAAACTTGAAAAAACGATAGTACCATGCGATTTAACCATAATAACCCAATAGATGGTAAGTGAGTAGGTAGAACAAGCCCCAACCCCAGTGATAGGACATATAAACAAAATAAGTGAAATCAAATGAGAAGGTGAATGAAAAGGAAACAAACAATATATGAATGAAATAAAATGAGAAGAAAGGAAAAGACACAAACGAATAATATAGAACAGAAAAGGAGAAATGTTACACTCAAATAAAGCAATGAAAAAGAAATCAATAAATGATAAATGTAAATGATAATTATTAGTACCAACTAATCAATCAAAGTAAATGATAACTATTAAAATCCAATAAAGTAATGATAAACTAAAAGTACACTAACCAAATAAATAGAGAGTAAATATTATAAATCACTCTATAATGATATGAACTTGTTAACAGTATAACTAACCATTGTAAAGTGAGAGATAATTAGATAGTGAACATGAGTAAGTGAGAACAAGAATTTAATGTTAGGGAATACCCACTAGTAACACTTAAATAATATAAAAAGTGCAAAGTGTAAGTGTAAACCCCACAAAATAAATAGAAACCCTATTGATAGGGATAGACGCCCAAAAACCAGTGGTAAACACTAAAGGTTAATGGTGAGCAGTGTTAGTAAATAAGGATATTGTTATTATTAATATTAAGATTAATTGTAGATGAGGAATACAAGGATATTCAGGAAAAAAATCGCAGGAAGAGTCAAAATGTGAGTGTTACCATGGTTAGCTAGTAAAGATTAGAATAGAAAAATATAGTAAAGAATAGAAATGCAAAAACAATAAATATCCTATGTTCTAAGGGATAGTTAATTAACTAAAGTAAATGACGTGATGATGTTTATCACCAAAAAATAAATAAGAAGTAACAATTTGTAAACAAGAGTAGCATAATAACTGTTAAAGAATTGTTTGATTAAGTTTATGAATAGTAATATGGCTGAAAGAATTATACAGACCATAAGCCTAAATGTTATGTTATATTTTATAGAGAATAGTAAATAATAGACAATTTATAAACAATGGCAATATACATAAGAAAAAAGATAAATTCATATACAGTAAATCTAATAATACTGGAAGAGCAGTTAGAAAATAATAGACAAACTATAATATGGAAACTAAGGAAAACATACAATTATAAGAAAGCAGACCCAAAACAATTCAACAAATAAACAAAGCATTTGTAACACAAAACAAAACATGTATAAGGGTAAAATAATATGTAATTTGTATAAAATAAGAAAATATAGCCAATTACTACCTAGGACTATGAAACGCCTAACTGTAAAAAACTAATAACAACAAATTGTAAGAAATTAACTATTATATTAGCAAATCCAAGGCAAGTAACTAGTCAATGATAATTAGTGGATCATACTAAGAGATAAATGTTAAATTAAGGACATAAAATAAGAAAGGAATGTAATTAAATAATATAAACATAACTATCAAAACATAATACATAAGCACACCCAGCTTTGTGGGATGTCAAAATGATCTTTGAAAGGAAATACGACCAGCTGTGATAATATTTCATACATAGAGAAGAAGACGGAAGAATAATAGCAATCAGAAGATATTTAGTCATTTTGAATAAAAATTCAAATATTCTAACAATGGGCTTAAGTCATGAATAGCCAATCAGAATCAATCAGTTACCATGACAACTGAACATTATTTATGAATATTACGTTAGAAACTGTTAATTCCATAGTGACGCTCAAGAGGAATACACGCCAAGCCGTAAATGGCCCAATTTTTAATTTAAAACAATCAAAAGTAACCAAATTTATTAAAATGAAGAACCAAACTGCCTGATGAGGAACTAATACATTCAACCTAGGCAACAGACCAGATTAATTAATTCCAAATTAATTTAATTCGATCAACTAATACGAAAAAGACGCAAGGCGTGATTGAATCCCAAGATGATTGAAGATTGAAGACCAAACGATGACCCAACCTAATTCAACTGAATGACACTACACCTTAAGTCAACTGATTGATAAGTATTGCTGAATTACCCAAATTCAAATTAAAAATTCTCTTTAATTTTATTCACTACACTTTGAACTTTCACTATAAACTGATGATCTTGTAACGAGGCGAAAAGGGGTATTATATTTTGTTGTAATTTTTATTCTATTTTATTAAATGTATATGTGACCAACGCAGCAAGTCCCATACCTAGAACGGTTTTATTCCAACAAAGAACAGTGGAATGCGATGTATGTTTGGCAACGCAGTATAGTTCCGAGAATTTGTTACGCGCCAACACCAGCACGCGCGCAACTGACGCTAAGCATATTGAAGCCACGCCAAACAAGATGGCTAAGATGTAAAATTTGTTCGCCACGTGGTCAGGATGATGACGGAAGTCCGTGATAACTCCGCCTACTTGGGTCTCGTGACCCGTGGCAGTGGAATATCATCAACCCTTTGGGAGCACTTACAACCCATGTTCCCTGTGCAGTGATGAACGATTTAACACAAGAAGGCATTGGTTTCCTGACCAGCAACCCGACGGGGTGGGAGTTTGGTTGGTAACGCTCTATCTCAGTTGGAATAACTATGTTTCCCGGCCGGGAGCACACAGAACGTGTGCACATCGAAATTAATTTTTTTCTGTAAAAAGTGTCAAACAGTTCTTAAAAAATAAACCGTTATATCAGAATGAAGTGAACTAATCTAAATTAAAAGGTGGTGAATTGAAGAAAAAAAAACTTTCGGACATATACAAATAACGCGGCACATGGCGACGAGAGGAACGACGCCGGTTGGGTAATCCACGACCAATATTAATAATTTCATTTTAAAAAAAGGGGTTCAAATAAATTAAAAAGGGGAATTTAACGGTATGAATGAGTGAATGGGCAAACTGGGTTGTCTTCCTAGACTGTAAGTAATTTTGAGAATAGTTTTTAAAATATTTATCAAGTTAAAATAATTATTGAAAGAACAGTAAGCGCTTAATTTTAGAGTAAAGAGGAGTAAACAGAGAAATTCAAAAGAATGTTAAATAAAAATTGAGTTGATTGACAAAATGTAACAAGAGTCGAGTTCATTAATTGCGCAACCCAAAATCACTTATTTATAGCGAGTTCACGTGAAGACTCTGGATCCATACGAGGTAAGATTTTTGTTTACGTATTCAACATGAATTTGTAATAAATTTGTAAATTCTCAATGGCGCCTGAACAGGGACAGTCGACACAAATTCCTAATTTGTGTAGACCACGTCTACTCGAAATAAGTGATTTAGGGGTTGGACTATAATACGTAAAAATTAGTAGCATACAAAATAGTACGTCACTGTTAGGTTAAATAAGTAACGAAATGATGTTGAGTTAAGTGGTAGATATTTTGTATGTAAGTAAATTTGTAATTTGAAATATATCAAATTTGTAAATTTAATAATATAAAAATGGCAGGTAGCAATAATGAGAACGATATAAATGAGATTACCAATTTTGATGAATCAGCTATTATGAATGGCCTTGAAATACATTCAACTCCGAATGTAGGTCAAGACGATAAAGATAGGAATATAAATACAGTAAAGCCCCGGTTAACCGAACTCGGGTCAACCGAAACCCGGGTTATCCGAAATGCCTCCGAAAATCGCAAATCCAAAAAATAATACAGTACTGTACTGCACGGAAATAATTCGAGGGCGAGAGTGTGCTGGGCTATGGCTAGCGGAGAGAGGTGAATGCCCGACCTTGAGTTGCTTCCCCAGCCACCGGCTCACCAGTCTAAATATAGCTACACTGCCAACTCTCCAACCCCTCCCAAGACCATGACGCCCGCATCAGTCACTAGCTGTCAACACACAAGTGCGGATCTGCGATACAATAGTGCCTTCAAGTGGTTGTTTATTTCCGTTGCGTGTGTATTTTTGTGCTATGGTGACTAAGCGGAAGCGTGTTGTGATTACTTTCGCTGATAAATTAGCTGCTATCAAAGAAGTTGAAAAAGGAAGTTTATTGAAAACTGTTGCGGCTAATTACGGAGTTGGTGTTTCTACCGTTTCAGAATGGGTGAAGTCTAAATCTAAATTTCTAGAGCAAGCTGTGAAAAATCCTCATAGAAAAACACTGAAAACATCCGACTTTGAAAAAGTAGGCGAAGCTCTTTATCTTTGGTTCACCCAACAACGAGAAAAAGGCATGCCTTTAACTGGCCCGATACTGCAAGAAAAAGCTAAAATGTTAGCTGAGTTGTTAGGTGAGGAAGGAAAAGATTTTTGTGCAAGCTCTGGGTGGTTAGACAGGTTTAAAAACAGATACGGCATTCGGCAATTGAATGTATGTGGAGAAAAGTTATCTGCAGACCCAGACGTGGTTGCTGTTTTCAAAACAGAGTTTGAAGATTACACTCAAGGCTACACTAAGGACCAAATTTACAATGCCGATGAAACGGGTGTTAATTTCAAGATGTTGCCTACAAAATCCTTAGCTTCCTCAAAAGAAACGCCTGCCCCAGGACACAAAATGCAAAGAGAACGGATAACTGTTCTTTTGGCATCAAACGCTTCTGGCACACATAGGCTGCCCCCAATGTGTATCGGGAAGTCGAAAAAACCTCGGGCCTTGAAGGATGTTGCCCGAAATGCGCTACCAGTTTTTTATAGAGCCCAAAAAAGTTCTTGGATGTACCGAAAGTTGAAAAGTTTTTAACTGAAAAAGGTCTGCCTAAAAAAGCGATCTTATTAATTGACAATGCGCCTACGCATCCTTGCCAGTTAAAAAGTGGCGATATTGTTGTGCGTTTCCTTCCCCCAAATGTTACCAGTCTAATTCAGCCACTGGATCAGGGCGTAATAGCGACATTTAAACGGCACTACCGTGGGCTATTTTTGAGAACCATCCTGCAAGATAGTGACATGCAAAACAAAAACATGAATGAAGCGCTGAAGGCAGTAAATATGAAACACGTAATTTATTGGTGTGCGCAAGCCTGGGATAATGTGAAAGCAGAAACTCTTCAAAGGTGCTGGAGCAAACTGTATGATGGGCTTGAAGGAGACGACTCAGAAAATTTTGAAAACTTGACAGAAATGGTAAAAAGAATTCCCGGATGCGAAGACATGGATACGTGCGAGGTGGATGAATGGGTTGTCGCGGACAATTCGCAAGAAATCACAGACCAAGAAATTGTAGAAACAGTGTTGCAGTCAAATGCTGACGCGGTCGAAGAGACCGAAGTAGATGACGTGGATGACGGAGTGACAGCTGACGATGGTTTTCGAGCACTAGAGGTAAGCCTAAATTAAGAATTTGTTATCTTTCAAAAACCTACTGGGTATAGTATAACACAAAAATTACAGTACAGTACATGTGTTGTTGTTAGGTTGCCCTAAGATTTGTTGAACAATGCAGGGAGTCAACGCCGGCTGACGTCCTTCTAATGAAAAGATGGCGGGACATCGCTGCTCGAAACGTTGGGAGGGACGCAAGAAACAAACAGAAATTACTGAGTTTTTTAAATGAGTAGTAATTCATATGCTCCAAACTATTAAGTACAGTACAGTCATCCCCGAGATACGTAACACGCGACTTACGTAAATTCGCAGTTACGTAAAATGAAAATTTCAAAAAATGGAAAAATGTTTGAGTAGAGTAACATACAATTTTACAAAGAATTACTGTACTGTATTCTATTTCAAGCATGCAATACTGTACCTTGTAGCGACTGCGTCAATACACTATTCACTCTCACTCTCTCTTTGTAAACAAACACACACACACTCTCTCTTACTTTATTGCTCTGCTAATCCTTTACTTTTCGGTCTAAGCACGAACGCAAGCGTACCGGGCACTCTTTCTCGGAAACTTCTACTCAGTGAAGGTTGAGCAGCGGAACCGAGCACATGTTTATCGCTCGTTTTTCTAGAGGTATTGTTTCACGTCATTAGTGTAGCTTGCCGCGAGTGATTTGTTCGTACTCATGTATGTACGTACATACCCATACATATGTCTGTATAATAATAAGTACGTAGGTACACTTAAGCAATGTTCAAATTCGACTTACGTAAAATTAGAGTTACGCAAAAGTCTATGGTCCGCATTAATTACGTATCTCGGGGGATGACTGTATATTGATGTACTGTAATCCTAAAAATGTAATTTTGTAATAAAGAACATAAGTGTAGCGTACAAAGAGATTTTTGAATTCGTTTGACCTTCCAAACCTTTAAAAAATACGCACTGTAATTACAGTACAAAATACTGTAGTATTAGATGTTCATGGCTTAACCGAAAAAATTGTTATCCGAAACGGCTTCCCCCCCTTTAGTTCGGTTAACCGGGGTTTTACTGTATTACAGATGAAATAAACATCACAAATGATTCGGGAATACAGTTAACCTTAAAGTCAGATAGTAAAAATAAGAAACCAAATGAAAATATAAATAGTGAGACAGGAGCAAAATCGACTCCCGAAGTAACAAATATAAAAGAAAAAGAGATGTCAATGAATGACCTATTTAACCTTCGCAGTAAATGTTTGATGCAAATGGACGCCACAGTCCACCCTCAGGAAACAATAGTGTGTGTGTGTGTGTGTGTGTGTGTGTGTGTGTGTGTGTGTGTGTGTGTGTGTGTGTGTGTGTGTGTGTGTGTGTGTGTGTGTGTGTGTGTGTGTGTGTGTGTGTGTGTGTGTGTGGAAAAGGAGCTGGCCGTTACAAGCCAGGGGCACAGATAACGCATCTGTGCATAAGGCCGGCCACACACGTAACGGTATACATGACAGGTAAACCTGCGCAGGTTTACCTGTCATGTATACCTGTGCAAACTAGAGTCCACACACGTAACGGTATACCGTACGTTTAGCTCAGTTGAGAGATGGCGAGCCAAGATGAAGATGATATGATAGCTTTAGTCGGATTGTGTGTGGTTTTAAACAAGAAGAAGTGTAAACGTAAAATGTGGAGTAAAAAGTGGCTTACTAAAAGAAATGAATACACTCATACAAGATTATTGAAAGACTTGGTTGGTGAGCCTTCAGACTTCCGTAATTATTTGCGGATGGATGAAGACGCCTATAAACAGCTGTTGTTACTCGTGACTCCATTAATTGAAAAGAAAGACACGGTTATGAGGAAATCGATTTCTCCCCATGAGAGATTAACTGCGACTTTGAGGTTCCTTGCAACGGGCCGATCGTACGAGTGTCTCAAGTATTCTACGTTGATATCACCACAAGCTCTAGGCAAAATAATTCCAGAGACGTGTGAAGCCATCTATAAAGTGCTGAAAAACGTCTTACAGGTACGTCAAGCAATATTGCACAGAATGTTTTATTGATGTTGTAAATGTCAAGGTAGGTTACAATTGAAATATACACATGTTATTAAACATTTATACTTTATTTCATAGCAACGTTACAGTTTACAGTTTTTAAAGGGAATGTTTAACTGAGTACAGAGACATGATATTTGATAGTGGGTAGAACATAAAAAAGAACTGTTTGGTAAAACAGAAATGTTTAGTAGTGACATTGAATATAAATAAGGAAACAAAACAGACTATTGATTTTTTTCATAATTAGCAAAGTAATCTGCCACTGATTGATGATGTGGAATCACGTCATTGCTAACAATTTCAGCTGTTGAAGTTTGTTGTGGATATTGGCCATAAGATACAGCTGCTACAGGACTCGTTGTGCTCCTACTTGACCCAGGGGTGTTGGTCAAAGATTCGTAGTAGTACGTGCCAGTATTAGGTACGTCAAACGTACTCATTTCAGCCTCAAAAAGGATGTCGTTGATTCTTTTTTCTACGATCAAAGCCTGGCGTTTCTCTAATGCCCTAATTCGCATTGCAATGGATTTGCCCAGTATATCATATCTGTCGTCTTGGCGTGATGGTTTCTGAAAGTGGTCTCTGACAGAGACTAAGACACCAGTTGTCAAGTCTTCAACTTTCTTTTTTTTGGCCGAATTAGGTCGGGAATAAGGAGGTAGGCTTACCGCACGTGTATCTGAGTTGGGTATTGGGACCACAGGCGAAGGGACCTCGCTATTGATTGATGTTTCTCTGCTCGGTGTTGTAGCTGCTTCACCAACGTCCTCCTGAAAAAAAAAAATTATGTACTAGGTGTACCCATCCAATTTTTACAAAACCAAATACTCTTTTTTACATTGGTTTGGAAATTGTTGATTTAATGGTTTATCCTTGATTTTTAAACCCCTAATTTAAACATTGTTTACTCACGTTGAGAAAAGTTGTTATGAATTTTATTTTGTTCCAGTTTCCTAACACCACTGAGAAATGGGAAGTGATTGCTGAACAGTTTGAAGAGAGATGGAATTTTCCCCACTGCCTCGGTGCCATGGACGGCAAACATATAGACATAGTTCCTCCAGCGGATTCCGGATCATATTACTACAACTATAAAGGCAGACACAGTATGGTACTTTTAGCAATAGTGGATGCTAAATATCGGTTCCTTTTAGTGGATTTTGGGACCAATGGGCGTGTTTCTGACGGAGGTGTCCTTCAAAGAACTAAGTTTTATGAAAAGTTACAGAGTGATGAACTTAAGATCCCAAAACCATGCAATGTTACTGAACATTTCAAAGAGGTGCCTTACGTGTTTGTGGTAGATGACGCATTTCCCCTGTCAATTAACATGATGAAACCTTTCAGACAAGCACAACTAGATTCAGCTGTAAGAGAAATCTACAACTACCGAGTTTCAAGGGCAAGGCACGTTGTCGAGAATGCGTTTGGAATACTAGCTTCCAGATTTCGCATATTCCATACTCAAATCAATCTGGAGCCAGAGAACATAGTAAAGGTAGTAATGGCAACATGTGCATTGCATAATTTCTTGATGCAAACACATCCTACCATTTACGCTCCACCAAACAGTACGTATCAAGAGAATGACGATGACGCTACTATTAATGCTGGGTTAGATGCCAATGAATCGAATATGATTGCATTACAACGAACGAGCTTAGGGAATGTAAATGTGGCCGCCAAAAATCTCAGAGAGGAGTTTGCTACCTACTTCGTCAATGAAGGCAAACTTTCATGGCAATACAAACGTGTTCTTCGAAACAAAAATTCAAGATAAAGACTAAGTGAATCATTATGAAGTGAATATATATTTTTAGCTTAGTTGAGTCAATGACATTCACCAACCCATGCACAAACAATACATTAATACATATCAATTTTGTCATAAAACTTGTTTTGTTTTATTCTAACATTCAACATTTAATTAACATCTAATTTAATATTTAACTTGCAAATTAAAGTGTAGTTCAAATAAATTGTTTAACTAGATAATTGATCTGTCTGGTACTTACTTCCTCAGTCTCGCTCCCATCTTCTTCCTCTAAATTCGACACAGATGCACTGGGAATGTCTTGATCACCAAGAAAATCGAACAAATTGAAGTACCACAATTTAGATACGTACACATCGTCGGCTGATGCACCAGACTTCATTGACATCTCCCGTTTTTTTTTCTCTTTACGCACATTGCTTCGTAAACTATTAATCTTTCTAACCACAGATTTCTTTGTTGCATCGGGTTCCAGTTCTTTCAACTTGAGCACAAGTTTCGCATAAGCTGCATTTCTCTTATCGCGATCGTGATACTCTTTACTTTTTACTTGCCACAGGCACGGCTCGAGTTTATACAACTCGATAAAGTCTTCAATTACTTGGTTGCGTTTACGACTCGACATCACTAGCACCAGTAGCCACAAGATAAGTCCGCTAACTACAAAACACAAAGACAAAAGACACTCTCTTCACGGAAGAAGCCCGAACTAAACAAAACTACTGCGCAGGCGACCAGACGTACTCACACACACGCTCAGGTCTAGGGTATAACTGACGACTGCGCAGGTACAAGATACCAATCTCCGTTCCTGTCAGGTGACCGGCGCAGGTCGCTTCGCCTGTGCACTTTCGCCTGCAGCGACTGGCACACACGCTCCGGTTTGCCTGCGCAGGTGACCTGTACAGGTTTACCTGTCATGTATACCGTTACGTGTGTGGCCGGCGTTGGGCAAACGCTCGATCCGGTCTAGCCGGCGGGTTGTTACCTAATTGTAACTGGGTATAAGGGGGGACTTTAAGTGATTGATGAAGTAGGAAGGTCGCTGAAAATTCAGTGAGAGGGTGACGACCTCTGTAAACAGCGGGCGGTCAATTTATACGACTCTATAGAGAGAGTTGGGGGTTGACAACCCAGAGAGCTGTTCAGTAACTGTTGCTATGAATATGACTCGATGATTAGTGATGCATTTCACGCATGAGAGCAAACAATTTTAAGCGATATGGTCAATTATAATGATTTTATGTTGATTCAAGAAATAATATTGGAATAGATAGTTGTTTAGAAGTAAGTGATTTAAATGTGTCATGCTCTGTATAATAATTTTATAAAGGACTTTACTTATTTTGAAAAGACTATGTCAAGTGAAGAAGATGTTTATCATATGTGGTTTATTATGTCTTATTGTGTTATTAGGTGAATTTTAATAATGGATTTAAATTTATTTTGATTTGAATTCTAACTGTAATGGTAAATTAAATAATAATTGATGAAAACGTAATGATTGAAATCTTCATTTAAAATTGAATACTGAAGGAAATTTTTGGGTAAAAAATAACCAAAAATGTTTGGGCTAAGATAGTGTCTGTAAAATAAGATGTGCATATAATTGTTCATGTAAACCTTTATCAATGTCAATCTATGTTTATGTTTTAACTGTAGATTCCCCACCTAAGTGTGGCCATGACCTCACCGGATCATGACCGTGAAAGTAGTTAATTGTGACAAATCATAAATTTTACTTGATATAACCGGCTTGTGGTTTGTTTTGTTTTGTTAACCCGGTGGTTTGTTACACTTAGTAGGGGAGTTATTTTTTTGGGGAATCTACCAAATTTTGGAACAGGGCTATTTTCACCCAGACAGGGGTGGTAGTCCATTAGGGGTGTATCATTCAATACTATACTGAATTTTTATTGTAACGCCGAAGCAAGGATGGGGTGGAATAAAAGAAAAAAATGTCTGCCCCTTCCGCATCAGTCCTTGTGGAAGCAACTGGGCACCACAGTCTAGGGGGGGGAAATAGTGAGTGTGGATTAGGAGGTGACCCACTTACAGGTCACGAGGGAGATGTGATTACGGCTAGGATGAGGTCTGCAAGGGCCAAGAAGCCTAGTGCTGAACACAGCAGATTGTAACGGGTATCAGGGGTTAAGGGACTATTAGGGGGGTAAAAAATCTATATAAATATAGTAGTTAAGGATATAAGGATATAACTTGTATTTTTTAGTTATAATTGTTGTGATTTAATGCGATTTTGTATAATTGATGTGTTATTTTGGCTGGGCAATATTGTACTGGGAACATTATTTGATTTGTCTGGAATGCATATATACTAAGGCTAGGATACTGTAAACTTATATGGTTCTGTTAACCTTGTATCTTTTAGGGTTAAGCTATATTGTTGAGTGAAACAATGTAACTTGTTAAAAATGAGTCATTGTGATAGTGTATGGGTATGGACTTGAGGATTAAATTTGAATTGATCAATGTAACCGATGGACAATTTAGAAGCTATATTACAATGTAGTCAAATGCATATTATATTTTATAATAAAAATGAACCAGTACTTTGTCAATGAACCAGTACGGCTAAGAGGAAACCAATCAGTTGTGGATACGGTATATTGGAAGGCCTTTTTGTTAAATTTTAATTGGATGTTTAGAGTCGTGTGATACTGTGGCGGGTATCGGTCCGAGCTTATGGTGTTGGGATCTCGAGTAGAGAAGTCCAGTAAGATCGGATGGGTGCTGCCAGTCGCTAGACTAGGGGGGTAAGTACCCATAATTTAGTAGAGTTCAGGGGGTTTGCGGCGCTATATCCTCACTGATCCTCTTAGGTTTTAGGCAATGAGAGTTTGTATGCTTCAGCCTACAACCTCTCATTGGGGGGTTATTGTAACGGTACAGAATTGTGTGCTACCCCAGTTTCAATTTCAATCCAGTTTAATTTTGAATTGTCAGTATCCACCTGTGAGGTGCCCCTTTGTAACCACCAACACATACATTGTTAGTGTAAATTGTTGATGTCTGGAGACAGCCCAAGCCAGATGTATTACGTAATAGCCCCAGCAGCAGTCTTCCTTGTGAATAACAATATGCAGATTGTCACCACTGCATGAACATCAGACACTAGTAAAGAGCAGTTACAAGTTCGTTAATATAAACGTTGGCCTCGGGAGTGTAAGATAGGCCGAAATCAAAGTAGGCCTATCATGAACAACTAACATTAATAATAGCGCGGCCAGAAAAAGGAAAAACATCTAAGTGTTCGAACAAGTAAAAATCGGCCGACTATATACATATATATTATAATGTGTACGGATATTAAATCAAAGTAAATAAAATGTGATAAAAGAAACTACGACTAAACTCAATAAACGAGTGTCGGAGTGCGTTTGAATGAAGAAAGTGATTAACCCGAGTTTGTGCAACTAAACATATGGACACGCAGCGGATGGGTAACTAAAACACTGAATATTTATATTAACACCAATTTAAACTAAATGGTGATTGCTCGCTATAAAAGAAGAATTTAAAATGTAACTTTATATAATAGAGATCTCTAAGGGAAAAGATATAAATTAAACAAGAAAAAATAAAACGTATTGGTTCATTAAAAAATATAAATAATTTGGCGTAGTCTAAGAAATGTCGTATTAAGACATGTTTAAGTTACTAATGAAGATTATATTTAAATACCCTAAAAGAAATTAGAACTTTTATTGACATCAAAGTAAAATGAAATAATTAATTTGTATAATAAACCAGACACTATTTGTTCAAGTATAAACTGCGTATTTATATTTGTACCGTCTATCTCAAATAATCCTTTCTGCAGCTGTGTTCGTCTGTAAAACCCTGGAGAGGAACCCAAAGGTAAGAGTATTTTTATATTTGCATAGAACTCATATAGTTTCACTGATGCCCGAGAACAGGGACTCTAGTATTTTATTATTTTAAAGTAATTCATATAGTTTCAATACTTCACTGATTTGCAGAGTTTTCAAGGTATTTAAATATTTGAAGAATAGATTTTCAATGTGTTCAAGAGATTTTAAATTAAATGGTGAAATGGATTTGAGATAGTTTTGAATTTTCAATGGTTAATGTAATGTAAAATGTGATAAATGTTAGAATTTGGGTGACAAACATAAAGAAGGCATTTGAATTAATCAATCCAAGTTAAGTTTAAAGGGGTATTAAACAAAATAAGTGTCTTGGGAGTAAAAGTAATGTAGAATTGAGAATTAATAGCGACGCAGTAGTGATAGTGGGTATATGTAGAATATGAAAGGGAGGTAATGGGAGAGTAATTAGTTGATAGAGGAATTTTGTAAAGGGGGGTGGTGTGATAAGGAGTCCTCAATGAAAAGCGTTGTGGCGGGAGGTGAATAGTTTTAAATGGGGTTTGGCGGGGTTGCCTAGGGGAAGTCCGGGGACCACTAAGGGGATGAGCATAGGGTGGGAACACACATCCTTAATACAAAGAGGGTAGAGAGTATTTTGTTATAAGGTTAGAATGATGTGAATGGAGTTAGAAAATTACTGGTAAACATTTTGAGAGAGTGGTGTCAGACTAAGTAAAGCTGTTAAGTGAGTATTAGAGTCAGAAGGGGGGTAAGATTATATGTAAATGCCAAGTTAGTAAATCAAATCATTCTGAATAATTGAGAGTCACCCAAACTAATTGAGAATGGAAATGTTATAGAAAATCAGAGTTAAAATGAAATAATAAATGAAAGCAGTAAAAGATTGAGTAGAACTGGAAAGTCAAATAGAGCGGTAAAATGTGTAATTTTTTGTCAATTTAAATGTAAATTTTATTGTTTATTGTTTATTTATTTTCTGATAATTAATTCACACAATGGTGTTACTTAATTAAATTAAATGATTTTATTTTTTTGAGATTGATAAAAGAGATATTTTGGTAAATTAAAATTTTGAAAAAAAAAAAAAAAAAATGTTATGCCTGCCGTATAGATGGAGTTTTGAGGTTCAGAATATTTGGTGGATTATCTGTTAATGTGTTACATTATTTACGTTATTCATATTGTATGTATTGTAAACAAAGGTAATGATAAGTGAATTTATGTTTTAATAAGATGTTCAGTTTATGATTGTGAGTAGTTAATAAAGGAGAATGGTAGATTCATATAAAAGATTTTTGGTATTTTGATGAAATGAATGGTAATATAACATTTTGATATTGGAATTAATTGTTTTCTTTGAATTAACAGAATTTAAATGATTTAAGGGGATTTGCTTAATTACTTTGAGTTGAAATTGTAACGTCTAATCGACGAAATACTAAGAGAAAATTAAAGTTCAAGTATGATATGTTTTTATAAATTTTAAAGCAACAAAGTAGTGTAGAAATGTTATATGCAGTAATAATAAGTATGTGTACGCACCCAGTACTTGCCAAAGGCAACCCAGTATGCATGGAAGGGGAACATATCGGTTGAGGATCTGGTATGGTATAAAGCCAGGGTTTTGATCTTGGGGTGGAATGTTAGAAGGTTAGGTGTACTATGGTGAGTATCTGTCCAAGTTTATGGTGTTGGGATCTCGAACAGAGAAGTCCAGTAATCTCGTTCAGGTGCAGCCATAGTCGCCGAACTAGGGGGGTAGTTTACCCATGATGCGTTAAGAATTAATGGGGGGTTGTGGGCACCATATCTTCACCGATCCTCTTAGGGGTATAGCAATGAGAGTTCTACTGTTTCGACAGAAGACCTCTCATTGAGGGGTATTGTAACGGGGCGAAAAGGGGCATTATATTTTGTTGTAATTTTTATTCTATTTTATTAAATGTATATGTGACCAACGCAGCAAGTCCCATACCTAGAACGGTTTTATTCCAACAAAGAACAGTGGAATGCGATGTATGTTTGGCAACACAGTACAGTTCCGAGAATTTGTTATGCGCCAACACCAGCACGCGCGCAACTGACACTAAGCATATTGAAGCCACGCCAAACAAGATGGCTAAGATATAAAATTTGTTCGCCACGTGGTCGGGATGATGACGGAAGTCCGTGATAACTCCGCCTACTTGGGTCTCGTGACCCGTGGCAGTGGAATATCATCAACCCTTTGGGAGCACTCAAAACCCATGTTCCCTGTGCAGTGATGAACGATTTAACACAAGAAGGCACTGGTTTCCTGACCAGCAACCCGATGGGGTGGGAGTTTGGTTGGTAACGCTCTATCTCAGTTGGAATAACTACGTTTCCCGGCCGGGAGCACAAAGAACGCGTGCACATCAAAATTAATTTTTTTCTGTAAAAAGTGTCAAACAGTTCTTAAAAAATAAACCGTTATATCAGAATGAAGTTAGTGAAGTGAACTAATCTAAATTAAAATGTGGTGAATTGAAGAAAAAAAAAACTTTCGGACATATACAAATAACGCGGCACATGGCGACGAGAGGAATGATGCCAGTTGGGTAATCCACGACCAATATTAATAATTTCATTTTAAAAAAAGGGGTTCAAATAAATTAAAAAGTGGAATTAAACGGTATGAATGAGTGAATGGGCAAACTGGGTCGTCTTCCTAGACTGTAAGTAATTTTGAGAATAGTTTTTAAAATATTTATCAAGTTAAAATAATTACTGAAAGAACAGTAAGCGCTTAATTTTAGAGTAAAGAGGAGTAAACAGAGAAATTCAAAAGAATGTTAAATAAAACTGAGTTGATTGACAAAATGTAACAAGAGTCGAGTTCATTAATTGCGCAACCCAAAATCACTTATTTATAGCGAGTTCACGTGAAGACTCTGGATCCGTATGAGGTAAGATTTTTGTTTATGTATTCAACATGAATTTGTAATAAATTTGTAAATTCTCAATCTTTTTCTTTCAAAGATTAATTGAAAAACAAAACACTAAACTTATGTGAACAAGAAAAATAACCTGTACAAAAATTATGAACTTTTGAAAAACACTTTATAACACTTCAAGAACAAATTGTAATTACTCCTTATAGTATATAAGTACCAGTAATGTAAGGCAGTGTACTTTATTGTAATCATAACTGATCCTTTTTCGTAAACCGAAAGAATCTAGATTTATTGAACGAAAATTGTGAAAAAAAAAACATTTCTGTAGACGCCATGTCTGACTAACTGAAATCGTTCAAAGTCGATTTTGCCAAGCCTTGAGAATAATTGTCTCACTGTCGGAGCAAATTTGTTTAATACCAAAATATTATTATTGTATAATACTAAATAATTATTAATCACATTTTAATAAACCAGTAGAGTCGTAACCACTGTTCTTTATTCCATAGGAAATTGTGTTATATGATTTGTATATACTAGGTACGAGCGACAGTGGCAGTAAATGCTAGACATCGGAAACTCTGCGAACTACATAATCAATTCGCACGCGGCGGGAATAATTGAATTCACCATACCGTCATAGCCACAAACGCTCAATCGTCTTTTTTTTTTTTTATTTTAATTGTTTTCAGTTAAAACAATTTGGCGCCACCCAGGAAATACAACACTTATAGAAGAACAGGTAAGGATACCACTCGAGTGTACTGGTAATTCGAAGGATCGCTGTGGACATCCTAGCAGCGTGAACATAAAGTAACGACCACACGTGTGAGGCGAACACACCATACACGATACATACATTTGTTAAGAGACGATAAGAGGCTAGTTGTTACAAAATGGCGCACCAACTAGTGAGGCTAGATTTACAAGAAGAATAATATCTAGCAGCGGTTACGAAAAAAGGAGAACAAGATGCATAAGAGGGCGTCATCACTGAGACGGACGAAGGAGGCCGAAAAAGAAGTTAGAGTGGAAGAGAAGGAAGTGACATTGGTTGAGGATGTAGAACCGGTAGTAAGAGAGGAAACTAGAGGAGAACCAAATTGGCAAAAAATAATGGAAGTAACTGCCGAAAAAAGTAGACAAAATAATTAAAGTTTGTTTAAACAAATGAATGAAAAATTTGACAGCATTAAAGAAGATAGTAAACAAACTCATGAGAATTTTGAACAAATGAACGAAAAATTCGACAAGAACAGGGAAGAAACCAATAAAAATATAGTCATTAAAAGGAGGTAACCAAAAAATAAGCCAGCAAATGGCCAAAGATAGTAAGAAAATGGACGAAAATATGGAAAACTTAAAAGAAGAATTGAAACAGAACAACCAGAAAAACTGGAGGAGTTGAAACAAGAACTAAGCAAAACTATCGAAAATAATAACAAACAGATAAATAAGAAGATTGAGGAGGAGATGACGGGGATCCGACAAGAGATTTCCGAAATAAACGGAAAATGGAAAAACACGAGTCAGGAATTACTACATCCGAAGGAAGACTTCGGCAACTGAATGACTAACATCGAAGAAGACAGTCAGATTCGAATGGAGTCCATACGAACCGCAACCGAAGAAAACATAACCCAGGTGCGGACAGACTTCGGAAAGAGATGTCGGGAGATCCACACCACCGTAAGCGAAGTTCGCGGGCAAGGTCAAAACAATCAGGATAAAATGGAAGAGATCCAGAAACGGGAAATCACCAAAATCGGAGAGGAGTTGGAAATTATTAATAGCAGACCACTCATGATATCGCAATTCCAACACATGGACAACTGGGAGGTCATCAATTTTAAACAGTACAAGCGGAACCCGATGGAATTCCTTGACAGAGTTGATGAGCAGCTGGCAAAAACTCGGGAGAATCGATGGACTATCATCCGAGGATACTTAGACGAATACTTCCGGGATATAAATGACAACTGGTGGACGGCAACGAGACACGACCTCACGAGTTACGAGGAATTCAAAGATGTGTTTAAGGGAAAATACTGGTCGGAGGCAACCCAGAACATAGTCCGAGATAACATATGTTTCGGCAGGTATGATGCCAGCAGAGGGACGACTTTCACCACCTATTTTTTGGGGAAGGTCTGTCTAGCAAGGAACCTGGAGCTGAAAATTCCTGAAGAGAGCTTGGTCACAAAACTCGCCTTTCATTATGAAGAGGGTGTCTCCAGAGCGCGACTCGGCAGTCAGATCAAGACAATACAATCGATGGCAGCCCTGTTAGAAGATTATGAAAGGGAGCGATACTATCGCAGAAGTCGACAACGGGACGACAGGGGTGACAACAAAAACTTCCAGAACGGTAACCACTTCAATAACTACAATTACCGCTCAAACTATAACAGCCGTAATAGCACTAACAACCACACCAATGAGTCGTATAATAGACAAAATAATAGCCATCCAGCCAATCAACCAAACAACGGTTATAATAGTAACAATCGGCCAAACAACCAAAATAATCAATACAACCGGCCAAATAATCCACAGCATCAACCCTATAGGCCGAATAACCCAAACTACAACCGGCCAAATTTCAATAATAATAATGACAATAGAAATCGAAATAACCAGGATCGTAACTATCGCCAAGTACACTATGTGAGGGCCAAAGATGACGGGAGAGGCAGGTCGTATTATCAAGGACGATGAAGTACCGACCGAAACACATACGGACACCGGTACAGTAATAGCAACTACGGACGGGATACCAGAACCAATGTAGGCAGAAGTCGTAGTCAAGAAGTATACCGGGCGTGACCACTATGAAGAAGATTATAACCAACCTGAACCCCGACCATCAACAAGCGGAAGTCAGCCAACGAGTCAACAAGACAGGCGTGACGAACAGCCCGAGCCGGCTTTAAACTAAGAGCGGCAGTGAAAAATCTACTTGTACCCTCAATGAACCAATCTATTGGGTTAAATCGTAACGTTGCTCAAGCAAACAATGAACAATTACAATCGTACGCAATAATTACTTAAAGAATATAAGAGAAGAATTGCTAGAAGAAAAAGACAACCAATCTGATAACAACCACAACAGTGAAATTGCTTACATCTCGACTAAAGTTAATGGAATACCAACGCGAGTAATGATAGACACGGGATCCAACATTTCATTAATCGACACTATCGAACTGCATAGAATACAGGAAGGGAGTAAGATGACTATACTTATGCTACCCATCAGCAACATTGTCCTTGTAGGAGCGACCGGACGACAGAATAGAACCGTCCGAAAACAGGTACAACTAGAACTGACGAGCGATGGACAAACCATAAAAATGACATTCCTAGTAGCCAGTGGATTACCATTCCAGATGCTAATTGGTTGCGATATGCTGCGCCAGTACTCAGCCATAACTGACCTAAGTAAATCCAAACTATTCTTGAAGAAGGGTGACTTGCAATGGACCACAGATTTAATCGGTAGTGACGAAAAACAGTCAAACAGAACCACGTATCATATCCAGAAATACCGAAATACTGGAGAACAAACACCGAACAATGGAATTTGTGATGAGACCGACAATGAACAACTATGGCACGAAAAAATCGAAGAGATCCGAACTTTCCAGAGAGAGAAGATGAACGCACAATTAACCATTCAACAAGTGGAACAACTTACAGACGTGTATAATAGACACCGACATGTTTTCAGATACACCTGGCAAGGTCAGAGATTATCAGTGCGAAATTGAATTCCGAGAGCCTGTCAACTTTAATAAAAAAAAATCTTACCCGATCGCATTTTCGTTGAAGGAAGTGGTGAGAACAGAAATCAGCACAGTAAGTGGACTGAGTACATACCAGCGGCCGAAAACTTTATAAATTTATCGCACCACCAGTTTATTGAAACAACGCCATACACAGCAATGTTCCAAAGACCACCACCCAGAGAAATAACGTCACTAATCCAATTTCCCAATGGAGCAGAATACCAGTTCGATAACATGCAATTTCACCACAAGATACTCAAGAAGACAGACAAGATACGACAAAGGTATAAGCAATTGCAACCAAAACCCATACAATATCAGATCGGAGAGCAAGTGTTACTTAAAAACAGAGTTACCAAGTACCATGGAAGGGATAGCCAAGAAGCTATTGCTACTTTACACCGGACCTTACATAGTGAGTAAAGATAATCAAAATAATACATATGAGATCGCAGACCCAAATACACAAAGAAGAAAGGGAACATATAACCAATCTTCAATGAAAAAATATTATTAAATGCAAGAAAAGCATCCTGAACCCGGTTAATAAACATTTAGTGTTGAAAGAGAAGTAATAAAAAACTAATGACAATAAAATCATGTGTATCATACCCATCAGTAATATCGTATCAATAAGAGCTAGTGTCAGAAAAAAATTTTATAATTTGAAATAATGTATTGTATAATCTAAATAACAATAATGTGAAGAATCCCATAATGATATTTATTTATAGTCGTACATAGACTACTTATATAATTTTGTTAATGATTGACTGTAGATGATCCAGAAATCATATGCCTGGGCAGACGATACGTTCCTCTGTACCCAGATGATATAATTGACGGCGGAGCAAAGGTGTCAAAAGTACCCTCCTCCGGTCCGAATTAATATAATGTTAGGGAAGAAATGTTAGGGAATTAGATATTATAGGGATAAAAAACATTAAACAAGAATATAATACAGGAAATCAAGGAGAATACTGACACTAAATAAAGCATTAAGAACGATAGCTCAAAACTAACTAGTGATCAATAAAATAAATTAAATATATGATTGATAATTTCACTCAAACACCTGAACGATATTTGCTGAAATAATCAATTTTAGTGGCAGGGCAATATGTAAGGGTACATATCTTCAACATACATTTATGAAGCAACATGATAAGAATTAAATACTAAATGATTAACACTATGAATAAAATGGGATGAGTCAGAGATAATGGAATGGGTAATTAACATAATTATGCGATCAAACAAATAAAGGTAATAATAAAAGTAACCTCTGATAAGAGAAATGTAGCAAGCAACAAAACAAAACTTGAAAAAACGATAGTACCATGCGATTTAACCATAATAACCCAATAGATGGTAAGTGAGTAGGTAGAACAAGCCCCAACCCCAGTGATAGGACATACAAACGAAATAAGTGAAATCAAATGAGAAGGTGAATGAAAAGGAAACAAACAATATATGAATGAAATAAAATGAGAAGAAAGGAAAAGACACAAACGAATAATATAGAACAGAAAAGGAGAAATGTTACACTCAAATAAAGCAATGAAAAAGAAATCAATAAATGATAAATGTAAATGATAATTATTAGTACCAACTAATTAATCAAAGTAAATGATAAGTATTAAAATCCAATAAAGTAATGATAAACTAAAAGTACACTAACCAAATAAATAGAGAGTAAATATTATAAATCACTCTATAATGATATGAACTTGTTAACAGTATAACTAACCATTGTAAAGTGAGAGATAATTAGATAGTGAACATGAGTAAGTGAGAACAAGAATTTAATGTTAGGGAATACCCACTAGTAACACTTAAATAATATAAAAAGTGCAAAGTGTAAGTGAAAACCCCACAAAATAAATAGAAACCCTATTGATAGGGATAGACGCCCAAAAACCAGTGATAAACACTAAAGGTTAATGGTGAGCAGTGTTGTGATGGTACAATCATGGTACATTTTATAATTACCTAAAATATGGTAACGAGATCATAAATATTGTATTTTTCTATTTTTTGACATACCCAACCCGACCTCAAACACCCGATATCGAATTTACAGTGAGTGGACTATATCACAATATTTGCCAGGATTTGAACTAATTCGTAGCAGAATCTGTAAAATGTCATAAAAACAGTGTGCAGTTATTGCGATAAGCAAGCCAAGCCTTAATTACGTCAGAGGCTGAGAATGTGTTGACCACGACAAAACGGCGATGTCAACAAGTTAAACAAAGAAAATGTGACGTCAGTACACCCCACTTCCGCAGAATTCAACAAGGAATTGTCATCATTTCGCTGCAGCAACTGATCAGTGCCGGCCGGCAAAACCAATTCACTCCCGGGTGAATTTTAACTTTTTAGACCACTATAGGTGGTTAATTTAAAACACCGTACAGTGCGTCGATTACAAAAATGTGACCGAGAAGGGTACACGTAAAACTCGCGGTACTGGACGCGAAGTTTTACCGCCAGCTATAACAACCAGCAACACGAAATTGGTGAGAACGTTCCTTATACAATCCTGATTTCATAATTTCCCAATATCATTTTATTGTAGAAATTCATTTTATTTTAAAATTTCAATCTAATAAAAGGAGCTCCAAAATTTAAATAAAAGTTTGTACCATGAGAATGAAAGGGTGAGTGGTTGTGTGCGTGCGTAATTATTTCTAAGTGCTGGGTTGAGCAACACCTATAAAAATATATATATAGATATAATTTTGTCATATACATATTATACTTACAGAAGTTGCAACACATATAAATATATATATAATTTTGTCATATACTTATTATATTTACCGAAGGTATTATTACACTATGTTTTTTATTTTGGAAGGGTTAAAGATAGGGTTGAAAACAAGTATGTAAAACGAATAAATAATAAAAAGGGTATTTCATTGGTAAAAATCAGAACAGCTGTTTTTATTTCAAGCAATTTCTGTTCCCGCATGACTTCGCGTAACGAAATTCTGGCCCATGACTTAGGTAGTAAATAAAGATGGCGTCCTAGTTTATGTATACATAACCACATTTGTGAGATATAATATATCATATTTATAAATTCAAAAATAACGTAAGTATACAGGTGGCTTCTGGAACAGGGACATTAGGTGGTATTATTTAAACGTATTATTACCTAATGTACGCCTAGAAAGAACGGAACAAATTGCTTGAGGTAACAGACACAAAATTTTATAACTCGTAAACATAACCCCACAATTAGGTTAGACAATTGTATGCATGCGTGCATTACACAATTGCCAAAATGAGTACAAGTGACGATATTGACATAAAAACCAGTACCACTGACATAACTTTAACTGGTGAAATGGATATGCAAATAAATCCCATTAGTCAGACTGACGGGGCAAATACGCCTGTGTCTGTCGAAATAACGCAAACTGACACATCAATTTCAACTAATTTAGACAGTAAATCAGATGAAAGTAACGCAATAATACAATTGTTATTAAAACTAGATAAAAAACTAGACGAACAGAAAAGCGATACTGATATTAAATTCACACATTTGAATGACAAATTCGATAATTTACAAAATCATTTAGAAAACATGGAAATAAATGTGATAAATATCACCAAGAATTTAGAAACTATAGATAATCCAAATAATACAGGTAGTAAGATTGTGGTGTTAGAAAAGGATAAACATGATAATGAAAGTATAATGAATGATAATGAAATATTTGAATTTATGAAGTCAGAAAGAAAGTTGAGAGAAAGTATTTTAGTACAAGGAATGCAGGGGGTAGAATTTTCTTTTAATGTTGTATTAGGGGGTGAAGACAAGTCTTCATGTAGTTGTCATAAGGATAAGAATGCCTTTAATTTATATTTGATAGACGATAGTTCTACAAATAAAGTTTCTTTATGTTTTTGTGTACCTAAGAAGAGGTGCAACAATTTTATGATAGGGACCCCTGCATATCTGGAGAGAGAGAGTGTGACTTGGTGTTATGATGAGGCATATTTTGAGAGAAATAGGTATGGTGATAGTAAGTTAGAGTTGTTTGAAGTTGGGAGAAATTATACAGAATTAAGAGAGAGAGTGAGTAGAGAGAGAATTAATAATTATTGTAAGTACTTACCCTATATTGAAGCTGACATAGCAGCAGGAGGAGATGATGTTATTAATGATGACTTTATAACTTACCTGGTTGTGACAGATGATACTAAAGGTGACAGGACCATAATCGATCGTGACAAATTATATGAGATAATGATATGGAGTGACCATATTGATTATAATAGTATTGTGGAAAATTATAAAAAATTGAATAACCTTTACATTTATAATAATAAGATAATGTATTTAATCAAAAATGATTTATATAGACCTAAGATTCGTTTGTTGTTTAATGATGGTGGATAGACTGTTATATTGTGAAATGAACATTAAATAATAATGTGCAAAGTGGTTTTGAATTGGACTGTTATGGACTGATTTCGATTAATGACACAATAATGAAGTTGGAGTGTACATTTTTATTGTATTTATCCATGTATTTTGATGTGTATTATGTATTACAGGTACCCCAGTGTGTATTATTATATATTTTATATATATAACATGTTTAATAATAATATTTTAATTAATTACTAATGAATAATAATGAATGTTTAAATAAGTATATATATTTGAATTTTGAAAAGAGGTATTGTTATAAAGAGGTAAGAGAGGAATTTTATAAGAGAATTGTCAATGATTACAGTAAGTGTTTAAACAGGAATAGAGACTGGGTATAGATAAAATGCAGGTGAGTTATGCAATTAATGGAAATGGAGTTAGAAAGATAAGAATTTTAAGAAAATACAAAGAGAATTATTAAATATTTAGGGACACAGTAGTTAGTGATTATTTGTAGAGAAGGTGTTTAAGTAAAGGTACATACATATATTTGTTGTTGATGAATTCTGTAGTGGGGGTGAGGTGATAAAGAGTAGCCAACCAATAGTGTTGTGGCAGGTATTAGCGTAGTTTAAGGGAGTGTTTGCCGAATATTTGGAAGGGCAAAATATTAGAGATGTATATAGCCAGTTAGGGAACACCCAACCCAGTGCAAAGACGAGCGGTGCCATAGGATTTAAATGAAAGTAGTAATGGAGTATATAATTGAGATATTGGTGTCAATGATAGGTAAATTTGGTGGTCAGTTAGAAGAAGGTGAGTAAAATTATATAATGAAGTATAGTGAATATAGGAGTTATCCAGACTAAACAGTGATAGAAGGTGAGAGGTTAAGTAGTTAGGGAGGTAGAAAGTTCAGAGGAGAGAGGTAGTAGAAAATGAATAATGAAATAATAATGTAATATGAATAGTAACAATAAGTTCAAAATGTATTTTATTATTATAAATAAATAAATTTGATGTTTAATTAATAACTGCAATGGTAAATTTTAATTTAAATACAACTTTTAAGTAAATTATACAAATGTTAATGCATATCTTAGATATGATTAAATATGATTGAGTATTTAAAATGTATTAACTGTATTATTAATATATCAGTGTTAATTATTAATGTATTATGTATTTATTTGAAAACTTTTTAACATGATGTATGTGTAGGAAGAGAAAAAAATTTTTAAATGGCGCTGTTAATAATATTTATCAGCCAAATAATTACCTGTTAATAATAAGAATAATAATAATAATAACAATAATAATAAATTTTTTTTATTTTATCATGCACTAAGAGTATTCAATAAATAAATATATAGAGTTATTAATTCTTTTATAATTTGTTTTTCTCTAGATTTGGGAGATTATAATGTGTAATTTTCCTATTATATTTTCAATTATATTTTATTCAATTTTGGTAACTATATTATACTAATGTGCTTATGTTACAATTATAGTAATTGTAAAAGAATGAAGATAAATATTATCGATAGGAATCGAAACCATTTTTCAACTCAGGGTAGAAGTATTTGTTAATATGAAGAAGAGATATTCTTTTTAATTCTTGAAGATTATAATATATAATCTTATAATTTTATTAAGCGTATTAAAATATATTAAGCCACCCCAGTGCTTATTGGCACAAACCAGCACTTAGCTAAGGGGAACCAGATCAGTTGAGGATGGAGTGATTTACTAAGCCACTATTTTAATATTTATTATATATTGTTTCAGTGTTTGGTGGTGTGACAGCGGTCCTGAGCTGGCCAACGCGTCAGAGCAGGGGCGTTAAGAGCCTAAGTGGCCTTATGGTGTTGGGATCTCGCAGGAGAAGTCCAGTAAGGTCATCTAGGTACGGTCATCATCACCAGACCAAGGGTGAGTTGTTGGTATTTTTATGTAAATTTGTAAGGGGGTTGTGGCGACTTGTCCTGGCTGATCCCTTTAGGAAGTATGAAAGGGTCAATGAAAGTTTGTGTGCTTCGTCACACCATCTTTCATTGAGGGGGTTTTGTGATGGTACAATCATGGTACATTTTATAATTACCTAAAATATGGTAACGAGATCATAAATATTGTATTTTTCTATTTTTTGACATACCCAACCCGACCTCAAACACCCGATATCGAATTTACAGTGAGTGGACTATATCACAATATTTGCCAGGATTTGAACTAATTCGTAGCAGAATCTGTAAAATGTCATAAAAACAGTGTGCAGTTATTGCGATAAGCAAACCAAGCCTTAATTACGTCAGAGGCTGAGAATGTGTTGACCACGACAAAACGGCGATGTCAACAAGTTAAACAAAGAAAATGTGACGTCAGTACACCCCACTTCCGCAGAATTCAACAAGGAATTGTCATCATTTCGCTGCAGCAACTGATCAGTGCCGGCCGGCAAAACCAATTCACTCCCGGGTGAATTTTAACTTTTTAGACCACTATAGGTGGTTAATTTAAAACACCGTACAGTGCGTCGATTACAAAAATGTGACCGAGAAGGGTACACATAAAACTCGCGGTACTGGACGCGAAGTTTTACCGCCAGCTATAACAACCAGCAACACGAAATTGGTGAGAACGTTCCTTATACAATCCTGATTTCATAATTTCCCAATATCATTTTATTGTAGAAATTCATTTTATTTTAAAATTTCAATCTAATAAAAGGAGCTCCAAAATTTAAATAAAAGTTTGTACCATGAGAATGAAAGGGTGAGTGGTTGTGTGCGTGCGTAATTATTTCTAAGTGCTGGGTTGAGCAACACCTATAAAAATATATATATAGATATAATTTTGTCATATACATATTATACTTACAGAAGTTGCAACACATATAAATATATATATAATTTTGTCATATACTTATTATATTTACCGAAGGTATTATTACACTATGTTTTTTATTTTGGAAGGGTTAAAGATAGGGTTGAAAACAAGTATGTAAAACGAATAAATAATAAAAAGGGTATTTCATTGGTAAAAATCAGAACAGCTGTTTTTATTTCAAGCAATTTCTGTTCCCGCATGACTTCGCGTAACGAAATTCTGGCCCATGACTTAGGTAGTAAATAAAGATGGCGTCCTAGTTTATGTATACATAACCACATTTATGAGATAATATATCGTATTTATAAATTCAAAAATAACGTAAGTATACAGTGTTAGTAAATAAGGATATTGTTATTATTAAGATTAAGATTAATTGTAGATGAGGAATACTAGGATATTGTAATGTGATATAATGGGAACCCCAAATAATTAACCAAAATAGTCTAAATGACAATAAAAAAGTCAGAATAATTGAACTCTGATATTTAATAATGCAAAGTAAAGTACAACACAATAGTGTGATAAATAAGAAACCATGTACTGTAGATAATAAGACAAAACTTGTGAAAAGTGCATAAGTGCAAAGGTGAAAAGTGGCAAAAGTGGAAAACAAGGGTGATCATTAATCACACAGATAAGACTGTAAAGATCAATGATCCCTCTAATTATGTTAAGTGTAAAAAAACCAAATAGGTCAATACAAGAGACACAACTCTTAAAATCATTATAAAGTGACAGACATACTAAATGTTAGAGTGTAAACAAACAATTGTAGTAATGTAGCATTATTTATTGAAAGGTTTTATATTTATTTATCCCATGTTGTTGGTTGTTAAAGTAGAAGGCATTAGCAGTGCTTAACCATGTTTATTTTTCTTTTATTTAGGCCAATGCCAATAATTGTTATCATTAATAAATCATATGTAAAGGATTATAAGGAGTGTATTAAGCCTATAGGCAGAATAGAAGGTATATGTTACAACATAATACCCAAAAATACTTAAATAGAGGTCTCATATAAACAATATTAATGGTCCATTAGTAGAGCTTAATAGTATGGAAATGTAATAGGTATTATAGTAAACTAAATATTTTATGTTATCATTTGTCAAAAAATGAATGTAATCTTGGCCATGAAGGCAACAATTTTAGTTAGTATGTTAAGGAATTTTGTGTTAATTAATAAACATTGTTAGAATATGTTAAAGGCAAAAAAATCATGTAATAAGTGTAGCATGACAGATAATCCACATTATAATGAATAAAAAATGATCATAAATAAATTTAAAATAAAATGAAATCAAGGAAAAATCCAAATAAAAACAAATAAGTACCACTGCAAAATGCAATCATAATTTGAAGAATTAAAAATAAATTCAAAACAACTAAGCAACACCTATGAGTAATGAAAAATAAACCAAAAAACTAAAATAAAGTAAGGAAATACCCAGGTAGGATAGGAATAAGTAAGGAAAAACCCAGAACAAACCGACACCCTTAAAATGAAGACCATTTTGAAGAACAAGATAGAGTAGGGAAATACCCAAAGTAAACCCAGTAATAAAAGGAAAAACGAAACCCCTAAAGAGAGTATATTAATAACAAATGAAAGTATAACACCAAAAAATAAAAATATATGTAAGGTAGATATAAACAAAAGTGTCTAAAGGTAGAATTAAAAGTGAACCAATGAAATTATTTATATGATGGAAAAAAAACAAATCTTAATAATCCTATATAAATAAGATTCTTAATCTTATAAGACTATAAAACTGATTAGAGATAAGATCAAAGAATACCAGTGCAAGTTATTGTATTGTATTAAATAAACTTCAACTGTCAATGTTTAAATTCATAAACTAAGTGAATTAGTGCCTTTATACAACTTTAAAGTTTTATTATTGAATTCAGAAATGAAATTTGGTAGAATATTATTATGAAAACAGTGTATAAAAATATTTCTAAGTGAGGGCCACTCTTTATCTAATAACATTTATTAAAATGAAAATAAGAGCAGGCAATAAATCAGTGAAGTGACAAAGGGTACATCCCCAAAATAAAATAAAAACAGCCAAGACTGCATAAATTTAATTTTAAGAAATACTTTAAATAATGAAGGGACAGATGTGTTGTTTATATTAAGGTCAATGAACTCTATACTTAAATGTTGGAAATAGAGTATTATGTTTTTTGTTATTCTTAAATATTTATTATGTTTAATAGTATCAATCAAGGCTAAATGTCTGAGATGGAATACAATTCTTTTATTATAAGATATTCATTATATGTTTACTAGTATTAATCAAGACTGAAATGTCTGAGTTAGAGTACAACTCTTTTGTTTTCAAATATTTGTTATGTATTAATAGTATGGATTCAGTACTAAATGTTAATGTAGTTAAGAAAGAGAATTTTAATTAAGATTATATAATAATAGAAAGTCAGAAGGGGTATAAGCAAGCTGTATTAGTCATAAAACATTATATGTGAACAAATCTAAAATCTGGACAAATGGTAAATCTCAACAACCTTATAATTGATGAATAAGTCAGGTAAATTAATTAAACTGATGAAATTTGTATAATGTAAATCAGACACAGTATATTGTGACTGAAACTATACTTCAGAAAGATATTAGAAAAAGGTATGAAAGATTATTGGAAAAAACGCAAATGTAATAACAAAAAAATCAAAGGGGGAAGTCCCAAATTAAAGAATAATACAGTGAAACTTGGTTGTTAATTCGAACTTGGATAATTCGAATTTTTGGATAATTCGAATAAACTGGTATTCCCCTTGAAAAACATATTTAAACTCTTATAAAAATGGCATGCCTAATTCGAAGTAAAAAATATTTCGTTTGGATAATTCGAAGTTTTTTTCAAAGACAAAGTTTAAAATGTTTGCTTAGCTCGGAGTGTTTGCTTTCGTTTTGGTTGAAAACAGACACAATACAGTCATACACAATAGGTGTAGGTACCGTTATACCTAACTGTAATCACATGAGGAATGTAGGGAATTCCAAACTTGCTCTGTACACAATACTGTACCCCCAGGGTAGTTCGGAATTTCCCCTACCAAAACTGAGTTAAGTCAGTAATGTTACAGTACAGTTGAATAGTGTGTAAGGTGTGCTGCTCGATTTAATTGCGTGCTGTCAAAATCGTGTTGTTCGATTTAATTTTAAAACTACAGTAGTGTTTTGGCTACAATTAGAGCTTATGTGCATTCTAGAGGTTACGTTCAGTTTAACAATGGCTAAGCGCGGCCCGTACAAGAGTTTAACTTTAGACGAAAAAGTTAAAGTGATACAAGACGTGGAACGGGGAGCAAAACGAAAATGTGACATTGCAAAAGAATACGGAATTTTACCGAACACTTTGTCGTCTTTTAAAAAATAAAAACACACTTATGGAAAACTGGAATAAAAAATACGGGAAAAGTCGAAAGCGGGTAAGAACAGCAGATTATCCTGCAGTGGATGATTGTGTTTTAAAGTGGTTCAAACAAACTCGTGACCAAAACATTCCTTTAAGTGGACCAATAATCCGTGCAAAAGCAGAAGAATTCGCAGAGGGATTGGGCATTCGGGATTTTAAGGCAAGTACCGGTTGGTTTGCGGGTTTTAATGACAGAAATGCGATTTCTTTTCGAAATGTTTGTGGTGAGAGCGGATCAGTGAGCGGACATTTAGTAGATGAGTGGCATGCTGAATTAGCGAAAACTATCGAAAATTACCAGCCAAAAAATATCTTTAATGTCGACGAAACAGGGCTAATTTTTAAGTGTTTACCAAACAAAACATTTTCATTTAAAAACGAAAAGTGCAGTGGGCGAAAGAATAGTAAAGAAAGGTTGACAATTTTGATAGGGTCAAATATGGATGGGTCAGAAAAATTACCGCTTTTAATGATTGGCAAAGCAGCAAAGCCGAGATCTTTTAAGTCTGCAAGAAGTTTACCGGTAACTTACGAAGTCAATAAAAAAGCTTGGATGACAGCTGCATTGTTTGAAAAATGGCTTCTGAATCTTGACAAAGAACTTGGTCGGAAAAAGAGAAAAATTTTGTTGTTTATCGACAACTGCACGGCCCACAACAACCTTCCATCGCTAACGTGGATTAAAATTGAATACTTTCCGGCTAACATGACCTCAGTTGATCAGCCTATGGACCAAGGGGTTATTAAGAATCTGAAACATTTTTATCGTCGACAGTTTGTTATAAAAATCTTAGGAGTACCAAACAAAAAATCAATTAACGTACTACCGGACGCTGCTCATATGATACATAATCCATGGAACAAAGTTAAGCCTAGTACGATAGCACACTGTTTCAGGGTCGCTGGTTTCAAGATCAGAAATGATGAAGCAAATGAAGCTGCAAACTCTACAAATACTGATTGGAACCATCCTGAAGAAAATACACCAGATGGCTGGGAAGATTTAAATGTTGATGTAAGCTACGAAGCGTATTTAAATGTCGATGCTGACGTCGCCATCTGTGGAACTCTGACGGATGGGGAAATTCTCGAAGAAATGATGAAAAATACGCAGGGATCTTCTGAAGCAGAAGAAGAAGACGAAGAAGACCTTCAACCAGAGAAACCGATTCCATCCACTTCTGAGGCAGTTTCAATGATCGCGGACTTAAAACGATTCGTCGAAGCTCAGTCCAACGTTAATAACGAACTTTTTTGTGCTGTGAGTGAATTAGAAGATTTTATTCAGTGTTTACAACTAAAAAAAAACAAAAAGAAACGAAGATTACACATTTTTGGGGTACAGGTAATTCTCTTTTATAAATGTTGGTTCATGTAATACAATTTTTGAGTAATACCCTGTAAAATAACTCACTTTATTACTGAAATAAATTAGTTTCTTCTGTGCAATTAACGTACATTATTTCTGTTGCAGTACTTAACAAAAAATGTGAACTTACAGTATTGTTCCGTATGATGTTGGTTATTCCGAATTTTGGATAATTCGAATTTTTTTCCTTTCCCCTTGAAGTTCGAATTAACCAAGTTTCACTGTATTTAAAAAAGATAACTAATTCACAAAATTACAAGGAATAAAGGAGAAATGAACATTGTATTTCAATCAGGAATCTTGTGCAATAATAAATAACTTCATAAAGATTGTAAACCATTTTAAATGACAGGAAGTAAAATATTAGGCCTACCTGTTAAAAATACAGTAAATAGGGCATTTTGAGATGGAAAACATTGTAAAAGTATCATATTTGGTATTAAATCACGTAGAATTAACTAGAGAAAGAGATTATGTATTAGGTATTAAATAAAATTAAATAATAGTAAAAATGTATTCAATCATATAATGTAAAAATCAGTTATGTAGCGGAAATGCTAGAAATTTAAAACAATGTCTTTTTAATATTAAATTGGCTAAGACGTTTCGGATGAAGAAGAAAATAGAACAGTTGATGGATATACGTTGAACAGAACACTGTAACAGGACAAAAAAGCCTGTTTTTATAATTATGGTGTTCAAGGATTTTGCATTGTATTTTTTATTGTATTCATACACATAAAGTATGGTTAGGTCAATTTCCCTATGTCTGCATAAACAACGCAATTTCATCGATACGATTCAACTCAAGGCCGAGGGTGTACATGTAAAAGAAGATGTATTCAATGGCGGTTCGGATCGACACAAACAAAATGATATGACAAATATTGACACACGTCACAGCGATGACGAGGAACAATGCCGTCAGCTGATGCGGACGAATAGTTGATAACAATTGATCCCCTCCACCTGTTGACAATTCAACACAATGTCGGCCCACTCTGAAGAACTTTGTCATGGCGACAACACGCAAAATTTTTGCTGGTACAAAATAACCAGTTAAAAAATGTGAATCTAATATAAAAAGTAATCATCAATCAATAGTGAACAGTTAACACTTTTAAACATGTAAATTCAGTGAAATAACAGACATAAAACAGACAGTACTAACAACAACGAAGTACGCCAGCCAACGGCCGGATCATGGGAAACGTCTGAACTGCAGAACAACTACAAACCTTCAGGAAAGTCCTTATTATTATTATTATTATTATTCATTTTTCAAAATTAGAGCTCTAAACAATTACAAATAGAATTTTCAATGCAACAAAATTAAGATCTGTAACAGTAGTATGTGAGGGAGAGAGTGAAAGTGAATGCCGGCTACCATTAAACTAGGCATTGGTTTATGGAATAAAAACGGGTTATGCTAATAAATGAATAAGTAAAATCGCAATTGCAAGGTAAAGAATGCTCCTTTTGTGCTATTATATTCAAATACATGATCTAGAAAATTTGTAACGATAAATGATGAGTAAGAGCGGAACTGCATAGCCGCCATTTTGTATAATGACCACAATTTGAGTTAACCCTTGTACTGTAATTGAACAACTATAAAGATTATTAAACCAGTGTGTTATTATTCAAACATATGTGTATGAATCGTTATTTCGATAACCCAGACTGCTTCTGTCTCTCGTTTAACGATACTTTGGGACCCTTAGGTATAAATAACATATTTAGTGTAGACGACTTGAACACGTGGCACCCAGAAGCATGGTACTTCACTCAAAAGTTATGCAAATAAAATACATTATTATGGTAAGTACTCATAATTATAAATATAAGAAAAGAGCAGTAAGTAACAATGGCAGCCTGCAACAGGGACTTTATATAATAAATTATTTTATATAAATGAACCAGAGTACGGAAGCAGATGGGTGGCGAAATATACGTAACACAGAAGCAACGTAGGTTACCAGTATAGGTTATGTTATTGTCTGAGTCAAATACAAAACAACTAAAAATAAAATTTATTATTAGTACGATCAAAATGGCAAATAATAACGAAACAAGTATAACAGAATCAGAAATGATGGGTGACAGTATTCACTCGACACCAGCCCCAACAAAAAGAGTTGAGGAGAATGATATAATAAGAATGATGAAATTACTTTTTAACGAACAGAGTATTAAGTTCGATACAAAATTAGATGAGCAAAACACTAAATTAGATAATTTTAATGATAAATTAAACCAGTTAGATGAACAATTTAATGATATAAAAAAGGAAATTAAAAACAAAGTTGTAATTTTGATAAAAGAATAAATGAGATACATGCACGGTTAGACAGGATAGAGTTAGAAAGTAAGAGGGGAGTAGACAAATTAGATATAAACAAAGACAAGGTAAGTGGGGGAGAAAAATATGATAATAAAAATAAAAATATGATATTAGAAAATGATTGTGTGGATGTTGGTAGTGATAATGAGATTTTAATGAGAGTAGAGGTTAATGGTGAGGAGATAGTTGTTGATGAGAGTGAAAGATGGGGTAAGGAGAGTTTAAGTGAATATGGTGAGCAGAGGGCAAATTTTCCCAGTGGTAGGAGTGGAGTAAAGACTCCAAAATTGTTGTTTGAGGATGAAGGTTCCTCTAGAATTTATGTGGGAGACATGTGGTCTCCAAATGATCCCTTAGTTGTACCTTGTACCTGGTGAGGCCAGGGGGTGTTTTTATGAAGTAGTAGTGCCCTATGCAAATATAGAGAGAGAGAAGGTAGCTTGGTGTGATAGAGAGAGATATATTAAAAGAGAGAGATGTTTTGAAAGTGAGAGGTATTATGAGAGAAAGAGAGAAATAAAGATTTTTAAAATGAGTAGAACTTATGAAGAATTTATGGAAAAGTTAGGAACACGCAAAATTTTCGCTGGTACAAAATAACCAGTTAAAAAATGTGAATCTAATATAAAAAGTAATCATCAATCAATAGTGAACAGTTGACAGTTTTAAACATGTAAATTCAGTGAAATAACAGACATAAAACAGACAGTACTAACAACAACGAAGTACGCCAGCCAACGGCCAGATCATGGGAAACGTCTGAACTGCAGAACAACTACAAACCTTCAGGAAGGTCCTTATTATTATTATTATTATTATTATTATTCATTTTTCAAAATTAGAGCTCTAAACAATTACAAATAGAATTTTCAATGCAACAAAATTAAGATCTGTAACAGTAGTATGTGAGGGAGAGAGTGAAAGTGAATGCCGGTTACCATTAAACTAGGCATTGGTTTATGGAATAAAAACGAATTATGCTAATAAATGAATAAGTAAAATCACAATTGCAAGGTAAAGAATGCTTCTTTTGTGCTATTATATTCAAATACATGATCTAGAATATTTGTAACGATAAATGATGCGTAAGAGCGGAACTGCATAGCCGCCATTTTGTATAATGACCACAATTTGAGTTAACCCTTGTACTGTAATTGAACAACTATAAAGATTATTAAACCAGTGTGTTATTATTCAAACATATGTGTATGAATCGTTATTTCGATAACCCAGGCTGCTTCTGTCTCTCATTTAACGATACTTTGGGACCCTTAGGTATAAATAACATATTTAGTGTAGACGACTTGAACACGTGGCACCCGGAAGCATGGTACTTCACTCAAAAGTTATGCATATAAAATACATTATTATGGTAAGTACTCATAATTATAAATATAAGAAAAGAGCAGTAAGTAACAACACATCTAAGCCAGTTCTTGCAAAATATTCACATATAGCGAAGGAGTAAATCATGGCGAGAGTCTAACCAAGCCGAATAATTTTGAAATAGCGAATTTTGGAAAAAACTTAAACAACCACTAAATTCAGTGAGATAAACCAGTACAATCAGTAAATTAAACTAATACTGAACAGAAAAAAGTGAATTAACTCTTAAAACACCTAAAAACGATAATTCGGAATAGTGAGACGGAACTTGCCATTATCGACCTTATGGCATAAAGTGAATTAAAAACATTATCCAATACAATTTAACGAGGCGAATCACTGAACACTGATCCAGGACAACTACACTATCACCAGAGGGATTAATCACCATTGCTGAGATGAGGAAACTTGGAAAAGCAATATTTATTTGCAGAGAATTCGAGCAGTCGTCATTATTTGTCGAGCAGTCGTCATTTAACATATGCAGCACGAAGCAGCCATTTTGGAATCCCGTGATCCTCTGCTGGTCTGCTAGCTTCACATCACAACGTTTGGTTCAAACAAATACTTTAATAAACATTATATATTAAATCAGATTTTTGTATTTTTTGATAATTAAGCTTGTAATTGTAAGTGTTATACTTTCCAGACTTTGCCCTTTCTCTGACTATATAATATAACAGCTCAAAGAACCTGTAATTAATTTTAATAATTTATATAAAAATAATCGTTTGCCCTGAGAGAACGAGCCGATATTTTAACTGATTGAATAATCGATTTACAATCGATCCTTAATTAATTTGTCAATAAAACTTGGAATTCTGCTAAATTGATTTCTATTTATTTCCAAAACATATAAATAGAATAGAATAAGATAATATTTAAATTCCGGACTACACGAAAGGCGGCAATTACCCAAGTGGAAGGAGTCTACACTCAGAAGAAGAAGAACCGCAAATCGATTAGTACCGGAGACAATCCTATTAACGCAGAACATAATTCTAATTACACCAAGTGACATAAGTTGATAAAAAATTAAATAAACTAATTAAAATTTACACGAATATAATACAAAAATTAATTAATAAATAATAAAAAAAATAAATAAATAAAATATATTTTTTTTTATAAATTAAACAAATTATATTTTGTTACAAATCTATGTAGTGTTACATAAGTTTTAAACAAATGTAATCACGCAAAAGGGTTCAAAACAAAAAAACCATTTAATAATTAATGTGAATTAGAAAATGATAATGAAGTCACATTAAGCCTAAATTTAATCTTAGGCCTAAACATAATGTCAGAAAGGATTAAATTACAAAATCAATATAATAAAATAATAACAAAATAGGACCAAAATTTAATAAGGGACAAGTTTTAGAATAATAGTGAATCAGATTAAATTAATCTAACAAAAATTAAGTATTGTATAGTAAAAGCAGGGCAATATTATAGTCCAGATTTATAATTTTTGTAAAGGTGAAAGGATACCTAATATAAAGTTAACACATATAAAATTATATATCAAAATGTAGACCTTTACAAAAGGAACAAAACTATGTAAACTAATTTTAATTTAAGCAAAAATTAACAAGGGAGTATTTTTTGACTGGAAAGGCAAGGATATAATTTTCGGTACTATATGCCGCTTGACCTCAAGTTCATGCGAACTGACCAATCAAAAACGGCGTTTACTGGTCAAAAAACCGTTACTAAGACGAGAAGAAAGGAGGATTGTATTGTTAAACGCCAAGCAGTAAAGATCAAAAGTCGAATAGCTGATGCTTTGAGTGAAGATAAAACAATCAATATCATACTCAATTAATGTTCCAAATGAAACCATAGAAGCAGTAAACACACCAGAAAACTTAAAGAGAAGAGAAAAGAAATACTACTAACCGATGGAAGCTTAATTCTACACAAACACCAAAAAATCATAGCGAGTGGGCTGATTACAGTATACAAGGAACGTAAATATAACTCCGAAGTATTTTCATAACAACACTACACATAGATCAACTTCACTACACTATATAAACTATCTATGGTGATAATTGGAATAACCACTGCACATTAATACGGTGGTTACCAATAATGTTTTATTTAAACAAAAAAACATAGAAACCACACGACGCTTGGTTAAATGACCAGGGCGGCCATCTTGTTTGTCGGTTCATTCGCCAATGCTGGCAGAGTTCGTTGACGTAGTTGGTGAAAAAACATAACATTTATACTTGTAAACATTAATAATTAATTTATATTATTTTATGTGTAATTGTAATGTGTTGTACTCCTTTTTAAAAACATTTCTGACTTCTTAACTGGCCCAAAGAACCCTAGCCCTGAGATATTTAAATTATATTATAATTATTTGCAAATCATTGAAGATCGGATTCAAAATACGAATCGATACTAAACTGTCCAGGTCGATCCAAGACTGAACCATTTATTTTGTTTAACCAATAAGCTGAAAAATAATAAAACAAATCAATGATTAGCAATAAAAGTTGTCATTTCATGCGTGCAAGTAAAATAAGAGTTTGTTCACAGGTATTAGTGGGAGTTTAGCAGGTACGCAAGGCGAATAAGGCCTTGCCGGCGACGAAAAATAAACTAACCTACAACTGTCAACATACGGTTAGAGCCGATCGCCGTGTCAACCAGAAGTGCAGGAAAATTCAAAAGCACTAGCCCACAATTACAAATACAATCTCTCTCACCTTACCACTACACAGATTGTTGTATCTGTTGTATCACAGAGCGGCACTAGCAACGTGTGACTTAATAAAACACATTAAACCACGTTATAAAGAAATTATATTACAGAGAAATAATAGTAAAACACACATCATTAAACATTATATTAAAGAGTAACGCCTACAACAGTGGGGGGCTTTATTTAATAAGACGAATACACAATTTCTCTCGTCTTATTAGTATACGTCTTCAACACTCGTACATGACATGTAATTATAGAATTGACGCATCCAACGTGTGGCAAAATAACACGGGAGATATAAATTTAATTATAGAGTGGCGTCCAACCAGTGAGGCTGAATTAAGAAAAAATTACGGACGGTAGTACCACTATTAAACAATACAGTCAACCTAATTTTAGCAGGCGGCCGTTATAAGTTCAGAGATGCATACGAGAGGAGTTTCAAAGAAGATGGCGAAAGACCAGGAGACGGAAGAAGGTAGACAGGAAGAAGAGACAGAAACAGTACTGGACACCGAAATGGAACAACAGGCGAGTGACAGAGAAGAAGCTTGAGAAGGTCGGAGTTCACCAGAATTACAGAAATTAATGGTTTCATAACCGAACAAAATAAACAAACCAATGAGAATTTTAAACGAATGAAGGAAGATAATAAAATGACAAATGAGAAAATAGACAGTATGAAGGAAGATGTTAAACAAACTAATGAGAGTTTAAGACAGATCAAGGAAGATAAACAAATGAACGAGAATTTGGAAAATAAAATTGAGAAAATCAATGAAAAGATAGACAGTCCCAATGAAAGTATTAAGGGAGAATTAAGGGAGCTTATAAATGAAAGGATCGAAAACGTCACCGAAACACTTAGCCAGAGGGTAGATGAATACAAGGAGGAAGTGAAACAACAAATAGCGGAGACCAAGGAAAGGCTGGAGAAAACTGAAGAAACCATCATACAGTTCCGAGTAGAAGTGGATACCAAGATAGAACAGGTAGAAACCAATAATCAAATCAGGATAATTGCGACACAGCAAGAAACACAGGAAAGGTTGGATGAGATCCAAGGTAATATGTCCGGAAGAATGACAAAAATAAGTGACGAAGTAGACCAGGTGAAGAATCAGGTAAACAGTAACAAAGAAAAAATAGAAAGTATGCAACACATCCAACTAAACATACAGGAAGAAATGGATCGACTAAACATCAGACCGACATGCAGTACTTACCACGCTACACTAGAGAACAGGAACAGCGTGAATTTCAAAGATTACAGGAAAAACCCATTGAATTCCTGGAACGCATAAATGAAAAACTAAGTCGAATGAAAGAAAACAGATGGAGCATAACTAAGACCTTGTTGGACGACGGTTTCAAAGGAATAACTGACAATTGGTGGTCAGCAGTGAGAAATGAGGTAAACACCTATAAAGAATTTAAAAGAGCTTTTCAGTCCAAATACTGGTCTGAATCCATACAAAATATAGTGAGAGATAATCTCAGTAACGGAAAATATAATCCCAACCTAGGCCAGTCACCAACAGCCTATTTCTTGGGTAAAGTGTGTGTAGCTCACAAATTGGAACCACACATTTCAGAAGAATGTCTGGTAAATAAAATGGCCTATCATTTTGATGAAGGAATTATCCAAGCGAGACTTTGCGGTCAGATCAAGACCATATCAGCAATGGAAGCACTGCTAGGTGATTATGAACAGCAGGATTATTACAGGAGGTCGAGAAGACAATATGAAAGAATGACGTTTCACAGGGAAGAACAAAATCGTGATCAGCACCATAGGACAAACTATGCAAACAGGAATGACCACGATCAACGTAATAACAATAATAATAACAATACCTATCACAACCGTAACTATCACAATAATAATAATAATGATAATTACAACCGAAACGGTAATAATAATAATAATAATAGGTATAGGGAAGGTAGAAGAAATTTTGACAATGGTAGAGGATACCAAAATAATGACAGAAGAAACCAACCTAGGAACAGGAGTGTAGAAGACCGACATCCTAGAAACCAAGAAGAGACTGTCCAGGGCAACCCACCTCAGGACAGGGCGGAAAACTAGATGCGGCAGTGAGAACAGAGACCATCACTGCGAGAATTGGACGGGTGTACTATTAACGAACCAATCAATATGAAAAATAACTACTTAAAGAACATTAAAGAACGATTTAATGGAAGAAGTGTCATCCTCTACAAACAACAACACTCAAATTATATTCATCACTGCTGAGTTGCAAGGGGTAATGAGGAAAATAATGATTGATACCGGGGCAAATATATCACTGATAGAACCAAACAGAATTTAACAGAATCAAAGATACATATAAAGAAAACATACCTACACTACCAGTTAATAATATGATAATCATGGGAGCAACTGGGAAAGCAAATAAGTCCATCAAGAAACAGGTACAAATAGAAGTATCCAGTAAAAGTAAAATGATTCCAATGGTATTCTTAGTAGCTCAAGGGCTACCGTTCAAAGTTATGATTGGGTGTGATACGCTACGGCGGCACTCAGCTGTTATTGATATGGGCAGTGGGAAGGTAACGCTGTGCCATGAACAAGGTCAATGGTTGAGTGAGATTGTAGGCCGAAATTGTGCCACTCACAATCAGCAAACATTCACCTTGGTATATAATGATAGGGAGGATAAGAAGAAATGGAACCAGGAATCAGACTATCCAGAAGAAGAGGTATGGACCCAGAAACTATAGGAGATATATGATTTTCACGTTACAGATACAAAGAATACCTTCTTTACAGAACGGAAAGATCAACTGGTAGCAATATATGATAAGTACAGAAAAGTTTTTTCAAATTTGCCCGGTAAAGCTAAAAATTTTATAACTGAATTGACTTTTAATCACCCGATAAACTTTAATAAAAAATCATACCCTATTGCAGAGTCCTTGAAACCAGCAGTAAGGAAGGAGATACAACGGATGATTGACCAAGATATAATTGAACGGTTCATCACCGTTCACGAGTCCAATTGTCGCAGTGCAAAAAAAAGATGGGACGGTACGTTTATGCCTAGATGCACGACAAATAAATAAATACATTATCAACGACAGGACGTCACCGGGTGAGATCGACGAGATTATGAAGAAGTTCAAAGACTGTAAATATATGACCATCCTAGACGCAGTATGTGGATACTGGCAGGTCGAACTGCACCCACACAGCAGAAAATATGTCGCTTTCATCTTCGAGGGCCGAAATTATCACTTCAAAAGACTCCCATTTGGGCTAATAAATTCAGTAGCTGTATTTGTAAAGGTGATGGATCAAGTTTTAGGCAGAGAGGTGTTGGAATTTGCCACAGTATACATGGATGACTTACTTATAACATCCAAAACTTGAGAAGAACATTGCAAACGGGTAGAGATGGTATTACATAGATTAGCAGAGAATAATATCACACTCAAGTTAGAAAAATCACAACTGCTTACAAATAAATTGAATTTTTTCTCGGTTTTGTACTCACTGAAACAGGGATAACAACATCTCCGGAAAAGGTAGAGGCAATCCAAAATTTCCCACGACCAAGAAACGTAAGGCAGTTACAATCATTCTTAGGGATTGGTAACTACTACCGAAAGTTTCAAAAAGATTATTCAGAACTAACATCCCGTTTTAAGCATTTATTATCCTCGAAGTACAAGTGGAAGTGGGGCGAAGAGGACGATCAAACATTCAAAACAATTAAAGATAAGTTTCTAGAGAAGGTGATGCTTCACCATCCAGACTTCAACCGAAGATTCTTTATCAATTGCGACGCGAGCGACGTAAGTCTAGGAGCAGAGCTATATCAAGAGAGTGATGAGGGAGACCACCTACTGTCGGATTTTTTATTATGGATACTCGAGTTTAAGCGTTAATTACAAGTGAACCTGTAGGTCTACTTACAAATTAGTTACATCAAATTTTTGTGCATTTAATTTTGCGTTGATCTGTGTAAGAAACATATTTTTTGAAGGTTGATTTAAATTTTTATTCGCGGTTAGAGTAAAAAAAGTCCATGTTTTTTTGTGTTTTTCAAGAAACCGCTCTCTTTGAAATTATATAAATTAAAAACCCTTGGTCCAATAATAACTAAATTTTTATACGGTATGGGCACAAGTGTTTTCAATACATTACTTAAGTTACAAAATTGTTTTTTGATCCAAAAAAAAAGTTATCAGTTTTGTGAAACAACTTTTTCTCGGTACAGGATAGTCGTACAAAGGCAGACTTGGTCTTGTTTTAAAGCTCTTGATCGTGGTTATCAAAATCCACAACTGCTGCAAACATACATTGAGATGCCGATTTTATACAGAGTGATATTCATGCAAGGGTGTGTGTGCGCTGGACCGTGTGTAAGCGGGCCTTCCGGCGTCGAAAGCGGGTGCCGTGTTGCCATGTTCAATCACCCCGGCCGCTTCACTGCAGTTGAACAGTTGCTGTTTGGATAATTTTAACACCTTATTAATGTTATAACAGTGTTTTCTATTATCCATTTCCCATCACCTTTTCTCATGAGGGCTGTGTGGTAAGCGGGCCATATGGCAGTGAAGGCAGGTGCAGTGTTTCCGCGATGATTCACCCCAGATCCGGACTTAGCCCTGGCTTTTGTGGCCTACCCCCAGACACGTATGATTTGCTCGTTAAAAACGATTCATTTGAACATTGGTCAGTCTGAGTCATCAGTTCTTTAAATCTGCTTCGTCCGCATGCCACTTGTCATTCTGGCTGTGTTGGTCGTTGTGTTTATATCACGTCAAGATGCCTCCGAGACCTCCGCTCTCAGAGGGTGAAGTTGCGATGATTTTAAGTGCTATATGTTTTTTTAAGAGTGAAGGAGAAAAGGTTGGCGACAAGAGGTTTTTCTGTATACCAGAAAGTATCACAGTGTCTTGGAGTATCCTTAGCATCTGCGAAGAGAGTGAGTGCCTCTACCAACGAGAACGAAGAAAATACGTCACCTGGATCAAGAAAGAAGCAGTGTGTCAGGCTAGGACGTCCGAAAATCCAACTTGATGACTTCAGTTTGGGCACAATACGGAGGAGCATACATGATGTTTACATAAACAAGATTTTTCCCACAATCAAAAACCTCCACACGAAACTTGTTGAAAATATGGCAGATTTTCCTGAGATGTTAAGATCTACTCTCTTGAAGATTGTTAAAAGCTTGGAATTTAGATATAAGAAGCTTAATAAGAAGCCAGTCCTGATGGAATCTGTGACAGTTGCTGCGTCCCGGCATACCTTCCTGAGAAAAATGAGAGATCTACGTTCCCAGGGGTACAAGATATTCTTTACAGACGAGACCTGGTGCGGCCAGAACCACAGGATGAGGTACGGGTGGCAAGAAAACGTGCTGGATGCATTAGAAAATAATTTTGACAACTATGATCAATACAGAGGACACATTCAGCAGATTTATGGATGGCGAGGAGGATTCAAGACACCGTCTGGTGATGGGAAATGGATAATAGAAAACATAATGTTATAACATTAATAATATGTTAAAATTATCCAAACAGCAACTGTTCAACTGCAGTGAAGCGGCCGGGGTGATTGAACGTGGCAACACGGCACCCGCTTTCGACGCTGGAAGGCCCGCTTACACACGGTCCAGCGCGCACACACCCTTGCATGAATATCACTCTGTATAAAATCGGCATCTCAATGTATGTTTGCAGCAGTTGTGGATTTTGATAACCACGATCAAGAGCTTTAAAACAAGACCAAGTCTGCCTTTGTACGACTATCCTGTACCGAGAACAAGTTGTTTCACAAAACTGATAACTTTTTTTGGATCAAAAAACAATTTTGTAACTTAAGTAGTGTATTGAAAACACTTGTGCCCATACTGTGTAAAAATATAGTTATGATTGGACCAAGGGTTTTTAATTTATATAATTTCAAAGAGAGCGGTTTCTTGAAAAACACAAAAAAACATGGACTTTTTTTTACTCTAACCGCAAAAAAAAATGTAAATCAACCTTCAAAAAATATGTTTCTTACACAGATCAACGAAAAAATAAATGCGCAAAAATTTGATGTAACTAGTTTATAAGTAGACCTACAGGTTCACTTGTAATTAACGCTTAAACTCGAGTATCCATAATAAAAAATCCGACAGTAGTTATCAGCTTCGCCAGTCGGGTGCTTAACCAGAGCGAACATAATTACAACGTCACAGAGAAAGAGCTACTGAGTGTAGTCTTCGCTTGCAATAAGTTCCGAACTTATATATTAGGATATCCCATCACGGTAAGGCCCGACCACAAATCTATTTCCTTCCTGCAAAGATGCAAGTTAAGTCATGGGAGGGTGACTCGCTGGATCTTGGCATTACAAGAATACCACTTCACGTGGGAGTATATACCCGGAAAAAAGAACACAGTTGCTGAAGCTCTATCGAGAGTGAACTTGGAAAAGGGCACTTTTGAGGTGGATAGAGAAGACATCTGGAAGGTATACTACACAGTAATAAATAAAAAGGAACTTGCAGATATACTGGGTAAGATCCAAGAAGAACAAGTCATAGACCAAAAACTAGCTCAGATCAGAGAACACATCCTAAATAATGACTCGAAGATAACACCATATTACCAAATACATAAAGAACTATTGTTTAATAAACCCAATACTAAAAATAATCAGTGGAAATTATGTATCCCAAAATCATTGGAACAGGGACTGATTGAGAATTATCATCATATGTACGGTCATATGGGACCCGCAAAAGTGGTCAGCGCCCGAGAAGAACACGTGTTTATAAAAGGAATAAATAAAAGAGTTCAGCAAATTGTAAGAAAATGTGTCATTTGCCAAAAAGTTAAAGTAACCAACTCCAGGAAGGAAGGAGTGCTAATAACAATCACTTCAAGCAGGAAGCTGGAGAAAATATTTCTCGACATCTGCGGGCCATTTCCTCGAAGTGGAGGTAGGCGTCGATATAAGTATATCGTGATAGTGTGGGATCATTTTTCCAAGTACACGAAGTTATACCCAATCAGTAAAGCGTCAACAAACATCATTATTAAAATAATAAATGAGAAATATGTAATTGATGTTGGAACCCCAGAAACCATCATAACTGACCATGGAACTCAGTTCAAAGGTAGGAAGTGGAGAGAGGAATTGCTACATAAAAATATTAAAACTTACAAAACTTCCATCTACCATCCTTCGAGCAATCCTGCCGAAAGAGTACTACGAGAAGTGGGTAGAATCCTCAGGCGTACTGCCACAAGAACCATAGACTGTGGAGTGAATATATCCCTAACACAGAAATGTATTTGAATTTAGCGTGCCATGAAACCCTGGGAATCAGTCCGTACCAAATGATGTTCGACAAGCCACCACCCCGACAAATAACGGAAATCATAAATTTTCCAGAAATGCCGAGCGAAGGAGTAGATGTAACCCGAGTGTACAACCGGATATTACATAAAATGGAATTAAAGACGAGAAGACGGGACAAAAAGGGAACACATGAAATCAAGTTTGAGGTTGGAGAGAAAGTATTAATCAGGAATAGACAACAGCCGAACGGGGCAGAAGGCATAATGAAGAAGTTGCTGCTATTATGTAATGGACCGTTCCTAACAAGCAGAGACAATAACAACACATACGTGCTCGTGAGCCCAAATACCAAGAAGATAAAAGGGACATATAACATCACTGAAATGAAAAAATACCACGAATAAAAAGTAACAGCTTATTTTTCCCTAAACCCCGGTTTTGAAAAAATAACCATGTCTTGGGGGGGGGGAGCAATTATGTAATGTGACATAATAGGAACCCCAAATAATTAACCAAAATAGTCCAAATGACAATAAAAAAGTCAGAATAACTGAACTCTAATATTTAATAATGCAAAATAAAGTACAACACAATAGTGTGATAAATAAGAAACCATGTACTGTAGATAATAAGACAAAACTTGTGAAAAGTGCAAAGGTGAAAAGTGGAAAACAAGGGTGATCATTAATCACACAGATAAGACTGTAAAGATCAATGACCCCTCTAATTATGTTCAGAGTAAAAAAACTAAATAGGTCAATACAAGAGACACAACTCTTAAAATCATTATAAAGTGACAGACATACTAAATGTTAGAGTGTAAACAAACAATTGTAGTAATGTAGCATTATTTATTGAAAGGTTTTATATTTATTTATCCAATGTTGTTGGTTGTTAAAGTAGAAGGCATTAGCAGTGCTTAACCATGATTATTTTTCTTTTATTTAGGCCAATGCCAATAATTGTTATCATTAATAAATCATATGTAAAGGATTATAAGGAGTGTATTAAGCCTATAGGCAGAATAGAAGGTATATGTTACAACATAATACCCAAAAATACTTAAATAGAGGTCTCATATAAACAATATTAATGGTCCATTAGTAGAGCTTAATAGTATGGAAATGTAATAGGTATTATAGTAAACTAAATATTTTATGTTATCATTTTTCAAAAAATGAATGTAATCTTGGCCATGAAGGCAACAATTTTAGTTAGTATGTTAAGGAATTTTGTGTTAATTAATAAACATTGTTAGAATATGTTAAAGGCAAAAAAATCATGTAATAAGTTTTAAACAAATGTAATCAGGCAAAACAAAAAACCATTTAATAATTAATGTGAATTAGAAAATGATAATGAAGTCAAATCTTAGGCCTAGGCCGAACATGAAATATAAAATAAGATAATGTCAGAAAGGATTAAATTACAAAATCAATATAATAAAATAATAACAAAATAGGACCAAAATTTAATAAGGGACAAGTTTTAGAATAATAGTGAATCAGATTAAATTAATCTAACAAAAATTAAGTATTGTATAGTAAAAGCAGGGCAATATTATAGTCCAGATTTATAATTTTTGTAAAGGTGAAAGGACACCTAATATAAAGTTAACACATATAAAATTATATATCAAAATGTAGACCTTTACAAAAGGAACAAAACTATGTAAACTAATTTTAATTTAAGCAAAAATTAACAAGGGAGTATTTTTTGACTGGAAAGGCAAGGATATAATTTTCGGTACTATATGCCGCTTGACCTCAAGTTCATGCGAACTGACCAATCCAAAACGGAGTTTACTGGTCAAAAAACCGTTACTAAGACGAGAAGAAAGGAGGATTGTATTGTTAAACGCCAAGCAGTAAAGATCAAAAGTCGAATAGCTGATGCTTTGAGTGAAGATAAAACAATCAATATCATACTCAATTAATGTTCCAAATGAAACCATAGAAGCAGTAAACACACCAGAAAACTTAAAGAGAAGAGAAAAGAAATACTACTAACCGATGGAAGCTTAATTCTACACAAACACCAAAAAATCATAGCGAGTGGGCTGATTACAGTATACAAGGAACGTAAATATAACTCCGAAGTATTTTCATAACAACACTACACATAGATCACCTTCACTACACTATATAAACTATCTACGGTGATAATTGGAATAACCACTGCACATTAATACGGTGGTTACCAATAATAACATTTTATTTAAACAAAAAACATAGAATCCACATGACGCTTGGTTAAATGACCAGGGCGGGCATCTTGTTTGTCGGTTCATTCGCCAATGCTGGCAGTGTTTGTTGACATAGTTGGTGAAAAAACATAACATTTATACTTGTAAACATTAATAATTAATTTATATTATTTTATGTGTAATTGTAATGTGTTGTACTCCTTTTTAAAAACATTTCTGACTTCTTAACTGGCCCAAAGAACCCTAGCCCTGAGATATTTAAATTATATTATAATTATTTGCAAATCATTGAAGATCGGATTCAAAATACGAATCGATACTAAACTGTCAAGGTCGATCCAAGACCGAACCATTTATTTTGTTTGACCAATAAGCTGCAAAATAATAAAACAAATCAATTATTACCAATAACAGAGTTGTCATTTCATGCGTGCAAGTAGAATAAGAGTTTGTTCACAGGTATTAGTGGGAGTTTAGCAGGTACGCAAGGCGAATATAGCCTTGCCGGCAACGAAAAATAAACTAACCTACAACTGCCAACATACGGTTAGAGCCGATCGCCGTGTCAACCAGAAGTGCAGGAAAATTCAAAAGCACTAGCCCACAATTACAAATACAATCTCTTTCACCTTACCACTACATCACGTTGTATCACAGAGCGGCACTAGCAACGTGACTTAATAAAACACATTAAACCACGTTATAAAGAAATTATATTACAGAGAAATAATAGTAAAACACACATCATTAAACATTATATCAAAGAGTGACGCCTACAACAGTGGGGGGCGTTATTAAATAAGACGAATACACAATTTCTCTCGTCTTATTAGTACACATCTTCAATACTCGTACACGACATGTAATTATAGAATTGACGCATCCAACGTGTGGCAAAATAACACGGGAGATATAAATTTAATTATAATATTCAGGGAAAAAATCCCAGGAAGAGTCAAAATGTGAGTGTTACCATGGTTAGCTAGTAAAGATTAGAATAGAAAAATATAGTAAAGAATAGAAATGCAAAAACAATAAATATCCTATGTTCTAAGGGATAGTTAATTAACTAAAGTAAATGACGTGATGATGTTTATCACCAAAAAATAAATAAGAAGTAACAATTTGTAAACAAGAGTAGCATAATAACTGTTAAAGAATTGTTTGATTAAGTTTATGAATAGTAATATGGCTGAAAGAATTATACAGACCATAAGCCTAAATGTTGTTATATTTTATAGAGAATAGTAAATAATAGACAATTTATAAACAATGGCAATATAAATAAGAAAAAAGATAAATGCATATAAAAGTAAATCTAATAATACTGGAAGAGCAGTTAGAAAATAATAGACAAACTATAATATGGAAACTAAGGAAAACATACAATTATAAGAAAGCAGACCCAAAACAATTCAACAAATAAACAAAGCATTTGTAACACAAAACAAAACATGTACAAGGGTAAAATAATATGTAATTTGTATAAAATAAGAAAATATAGCCAATTAATACCTAGGCCTATGAAACGCCTAACTGTAAAAAACCAATAACAACAAATTGTAAGAAATTAACTATTATATTAGCAAATCCAAGGCAAGTAACTAGTCAATGATAATTAGTGGATCATACTAAGAGATAAATGTTAAATTAAGGATATAAAATAAGAAAGGAATGTAATTAAATAATATAAACATAACTGTCAAAACATAATACATAAGCAAACCCAGCTTTGTGGGATGTCAAAATGATCTTTGAAAGGAAATACGAACAGTTGTGATAATATTTCATACATAGAGAAGAAGACGGAAGAATAATAGCAATCAGAAGATATTTAGTCATTCTGAATAAAAATTCAAATATTCTAACAATGGGCTTAAGTCATGAATAGCCAATCAGAATCAATCAGTTACCATGACAACTGAACATTATTTATGAATATTCCGTTAGAAACTGTTAATTCCATAGTGACGCTCAAGAGGAATACACGCCAAGCCGTAAATGGCCCAATTTTTAATTTAAAACAATCAAAAGTAACCAAATTTATTAAAATGAAGAACCAAACTGCCTGATGAGGAACTAATACATTCAACCTAGGCAACAGACCAGATTAATTAATTCCAAATTAATTAAATTCGATCAACTAATACGAATAAGACGCAAGGCGTGATTGAATCCCAAGGTGATTGAAGACCAAACGATGACCCAACCTAATTCAACTGAATGACACTACACCTTAAGTCAACTGATTGATAAGTATTGCTGAATTACCCGAATTCAAATTAAAAATTCTCTTTAATTTTATTCACTACACTTTGAACTCTCACTATAAACTGATGATCTTATTTCTTTCAAAGATTAATTGAAAAACAAAACACTAAACTTATGTGAACGAGAAAAATAACCTGTACAAAAATTACGAACTTTTGAAAAACACTTATAACACTTCAAGAACAAATTGTAATTACTCCTTATAGTATATAAGTACCAGTAATGTAAGGTAGTGTACTTTATTGTAATCATAACTGATCCTTTTTCGTAAACCAAAAGAATCCAGATTTATTGAACGAAAATTGTGAAAAAATAAACATTTCTGTAGACGCCATGTCTGACTAACTGAAATCGTTCAAAATCGATTTCACCAAGCCTTGAGAATAATTGTCTCACTGTCGGGGCAAATTTGTTTAATAACAAAATATTATTATTGTATAATACTAAATAATTATTAATCACATTTTAATAAACCAGTACAGAGTCGTAACCACTGTTCTTTATTCCATAGGAAATTGTGTTATATGATTTGTGTATACTAGGGACGAGCGACAGTGGCGGTAAACGCTAGACATCGGAAACTCTGTGAACTACATAATCAATTCGCACGCGGCGGGAGTAATTGAATTCACCATACCATCATAGCCACAAACGCTCAATCGTCCTATTTTTTTTTTATTTTTTTTCAGTTAAAACAATTTGGCGCCACCCAGGAAATACAACACTTATAGAAGAACAGGTAAGGATACCACTCGAGTGTACTGGTAATTCGAAGGATCGCTGTGGACATCCTAGCAGCGTGAACATAAAGTAACGACCACACGTGTGAGGCGAACACACCATACACGATACATACATTTGTTAAGAGACAATAAGAGGCTAGTTGTTACAGTATACTTGACAGGATTACCCAGTATTGGCTAAATTGGTGGTAACATCTTTGCCGAATGGATGACTGCCGCATTCCCAAACAACTATGTAACTATAAGCCGAGGGAATGGAGGCGTGCGGAACGTCCGAGAAAGTGCTGGAGTGACTAGCTCTAGTCTTTGCCTGTTTGAGACCGGAACAAACCATCCTTGGTTTAATCCTTGAAGATGATGATGATAAATAGTGTACTTCATTAAAAATAGTGAAAGAGTTGTGCTGTCAGGCAGGATACAAGTTTAAAGTTTATTTTATAAACTAAAAATTATTTTTTTCAAATAAAATGCTGATTTTAAAAATATGAATTTTCAATAACACAGTGATGCTATTATTAATGACTCATCATGTGTGTCCGATGTTTGTAGATGTACAGGTTCCATGCCATGTGCTTGATTTTGACTGTCCTACAAGTTGAATTCAACAGATGGCAATCCTAAGCTTAAACAACAGTGTTGTACAATGCCCAAGCAGCCCTTAATTTTACAAAAAGCATTATTTCAGTGTATATGAAATTGAAAATGTGAAATTTAAAGTTAATATGTTACAATCTAATTTTCATGTACAAACTCCTAAGTGGTGAGTGATTCCTTACAGGTAAATCCTCTACTCGGACTACTTCAACACATAAATTAATCTTGACCACAGGAATGTTATATACAACATTTTGGGTCAGCAGACTCAACTAATACAACTTAGTCTCTTAGATACTGGGTTCTACTAAGTACTGTATTACAACTGTTACCTTTTGGTACTTATAACACTTATTTTTTTTCAAGTTTCTCATTTTGATGTGAATTAATACATTCTGTAAGTAGTCCTTAAAACTACACGTACACAATAAAGGAATGAATATAAAATAATTGTGATAAACACATTTAGATTTAGTTTATTTTGCAGCACTCCAGCAGATTTTTATAAATCTGTTGCTAGCTGCCAGATCAGTTATGCTGACAAAATAAATTTCAACAAACCGAACAAAATTAACTATTTTTTCAAACATACATAGAATTCAAACAAAATAATACACAATAACATTCAATACAATCCAACAACAGTACTACTCCGGAACTGAACTCCTACCGCTTAGCTAACAACTTACTTGAAGATTGAACTGTTCCACATTTAAGTACGGTAAAGTAATTGTATCATAAAGTTCCCTAGTTTCTTCAATTAAATGTAAAGGCTGCGATTCATATTTCTTAATATGTTTCTCTGTTGCTGGAAATATCACTGTAGCTTTAATGCCTATAAAAAATAAAAAATTTAACAAACAATACAGCACGTGTTTTACTTCAGAAACACCAACATAACCTATAAATAACACCTTACCGTTTAGTTTTATTTCAGGGTAACATTCGTAACTTCCATAAATATCATTCAAGAATACCTTTTCTAGAGCGGAGTTCTTAGTACATAATGATCTAAAAACTTCTTCATTAAACGGAGTTTTTTCTAACAAAATTACAGCTTTGCCATCTTTGTTTGTAAACGTTCCCTCTGCACAAATAGTTTTTTTTTGGCCATTGTCACTTAAGATACGTTTTATAACAAAACCCGATAAATCAATAATGCCTGACTGCTTATCTTCATTTAAATCTGTCGCCTGTGTACCGTTCTCTTCTACTTTACGTTTCTTCGTCGGCGTCTCAACGACTTCATCAACAACTTTAACATCAACGTCGGCCATATTATTTGTAGTAAGCTAAAAGGTAAACAATTCATTGCAGGCAACCAGTAACATTAACCAAAAACGAATTTCCCCGAAGTTCGCTAAAAAAATTAGTATGTTATTGTATATACATGTGCACCTGCTCGGGTTACGAAAATTTTCGGATTTACTTTCAGGATCTTGAGGGCCACGGGATGCAATTTTTTTCCCTCTATAAAGTGTTGTCTGCCGATATACCTGTAACAGGTATTTTTGAACGATATTTTTGTGGAACGGATGTAATAATGACTGAAAAGTTGAAATACCTGTTATTCGCACTTGAGTCTGAGTCGGAGTCTGAAATCTGGCGGCATGGTGGGGCGGCGAGAGAATGCGAACGCGTTTCATTGCCCGACATAAGTTCAGTAACAGCTTATCTGATTTTTAAAATTCTTTCACCACCGTGTTTACTGAAGTTTGAGGATGGTTTTAGGCATAAATTTTAACCGATAGATTTAACAATTTTCTAAAACAGAGTCTTCAGACGGTTCACGTCATGAAGTTTCTTTTTTAATTTTCATGAAGTGAAATTTTCGGCATGCGACAAACTTTCGTTTTATGAGAGATAGCTATATGGTGTCAGCGAGTGTAAATTATAGAACATTCCAAATTTTATTTTGGTTTTGTTTCAATAAAATCGGCTTTTTCGTTTTCGAGATATTGGCGGTTTTGTAAGAAATTTAGTTGGTTGGCACATGCAGCGATTTTTCTTGTAACGATTTTTCGTAATAATAAATATTACCTTAACGGGTCTTGGGGAATAGTGGGGTCTTTCACTGTTTCCTGCGGCCAAAGATAACTTCCGTCTCCACGTTTGTATTTTTTTTCCGTGTTCGATGTGTATTAGAACTGTTTTCTTCACAAGTAACTAATGCCAGTTTATGGAGGTTATGTAGACAATGTAACTTAAATAAAATTTACTTTGTTAGTGTACAATAAAAGGGTGTATTTACTGGAAGTACAGAAATAATTTTCCATTTATCGCACATAATTACGGTACACAGACGATTTTTGGAGGTTGTGTCTACGTTTAACAATGCAACTTAACCTTTTAGATTTTTAAAATTAATTAGATTTAACAAAAATTTCCTTTGTTAGTGTACATTAAATTATTGTATGCATACAAGGCTGCTGTACATAACATTAAAGGCTGTATTTATTCGAAGTACCGGAATTAAAACCTAGTTCCAATTTAGAACGTAGACCTATAACCTATTTGCATATTTTATTGGGGTTTATTGGCACATATTTTATTAAAAGGGTGTATTTATTGGAAGTACAGAAATTAGTTTACATTTATCGCACATAATTACGGTACAGAGACGATTTTGGGAGGTTGTGTCTACGTTTAATTATCTAACTTAACCTTTTAGATTTTTAAAATTAATTAGACTTAACAAACATTTCCTTACTTAGTGTACATTCAAAGGCTGTATTTATTGTATCGATAAAAGGCTGTATATACATTAAAGGCTGTATTTATTCGAAGTACAGGAATTAAAACCTACTTCCAATTTAGAACGTATAACCTAGTAGGCTACGTTATTCGTACATATTTTATTGGAGTTTATTGGTACATATTTTATTAACGGTGTATTTATTGGAAGTACAGAAATTAGTTTCCATTTATCGCACATAATTACGGTACAGAGACGATTTTGGGAGGTTGTGTCAACGTTTAATTATCTAACTTAGATAAGTTAGATAGTAGGCTTCGTTATTGGTGCATATTTTATTGGGGTTTATTGGCACATATTTTATTAAAAGGGTGTATTTATTGGAAGTACAGAAATTAGTTTCCATTTATCGCACATAATTACGGTACAGAGACGATTTTGGGAGGTTGTGTCTACGTTTAATTATCTAACTTAACCTTTTAGATTTTTAAAATTAATTAGACTTGTAGGGGTGTGCATGGCAGAACTACTTGTAGGGGTGTGCACCCACTTTATTTTCATATTTTTGGTAACACTGAGAACTTTAAGCCTTCTTTTATGCTTAAACAAATTATATATACACTTAATTATAGAAAAGCAAAAAGCAAATATGCAATTCAAAAGACTAATTTGCTCTAATAAACACATGCTGAAGTTGAAAACAAAAGAGTTTTTACTTGCCTAACTAATCATTAGTTACTAATGTGACAGTTGGGGCTGCTTTTTCTGCAAAAGCTGGGGTATGTTGGATTCAAGAGTGGTTAAATTAAGTCATAAATCTGAGTGTGCGTCAAGTCTATTTCTGTGCTTGCTTTTCACTTGAGATGAAAATCCCATTTCACTCAAGAATGAGGTGGTGAATGGGATGAGCAACTCCGAAAGTTCAGGATATTCATCTCTTAAAGATATCCAGAACTTTGTTAAGTCAGAATCTAAAAGTTTATGGATTTTGTTGTCCATGACATGTCTCATGTTATCACTAACTATACAAAATAATTTACTAAAAATTTAGTTTTAATCCCAGCATCACAGATGATATCACACAATTGCTCATTTAGTTTTACTGAGAACATGTTAGAACTTTCAAAATACAAGAATGGGTCTTGAATCCAATTGAATTCACTGTATCCCTCTGGGAAGCAACTTTCAATCTGGTTATAGAGAGTTAAACATCAGAGCTGGTAAAAAGCAATGGTAGAGCATGAATAACAAAAATGTACAGTTTAGACTATGTACAAAACAGGTTGAATTTAAATTGTTAAAATGATATATCTTAGTTATTTACATGTAGTAGCTTTTTAAGACACAGTAAATAAATTTCCGAACCTGACTTTGCAACCCTCCAAATGCCCTCTCGGGACCCAGCAGTGGCTCATGCCCAATAGGTTAAGAAATGCTGAACTAAAGGCATGTTTGTGGAGTGAAACATAAAAGATAACCCAGACTTCTAAAATGCTCTTAGTGAAATGGGATTTTCAGGAGTAACAACACACTATTTGGTTAACAAGCACATTTTACTAATATTGTAATACCAAGTCAATTAGATAGCTTAAATGTGTAGTACTCTATGTGATGCTGATCACATACTGTTAATCAGCAGCACTGCAGAATATTCTAGAGCCACACTCTTGGCATTCATCTGGAACTTTCTCTCACATTAGCCTGATAATTAGGATGTTGCCACCAGCTGAGTTTTAGAAAGTTGGTGTAGTAGGTTGTGCATTCATATAGGATGATATTAGACAGCAGTTTTTAATGAAAGTGACAAATGATCAATTGTTTATTTGTGTTGTAAACTATTGTGATTTTTTTATTACTGTTTGTAGGCTATACAATGTGTCCTGGATAATTATATAAAGAGAACTGTTGTAATATAAGTGTGTTTGTTTTAGCAATTGAGAGTATCTGGTATTCAATAATTCATTCCACTGTTTTAAGTTCATAATTCTTGTCACTGGTTGTAAGAATATTATTTTCATTAATTTTCCAATTCTATGAAGTCTTCAGTAGTTTTACCATGATGAGACTCAACTTTATCACTGAAGATGCCACATCACTGAATGAGCAAAACTTTTCGTTAATAATCTCAACAAAGCATGGTTATCAGCTGAAAAAAAGTTTTAGTATTAAAAGTTTTGATCACGCAAATCTATAAGGGATACTAAAAAGAAATAACATAATAATTGTATTGGACATAAAGTTATGTCCACAAAACAGATTTTGTTTGAAATAAATAAAACACAATTTGACACAAATATTAATTTTATGAATACTTGTTTGGCACATATTACAGAAGGTTACACCATTAAATGAGTGTGCCTAAGTATAAAATTCTTGTCAGACGAAAAACGTGTACAGTCAGAATACTATTTGTTATGTACAATACAAATGATTCACTATGGGTAGCAGTGACACATAAACACTAGACATTGACACTGAATTGTACTTATTTTGAATGATTCATTGTGTGCTACCTGACCAGAGTACAGGTATTAACCAAGAGATGTTTAGTATACTGCTGTGTAACTGCTACAATGATGAATTATAAGTAGTACTTTTTGTTTTAGTCATCAACCTTGAAAAGGATAATAGAAACTTTGTATACCATACTTCCAGCAGTTTTACATACATTCCTAGCACAAATAAGAAAAGTTTAAATCTGCTGATGATCTAAAGGAGTGATAGTTATTTGCAGACTGACAGGGTTATAAAATAATTCTGAAAGAATTGTTGCTTTTACAATACCATCCTTTATCAACTGACTACTCAAATCTGCCAGTTTTTCACAGAAAACTGAAGTTTGATGATTTGATCCATCATGACCTAGTGATGCTCCAAACATTTCAAGGATTCTCCTAGCCTTAAAAAACTGGACTGGCCTCATTGATTGACATGATTAATGTTAAATTTACTTTGGGATACTTCCAAACATAATACAGTTTAAAATAAACAAAAAAAAATTGTATTTCTAATTTTTCCAGAACTGTATACACATAATTTGATCTGGATAGAACGTGTATTAAACAATAATACTATTTGATGCAAATAATGAAAATATCCGTGTGGAGAACTATACATGACTTCCATGTCTTAAGATTTATATTTAAAATCGTTTTAGAAATGAAATATTTCTACAGAAACTACTTCTATCTTCAGCCTCAACCACAGAAAACACACACACACACACACTTCCTTTTTTTCTTTATTTAATTTGAATTCAGAGTATTGGCACATATTTTATTAAAAGGGTGTATTTATTGGAAGTACAGAAATTAGTTTCCATTTATTGCACATAATTACGGTACAGAGACTATTTTGGGAGGTTGTGTCTACGTTTAATTATCTAACTTAACCTTTTAGATTTTTAAAATTAATTAGACTTAACAAAAATTTCCTTACTTAGTGTACATTCAAAGGCTGTATTTATTGTATGGATAAAAGGCTGTATTTATTCAAAGTACCGGAATTAAAACCTACTTCCAATTTAGAACACAGTACAATCTAACGTAGGCCTATAACCAAACAAGTACAATAAAATCCTTTTTTCAACATAATGCAATAAAAAGCAATGTGCAGTTTCTGTTAACACCCAAATGATTAAGTATTAATAATGGGTTAGAGTGGAATTCAATGTTACTATGGTCTAAATTTAAGACAAAAAATAAACATAATCTGTGTTTATCAACACATAAGTGATACATAAGTCAGTTGTTACAAAGATAAACAAAAATCTGTCTAAGAGTATAACCAATTATAAGTGAGAGACCTGTTTCTAAAACGGCTTAAGTAGTGCAAAGTTTTTTTCTTGCTTTCATTTGAGCAAACTGGTCAATAACATCTGACTGATAAATTAATACTGTTAGCCAATTCATTTTTAATAGCTAAAATTGCCAAATTATTAAGCCTTTCTTGGTAGGTAGTGCTTCTCTGCCAAGTTTTCAGTGAATTCGCTAACCTGCTGAAAGATTTTTCAGGAGACGAAACTGTAACTGGAATAGTACAGAAAAGCCTATAGGCAAGACAGAAGTTCACAAATACAGCTTGAAGGTTTTTGGAGTAGGCTTAGTGGATTCTTTTCTGATTCAAACTCTGTTTTATAAATGTTCTTCAAGTGTAATATTTCTTCAAATAGATCCATTGCCAATTCCTTTTTAAACTTGCTAATGAGAACTTTTACTTTCAATTCTAAATCATCATTTTCCATGTCCGTAAAGTTCAATACTGGTGGAAACAAGTCACGAATTGAACTAATTGCAGTGAATCGTGTTTTTATGTTGCCCATTACAAACTCTAATACTGGGTACATGACTGAGGTTTTAAATTTATTTTCTAAATCTTTGTTTACTGAAAAATCAGTATTAGATTGATCTGTACTTTTTTTTCCACCTTTTGGGAGATTCAGGAGGAACTTTTATTAGTTCTTTTGCAATTAAGTTTGGTTCTTCAATTATGCTGTCTGGATTATCATGCAACAATTTCAATTCTGTCAGCAAATCTTCCACTAGAGTTATTTCAACATTGAGTGTGATTCCTTTGCTTTGAATAACAACATTTTTTTAGTCAATATATGAAAGCACTTTGAACCAAAAAGATGCCAACATTAAGCTCTTTGTGGAATTGAAATATTTCTTAAGCCCTAATATGATGTTGTAGGCAGAGGGAGTTAGACTAGAAGACATCTCTTCTAAAATATATCCAACAATTTAAGTACTTCTGGGTAGTGCTTAACTATCGGTTTGACAGCTTGGATCTTCTCACTTCATCTTGTTTCAGGGAAGCTCTGCAGTGATAAAGGAATGTGCTTTTTCAAAACTTCCCAACATTTTTCTCTAGGGCTGCTAGAGAAAAATGAGTAAAGACTTGCAACATGCCCGAAAAATGTCATCACATCTGCATTGAGTTTTGCAGCATTAACACCCACATGTTTCAAGGAATGCGCCCCACATGGTAAAAATATTATGGATTCGTTCTTTTCAAGAATTCTACTTCCAATTTAGAACCCAGTACAATCTAACGTATAACCAAACAAGTACATTAAAATCCTTTTTTCAACATAATGCAATTAAAAGCAATGTGCAGTTTCTGTTAACATGCAAATGATTAAGTATTAATAATGGGTTAGAGTGGAATTTAATAATTACAAATTTTGTGGACTTGTGAAATTAGTAACACTATGTACTAATGTGTGATTATCAGTTGAATTTCTGAATTACTTTGATTCATTAATAAATTTTACTAATTTGTTTCTTTATGTCTATTTAATGATTTCTTATTAGTTTTTAATCTCTGTGTTTTCATTATTCGTTTGTAAATTCTTGGATTTTGTTGTCCATGACATGTCCATTGATTAACTAATTATCATTAAAACACACAGAGGATTGATCTTCTTTTGCAAGATCACAAATATGTTTCAAGACCATCTGCAGGTCAGGCATTGTTCTGTCTGTTCACTTTCTGAAAGTGGTTGAGGAGCAAGGGGGAAGATGTCACTATTAAAACACACACAATTCCTTTTTTTCATTATTTAATTTGAATTCTGTATTAGAACAAATGTTTTCAGAGCTTACAAGTTTTTTTTTTTAATTTCTTGGATCAAACAAAGTACAATGTTTGATTTGTTCTTGTATTCCATATTTCCAGCAGTTTTACGTGATACATTCCTAGCACGAATAAGAAAAGTTAAGGCTAGGAGAATCCTTGAAATGTTTGGAGCATCACTAGGTCATGATGGATCAAATCATCAAACTTCAGTTTTCTGTGAAAAACTGGCAGATTTGAGTAGTCAGTTGATAAAGGATGGTATTGTAAAAACAACAATTCTTTCAGAATTATTTTATAACCCTGTCAGTCTGCAAATAACTATCACTCCTTTAGATCATCAGCAGATTTAAACTTTTCTTATTTGTGCTAGGAATGTATGTAAAACTGCTGGAAGTATGGTATACAAAGTTTCTATTATCCTTTTCAAGGTTGATGACTAAAACAAAAAGTACTACTTATAATTCATCATTGTAGCAGTTACACAGCAGTATACTAAACATCTCTTGGTTAATACCTGTACTCTGGTCAGGTAGCACACAATGAATCATTCAAAATAAGTACAATTCAGTGTCAATGTCTAGTGTTTATGTGTCACTGCTACCCATAGTGAATCATTTGTATTGTACATAACAAATAGTATTCTGACTGTACACGTTTTTCGTCTGACAAGAATTTTATACTTAGGCAAACTCATTTAATGGTGTAACCTTCTGTAATATGTGCCAAACAAGTATTCATAAAATTAATATTTGTGTCAAATTGTGTTTTATTTATTTCAAACAAAATCTGTTTTGTGGACATAACTTTATGTCCAATACAATTATTATGTTATTTCTTTTTAGTATCCCTTATAGATTTGCGTGATCAAAACTTTTAATACTAAAACTTTTTTTCAGCTGATAACCATGCTTTGTTGAGATTATTAACGAAAAGTTTTGCTCATTCAGTGATGTGGCATCTTCAGTGATAAAGTTGAGTCTCATCATGGTAAAACTACTGAAGACTTCATAGAATTGGAAAATTAATGAAAATAATATTCTTACAACCAGTGACAAGAATTATGAACTTAAAACAGTGGAATGAATTATTGAATACCAGATACTCTCAATTGCTAAAACAAACACACTTATATTACAACAGTTCTCTTTATATAATTATCCAGGACACATTGTATAGCCTACAAACAGTAATAAAAAAATCACAATAGTTTACAACACAAATAAACAATTGATCATTTGTCACTTTCATTAAAAACTGCTGTCTAATATCATCCTATATGAATGCACAACCTACTACACCAACTTTCTAAAACTCAGCTGGTGGCAACATCCTAATTATCAGGCTAATGTGAGAGAAAGTTCCAGATGAATGCCAAGAGTGTGGCTCTAGAATATTCTGCAGTGCTGCTGATTAACAGTATGTGATCAGCATCACATAGAGTACTACACATTTAAGCTATCTAATTGACTTGGTATTACAATATTAGTAAAATGTGCTTGTTAACCAAATAGCGTGTTGTTACTCCTGAAAATCCCATTTCACTAAGAGCATTTTAGAAGTCTGGGTTATCTTTTATGTTTCACTCCACAAACATGCCTTTAGTTCAGCATTTCTTAACCTATTGGGCATGAGCCACTGCTGGGTCCCGAGAGGGCATTTGGAGGGTTGCAAAGTCAGGTTCGGATATTTATTTACTGTGTCTTAAAAAGCTACTACATGTAAATAACTAAGATATATCATTTTAACAATTTAAATTCAACCTGTTTTGTACATAGTCTAAACTGTACATTTTTGTTATTCATGCTCTACCATTGCTTTTTACCAGCTCTGATGTTTAACTCTCTATAACCAGATTGAAAGTTGCTTCCCAGAGGGATACAGTGAATTCAATTGGATTCAAGACCCATTCTTGTATTTTGAAAGTTCTAACATGTTCTCAGTAAAACTAAATGAGCAATTGTGTGATATCATCTGTGATGCTGGGATTAAAACTAAATTTTTAGTAAATTATTTTGTATAGTTAGTGATAACATGAGACATGTCATGGACAACAAAATCCATAAACTTTTAGATTCTGACTTAACAAAGTTCTGGATATCTTTAAGAGATGAATATCCTGAACTTTCGGAGTTGCTCATCCCATTCACCACCTCATTCTTGAGTGAAATGGGATTTTCATCTCAAGTGAAAAGCAAGCACAGAAATAGACTTGACGCACACTCAGATTTATGACTTAATTTAACCACTCTTGAATCCAACATACCCCAGCTTTTGCAGAAAAAGCAGCCCCAACTGTCACATTAGTAACTAATGATTAGTTAGGCAAGTAAAAACTCTTTTGTTTTCAACTTCAGCATGTGTTTATTAGAGCAAATTAGTCTTTTGAATTACATATTTGCTTTTTGCTTTTCTATAATTAAGTGTATATATAATTTGTTTAAGCATAAAAGAAGGCTTAAAGTTCTCAGTGTTACCAAAAATATGAAAATAAAGTGGGTGCACACCCCTACAAGTAGTTCTGCCATGCACACCCCTACAAGTCTAATTAATTTTAAAAATCTAAAAGGTTAAGTTAGATAATTAAACGTAGACACAACCTCCCAAAATCGTCTCTGTACCGTAATTATGTGCGATAAATGGAAACTAATTTCTGTACTTCCAATAAATACACCCTTTTAATAAAATATTTGCCAATAAACCCCAATAAAATATGCATCAATAACGAAGCCTACTATCTAAGTTAGATAATTAAACGTAGACACAACCTCCCAAAATCGTCTCTGTACCGTAATTATGGGCGATAAATGGAAACTAATTTCTGTACTTCCAATAAATACTTGGCATTAGTTACTTGTGATGAAAACTGTTGGATGTACACATCGGATACCGAAATATAGTACACGTGCGGCGACGGAAGTTATATTTTGCCGCTGACTATTCCCCAAAACCCACCTTAACGTAATCATATTTTAACATTTATTATATTATTCTATTTAATAATAAAAATTTCGGGTCTTGGGGAATAGTCAGCGGCAAAATGAAACTTCCGGCGCCGCGCGTGTACTACATTTCGGTGTCCGATGTGTACATCCAACTGTTTTCTTCACAAGTAACTAATGCCAGCTTATGGAGGTTATGTACGACAATGTAACTTAAATAAAATTTACTTTGTCAGTGTACATTAAAAGGGTGTATTTATTGGAAGTACAGAAATTAGTTTATATTTATCGCACATAATTACGGTATAGAGACGATTTTGGGAGGTTGTTGCTAAGTTTAACAATATAACTTAACCTTTTACATTTTTAAAATTAATTAGACTTAACAAACGTTTCCTTAGTTAGTGTACATTCAAAGGCTGTATTTATTGTATGGATAAAAGGCTGTATATTACATTAACGGCTGTAGGTACATACTAAAGTATAGAGTCAAATTTGTTTTTATTCATTAACAAAGGTCCGTACTGTAATAATTTTGTGTGTAATATACAAGCATTCTTTAATATGTTTACGAAATTCTCCCAATTTTATTTGCATTAATTCAGACCGTAGTAACATTAAATTCCACTGTAACCCATTATTAATACTTAATCATTTGCATGTTAACAGAAACTACACATTGCTTTTTATTGCATTATGTTGAAAAAAGGATTTTAATGTTTGGTTATACATTACATTGTACTAGGTTCTGAATTGGAAGTACGTTTTAATTCCGGTACTTTGAATAAAGACAGCCTTTAATGTTACCAATGGGATAACCAATGTGTGGGGGGATAACATACGGTATTAAAAAATTCGTTTATCTCTGAATGGTGTCAACACCTACTCACTTACGTACGAATCGTATCAATATGTTTAACCGATTACATTTAAAGTCGAGCTGGTCATTCAATACAAGGCTCATGTTTGTGTATGCTCTGTAAAATTCAGACTGTGTTCTGTAAACATGCATGCCACTTAACGTAGGCCTATTTCTATGTCAGTTACGTGTGTTAAAATAAGGCTTATAAATAACTAGCTGTTACCCGCGGCTTCGCACGCAAATATTTGACTTTGAATACGTATTTTAATATAATTTTTATTGTCTGTGTCTATATGGGGTTCTGTCAGCTCGTGTAACAATTTTGTAGTCATTAGTCTAATTCTCTCCAAAGCAGTTTTCAACACTTGTACTAAATTATTATGTTGGTGCAACAGCCTTTGGAGATTTAAAAATACCCGTTTATAAAGCCGCCTTTGGAGATATTTATAAAGTACCTGTTAAATAAAAAAACGCTAAACTCTTTATTTTAAGTGTTACTGTGTTAGAAGCATTATATAACACATTAAACGTTATGTTTTCCTCAACCATGGCTTTTATTTATTTCAGCAGTAAACTAAAAACCAAAAACCGTTGTCACCTAACCTCACAAATGAAAACAACACGTATTTTCGCTTTGCATTAAGTAATAGGACAATTTATATGCCGCTAAATATCATTTGTTAATTTAATAGTTACTATGTTAATTAATTCTGGTCTCGCGTATTAATATTAATTATACGCGTCAACGAAAAGGCATAATTGAAAGGGCCTACGTCGTGCGAACGGGGCAAAATATCAAATTCCAAGTTAGACAGTGTATTTCTTCTCTAAAAACAAAACTGAACTACACGTTGTCATGGAGACCGTCAATACAATAACAAGAAATTGCTCGAAGAAGGCAATATACTTGCCTTCATGTGCGCTGACAGATTCAAACATGTACGATACAGATCGACGGGTGACAATCGCCTCGCCGAATAATCTGTGGCACCGCACAGATTTTTAATCGCCGGCTATTTCTGATCGCCTGTGTGCGCTCTCCTATTTCAGTTTGTGTTACAAATCCGGCGATTCATGATCGCCCGAGAAAAAATCGACCGTCTGCGCTAGGCCTAAGTTTTTTATAAAATAACTTTACGTTTTTACTTATAAAAAACTTAGTGTTCCGAGTCGTCAATACTATAGTGATATTTAGATTATTTTATTTAGTGAAAAAATTAAACTAAAATATTTTAGTATAATCACTAGGACAGATAGTAAGTGTACATCATTTGATTATTATTGTTTTTATTCTTGGTTAAACATAACATTTAGATTACAATATGAACTTAAATGTAGAACATGTCAGTATAATTTTGTTTTCAAAATATATGCTTTTCAATACTATAGCGAAACCAAAAGATGAGCAAATATAAGCTGTAACTACAGCAGAACAACTTAAAAATAACGAAGGAATGTAATTTGGTTCTATTAGCCAACACATTTTAATTGTAGACGTCAAGAAAAAACTACACGAAAACTTAAGTTCTCTATGAATTATCCTTAACAAACTAAATATAGGCCTAACTAAAACAAAACAAAAAAACTTTAGATAAATTGATATTAACATAAGGCATGAATATTTTACATGGCGATACTAATATAAACTTTAGCTACAAATTTCACACTTTGAGACAACTTTGGTTTAAAAACTCAAGTCGACTAGGTAGGCTAGGGTTAAGTTAGGTTAAATATGTTTATTACTCATGTTGCTCATTATACAACATTGTGGCACGTTTAGCTTTTTTGAGCAGTTCAGGCGAGGGATTGAAACTTTTACTTTGCTCTGAAGCAAATTTTGATGTTTTACAGCTATGATAGAAGGAGTTCCCTCAAGGTTCAAACTTGATCGAAAAGAGGTCTTGTTTTTGCGAATCATGGAAAAAACTCTTTCTTCCGAAGCATTTGAATGGTGCAACACTAAACACAGCTTCCACAATCTTCCCAAGATTCTTGAAGATTTTTGATCCATCGGCATTTTGTTTTCTTAGCAAGGAGCTCCAAACCATGTCCATTCTTATAAATCCCTCTTCATCTGTGGCCTCCTTCCAAGCATCTTCGTTCACAACACTGTCTTCAAATAACTGATACGTAGAAAACTCATCAAATTCATCAGGGGTAAATGTAAGTCGTAGTTTTTTTACCAGTGTTGCTACATTTTCAAAGTTCACATTAAGTTTTTCTTTGAAGTTAACGAACTTTGAACATCTGATCACATCGTCATTTAATGGGAGCATTCTCAAAGAGTACGAGACGGTGTTATTAAAGAATTCTCTGACCGCCCTATAAAACTTGGTAACTTTTTGTTCAGAAACTTCACCTTTGTTTAGGAGGTACTTTATTTTCTGCTTGGTTGTGAAACCAACAAACAGTGCTTCATTGTGTAGTTGGTTGTCAGGGTCACTCACTTTTCCAAAGTCATGGTTGTTGAAACATTCTTTGACAACGTTTATGTCAACAAACTTTGTAGTTAATTTCTTTAAAAAGGAGTAGATGGCGTCATGGAGAAGGTAAATGCAGGGCTTCTCTAACTGCAAGAACTTGTTGAAGTTAGTAAAGGTTGGAAGAATCGCCTGGATAAATAATAAATAAACTTCGTCATCGGGTTTAAAAACGCTTTTTCCAACCTTTGAAACCTTATATGTGACTCGTCAGAAGACAAAAAATTTTAAAGCAATATACTGTTTTAGAGCTCATTCCACGGCCGTTTCCAGTGACAGCCAGCGTACATTAACGTGTTTTAGGACTTTTATGTACTCTACGTCACAAAAAGAGCAAAACTCTTCTAAAATGCCTTTTCTGTGGGTACTTTTAGCAAACCAGAAGTATAGGTCCACGTAAACATCTTCAACATCAAAATCACAAATAGATCCAAACTCGGACATAGCTTTGGATGTTGTGTTGTGAACAATATGACATGGGCATTCCATGAAAAATACATGGTTGTTTTTGTTCAAAACTCTGGATTTTAGAGAATTGGTCTTGCCAATATTAACATTGGTATTATCAACTGAAAATCCCTTACAGTTTTCCCAGGGAATACTAAACTTTGTTAGGCAACCATCTAGCTTTTGAAAAATGACCTCTGCCGTACCAGCATCTGGTCCTTTTGTCAGACACATATCAAAAAATTGCGTAACAATTTTGTTTCTGTTGACATCAAATAAACGTACAGTGACTGGATTCATTTTCTCAAAAGCAGTGTCATTTGAACCGTCAGTTGCGATAGAAAAAACTATTTTTCATCCTGTTAACCAAGCTGTCTAAGTAAAAAGGTGCCAAAGCCCCATTCAATATGCAAGATTTCGTTCTCGCACAAGCGTAGTTTTGTGCGATATTGCTGTCAGGAAAGTTTTGCCTGACAGTGGGGCTTAAATGATCAGCAAAAGCCAGAGGTATGTTTTGCTGAACTAATAAATGTGTCATCTTTACCTCTGCTTTTATTACTTTGTCGTCTTTTGCTTGAAAAAATTTCAACTTTGGCTGTTTACTAAGTGCAGAAGCAATTTAACATGAGTCGTGCTTGAAATATGACAGATAACATCACCTTTACCCTAATGACCACAGCTCACTTCTTTCCGGCATACAGTACAAGTGAAAAAATTTTCTTTCTCTGGTGCAGGTCGTACGAAAGGTCATTCTGTAGTCCATTCTTTTCGGAATCTTGTCTTGTAGGTAAATGAACCAGCATACTTTGATCTTCCTTTGCCTTTTGTCTGATTCTTTTCACTTACACTATCACTGTCCGTCTCACCATCCATCGTAAGACTTTACACGAACTAACAAATAACAATCATTAAAATAAATTCAGAACTAAAAGGTTAGGTTATGTTTGCGGCGCCGCGCCGGTTCAGACCAGAGGTGGGACAGTTAAATAGGAGTTGTTGGTCATAAGTTTTGTCGTCTGCTAAAAACTGCGCCACACAGTCACAACGAGCGCTAGTGCGGCAGCTGGCAGCGCTGAAACGAGCAATTCGTGAGTTAGCGAACGGTTGGCGCTTCTTCTTGGGCTTTGTACATGGAAATATATACGTACTCTGTGGTTCAGAGAGACTGTCACTCGCCACTGTCGCCAGTCACAACAGGAACAGAGTACGGCCGATAACAGTCCTAAAAACATGCAGGGGTACCAACATATCACGGCGCGACAAAAATTTACTGATTTTCGTAAAAATTCCCTACTCATGATCCTGCCTAGCGGTATGCGGGTGAGCGGGAGTAGATATTCGAATGCGGGATACTCCCGCATAATGCGGGAGAGTTGGTAACTCTGGTAATGTAGAACCTTTTCATGTAGTACCTTAATGTAATTTGAATGCCTGGATTTTGTTGTCCTCTTCGTTCACTTTTTTAAATATTATTATATATATAAACTTTCACATATGAACTTACTTTGGTTATCACTTCCCCATACGTTTCAAGGTGATGTGCCTCTTCCTCAGTGGGAGTAAATACTGAATGTCATTTTACAGAATAAAACAGTATGGGAAAGTGACAACCAAAGTAAGTTCATATGTGAAAGTTTATATATATAATAATACTGATTATAAATATATCACTACTGACTAGGAACACTAATTTTTTTATAAATGCTCCATATCCTGTTTCTTGCTTAAATGTCATGTGGGCGAGCGCGCGCACACACACACAGTACACTGTTCTGCCAGTTGTGAACAGCGGCATTGGCACCAATTTCACTTGCAGACACTTAAATAAGATAATTAATTTATTGTTGATGTGAGAGGGTACTTTTTATACCTGATGTGCTATGCTACATTTATCAAAGATACATGGAAAAAGTAAAATTTACATTTTTACATGTAAAGTACTCAGACAGATTTAAAAATTAATACCAGTTGGAATGACAGCTGAGTAAAATAAACAGTGCTTATAAAATTGGGTCTTGGGGAATAGTCAGCGGCAAAATGTAACTGCCGTCGCCGCGCGTGTACTACATTTCGGTGTCCGATGTGTACACCAACTGTTTTCTTCACAAGTAACTAATGCCAGCTTATGGAGGTTATGTACGACAATGTAACTTAAATAAAATTTACTTTGTTAGTGTACATTAAAAGGGTGTATTTATTGGAAGTACAGAAATTAGTTTACATTTATCGCACATAATTACGGTACAGAGACGATTTTGGGAGGTTGTGGCTACGTTTAATTATTTAACTTAACCTTTTACATTTTTAAAATTTATTAGACTTGACAAACGGTTCCTTAGTTAGTGTACATTCAAAGGCTGTATAGAACATTAAAGGCTGTATTTATTCAAAGTACCGGAATTAAGACGTACTTCCAATTTAGAACCTAGTACAATCTAATGGATAAGCAAACAAGTACATTAAAATCCTTTTTTCAACATAATGCAATAAAAAGCAATGTGCAGTTTCTGTTAACATGCAAATGATTAAGTATTAATAATGGGTTACAGTGGAATTTAATGTTGCTACGGTCTGAATTAATGCAAATAAAATTGGGAGAATCTCGTAAACATATTAAAGAATGCTTGTATATTACACACAAAATTATTACAGTACGGACCTTTATTAATGAATAGAAACAAATTTGACTCTATACTTTAGTATGTACCAATAAAATTCACCTTTTTTCAAATACCAATATCTGTTGTTTTTTTTCATCCCTTAAAAAAAGGTCATTAACAACATACATTATGAGAAAACGTGATTACAAATAACCAGCCATTAGTTACTTGTGAAGAAAATAGATATAACATTTACAAACATCAAGTCTTCAATTCTCTCCCTATTTGTTTTATAAAAACTGGAGTTTCTACTGCAGGTTTTAAGTCCACTAACTACTTAATTAAATATACATAATTGTTCCTGTATCTTGTTGGGTAACATTATATTAATACATCTGCTTCCTACTCATATGTGCAAACAATGTTTTTAATGTACTAAAATCTTTATCAACACTTTATATCTTTAAGATTTAGACAAACTCTAATGAGCAACTTGGCCTAACCTGAATTTTCATGACCTGGCTCAGAACAACTTTATTTTGGCAAATACAAAGATGAAGACTGGTTGCAATTTACTACCATAAATGCCTGGAATGCTATACATTAAAGAATTTTAATTAACTTTATATGGGGAAAACTGGTTTACATACATTATTTCTGAAAATAATAATCCTGAAATGTAATCAGTACTTATATCAAGTTAAGTGCAATAATTAAATTGATTCTTCAACTTGCACGTTGCAAACTTAAGGTGCTAAGCCTTTACTTTATTTTTAATTTAACATCAATTTATGTTCGGCAACGTTAAAAAGAACATGTTATGGACTTTGAGAAAGTACACAGTGAGTGGAAGCTGGCTTAAATGAAGCTAAAAATTGTATCTAATAATTAGTGTCCCGTGAGGGCTGATTCTGATTGTACTACCCTCAGAACATAAAGAAAAGTCATTTTTAGAAAGATGTCTGTGTAGAATTTTGTCTATGGCGAATGATAACTCCCGCAAATTCAAATAATTTTTTGCATATTGTAGAGGACTCAAGGTCTGTTGATTTTGGTGAAGATCAGTTAAGGAGAAGGGGTAGTTTACCTGCAACGTTTTGTTTTAACAAGAGTAAAGTACTTAATTTTGATAAATAAAGTATCCTGAAAAGGTCATAATAATCCACTGTAGAAAGGTAGATTTAATATCTATAAATGAAAAGGGGTAGGGGAGGGGATAATTTTCTATAAATGAAAATGATAGGTGAAGGGGAGGGGATAATTTTTTATATGTGTACTACATTATCAGCAACATTGAAGTGGTTTGTTGATAAAATTCCTTCCCAGGCTGTTTGGCCATGGTCCAATGTTTTCTGCAAAACCAGACGTTTCGGAAGTGCCATAGACTCCCATCATCAGTGAAAATCGAGTGCGCTAACATGAGGTGGTATACGTTAGTGATCACAATTCTGTGGTTGAGGCTGAAGATAGAAGTAGTTTCTGTGGAAATATTTCATTTCTAAAATGATTTCAAATATAAATATTAAAACATGGTAGTCATGTATGGTTCTCCATACCGATATTTTAATTATTTGCATCAAATAGTATTATTGTTTAATAAATGTTCTATCCAGATCAAATTATGTGTATACAGTTCTGGAAAATTAGACAGGCATAATATTTTGTTTGTTTATTGTAAACTGTATTATGTTTGGAAGTATCTCAAAGTAAATTTAACATTAGTCATGTCAATCAATGAGGCTAGTCCAGTTTTTTAAGGCCAGGAGAATCATGACCATCCAGGAGGTTTTTTTATGGTCATGATGGATCTAATCATCAAACTTCAGTTTCTGTGAAAAACTGGCAGATTTGAGTAGTCACTTGATAAAGGATGGTGTTGTAAAAGCAACAATTCTTTCAGAATTTTTTATAACCCTGTCAGTCTGCAAATAATATACTGTATTACAGTATACAAATGTAGTGTAATATCTTGGCACAATACTATATGATAAATTTGGATAAAAGGCTCATTTCCAATAGAAAGGATAGCTGGTGTGATCAGACATAACAAATTTGTTGAATTAATTTTTTGAGAATTTATTCCTATCAAACTGGAGTAAGCATATTTTCAAAACTTTATGGACGTGTGTCATGGAATTTACAGATTGCACCAAAAGAAACAGTTAAAATATATCTTTTCAATTAAACAAAAATTGGTCTTGCAATATGATTCGGTAATACAGCAGGAACTAATCAGTTAATTGCTATTACAAAATGCCTTATTCCTTTTCCATGATGATCAGATTTTGCTATACGCCTGCATAAATAAAAATTATTAAAATGCTTAACTCCCAACACAAAGTTGAACACATGATGAAAAGTTCATCATGTCACATATTCTAGTAACAAGGTAAGTTTTTGGAAAACTGTTTTAGCTGAATTTGTATACTAGGAGGACACTCAGCATTTAGTTTGTGTGTGTAACTCTGGTTAATCAAAGAGAATTATTTGTGCAAATTCAAATTTAGTAATACGAATCTACTACTGTAAATGCCTGGAATGCTATGCATTAAAGAATTTTAATTAACTTTATATGGCGAAAACTGGTTTACATACATTATTTCTGAAAATAATAATCCTGAAATGTAATCAGTACTTATATGAAGTTAAGTGCAATAATTAAATATATTCTTCAACTTGCACGTTAAATAGATCCCTTCTCCTTCACTTACCAGGCACATAAGGGAAGCTCTAAACCAAGAACTGTCCCAGTAGTGAATGCTACAATGAGATCTTTAGAGTCTGTATCACTTTCTTTTGAGCTTCTAAATACAGGATTTCTTGGAACTGTGTAGAGTGGGATCAGTGGAGTAACTTGCGGAGGAGGGTTATCAGGGGATCAATCCCCGCCAGAACTATTCAAAATGTCAGCAGAATTCCATAATTTCCTAAGTAGACCCATTTCTAAGCCAATTTTGTTTGTACAAGTAATACTTATAAATAATTATAGAAATAAAAGTAATTACAATATTATAACGTTATGTTTTCCCCTTACATAAAATAGGCCCCAACTTAAACCATTTCATGACCATGATACATGAAGAACAAAATACTAAGTCATTAACTAAATTGTATACTATAAATATTGTCTGAGATACGGTAATAAAAAGAGATAAGCATAATGTAATGAAACTGATAAGAACATTATCAATAAGAAGATTTTACTCCAGTAAACTGCATTAAAAATTGTTAAAAAAGATAAAACCTATATACTCCATACTGCAGTAATAAACTGGATACTCAATAAAGAAAATTATTAATTCAATAATTAGTTTCTAAGTACTAAAATAATGAAATCAAATTTTATTTATGATTATGAATAGAATAATGTAAATCAAAAAGAGTATTACAAAAATGTAATAATAAAACAAAAGAGCTAAATGTAAGCCTACAAAGTAAGGTTATGTAACATTATAATGTTTTAAACAACAGAAAGAACAAAAAGCATTGTAAAATCCATGAATTGTAAACAGAAGGTGAAAACTACTGATGAAGTAGTAAATAAGCTTATAATAGCTAGATAATAATGGTTATAATTTGAATTATAACATGAAGAAGAAGAAATATGAGAAACTAAAACTTGTCAATAATTGTATGTAAAAAGAACAGTTTTAATGTAAACTTATTAAACAAACTATACTGTATAAATAATACTATAATCGTTATTATTAAATATTCTAGTAAGGAAGATATGATTAACCAATAAGTATAAACAAAGTAAATAATGAAACAAGATACATGGACTAAACCTTCAGAATACTGATACTGAAGATAATAACAACTAGAATAAGTAAGAAAAACAATATTAAAGGACAAACTATGTTGTCAAAGCTTCAGTAAATTGTGAAGAATGTTTTAGAATAATGATGTAATAAGAAGAAACATGTATTTTCAAGGTATGAATGAAATTAAGGGTCAATATCATAGGCAAATGAGCCTAGAACATTTGTATGTTATTCATAGTAAATAATTGTTAAGTTATGTCATTATTATTGTAGTGAAAGTTGAATAAGGGTATCAAGAACAATGTAAAGTAATTGTCTGATAGCAAAAGTAATTATTTTAAATGTACGAAAGAAACTAAGGTGTCCACTACAATGGGCTAGTAGCCCCTATACCTGAATAACTTATTTCTACTATTTGTAAACAATTATTGCTAATAATTGTCATTATTAGTGTAACAAAAGTGAAAGCCAAGGATCAAGAACAATTTAGAATAGTTGTCTTGTATTAAAAACAAGAATTGTTAAAATATGAAAAAATAATGTTCAAACTATAATAGGCCAATATGCCTAGACAAATTATGTATGTTAATTGTAAGAAATTATCATTGGTTTTTGTCATTAGTATTGTTGTAAAAGTTGTAGGGAGTTATGAGGAACAACTGTGATCAGTTATATCACAATAAAGTTAAGTAATATTATTAGAAGAAAGAGAATTAGGATGTCAGGAACACAGGTTGGGTTATGCCTAGTTAGCCAAACATGACTTTTATAAATTGGGACATTATTAATTACTGTAAATAATGTTACACTCAATGGTTAGTAAGTAAATATCATTCTTTAATTTTCTTAATTCTTAACCTCATATTATGAGTACAAATGTATGCCTACTTACAAGTAACTTTACTAATGAAAAGTCTTTTTAAAAAAGAGACTTGTGTCCATGTTAACAGCAGAGATGACTATTACTGAAGCTCTGAGAACTGTCATATGATAATGGGATGACAGTGTATCAGTTAGAATAATCAACAACTTATTAAGGCACACTGTAAGGAGGTATGTTTTAATCATTTTGCACACATCATTCCAGAAGTCTGTTCTAAAAACAATTATAATCAAACTGCTGTTTCAACAGTACTAATAATGCAGCATGGCAAAATTTAAACCATTTTTATTGGTCTGAACGTTTGTTTCAAGCTGAATATACCAAATATGTTTGTAATAGGTTTATAATTTAAGATGTGAAGTATATGAAGCCTTTACTAGTACCTGTTCATTAGACAACAAATAATAACTATAATTTCCATTAATTTTGTTAATGTTCTTTAAGAAAAAAAAAAAAAAGCGAATGAAGAGGATGTATCAACGAGACAATTTTAGTTATTTTTTTACTGTCAGGAAAAGTTCTGATGTAATTTCTGTACGTGTTATTTTTGGTCTCTCTCTCTCTCTCTCTCTCTCTCTCTCTCTCTCTCTCTCTCTTCCTCTCATTGTATTTATTGAAAAAACATAAAAAAACTGGTACTCCTCTGTATGTGTCCACATTGCATACAATTAAAAAAAATTAAAAACATACTTGAAACATACTTGTGATCTTGCAAAAGAGGATCAGTCCTCTGTGTGTTTTAATGATAATTAGTTAATCAATGAACATGTCATGGACAACAAAATGCAAAAGTTTACAAATGAATAATGAAAACACAAAGATTAAAAACTAATAAGAAATCATTATAGACATAAAGAAACAAATTAGTAAGAATTATTAATGAATCAAAGGAATTCAGAAATTCAACTGATAATCACACATTAGTACATAGTGTTACTAATTTCACAATTCCAAAAAATTTGTAATTATTGGATAGTGAACATTGGATTTCAATATAGTAAGCATACACATATTAATTTTAAGCATGTTTTACAAATAGTGAATGGAAAAGAAAATAAATACACGATTTCAACTTTCTTAAACTGAAAACAAGAAATTCTTTTGAGTTCGTGTACGGTAACGTGTTTTGTTACTGTAAGACAGAGCAGTGCTGTTAGTGTACTAATTAAGATGCATTAAATGTATAAATAAAGCTAATAGTTATTCTTAGATGACATCATTAATCTTATTGGTAATGGTGTAAAAGCCTTCCCACAGCGGTTGCAGGTTTGGGCTGATTTCTTTCTTCCTTATCATGTTATAGAACTAAGCCTGACAGCAGGTGTGAGCCCTGAAGAAATTGCAACCAGTCTTCATCTTTGTATTTGCCAAAATAAAGCTGTTCTGAGGCAGGTCATGTAAATTCAGGTTAGGCCAAGTTGTTCATTAGACTTTGTCTAAATTTTAAAGATATAAAGTGTTGATAAAGATTTTAGGACCGTACATTAAAAACATTGTTTGCACATATGAGTAGGAAGCAGATGTAAAATATAATATGTTACCCAACAAGATACAGGAACAATTATGTATATTTAATTAAGTAGTTAGTGGACTTAAAACCTGCAGTAGAAACTCCAGTTTTTATAAAACAAATAGGGAGAGAATTGAAGATTTGATGTTTGTAAATGTTATATCTATTTTCTTCACAAGTAACTAATGGCTGGTTATTTGTAATCACGTTTTCTCATAATGTATGTTGTTAATGACCTTTTTTTAAGGGATGAAAAAAAAAACAGATATTGGTATTTGAAAAAAGGTGAATTTTATTGGTACATACTAAAGTATAGAGTCAAATTTGTTTCTATTCATTAACAAAGGTCCATACTGTAATAATTTTGTGTGTAATATACAAGCATTCTTTAATATGTTTACGAGATTCTCCCAATTTTATTTGCATTAATTCAGACCATAGTAACATTAAATTCCACTGTAACCCATTATTAATACTTAATCATTTGCATGTTAACAGAAACTGCACGTTGCTTTTTATTGCATTATGTTGAAAAAAGGATTTTAATGTACTTGTTTGCTTATCCATTAGATTGTACTAGGTTCTAAATTGGAAGTACGTCTTAATTCCGGTACTTTGAATAAATACAGCCTTTAATGTTATATACAGCCTTTGAATGTACACTAACTAAGGAAACGTTTGTCAAGTCTAATAAATTTTAAAAATGTAAAAGGTTAAGTTAAATAATTAAACGTAGCCACAACCTCCCAAAATCGTCTCTGTACCGTAATTATGTGCGATAAATGTAAACTAATTTCTGTACTTCCAATAAATACACCCTTTTAATGTACACTAACAAAGTAAATTTTATTTAAGTTACATTGTCGTACATAACCTCCATAAGCTGTCATTAATTACTTGTGAAGAAAACAGTTGGTGTACACATCGGACACCGAAATATAGTACACGCGTGGCGACGGACGTTTCATTTTGCCGCTGACTATTCCCCAAGACCCTAAAATTGTATTTACTTAACCTAAACATTTCATATATTTCATTCGCTATATTCTTTAACTAGATTACTAAGTACATTTATCGAATTAAATTGTGGGATCTAGGTTCTTTTCGTACGGCAAAGTTAACCTTCTGTCTCCACTTTTGTACTGAATTTCTGTGTCCTGATTTGTACTACATATTTTCTTCACAAGTAACTAATGGCAGGTTGTGGAGGTTATGTACGACAATGTAACTTAAATAAAATTTACTTTGTCAGTATACATTAAAAGGGTGTATTTATTGGAAGTACAGAAATTACTTTCCATTTATCGCACATAATTACGGTACAGAGACGATTTTTGGAGGTTGTGTCTACGTTTAACAATAAAACTTAACCTTTTAGATTTTTAAAATTAATTGGACTTAACAAACATTTCCTTAGTTAGTGTACATTAAAAGGCTGTATTTATTGTATGGATAAAAGGCTGTGGTACCAAGGCTGTATATAACATTAAAGGCTGTATTTATTCAAAGTACCGGAATTAAAACTTACTCCCAATTTAGAACGTATGACCTAGTACGTTACTGGTACATACTCTATTGGGGTTTATTGGTATATATTTTATTAAAAGGCTGTATTTACTGGAAGTACAGAAATTAGTTTCAATTTATCGCACATAATTACGGTACAGAGACGGTTTTTGGAGGTTGTGTCTACGTTTAACAATCTAACTTAAACTTTTAGATTTTTAAAATTATCGGTAATTAGACTTACCAAACATTTCCTTAGTTAGTGTACATTAAAAGGCTATACTTATTGTATGGATAAAAGGCTGTATATAACATTTTAAAGGCTGTATTTATTCGAAGTACCGGGATTAAAACCTAGTTCCAATTACTACGGTCTGAATTAATGCAAATAAAATTGGAGAATCTCGTAAACATATTAAAGAATGGTTGTATATTACACAGAAAATTATTACAGTACGGACCTTTGTTAATGAATAGGAACAAATAGGACTCTATACTTTAGTATGTACCAATACATACTAATTCACCTTTTTTCAAGTAGGCTACAGTATCTATTTTTTTTTCATACTCTTAAAAAAAGGCCATTATCAATATTTTAGTTACGAAGTTGTGAAGAAAACAGATATAACATTTCCAAACAAGAAATCTTCACTTCTCTCCCTATTTGTTGTATAAAAACTGGAGTTTATACTGCAGGTTTTTAAGTCCACTAACTACATAATTTAATTTACATAATTGTTCCTGATCTTGTTGGGTAACATTATATTAATACATCTGTTTCCTACTCATATATGCAAACAATGTTTTTAATGTACGGTTCTAAACATCTTTAAAATTTAGACAAAGTCTAATGAGCTATTTGACCTAACCTAAATTACTACATCTAAGAATATCTTATTAGGTCATATAGCTTTATTTATACATTTAATGCATCTTAATTAGTACACTAACAGCACTGCTCTGTCTTACAGAAACACAACACGTTACACTAACTCAAAAGAATTTCTTGTTTTCAGTTTAAGAAAGTTGAAATTGTGTATTTCTTTTCTTTTCCATTCACTTTTTATGGAAACGTGCTTTGCATTAATATGTGTACCCTTACTATATTACGGTCCTAAACATCTTTATCAACACTTTTATATCTTTAACATTCAAAGTGTAATGGGCAATTTGGCTTAACCTGAATTTACATGACCTGGCACAGAATAACTTTATTTTGGCAAATACAAAGTTGAAGACTCTGTGCACCCTGGTTGCAATTTCTTCGGGGCTCACACCTGCTGCGAGGCTTATTTCTATAACATAATCAGGAAGAAAGGAATCAGCTCGAACCTGCAACCACATTGGAAAGGCTTGTACACCATCACCAATAAGATTAATTATGTCATCTACGAATAACTCATTGTGCCATTTAGCTTTATTTATACATTTAATGCATCTTAATTAGTACACTAGCAACACTGCTCTGTCTTACAGTAACACAGTACATTACACTAACTCTAAAGAATTTCTTGTTTTCAGTTTAAAAAAGTTGAAATTGTGTATTCTTTTCTTTTCCATTCACTTTTTGTGAAACAACCTACATTAATATGTGTACGCTTACTATATTGAAATCCAGTGTTCACTATCCAATAGTTCAAAATTTTTTGGAATTGTGAAATTAGTGACACTATATACTAATGTGTGATTATCAGTTGAATTTCTGAATTCTTTTAATTCATTAATAAATTTTACTAATTTGTTTCTTTATGTCTATTGAATGATTTCTGATTAGTTTTTAATCTTTGCGTTTTAATTATTCATTTGTAAATTCTTGGATTTTGTTTTCCATGACATGTCCATTAGTTAACTAATTATCACTAAAACACACAGAGGACTGATCCTCTTTTTCAAGATCACAAGTAAGTTTCAAGACCATTTGCAGGTCAGGTATTGTTCTGTATGTTCACTTTCTGAAAGTGGTTGAGAAGCAAGGGGGAGATGTCTCCATTAAAACACACACACATGCGCGCGCGCGCACACACACACACACACACACACACACACACACACACACACACACACACACACACACACACACACACACACACACACACACACACACACACACACACAATTCCTTTTTTTCTTTATTTAATTTGAATTCTGTATTAGAACAAATGTTTTCAGAGTTTACAAGTCTTTTTTTTTAATTTCTTGGATTAATTTTTTTTTAATTTTATGCAATGTGGACACACACAGAGGAGTGTCAGTTTTTATGATTTTTCAATAAATAAAACTGAGAGGGGAGAGACAGAGAGAGACCAAAAATGACACGTACAGAAATTTCATCAGAACTTTTCCTGATAGTAAAAAAATAACTCAATAATGAATGGCAAAGAACATTAACAAAATTAATGGAAATTATAGTTATAATTTCTTGTCTAATGAACAGGTACTAGTAATGGCTTCATATACTTCTCATCTTAAATTATAAACCTATTACAAACATATTTGGTATATTCAGCTTGAAACAAACGTTCAGACCAACAAAAATTGTTCAAATCTTGCCATGCTGCATTATTAGTACTGTTGAAACAGCAGGTTGATTATATTTGTTTTTAGAACAGACATCTGGAATGTTGTGTGCAAGTGTATTGTGTTCAAGTAGTAAGTTTCCACTACATTATAAAACATATCCTAGAAGCAAATTTTGATATCCAGTTGCTGTTGCTGAGGACCCTTACTAAGGGACTTATAAAAAAAAAGAAAAACAACAATTACACGCTTGCTCTTTTGAACATCTGATGAAAAGGTTTTGTAAAGTGTACCTAACCTAAAAATGTACAATGCTCGACTTGTGTTTGTATTCCGTACTTCTAGCAGTTTTACATGATATATTGCTAACACGAATAAGAAAAGTTTAAATCTGCTGAAGGTCTAAACGAATGATAGTTATTTGCAGACTGACAGGGCTATAAAATAATTCTGAAAGAATTGTTGCTTTTCCAACACCATCGTTTATCAAGTGACTACTCAAATCTGCCAGTTTTTCACAGCAAACTGAAGTTTGACTATTAGATCCATCATGACCTAGTGGTGATCCAAACATTTCAAGGATTCTCCTAGCCTTAAAAAACTAGACTGGGCTCATTGATTGACATTATTAATGTTAAATTTACTTTGGGATACTTCGAAACATAATACGTACAGTTTACAATAAACAAACAAAACTTTATGCCTGTCTAATTTTTCCAGAACTCCATACACATAATTTGATCTGGATAGAACATTTATTAAACAATAATACTATTTGATGCAAATAATTAAAATATCAGTATGGAGAACCATGCATGACTTCCATGTTTTAAGATTTATATTTATAATCATTTTAGAAATGAAATATTTCTACAGAAACTAATTCTATCTTCAGCCTCAACCCCAGAATTGTGGTCACTAACATATACCACCTCACGTTAGCGCACTCGATTTTCACTGATGATGGCACTTCTGAAACATCTGGTTTTGCAGAAAACATTGGACCACGGCCAAACAGCCCGTGAAGGAATTTTATCAACAAACTACTTCTTTGTTGCCGATAACGTAGTACACATATAAAAAATTATCCCCTCCCCTTCACCTATCATTTTTATTTATAGAAAATTATCCCCTCCCCTTCAACTTCCCCCTACCCCTTTTCATTTATAGATATTTCATCTACCTTTCTACAGTGGTATAATTGTGACCTTCTTTTCAGGATACTTTATTTATCAAAATTAAGTACTTTACTCTTGTTAAAACATAAAACGTTGCAGGTACCCCTTCTCCTTAACCAATCTTCACCAAAATCAACAGCCCTTGAGTCCTCTACAATATGCAAAAAATTATTTGAATTTGCGGCAGTTATCTTTCGCCATAGACAAAATTCTACACACAGACATCTTTCAAAAAATGACTTTTCTTCATGTTTTGAGGGTAGTACAATCAGAATCAGACCTTATCTCGAACACGATTTTTTTTTCATCCATTTCCTCTAGAGATATTGAAAAACGGATATTATCTGCTAATAGGTGTTACTACGGACTGGTGAAACATTTTAATTCAAAATTAATAAGCAAAGATACAAAAGCCACCCTATACAAGACCTTGATTAGACCAGTCCTGATGTATGGCTCGGAATGCTGGGTGTTAAAAAACTAGATGAGCAGAAACTATCCGTTTTTGAGAGGAGGGTACTGAGGAGAATCTATGGCCCTGTGAGGGAAAACGACATTTGGAGGCGACTGCATAATCGAGAGTTGTACGAAAGGTTTAAAGATCTTCCGATTGTGCAACTCATACAAATTAACAGATTGCGTTGGGCTAGTCATGTGCAGAGAATGGCGGAGGATAGAATCCCAAAAAGAGTGATGAATTATTTGCCGATGGGAAGGAGAAGGAACGGAAGACCGCGTACAAGATGGCTGGACCAGGTTGGTAAGGAGGCAGTGAAGCTGGGTGCAGCAAAATGGTGGACATTGGCCGGGAGTAGAGACCAGTGGGGAAGATTTCTTTTGGAGGCCAGGGCCCGGACTGGGCTGTAGCGCCGAGGATGTATGAATGTATGTATGACATCTTTCAAAAATGACTTTTCTTCATGTTTTGAGGGTAGTACAATCAGAATCAGACCTTATCTCGAACACGATTTTTTTTTCATCCATTTCCTTATGGAACATGGAAGTAAAAACAATATCCTTCTTTTTATAATATGTATTGCGCTTGTTTTCTAACATGGGATACTAATTATTAGATAAAATGGTTACCTTCATTTAAGCCAGCTTCCACTCACTGTGTACTTTCTCATAGGCCATAACATGTTCGTTTTAATGTTGCCGAACATAAATTGATGTTAAATTAAAAATAAAGTAAAGGCTTAGCACCTGAAGTTTGCAACATCCAAGTTGAAGAATCTATTTAATTATTGCACTCAACTTGATATAAGTACTGATTACATCTCAGGATTATTATTTTCAGAAATAAGGTATGTAAACCAGTTTTCCCCATATGAAGTTAGTTAAAATTCTTTAATGCATAGCATTCCAGGCCTTTATGGTAGGAGATTTGTATTACTAAATTTGAATTTACACAAATAATTCTCTTTGATTAACCAGAGTTACACACACAAACTAAATGTTGAGTGGCCTTCTAGTGTATAAATTCAGCTAAAACACTATTCCAAAAACTTACCTTGTTACTAGAATATGTGACATGATGAACTTTTCATGTTAAATAGTTAAAATAATTTGTGTTGAGAGTTAAGCATTATAATAATTTTTATTTATGCAGGAGTATAGCAAAATCTGATCATCATGAAAAAGGAATAAAGCATTTTGTAATAGCAATTAACTTATTAATTCCTGCTGTATCACCGACTCATATTACAAGACCAATTTTTTTTTTAATTGAAAAGATATATTTTAATTGTTTCTTGTGGTGCAAAATGTAATTTCCATGACACACATCGCATAAAGGTTTGAAAATGTGCTTATTGCAGTTTGATAGGAATAAATTCTCAAAAATCTAATACAAATTTGTTATGTCTGATCACACCAGCTATCCTTTCTATTTGAAATGAGCCTTTTATCCAAATTTATTACATAATATTGTACCAAGATATTTCACTACATTTGTATATACTGTAATACAGTAGTGGTAGAATACTATCAGTCCACTAATATTACCCTAACATAATAAATTAAAATACATTATATACACATCTTTTGACATAATCATCCTTTCACTTATCACTTTTTGCCTATCAATTTATTTGATGAATATATATTTAACGATTTATGTAAAATACCGTACAACAGGTGTTTAATGGACATGTACTATAACCTTTAAAATTAATGATCATGGAAAAAAGATGTCATTCCATGGCACACACACTTTTATAAGTGTGTACATCAGAGGTGGATTTACCGTCTAATACTGAATTCAAATTAAATACAGAACTGTAAAAAAGAATTTATTGGGTCTTTGGCTATTCTAAGCAAAATTCAAGAGCTTTAGGAAAAAACTCTTTAAAACAAATTTAAAGACTCCCTGTATTAAGTCTTTTAAAGTCTACTAAAATTAACGTTTCTTTTTCATACACGTTATTTCAATTTATTTTCATACCAATTAACATTAAAAGTGCTAACTGAAGACAGAGACACAGACACACCATACATTTGCGGTTAGGTGGGGTAATTGTAAATGGAAAATGGATTGAAACATTTTGTTTGATTAAAAATTGTGTATAAGTTTTAAAATTGAAATAACTGCAAATAATAGTTATTTCAATCTTTGTTATTATGTTGTGTACACAAAATTGTTTAAATATAAATAATAAAATGCAGCTCTAAAATTCAATTTACAATTACCCTTGACATCTTAGAGGTAATTGTAATTAAGTATTTTCTTTATCCTTTGAAATATTGAAACAAAAATAGTGACAACTGTAAACTAGTTGACATTGTACTATTTCATGTGTTTATAATCCTAACTGCATGTTTACAATTACCCTGTCTTCGTCTATATGGAAAATAAAATGGAAACAAGTTGATTCAGATACTATGTATATTAAAAATCATAAATAAATAATAAAGAAATGTTGTTCTGTTACATAATGTAACAAGTAAATGATAGAATAAAAGTTTATCATTTTTCAAACACTTCCAGGAACTCGTAGATAATTTGTCTGTCAATTTCCTTCATTTCTGTATTGGGCAAAATTGTCAATGTTTGTTAAAAGCTAACAGTACTTTCATCATTTGCTTTTAATGTAAACTTTGTAGAAATTCCATTTTTGCTATGTGTACATAGTTCTGGAAAAATTAGATAGGCATAAAATTTTGTTTATTGTAAACTGTATTATGTTTGGAAGTATCCCAAAGTAAATTTAACATTAATAATGTCAATCAATGGGCCCAGTCTAGTTTTTTAAGGCTAGGAGAATCCTTGAAATGTTTGGAGCATCACTAGGTCATGATGGATCTAATAGTCAAACTTCAGTTTGCTGTGAAAAACTGGCAGATTTGAGTAGTCACTTGATAAACGATGGTGTTTGAAAAGCAACAATTCTTTCAGAATTATTTTATAGCCCTGTCAGTCTGCAAATAACTATTATTCGTTTAGACCTTCAGCAGATTTAAACTTTTCTTATTCGTGTTAGTAATATATCATGTAAAACTGCTAGAAGTATGGAATACAAAGACAAGTTGAGCATTGTACATTGTTAGGTTAGGTACACTTTAGAAAACCGTTTCATCAGATGTTCAAAAGAGCAAGCGTGTAATTTTTTTTTTTATAAGTCCCATAGTAAGGTTTCTCAGCAACTGTTACTGGATGTCAAAGTTTGCTTCTAGGCTATGTTTTATAAAGTAGTGGAAACTTGCTACTTGAATTCTGTGTTTCTTTGACTCCCTAATCTTTCAGCTTTTTAAGGGTTCGAAGATAACTCTACTAGAAATAAATGTGCATCTTAATAAAGTGCTACACATAAGTATGGATGGGTCTATCCTAAATGGAAATTTTAAGAACAATTCAGAATACTGTGACTCTGGGAACACAAGTTGATAAAATGTAAAAAAGGGTGAAGTAACTGTGGATAAACGCAGAATCCATGGTGTTAAAACGTTTGAAAAAAGTTCACCCTGAGTAATCTTGTCTTTTCCAATCAGTAGTAGTATACCTAGAAGTTTGTCAGTATAACGAGTTGGTTTCACCTTTTCTTAATTCTTAACCTCATATTATGAGTACAAATGTTACTTACTTACTTATGTCTACTTATAAGTAACTTTACTAATGAAACATCTTTTTAAAAAAGAGACTTGTGTCCATGTTAACAGCAAAGATGACTATTACTGAAGCTCTGAGAACTGTCATATGATAATGGCATGACAATGTATCAGTTAGAATGATCAACAACTTATTAAGGCACACTGTAAGGAGGTATGCTTTAATCATTTTGCACACATCATTCCAGAAGTCTGTTCTAAAAACAATTATAATCAAACTGCTGTTTCAACAGTACTAATAATGCAGCATGGCAAAATTTAAACCATTTTTATTAGTCTGAATGTTTGTTTCAAGCTGAGTATAACAAATATGTTTGTAATAGGTTTATAATTTAAGATTTAAAGTATATGAAGCAATTACTAGTACCTATTCATTAGATAAGAAATTAGAACTATAATTTCCATTAATTTTGTTAATGTTCTTTGCCATCCATTATTTTGTTATTTTTTTACTATCAGGAAAAGTTCTGATGAAATTTCTGTACGTGTAATTTTTGGTCTCTCTCTGTCTCTCCCCTCTCATTTCTATTTATTGAGAAATCATAAAAACTGACACTCCTCTGTATGTGTCCACATTGCATAAAATAAAATAAAAAATTAATAGAAGAAATTAAAAAAAAAACTTGTAAACACTGAAAACATTTGTTCTAATACAGAATTCAAATTAAATAAAGAAAAAAAGGAATGGTGTGTTTGTGTGTGTTTTAATGGAGACATCTCCCCCTTGCTTCTCAACCACTTTCAGAAAGTGAACATACAGAACAATACCTGACCTGTAAATGGTCTTGAAACATACTTGTGATCTTGCAAAAGAGGATGAGTACTCTGTGTATTTTAATGATAATTAGTTAACTAATGGACATGTCATGGACAACAAAATCCAAAAATGTACAAATGAATAATGAAAACGCAAAGATTAAAAACTAATCAGAAATCATTCAATAGACATAAAGAAACAAATTAGTAAAATTTATTAATGAATTAAAAGAATTCAGAAATTCAACTGATAATCACACATTAGTACACAGTGTCACTAATTTCACAATTCCACAACATTTTTAACTATTGGATAGTGAACACTGGATTTCAATATAGTAAGCGTACACATATTAATGTAGGTTGTTTCACAAAAAGTGAATGGAAAAGAAAAGAATACACAATTTCAACTTTTTTAAACTGAAAACAAGAAATTCTTTAGAGTTAGTGTAATGTACTGTGTTACTGTAAGACAGAGCAGTGTTGTTAGTGTACTAATTAAGATGCATTAAATGTATAAATAAAGCTAAATGGCCTAATATGTTATTCGTAGATGACATCATTAATCTTCTTGATGATAGTGTACAACCCTTTCCACAGTGGTTGCAGGTTCGAGCTGATTCCTTTCTTCCTGATTATGTTATAGAACTAAGCCTAGCAGCAGGTGTGAGCACCAAGAAATCCCAAGAACAAACTTGATTGTTTGAGTGCCTTGAAATTGCAGCTCTTTTAATTGAGAAAAATAATTAATAACGAAAACCTCCTTGAACATCGCTTACAACAAAACATGCCGTAAACACAACATTATACCCACACATGCACAAATCACAATAAAAATAACACACACGCAGCAATACAAACCAAACGTAAAGCCGAAATAATACACCTGGACAATATCATCAATGATTTATACCATAAAAAAGACACACTAAACAAAACGGCATACAACCTACACGTAAAACTCACACAGATATTACACCACATTGAAGTCGAACACATAATACAACATACACGAAATATCATAGAGAAAATCCAAATAAAAATACAGGAAGTACATAACAGAAAAATCAATAACCTATTAACACGCAGAAACGAAACTGTCCCTACACCGACACATAAGTTTCACACTCGTACTGTAAATACAACAACGACCAATTTCACTAACGCAGAAATAAATCTCTTAGATAAAGGTCTAAAACACAATGTAGGTATCAATACAACTAACAACGTTAATAGTAAACATACACGTGACATAGTCCTAGACGCTGAAACAGCCATACAACACACGCTCAACCAAGACCAGGACACCATACGTTATGATATAAAACGAAAATTACTACACACACAGCAATATGAAAATAAACAACACAATAATGAACTCCAAACACTAAAAAACAAAACGTAAATTACGAGAACACAACCTAACCATACTCAAAGCAGACAAAGGTAATATAAATGTCATAATAGAAAAACAGGCTTTAAATAACAAAATTAAAACATTTTTTAATGAAAACAACATCAGTAAATTAAATAAAGACCCCACCCCAAAATATCACAAACAAATAAACAAAACCCTAAATAACACAAAACACATAGTATCACCTGACAACATCAAATATCTAAAACAAATTAAACCAAATGCCCCTACACTAAATGCACTACTGAAATTACACAAACCTAATATTCCCATCAGACCACTTATAAACAACACACAAGCACCTGCACACAAAATAGCTAGACATTTAGATAAATTAATCAGAAATAGCATAAATTTAACAAACAACACCACTGTCAAAAATAATTTAGATCTAGTGAATAAAACTCAACATGTACACATTCCCCACAATTCCACACTTGCTTCATTTGACATAACAAATCTATACACCAATGTTCCCATAAAAGAAACCATAACTACATTAGAACAATTACTAAAAATAAATAACACACCTGAAACACATAAAAGAGATCATCCATCTAACTAAAATTATCACAGATCAAAATTATTTCGCAAACAACATGTTTTACACACAAACAGATGGACTACCCATGGGCTCCCCTATATCAGGTATATTAGCCGAAATATTTATACACACCATAGAACAGAAACACATACTGAACAACAACAAATACACCGATAAAATAATATATTGGCATAGGTATGTTGATGACATTTTACTCCTTTACAACGGCAACAAAAGACAAATAAAAAATTTCCACAAATACGAAACACTATACACCATAAATTAAAATTCACACTTGAAATAGAACTAAATAATAGCATAAACTTCTTAGACCTTACAATCACTAAAACAAACAACACACACACATACAAAATATACAGAAAAACCACCACATCAGACATGGTCATACATAACACTTCCAACCACCCAAATCAACACAAACATGCAGCTTTCAACTACATGCTCCATAGGCTCACTTCAATACCCTTAAACACACATGACTACCAAGATGAATTAAACACAATCAAATACATAGCAGTCAAAAATGGATACAACCCCGAATTAATAAATAAACTACACAAACGAATCCTAAACACAAAAAGTAAAACACATCAGACCAACAGCACACAACCCAGCAAATACATAACACTTACATACTACAATTCCAATACACACAAAATTGCAAACACATTTAGGAAACACAATTATAAAGTAGCCTACAGAACCAACAACACCATTAGAAAACACATAAATAATACTAACAAAGACAATGACACATACAGCAAAACAGGGGTTTATAAATTAAATTGTAATGATTGTCACCAATTCTACATCGGCCAGACGGGAAGATCTTTTTCTTCCAGATTTTCTGAACATTTAAAAGCCCTCACCACAAACTACATACATTCCACATTTGCCACACATTTACATAACGAAAACCACAGTTACACAAACATAGAACACAACATGGAAATATTACACTACTTACCTAAAAGTAGAAAACTAAACACAGCTGAACAATTTGAAATATACAGACATCACACACTACAACCAAACAACATATTAAATGAACAATTACATTATAAATCACATACACTATTCAATACACTGATCCATACACACAATTCGAACTCAGCGCCAATCCCTTCCCACCATCAACCCCCACCATACACACCTATATTCCGTAACGGTTATTCTGTAATCGACATTCAGTATACTCCCACTGAAGAAGAGGAACATCACCTCGAAATGTTTGGGAAAGTGACAACGAATAGTAAGTTCATATGTGAAAGTTTATATATATTATGAAATTAATAACTGTTCCAATAATTGCTTACAACATTTGTTAATTAACTATTTACTCGTTTATTGCACACAAAGTGCTTACTTTAACTTTGTACATTCAAATTAACAATAATAATGGATTACAATCTACCTGGCTTTAAAATCTCCTAACCCAGAAGGTTGGCAATTATTACTCTAACTATTGGTTTGTTTATTTACAAAATATTTATATCTGAAGGGTGAATTCTTTTAAACTACAGAATAAAATACCTATCCCTTGAGTTACGATGCTTTACAAGAGTTGAACTTAATATGTTAGACACCTTTAAAATATTCAAATTGATTGACGAAATGTTCATCTAACCTCTACAAGTTTGAGGTTAACTATGGTTAGCCTAGTACATGATTTTTTCATTCTATTGGTTGTTGGTTTATTCATTCATTCGTTTGTATCATAATAATTTCCCTGTTTTCCTTTTGTAATACATTAATCCTTCTCATTAAACACACCTTAATTTGTATAACAATCCTCCTTTTCCATTCCATTACCTCGATGTTGTCTATTTTATCCCTGAAATACTATAACTCCCTAACACTTTTCCCTAACATTTATAGCTGGTTCGGATTCGGAGGGGCTCTCTTGGCATCCATTCTCTGCCGTTTCCCTAACTATTTACTCAAAGATCAGAGGAATCTTCATCTCTGTCGGAGACAATAAGAGTTGCACATAACAACAGTTGCACTATCACAACACATAAGACATAATATATAATTCACAATTCATTATAATATATCATATTCATTTATTAGAATACTCAAGGGATTAGAGGTTCCTACTCATAAATTCCATTACTGTTTCACTTCTGACGATTTATCAGTTCCATTAATATACTATTCTCCACAGGTAATTGGTTAACATAACTCGACATATATTGTAACATCACAAAATGTTCCATAATAATAAAGAACACCAAAAGGGTGAATGATACTAAAATAAATATAAATGAGTAACAAGGAAGAATGTAACAGTTAAAATAATAAACCATTAAAGAATGAAAGGAGAGAAGAACTTCAAGTGAACAGTGGTAAATCCACTATCTGCATAATATGACACTACAACATAAACAGACAAATTGACAAAGACGAATTGACAAGACAAGTTCCCAGAATAGACTGTTAAGTGAGCCCAATAAAACCTTTAATGAACAAAGTCAAATAAAATGATTATTAATGACCAATAACCACACAGTGATAGTAAAATAATTATACAAACAGTGTGGGAAATATCAAGTGAATAAATTTAATATAAGTAGGTGGTGACAAGCTATGAAAATAGCATAATATGATAAAATGTGAAGTGTTAATAAATAAAGAACCTTCTAGGAAGGGAAAAGTGCAGTGAGTGTACAGTATAAAATACTTAAGAAGCAGACTGTAACAGTATAGCTAAACAGCCTTTGAATAGAACTTTCTGTTATCACATAAGAATGAACTAATTGTACCATTAGTAATTTCAATAATAGTAAGTAAGAATGACTATAAAATAAGATGGAAGTTAAGTTATTAGAGTGGAAAATAAGAAAGACAGACACTGTATTTTAGTGAAGGAATTAGTAAGTGAGATATATGGTGTAAGGTACTGTTTAAAATTAGTATTATAAGAGTTTTGTTATTGTTTTAAAAGAAACCATAGAATTTATTGACTTATAAAATAAGCAAGATAGAAATAAGAAAACCAAAAACAGTTAGAAGTTGAATTTCAGGTTTGAGCCTGGTAAGAAAATGTATGTGTTTATAATAAGAGGTGTGGTTAGAAGCACCAATGTTTTATTATCTGTTTCTACAAAAAATTGTTTAATGTACCAATATATAAAGCTAATGAGTTATAAAGAATGTTAAATAGTAGTATGGGGAAGTCTAGGCTCTAGGCCTAACATTTAGTGAAGGAACTTTGTAAGTTTAAAAAAGAAAACAATAACCCAGTATCAATCAGAGTATATCAAATGTTTAAGCAGTTAAGTAAGTGTATCTAATATAAAAATATATAAATAATATCCAGTTTAAAAATAACTACATAAGAAATACAATAAGAAAATAAGGAAAATGTTATTAACTATTCAAAAGTAATCATGAGGCATATAAAAATAATCCTTAACAAAAAAGAAGAACAATGGTGTTCATATAATTGATGATACTACTAATATAAGAAAGAAATCATAATTTGAAGATATTTTATAAATTTAAACCAAAATAAAACGTTAGAATATAACAATGCCATAAGATATTGACCAATGAGAAATAGCATAATTTGATAGGTAACCATAGCAACTGACGCTTATTACATAAAATACCTTTGGAATTCTAATTAATTCATTATTGACTAACGCGGAGGGCGGATGTATGAAGCTCTCAATCTAAAATTAACTTTAAAAACTTTACAATTTAATAAATTTTGAAAGAAGAAGTATAGGAGAAGCTTTCCAAACTACAACTTATGAGATGAACGACTATTAAAATAATTAAACCATAAAAATCATGGCAAAAAATACAAATACTTCAAATTAATGCAATAGACGACCTGTCCAGAAGGAAGAAGTGGATTTAACTAACTCAACCTGAGGACATCAAACATCTACGAGAACTGATGGAAGCCGAACTTTGAATCGGAACCATTTGAACGGGTATTTCGGACAATCCAAAGAAGAGAGGACTACTAGAAGTTTCCTGAAGAAGAAGACGATCATCGGAGAAGCCACGTCAAGAAATCGATGAGTATAAAATAACAACTTCACTTCAAAATAAATTTCCAATTATCCATAATAACGAACTAAATATATTTTCACTTCACTGATCACAAATTTGACTCAATAACTGAATTTAATCAATATATCACTCTTAATAAACTTAATTAATCAATAAACTTTGATATTAAATTATAATAATTTTCAAAAAACATAACGTGCTGACAAGAATTTAACCAAACCTATTCTGATTCTCATTGCCAATAACTTACTTTGTATGTTTTAGTATATCAACTATTGTGTATTTAGTTTTAAGGAATGTTATAATTTTGTGCATTTTGTAGCCGATAATCCAACTTCTGTAGTCAAAAAGGACTTATTCCCTGAGACAAACCATATTAATTGTAAACATAATATGTACGCCATGGCGTTTTTCTTATGTACGACTGAGCGATGCCAACCGAGCAATTTGTAAACGCCGGTATCAACATAAATATATGTATTATTCATTAACTGTAATTGAACAGGTAACATAAAGAAGGGTTCAATAAATTGTAATATTCCTCAACTGCTGTATGTTTGATTCTTCTAAAACAAGGTAATATAAAGAAATATTAAACACCAAAACACCAACATACTACAGTTAGCGAATTCGACACTGCAAGATAGCGTGAGCCAATCAGGTGGCGAGGCGGTAAGATTTGAATTGAACGACGAGAGATACGGTTAGCCAGTAAGTATTGAGAAAAGGCATAACACGGCTCGCTACACACGATTAGTTTTCACAGAGGTATTTAACAAATTAATACCCAATAATCTACCCACAATTACACAGTTATATTACGAAATAAGGCGAATACAATGAGTGACATAAAATCGCTCGTCACACACATAAACGTCTGTTACAAAGACGATTACCAAGGGTGACATATATATAAAGATTCTAACACCACATAAAAGTCTCATTACAAAGTGATGATCCCAACAGTGGGGCTTTTCGTTTGTATACAACGACGCAAACAATGGGTGATATTCCTAACACCGTAAAACGTCTGATTACAAAGTTGCGTGCCAACTAGTAGGGCTAGAATAATCAAAAAATTATACCATTAAACCCAATAGATTCTAGCGGCGGCTGCAGAAAACCGGAACAGGCAAGGCACAACACACAATGAAGAATCGGGATAAGATAATGGGAGTTAAATATAAAAGGATGGAAGTTATGGAGGAAGAAATAGTAAATAATAATGAAACGCAGATAGAAGAAAACAAACGAAAATTCCAGAACTAGAAAAACGATTCAGCTATGCGGAATGGATGACAGCACTATTTAAAAAGTTCAGTAAAGAGATGGAGTACATCGAGAAGAACACCACTGACCATGAACGAGCACAAATGAGTCGCACGAATGCAATGGGAACACCAAATGACCAAATGTCATTGGAAGGAATTTATGATGAAATGTGGAAGCTGGAAACCAAATGCAGTAAAGAAGAGACTATCAGAACAGCCCATGAAAAAGGCGATAACAAGGTGGAAAGAATGACTGAAGAAGATTGGGAGAGATGGTACAATAATGAAAAACAAATGAAAAACGAAAGAACGGGAGTATACGCACAGGTGACAGAGGAATATACGCAGGAGGAGTACGAACAATGGAGACAACTAATAAGACAACCAGAAAAACCAATACAAACGGAAAATGCAGAACTAAAAGCATGGATAAGGGTTATGTTTGAACTATCCAGAGAAGATATGTGTAATTGGAGGAAGGAACATAAACGAATAAAAGGGTTCGACGGAATACTAAATAAAGAAAACTTGGAACAATCAAATGTTTAACTACAAAAAGAAATAGTCAAGGACGTGGAAGTGAAGCAACAGAAGAAAACGCCAAAACCCACACAGCAGGAGGACAAAAGCAATAATGAAACATCAGAACAAAAGAAGGATGAAGGCTTCCAGGAATGGATGGAAGGGTTTTTTAAAAAATTCGGTAAGGTAATCAATGATTATGATAAGAAAATGAGTGATAACGAGTGACAACAAATGAGACAATTGGTAGAAGTTTCCAAGAAATTAAATGAAACACTAGACAACATTTCTGAAGGTATTAACGAGGAGACAAAATTAAAGGAAGACAAAAGGATACTATTATCTGAAAATAAAAATAACAAAAACAAAGAGAATATCCAAACTATGGAAATGAAGAAAGTAAGACAGCTTCATCAAAGAAAACTAATATATACCAGAGAAGAATTGGAGATGATGAAGAATGGACTACTTGAGATGTTTAATGTACCAATTAACAACCAGAATGAAATAATGAATTTTAAAAATAACAGAAGGAACTTACTAGAAACTTTAGAAAGGAATCACTACAAAAAAGTGTGTAACAGAATAAGAAGGAGAAGACACTTGATAGACATGCATAATCCAATATCAACGATAGCAGTTACGATGGAATTAGCATTGACCTATTTGTTGTATAAACAAAATAATGAAATGATTGAGATAGGAATGGAAACAAGTGAAAATTTTACGACAGAAACATTTAAATACAAGATAGTAGCAAGAAAGTGGACAAGAACATAAGTCGTTCTGAAAATGACAGCAATCCAAACAACAGGGGTAACTCATGTAATCATGGACCATGGCTAAACCAAGTGCGGAGGAACACTGAGAAATGGGACTGATTTTAGATAGACCAACCATGCAAGCAAATGGAGAAGAAAAAAAAAATTATCCAAATTCAAAAATCAAAGTAAGTACAACTTACAAATAAATATTTGATCAATTAATAAATGAATGAAAAAAGAATTTAGAAGAAAGATTACCTAATTTCAAAACAAAAGTAAGTACAACTTACAACCAAGTGTGTGAAACAATGTAATTTTGAAAAAAAAAAAATATAACGAAGCACCATAAAAAACTGACATAAAATAATAAAATATAAAACAAATAATGATGACGTTACATAAAATCATTAACTAACCCTATTACAAAAGGGAATAACAAAGAATTAACGTTTCACAAAAAGAAAAGACAAAACAATCAAATAAAAAATGACAATGACATATTAAATGGACAATCAACGATGAAAAATATAAGTAAACCAGAAAGCAGCTAAAAAGTTAATATTGATTATAAATGAGAAAGAAAGTGATAACCAATAAAATAACTATCCTATGATGTAAATTGATGAACAATGCAAAATATCTACTAAACATCGCCATAAGCATAGAAAAGGAATCCAAATAAATCACTGAGACGAAAAGGTCATGAGATGTATAAAAGAGAGAATAATTAATCCCAAGAGTGTTTTATTGTATTGATATTATTGAGTCGAAAATAGACGACTATTATTATGATTATTATTAATATTATTATATGATGATTTTATGTTGAGATACGTCCAACAATTATTTTATGTTATTGAGCAGATAGGCATGACCTCTGAACTCAAAATGTGTATAAATGGATAGCAGAGTAATAGAGCCACACGTGCCCTCTGGCTAGTAACAATTTATATGAATAGGAGAGAAGAAAATTTTAGGGAGATAGAACATACAAGGGATAACACTCGTAATGAAAGAGAAAGAAGGAGAATAATACCATGTACCGTATCATGAACCACGACTTAATAAAAATAAATAAAGAAGAAAGTAGCGATTGAATAATTCCATAATAATAACAACCTGATTAAAAAGAACTATATTGATAATTTCAGAAAAAATAATCTTTATTTTCGAAATAATCAATTTTGGTGGCGATGCATTATATAACATGACATAAGATAGAGAAAATTCACTAATGATTAACAAACGAAAAAAAGCTGAAGGTAGGAAGAAATGTCAAAAAACTTATAACTCAAAGATTAATGACCAAATTACGAAATGACAATTGACTAAGTGTAACGTTAAAAAATAAGCCAAAATATATTTAATACATAAAACCACTACCAGGACTTACCTGTTGCAGAAATTTCATCAGAAGCCCAGAGTCGCCACCTATATCTTTGAAGGACAGATATGGAGACGTTTACACTTTACCTTAATAAAAACGGACAATTTAGCAATCTGATCCCCCAATTAATAATTCAGAAAGATACGTTAGACGAATTTTTTCAACACAAAAATGAGGAAGTGGTAGTGACGAAATAACTTAGTCTAACACATGATTAGGTTATGAAATGATATTTTTTACTTACATAAGACGGAACTCCTCAATACAAAACGCACAAAAATAATACAAAACATTTTTCAATGGTTAAATAGGCCTTACCCTCATATCTTTCTTACACTAGCGAAAGCCGCCCAGCTTTGCCCATACACACATCCATACAATTTAATATACTCCCCTTTAATATTTGGTTTTACGAAATTAGGTTTTTATTCGTGGTAAGTTGATTAACTGTTCACGGCCGACCGAACACGTGTTTTGTTGCCCGAGTCCACGGTCCGTTATTTAACTGTCGTTGATTCACAGTTCCACTGCACCAATTATAATATTGTTACATCCGTTAATTACTCGGGTCCCGGTCGGTATGAAGGCGTTATTTTATTTAGGTATTCATACTTAAAAGTTCGACCCGACCGGGCCCGCACAACGTGATCAGCGTCTGTTATCGAACTTGGTTTCTAGTTGACTGTCTCGCGTCTCTTACCAATGTCGACTGCCTAGGCGGTAGGAAGCTGCCGTTCACTGCCACCCGCTTTGCGTCGTCGTTCAAGCTCAGTTGTTGGGAGCTAACCACTTTATGTGTGGAATAAAGCTGGTATGTGCGTGTGACCCGAGGCCGATATTGGACTTGGCTCCGCTGACGTCATTGGAAAGGCCGGATTTAGCCATGACTTCCTGCCGCTCAAAAAAGCACATTGCTGGATTTTGCTCGTCCCAGGGCATCCTGTTTTGTGGCTGGATGCGTCACTCAAGTTTGTGGTGATACAGTTGCATCTGTGTGCGGCTACACAAGTACAGATTTCTGAGAAGTTTGAAGGGGGTAAATGCTTCGCTCGCCGACTTACACAACTGAAGTTGCATAACGCTTTTGTCTCACTGTTTCGCAACATCGTGCTGTTGCATGGAAAATAACGTTGCAATGCGTTCTGTCATAATGGAATGAATTTCGTTACACAATAATTTTCACAACTTCTTTTTACAAGCCCGCACCAAAATGAAAGAAATAAAATGTACTTGCCCCATACGGTAAAAATAAAAACACCCAAAAATTGACCCGCTACAATACCCCCTCGATGAGAATTCTGCTGTTCACAACAGAAGAAATCTCATCGATAACCCCGAAGAGGACCGGTGAGGAACTGGTGCCACCAACCCCCTGGTTCTTACTACTTATGGGTACACTACCCCCCTGGCTTAGCGACCATGGACTCATCTGAACGAGATCACTGGACTTCTCCGTAAGAGATCCCAACACCGAGAAATCGAACAGCCTCGTACCACAGAGCACCTCACCTTCTAACATGCTACCCCCAAAAATCCTCAACCCCTGGCTAAAATTATTCCAGCTCCTCCGCCGATATGGATCCCCTTTTATGAAAGCTGGGCTGCCTTTAGCAAATACTGGGCTCACACATACTCACATTACATGATACATTGTGAAATTGAAAAATTACAGAAATTCCTCAAAATTGACAAAAGTTTTAAAAAATTCAAAGTTCAAAAAAATTCTCTTCATTATTTTTGTTTCCTTTTAAATGACTTGAATTAAGAGTTTTCTCTACTTGAACAAATCCTTAACCTAACATGTCTTAGTCTAACAATACAGTTCAATACAAGAAATCAGTAAACTAAACAATTAACAAAACAACAAAACGTGGTAAATACACACATAATAAAACAATCCCTACCTAAAATATGCGTTCGCTGGCAGGCGAAAAATCAAGTTTTGTTTTTCTTCTCAAAAAAATTAAAATTTTCAAAAATTTTAAAATTCAAAAAAAAATTTAAATTTATTTAAATGTTTTCTTCATATGCAAAATTATTTAAATATTGGTTCGGATTAATTAAACAAACAAATTAAAATTGACTTCCTACTATACAAGCTTAGTAGGTGTATGACCTCATCAGCTGATCGAAACTAGGTCAAGTCCAAAACCCCTGACCTACATATGTTATGTATGCTTTCTGAAAACACATTGAACATCTGTAATATCCTAACTTGGAATACAAAACATAATAAAATAAAACATTTAAAACAAACAAAAGATTAATATAATAATCAAGTTGACATTTAAATTAGTTAAAATAAACAATTTTTACTTGTATCTTGTTTTCCAAATTTTATCAAAATTCTGTCACTGGTTGAAAAAATAAACTTTTATATTCTTTATCAGAAATTTCTCTCTTTATGCTTAACAATCTTACTCTTCACTTAACAATCTCGCTATACTTTACTGTGGGTGATGTAAATTATTTATTCTCATTTACTGTATTAGATCTGTATACATATATAATAATATTAACAACTTCGACTACCATGACACCCATCTCTATCAACATATCTACTAATCAAGACACTCTAAGCCCCACTTATCATTTAACTCAAAACGCCACATTCTCTACATATAAAAAAAATACTCTCTAACCCTTTGTACATAGGATACGTGTTTCCCCTACCCAAAAACTCAATTCCCTTATTTGGCCCCTGGATTTTACCTAAGGCGGCCCCTTCCTCACTAAAATCTATTCTAATCCCGTCCCAACCCTTGTTGCGAACTCCTACCTGACACTACCCCCTAATACAAAATTGCCATCCCCAAAAATCTCAATCTCATTACCTCACTACAAATACACAAAATAACCTCATTAATTATAAACATAAATATATATCATTCAAAACTCTACATAAATTCTCCATTACAACTGTGTCAACATCTATATTTCACAAAATTCTGTTATATTACATTAACTCAGAAACAACATTACATCATATTCATCTCTACTATTTCAACTTCAACTTTGATTTCAACTTGGACAGATATATGTGTCCCATTAAATATTCATCACCCAAACACTATCTTTTATTAGATTTCACAAATCGTTACTTTATTTCTCATTGTAGCAAATTATTTTTTCTCACTAGTTACTTGTTTACTATCATTATTATTTTTACTTTTACTCTGTTCTCCTACTGACTCTACTACTCTCTCAATATCTCGTTTCAATTCATTACACCTATTTTCGTATTTTGTTTTTACCTCATCAATATCAAATTTGAGTGAATCAAATTTAGCGTCGAATTTATTCCATTTTATATCGTTATTGTCGAAAGGACTATTCATTACATTGAATTTGGTCTCAATTTCATCAAAACGATTATTTAATTCACTAAATTTGTTATTCTGAATATTGAATTTAACGTCAGAATCACTCTTCATTTCTTTATTTTGTTCTAGAAGTAATTGTAACATGCTCATTACATTACTGTTAAATTGGGCGTTACATTTTGTTGAAGTCGGGGTCAGTTGCACACCCGAATCTTCAGTTACATTACTCTGTATTATAGACATTTTTAAAGTTCGTTTGTATACCACTTTTATATATAAAATTACTCTTTTTCTACACTCAAACACCTAACACACTGTGAATTATAACACAAACATAACCTACGTAAATATGAGCGATACAATTTTTATACATTCGTCATTACCACATCCCATTTTCTGTGTATTAAAATAGGTCTATCTCGTATAAAATTACAATTAAACGAAAATCCTGGCAGCGAGAGCCAAATGTAACGTTAAAAAATAAGCCAAAATATATTTAATACATAAAACCACTACCAGGACTTACCTGTTGCAGAAATTTCATCAGAAGCCCAGAGTCGCCACCTTTATCTTTGAAGGACAGATATGGAGACGTTTACACTTTACCTTAATAAAAACGGACAATTTAGCAATCTGATCCCCCAATTAATAATTCAGAAAGATACGTTAGACGAATTTTTTCAACACAAAAATGAGGAAGTGGTAGTGACGAAATAACTTAGTCTAACACATGATTAGGTTATGAAATGATAGTTTTTACTTACATAAGACGGAACTCCTCAATACAAAACGCACAAAAATAATACAAAACATTTTTCAATGGTTAAATAGGCCTTACCCTCATATCTTTCTTACACTAGCGAAAGCCGCCCAGCTTTGCCCATACACACATCCATACAATTTAATATACTCCCCTTTAATATTTGGTTTTACGAAATTAGGTTTTTATTCGTGGTAAGTTGATTAACTGTTCACGGCCGACCGAACACGTGTTTTGTTGCCCGAGTCCACGGTCCGTTATTTAACTGTCGTTGATTCACAGTTCCACTGCACCAATTATAATATTGTTACATCCGTTAATTACTCGGGTCCCGGTCGGTATGAAGGCGTTATTTTATTTAGGTATTCATACTTAAAAGTTCGACCCGACCGGGCCCGCACAACGTGATCAGCGTCTGTTATCGAACTTGGTTTCTAGTTGACTGTCTCGCGTCTCTTACCAATGTCGACTGCCTAGGCGGTAGGAAGCTGCCGTTCACTGCCACCCGCTTTGCGTCGTCGTTCAAGCTCAGTTGTTGGGAGCTAACCACTTTATGTGTGGAATAAAGCTGGTATGTGCGTGTGACCCGAGGCCGATATTGGACTTGGCTCCGCTGACGTCATTGGAAAGGCCGGATTTAGCCATGACTTCCTGCCGCTCAAAAAAGCACATTGCTGGATTTTGCTCGTCCCAGGGCATCCTGTTTTGTGGCTGGATGCGTCACTCAAGTTTGTGGTGATACAGTTGCATCTGTGTGCGGCTACACAAGTACAGATTTCTGAGAAGTTTGAAGGGGGTAAATGCTTCGCTCGCCGACTTACACAACTGAAGTTGCATAACGCTTTTGTCTCACTGTTTCGCAACATCGTGCTGTTGCATGGAAAATAACGTTGCAATGCGTTCTGTCATAATGGAATGAATTTCGTTACACAATAATTTTCACAACTTCTTTTTACAAGCCCGCACCAAAATGAAAGAAATAAAATGTACTTGCCCCATACGGTAAAAATAAAAACACCCAAAAATTGACCCGCTACAATACCCCCTCGATGAGAATTCTGCTGTTCACAACAGAAGAAATCTCATCGATAACCCCGAAGAGGACCGGTGAGGAACTGGTGCCACCAACCCCCTGGTTCTTACTACTTATGGGTACACTACCCCCCTGGCTTAGCGACCATGGACTCATCTGAACGAGATCACTGGACTTCTCCGTAAGAGATCCCAACACCGAGAAATCGAACAGCCTCGTACCACAGAGCACCTCACCTTCTAACATGCTACCCCCAAAAATCCTCAACCCCTGGCTAAAATTATTCCAGCTCCTCCGCCGATATGGATCCCCTTTTATGAAAGCTGGGCTGCCTTTAGCAAATACTGGGCTCACACATACTCACATTACATGATACATTGTGAAATTGAAAAATTACAGAAATTCCTCAAAATTGACAAAAGTTTTAAAAAATTCAAAGTTCAAAAAAATTCTCTTCATTATTTTTGTTTCCTTTTAAATGACTTGAATTAAGAGTTTTCTCTACTTGAACAAATCCTTAACCTAACATGTCTTAGTCTAACAATACAGTTCAATACAAGAAATCAGTAAACTAAACAATTAACAAAACAACAAAACGTGGTAAATACACACATAATAAAACAATCCCTACCTAAAATATGCGTTCGCTGGCAGGCGAAAAATCAAGTTTTTTTTTTCTTCTCAAAAAAATTAAAATTTTCAAAAATTTTAAAATTCAAAAAAAAATTTAAATTTATTTAAATGTTTTCTTCATATGCAAAATTATTTAAATATTGGTTCGGATTAATTAAACAAACAAATTAAAATTGACTTCCTACTATACAAGCTTAGTAGGTGTATGACCTCATCAGCTGATCGAAACTAGGTCAAGTCCAAAACCCCTGACCTACATATGTTATGTATGCTTTCTGAAAACACATTGAACATCTGTAATATCCTAACTTGGAATACAAAACATAATAAAATAAAACATTTAAAACAAACAAAAGATTAATATAATAATCAAGTTGACATTTAAATTAGTTAAAATAAACAATTTTTACTTGTATCTTGTTTTCCAAATTTTATCAAAATTCTGTCACTGGTTGAAAAAATAAACTTTTATATTCTTTATCAGAAATTTCTCTCTTTATGCTTAACAATCTTACTCTTCACTTAACAATCTCGCTATACTTTACTGTGGGTGATGTAAATTATTTATTCTCATTTACTGTATTAGATCTGTATACATATATAATAATATTAACAACTTCGACTACCATGACACCCATCTCTATCAACATATCTACTAATCAAGACACTCTAAGCCCCACTTATCATTTAACTCAAAACGCCACATTCTCTACATATAAAAAAAATACTCTCTAACCCTTTGTACATAGGATACGTGTTTCCCCTACCCAAAAACTCAATTCCCTTATTTGGCCCCTGGATTTTACCTAAGGCGGCCCCTTCCTCACTAAAATCTATTCTAATCCCGTCCCAACCCTTGTTGCGAACTCCTACCTGACACTACCCCCTAATACAAAATTGCCATCCCCAAAAATCTCAATCTCATTACCTCACTACAAATACACAAAATAACCTCATTAATTATAAACATAAATATATATCATTCAAAACTCTACATAAATTCTCCATTACAACTGTGTCAACATCTATATTTCACAAAATTCTGTTATATTACATTAACTCAGAAACAACATTACATCATATTCATCTCTACTATTTCAACTTCAACTTTGATTTCAACTTGGACAGATATATGTGTCCCATTAAATATTCATCACCCAAACACTATCTTTTATTAGATTTCACAAATCGTTACTTTATTTCTCATTGTAGCAAATTATTTTTTCTCACTAGTTACTTGTTTACTATCATTATTATTTTTACTTTTACTCTGTTCTCCTACTGACTCTACTACTCTCTCAATATCTCGTTTCAATTCATTACACCTATTTTCGTATTTTGTTTTTACCTCATCAATATCAAATTTGAGTGAATCAAATTTAGCGTCGAATTTATTCCATTTTATATCGTTATTGTCGAAAGGACTATTCATTACATTGAATTTGGTCTCAATTTCATCAAAACGATTATTTAATTCACTAAATTTGTTATTCTGAATATTGAATTTAACGTCAGAATCACTCTTCATTTCTTTATTTTGTTGTAGAAGTAATTGTAACATGCTCATTACATTACTGTTAAATTGGGCGTTACATTTTGTTGAAGTCGGGGTCAGTTGCACACCCGAATCTTCAGTTACATTACTCTGTATTATAGACATTTTTAAAGTTCGTTTGTATACCACTTTTATATATAAAATTACTCTTTTTCTACACTCAAACACCTAACACACTGTGAATTATAACACAAACATAACCTACGTAAATATGAGCGATACAATTTTTATACATTCGTCATTACCACATCCCATTTTCTGTGTATTAAAATAGGTCTATCTCGTATAAAATTACAATTAAACGAAAATCCTGGCAGCGAGAGCCAAATGTAACGTTAAAAAATAAGCCAAAATATATTTAATACATAAAACCACTACCAGGACTTACCTGTTGCAGAAATTTCATCAGAAGCCCAGAGTCGCCACCTATATCTTTGAAGGACAGATATGGAGACGTTTACACTTTACCTTAATAAAAACGGACAATTTAGCAATCTGATCCCCCAATTAATAATTCAGAAAGATACGTTAGACGAATTTTTTCAACACAAAAATGAGGAAGTGGTAGTGACGAAATAACTTAGTCTAACACATGATTAGGTTATGAAATGATATTTTTTACTTACATAAGACGGAACTCCTCAATACAAAACGCACAAAAATAATACAAAACATTTTTCAATGGTTAAATAGGCCTTACCCTCATATCTTTCTTACACTAGCGAAAGCCGCCCAGCTTTGCCCATACACACATCCATACAATTTAATATACTCCCCTTTAATATTTGGTTTTACGAAATTAGGTTTTTATTCGTGGTAAGTTGATTAACTGTTCACGGCCGACCGAACACGTGTTTTGTTGCCCGAGTCCACGGTCCGTTATTTAACTGTCGTTGATTCACAGTTCCACTGCACCAATTATAATATTGTTACATCCGTTAATTACTCGGGTCCCGGTCGGTATGAAGGCGTTATTTTATTTAGGTATTCATACTTAAAAGTTCGACCCGACCGGGCCCGCACAACGTGATCAGCGTCTGTTATCGAACTTGGTTTCTAGTTGACTGTCTCGCGTCTCTTACCAATGTCGACTGCCTAGGCGGTAGGAAGCTGCCGTTCACTGCCACCCGCTTTGCGTCGTCGTTCAAGCTCAGTTGTTGGGAGCTAACCACTTTATGTGTGGAATAAAGCTGGTATGTGCGTGTGACCCGAGGCCGATATTGGACTTGGCTCCGCTGACGTCATTGGAAAGGCCGGATTTAGCCATGACTTCCTGCCGCTCAAAAAAGCACATTGCTGGATTTTGCTCGTCCCAGGGCATCCTGTTTTGTGGCTGGATGCGTCACTCAAGTTTGTGGTGATACAGTTGCATCTGTGTGCGGCTACACAAGTACAGATTTCTGAGAAGTTTGAAGGGGGTAAATGCTTCGCTCGCCGACTTACACAACTGAAGTTGCATAACGCTTTTGTCTCACTGTTTCGCAACATCGTGCTGTTGCATGGAAAATAACGTTGCAATGCGTTCTGTCATAATGGAATGAATTTCGTTACACAATAATTTTCACAACTTCTTTTTACAAGCCCGCACCAAAATGAAAGAAATAAAATGTACTTGCCCCATACGGTAAAAATAAAAACACCCAAAAATTGACCCGCTACAATAGCCCCTCGATGAGAATTCTGCTGTTCACAACAGAAGAAATCTCATCGATAACCCCGAAGAGGACCGGTGAGGAACTGGTGCCACCAACCCCCTGGTTCTTACTACTTATGGGTACACTACCCCCCTGGCTTAGCGACCATGGACTCATCTGAACGAGATCACTGGACTTCTCCGTAAGAGATCCCAACACCGAGAAATCGAACAGCCTCGTACCACAGAGCACCTCACCTTCTAACATGCTACCCCCAAAAATCCTCAACCCCTGGCTAAAATTATTCCAGCTCCTCCGCCGATATGGATCCCCTTTTATGAAAGCTGGGCTGCCTTTAGCAAATACTGGGCTCACACATACTCACATTACATGATACATTGTGAAATTGAAAAATTACAGAAATTCCTCAAAATTGACAAAAGTTTAAAAAAATTCAAAGTTCAAAAAAATTCTCTTCATTATTTTTGTTTCCTTTTAAATGACTTGAATTAAGAGTTTTCTCTACTTGAACAAATCCTTAACCTAACATGTCTTAGTCTAACAATACAGTTCAATACAAGAAATCAGTAAACTAAACAATTAACAAAACAACAAAACGTGGTAAATACACACATAATAAAACAATCCCTACCTAAAATATGCGTTCGCTGGCAGGCGAAAAATCAAGTTTTTTTTTTCTTCTCAAAAAAATTAAAATTTTCAAAAATTTTAAAATTCAAAAAAAAATTTAAATTTATTTAAATGTTTTCTTCATATGCAAAATTATTTAAATATTGGTTCGGATTAATTAAACAAACAAATTAAAATTGACTTCCTACTATACAAGCTTAGTAGGTGTATGACCTCATCAGCTGATCGAAACTAGGTCAAGTCCAAAACCCCTGACCTACATATGTTATGTATGCTTTCTGAAAACACATTGAACATCTGTAATATCCTAACTTGGAATACAAAACATAATAAAATAAAACATTTAAAACAAACAAAAGATTAATATAATAATCAAGTTGACATTTAAATTAGTTAAAATAAACAATTTTTACTTGTATCTTGTTTTCCAAATTTTATCAAAATTCTGTCACTGGTTGAAAAAATAAACTTTTATATTCTTTATCAGAAATTTCTCTCTTTATGCTTAACAATCTTACTCTTCACTTAACAATCTCGCTATACTTTACTGTGGGTGATGTAAATTATTTATTCTCATTTACTGTATTAGATCTGTATACATATATAATAATATTAACAACTTCGACTACCATGACACCCATCTCTATCAACATATCTACTAATCAAGACACTCTAAGCCCCACTTATCATTTAACTCAAAACGCCACATTCTCTACATATAAAAAAAATACTCTCTAACCCTTTGTACATAGGATACGTGTTTCCCCTACCCAAAAACTCAATTCCCTTATTTGGCCCCTGGATTTTACCTAAGGCGGCCCCTTCCTCACTAAAATCTATTCTAATCCCGTCCCAACCCTTGTTGCGAACTCCTACCTGACACTACCCCCTAATACAAAATTGCCATCCCCAAAAATCTCAATCTCATTACCTCACTACAAATACACAAAATAACCTCATTAATTATAAACATAAATATATATCATTCAAAACTCTACATAAATTCTCCATTACAACTGTGTCAACATCTATATTTCACAAAATTCTGTTATATTACATTAACTCAGAAACAACATTACATCATATTCATCTCTACTATTTCAACTTCAACTTTGATTTCAACTTGGACAGATATATGTGTCCCATTAAATATTCATCACCCAAACACTATCTTCTATTAGATTTCACAAATCGTTACTTTATTTCTCATTGTAGCAAATTATTTTTTCTCACTAGTTACTTGTTTACTATCATTATTATTTTTACTTTTACTCTGTTCTCCTACTGACTCTACTACTCTCTCAATATCTCGTTTCAATTCATTACACCTATTTTCGTATTTTGTTTTTACCTCATCAATATCAAATTTGAGTGAATCAAATTTAGCGTCGAATTTATTCCATTTTATATCGTTATTGTCGAAAGGACTATTCATTACATTGAATTTGGTCTCAATTTCATCAAAACGATTATTTAATTCACTAAATTTGTTATTCTGAATATTGAATTTAACGTCAGAATCACTCTTCATTTCTTTATTTTGTTCTAGAAGTAATTGTAACATGCTCATTACATTACTGTTAAATTGGGCGTTACATTTTGTTGAAGTCGGGGTCAGTTGCACACCCGAATCTTCAGTTACATTACTCTGTATTATAGACATTTTTAAAGTTCGTTTGTATACCACTTTTATATATAAAATTACTCTTTTTCTACACTCAAACACCTAACACACTGTGAATTATAACACAAACATAACCTACGTAAATATGAGCGATACAATTTTTATACATTCGTCATTACCACATCCCATTTTCTGTGTATTAAAATAGGTCTATCTCGTATAAAATTACAATTAAACGAAAATCCTGGCAGCGAGAGCCAAATGTAACGTTAAAAAATAAGCCAAAATATATTTAATACATAAAACCACTACCAGGACTTACCTGTTGCAGAAATTTCATCAGAAGCCCAGAGTCGCCACCTATATCTTTGAAGGACAGATATGGAGACGTTTACACTTTACCTTAATAAAAACGGACAATTTAGCAATCTGATCCCCCAATTAATAATTCAGAAAGATACGTTAGACGAATTTTTTCAACACAAAAATGAGGAAGTGGTAGTGACGAAATAACTTAGTCTAACACATGATTAGGTTATGAAATGATATTTTTTACTTACATAAGACGGAACTCCTCAATACAAAACGCACAAAAATAATACAAAACATTTTTCAATGGTTAAATAGGCCTTACCCTCATATCTTTCTTACACTAGCGAAAGCCGCCCAGCTTTGCCCATACACACATCCATACAATTTAATATACTCCCCTTTAATATTTGGTTTTACGAAATTAGGTTTTTATTCGTGGTAAGTTGATTAACTGTTCACGGCCGACCGAACACGTGTTTTGTTGCCCGAGTCCACGGTCCGTTATTTAACTGTCGTTGATTCACAGTTCCACTGCACCAATTATAATATTGTTACATCCGTTAATTACTCGGGTCCCGGTCGGTATGAAGGCGTTATTTTATTTAGGTATTCATACTTAAAAGTTCGACCCGACCGGGCCCGCACAACGTGATCAGCGTCTGTTATCGAACTTGGTTTCTAGTTGACTGTCTCGCGTCTCTTACCAATGTCGACTGCCTAGGCGGTAGGAAGCTGCCGTTCACTGCCACCCGCTTTGCGTCGTCGTTCAAGCTCAGTTGTTGGGAGCTAACCACTTTATGTGTGGAATAAAGCTGGTATGTGCGTGTGACCCGAGGCCGATATTGGACTTGGCTCCGCTGACGTCATTGGAAAGGCCGGATTTAGCCATGACTTCCTGCCGCTCAAAAAAGCACATTGCTGGATTTTGCTCGTCCCAGGGCATCCTGTTTTGTGGCTGGATGCGTCACTCAAGTTTGTGGTGATACAGTTGCATCTGTGTGCGGCTACACAAGTACAGATTTCTGAGAAGTTTGAAGGGGGTAAATGCTTCGCTCGCCGACTTACACAACTGAAGTTGCATAACGCTTTTGTCTCACTGTTTCGCAACATCGTGCTGTTGCATGGAAAATAACGTTGCAATGCGTTCTGTCATAATGGAATGAATTTCGTTACACAATAATTTTCACAACTTCTTTTTACAAGCCCGCACCAAAATGAAAGAAATAAAATGTACTTGCCCCATACGGTAAAAATAAAAACACCCAAAAATTGACCCGCTACAATAGCCCCTCGATGAGAATTCTGCTGTTCACAACAGAAGAAATCTCATCGATAACCCCGAAGAGGACCGGTGAGGAACTGGTGCCACCAACCCCCTGGTTCTTACTACTTATGAGTACACTACCCCCCTGGCTTAGCGACCATGGACTCATCTGAACGAGATCACTGGACTTCTCCGTAAGAGATCCCAACACCGAGAAATCGAACAGCCTCGTACCACAGACCACCTCACCTTCTAACATGCTACCCCCAAAAATCCTCAACCCCTGGCTAAAATTATTCCAGCTCCTCCGCCGATATGGATCCCCTTTTATGAAAGCTGGGCTGCCTTTAGCAAATACTGGGCTCACACATACTCACATTACATGATACATTGTGAAATTGAAAAATTACAGAAATTCCTCAAAATTGACAAAAGTTTTAAAAAATTCAAAGTTCAAAAAAATTCTCTTCATTATTTTTGTTTCCTTTTAAATGACTTGAATTAAGAGTTTTCTCTACTTGAACAAATCCTTAACCTAACATGTCTTAGTCTAACAATACAGTTCAATACAAGAAATCAGTAAACTAAACAATTAACAAAACAACAAAACGTGGTAAATACACACATAATAAAACAATTCCTACCTAAAATATGCGTTCGCTGGCAGGCGAAAAATCAAGTTTTTTTTTTCTTCTCAAAAAAATTAAAATTTTCAAAAATTTTAAAATTCAAAAAAAAATTTAAATTTATTTAAATGTTTTCTTCATATGCAAAATTATTTAAATATTGGTTCGGATTAATTAAACAAACAAATTAAAATTGACTTCCTACTATACAAGCTTAGTAGGTGTATGACCTCATCAGCTGATCGAAACTAGGTCAAGTCCAAAACCCCTGACCTACATATGTTATGTATGCTTTCTGAAAACACATTGAACATCTGTAATATCCTAACTTGGAATACAAAACATAATAAAATAAAACATTTAAAACAAACAAAAGATTAATATAATAATCAAGTTGACATTTAAATTAGTTAAAATAAACAATTTTTACTTGTATCTTGTTTTCCAAATTTTATCAAAATTCTGTCACTGGTTGAAAAAATAAACTTTTATATTCTTTATCAGAAATTTCTCTCTTTATGCTTAACAATCTTACTCTTCACTTAACAATCTCGCTATACTTTACTGTGGGTGATGTAAATTATTTATTCTCATTTACTGTATTAGATCTGTATACATATATAATAATATTAACAACTTCGACTACCATGACACCCATCTCTATCAACATATCTACTAATCAAGACACTCTAAGCCCCACTTATCATTTAACTCAAAACGCCACATTCTCTACATATAAAAAAAATACTCTCTAACCCTTTGTACATAGGATACGTGTTTCCCCTACCCAAAAACTCAATTCCCTTATTTGGCCCCTGGATTTTACCTAAGGCGGCCCCTTCCTCACTAAAATCTATTCTAATCCCGTCCCAACCCTTGTTGCGAACTCCTACCTGACACTACCCCCTAATACAAAATTGCCATCCCCAAAAATCTCAATCTCATTACCTCACTACAAATACACAAAATAACCTCATTAATTATAAACATAAATATATATCATTCAAAACTCTACATAAATTCTCCATTACAACTGTGTCAACATCTATATTTCACAAAATTCTGTTATATTACATTAACTCAGAAACAACATTACATCATATTCATCTCTACTATTTCAACTTCAACTTTGATTTCAACTTGGACAGATATATGTGTCCCATTAAATATTCATCACCCAAACACTATCTTTTATTAGATTTCACAAATCGTTACTTTATTTCTCATTGTAGCAAATTATTTTTTCTCACTAGTTACTTGTTTACTATCATTATTATTTTTACTTTTACTCTGTTCTCCTACTGACTCTACTACTCTCTCAATATCTCGTTTCAATTCATTACACCTATTTTCGTATTTTGTTTTTACCTCATCAATATCAAATTTGAGTGAATCAAATTTAGCGTCGAATTTATTCCATTTTATATCGTTATTGTCGAAAGGACTATTCATTACATTGAATTTGGTCTCAATTTCATCAAAACGATTATTTAATTCACTAAATTTGTTATTCTGAATATTGAATTTAACGTCAGAATCACTCTTCATTTCTTTATTTTGTTCTAGAAGTAATTGTAACATGCTCATTACATTACTGTTAAATTGGGCGTTACATTTTGTTGAAGTCGGGTTCAGTTGCACACCCGAATCTTCAGTTACATTACTCTGTATTATAGACATTTTTAAAGTTCGTTTGTATACCACTTTTATATATAAAATTACTCTTTTTCTACACTCAAACACCTAACACACTGTGAATTATAACACAAACATAACCTACGTAAATATGAGCGATACAATTTTTATACATTCGTCATTACCACATCCCATTTTCTGTGTATTAAAATAGGTCTATCTCGTATAAAATTACAATTAAACGAAAATCCTGGCAGCGAGAGCCAAATGTAACGTTAAAAAATAAGCCAAAATATATTTAATACATAAAACCACTACCAGGACTTACCTGTTGCAGAAATTTCATCAGAAGCCCAGAGTCGCCACCTATATCTTTGAAGGACAGATATGGAGACGTTTACACTTTACCTTAATAAAAACGGACAATTTAGCAATCTGATCCCCCAATTAATAATTCAGAAAGATACGTTAGACGAATTTTTTCAACACAAAAATGAGGAAGTGGTAGTGACGAAATAACTTAGTCTAACACATGATTAGGTTATGAAATGATATTTTTTACTTACATAAGACGGAACTCCTCAATACAAAACGCACAAAAATAATACAAAACATTTTTCAATGGTTAAATAGGCCTTACCCTCATATCTTTCTTACACTAGCGAAAGCCGCCCAGCTTTGCCCATACACACATCCATACAATTTAATATACTCCCCTTTAATATTTGGTTTTACGAAATTAGGTTTTTATTCGTGGTAAGTTGATTAACTGTTCACGGCCGACCGAACACGTGTTTTGTTGCCCGAGTCCACGGTCCGTTATTTAACTGTCGTTGATTCACAGTTCCACTGCACCAATTATAATATTGTTACATCCGTTAATTACTCGGGTCCCGGTCGGTATGAAGGCGTTATTTTATTTAGGTATTCATACTTAAAAGTTCGACCCGACCGGGCCCGCACAACGTGATCAGCGTCTGTTATCGAACTTGGTTTCTAGTTGACTGTCTCGCGTCTCTTACCAATGTCGACTGCCTAGGCGGTAGGAAGCTGCCGTTCACTGCCACCCGCTTTGCGTCGTCGTTCAAGCTCAGTTGTTGGGAGCTAACCACTTTATGTGTGGAATAAAGCTGGTATGTGCGTGTGACCCGAGGCCGATATTGGACTTGGCTCCGCTGACGTCATTGGAAAGGCCGGATTTAGCCATGACTTCCTGCCGCTCAAAAAAGCACATTGCTGGATTTTGCTCGTCCCAGGGCATCCTGTTTTGTGGCTGGATGCGTCACTCAAGTTTGTGGTGATACAGTTGCATCTGTGTGCGGCTACACAAGTACAGATTTCTGAGAAGTTTGAAGGGGGTAAATGCTTCGCTCGCCGACTTACACAACTGAAGTTGCATAACGCTTTTGTCTCACTGTTTCGCAACATCGTGCTGTTGCATGGAAAATAACGTTGCAATGCGTTCTGTCATAATGGAATGAATTTCGTTACACAATAATTTTCACAACTTCTTTTTACAAGCCCGCACCAAAATGAAAGAAATAAAATGTACTTGCCCCATACGGTAAAAATAAAAACACCCAAAAATTGACCCGCTACAATAGCCCCTCGATGAGAATTCTGCTGTTCACAACAGAAGAAATCTCATCGATAACCCCGAAGAGGACCGGTGAGGAACTGGTGCCACCAACCCCCTGGTTCTTACTACTTATGGTTACACTACCCCCAAGCATGGCTTAGCGACCATGGACTCATCTGAACGAGATCACTGGACTTCTCCGTAAGAGATCCCAACACCGAGAAATCGAACAGCCTCGTACCACAGAGCACCTCACCTTCTAACATGCTACCCCCAAAAATCCTCAACCCCTGGCTAAAATTATTCCAGCTCCTCCGCCGATATGGATCCCCTTTTATGAAAGCTGGGCTGCCTTTAGCAAATACTGGGCTCACACATACTCACATTACATGATACATTGTGAAATTGAAAAATTACAGAAATTCCTCAAAATTGACAAAAGTTTTAAAAAATTCAAAGTTCAAAAAAATTCTCTTCATTATTTTTGTTTCCTTTTAAATGACTTGAATTAAGAGTTTTCTCTACTTGAACAAATCCTTAACCTAACATGTCTTAGTCTAACAATACAGTTCAATACAAGAAATCAGTAAACTAAACAATTAACAAAACAACAAAACGTGGTAAATACACACATAATAAAACAATCCCTACCTAAAATATGCGTTCGCTGGCAGGCGAAAAATCAAGTTTTTTTTTCTTCTCAAAAAAATTAAAATTTTCTAAAATTTTAAAATTCAAAAAAAAATTTAAATTTATTTAAATGTTTTCTTCATATGCAAAATTATTTAAATATTGGTTCGGATTAATTAAACAAACAAATTAAAATTGACTTCCTACTATACAAGCTTAGTAGGTGTATGGCCTCATCAGCTGATCGAAACTAGGTCAAGTCCAAAACCCCTGACCTACATATGTTATGTATGCTTTCTGAAAACACATTGAACATCTGTAATATCCTAACTTGGAATACAAAACATAATAAAATAAAACATTTAAAACAAACAAAAGATTAATATAATAATCAAGTTGACATTTAAATTAGTTAAAATAAACAATTTTTACTTGTATCTTGTTTTCCAAATTTTATCAAAATTCTGTCACTGGTTGAAAAAATAAACTTTTATATTCTTTATCAGAAATTTCTCTCTTTATGCTTAACAATCTTACTCTTCACTTAACAATCTCGCTATACTTTACTGTGGGTGATGTAAATTATTTATTCTCATTTACTGTATTAGATCTGTATACATATATAATAATATTAACAACTTCGACTACCATGACACCCATCTCTATCAACATATCTACTAATCAAGACACTCTAAGCCCACTTATCATTTAACTCAAAACGCCACATTCTCTACATATAAAAAAAATACTCTCTAACCCTTTGTACATAGGATACGTGTTTCCCCTACCCAAAAACTCAATTCCCTTATTTGGCCCCTGGATTTTACCTAAGGCGGCCCCTTCCTCACTAAAATCTATTCTAATCCCGTCCCAACCCTTGTTGCGAACTCCTACCTGACACTACCCCCTAATACAAAATTGCCATCCCCAAAAATCTCAATCTCATTACCTCACTACAAATACACAAAATAACCTCATTAATTATAAACATAAATATATATCATTCAAAACTCTACATAAATTCTCCATTACAACTGTGTCAACATCTATATTTCACAAAATTCTGTTATATTACATTAACTCAGAAACAACATTACATCATATTCATCTCTACTATTTCAACTTCAACTTTGATTTCAACTTGGACAGATATATGTGTCCCATTAAATATTCATCACCCAAACACAATCTTTTATTAGATTTCACAAATCGTTACTTTATTTCTCATTGTAGCAAATTATTTTTTCTCACTAGTTACTTGTTTACTATCATTATTATTTTTTCTTTTACTCTGTTCTCCTACTGACTCTACTACTCTCTCAATATCTCGTTTCAATTCATTACACCTATTTTCGTATTTTGTTTTTACCTCATCAATATCAAATTTGAGTGAATCAAATTTAGCGTCGAATTTATTCCATTTTATATCGTTATTGTCGAAAGGACTATTCATTACATTGAATTTGGTCTCAATTTCATCAAAACGATTATTTAATTCACTAAATTTGTTATTCTGAATATTGAATTTAACGTCAGAATCACTCTTCATTTCTTTATTTTGTTCTAGAAGTAATTGTAACATGCTCATTACATTACTGTTAAATTGGGCGTTACATTTTGTTGAAGTCGGGGTCAGTTGCACACCCGAATCTTCAGTTACATTACTCTGTATTATAGACATTTTTAAAGTTCGTTTGTATACCACTTTTATATATAAAATTACTCTTTTTCTACACTCAAACACCTAACACACTGTGAATTATAACACAAACATAACCTACGTAAATATGAGCGATACAATTTTTATACATTCGTCATTACCACATCCCATTTTCTGTGTATTAAAATAGGTCTATCTCGTATAAAATTACAATTAAACGAAAATCCTGGCAGCGAGAGCCAAATGTAACGTTAAAAAATAAGCCAAAATATATTTAATACATAAAACCACTACCAGGACTTACCTGTTGCAGAAATTTCATCAGAAGCCCAGAGTCGCCACCTATATCTTTGAAGGACAGATATGGAGACGTTTACACTTTACCTTAATAAAAACGGACAATTTAGCAATCTGATCCCCCAATTAATAATTCAGAAAGATACGTTAGACGAATTTTTTCAACACAAAAATGAGGAAGTGGTAGTGACGAAATAACTTAGTCTAACACATGATTAGGTTATGAAATGATATTTTTTACTTACATAAGACGGAACTCCTCAATACAAAACGCACAAAAATAATACAAAACATTTTTCAATGGTTAAATAGGCCTTACCCTCATATCTTTCTTACACTAGCGAAAGCCGCCCAGCTTTGCCCATACACACATCCATACAATTTAATATACTCCCCTTTAATATTTGGTTTTACGAAATTAGGTTTTTATTCGTGGTAAGTTGATTAACTGTTCACGGCCGACCGAACACGTGTTTTGTTGCCCGAGTCCACGGTCCGTTATTTAACTGTCGTTGATTCACAGTTCCACTGCACCAATTATAATATTGTTACATCCGTTAATTACTCGGGTCCCGGTCGGTATGAAGGCGTTATTTTATTTAGGTATTCATACTTAAAAGTTCGACCCGACCGGGCCCGCACAACGTGATCAGCGTCTGTTATCGAACTTGGTTTCTAGTTGACTGTCTCGCGTCTCTTACCAATGTCGACTGCCTAGGCGGTAGGAAGCTGCCGTTCACTGCCACCCGCTTTGCGTCGTCGTTCAAGCTCAGTTGTTGGGAGCTAACCACTTTATGTGTGGAATAAAGCTGGTATGTGCGTGTGACCCGAGGCCGATATTGGACTTGGCTCCGCTGACGTCATTGGAAAGGCCGGATTTAGCCATGACTTCCTGCCGCTCAAAAAAGCACATTGCTGGATTTTGCTCGTCCCAGGGCATCCTGTTTTGTGGCTGGATGCGTCACTCAAGTTTGTGGTGATACAGTTGCATCTGTGTGCGGCTACACAAGTACAGATTTCTGAGAAGTTTGAAGGGGGTAAATGCTTCGCTCGCCGACTTACACAACTGAAGTTGCATAACGCTTTTGTCTCACTGTTTCGCAACATCGTGCTGTTGCATGGAAAATAACGTTGCAATGCGTTCTGTCATAATGGAATGAATTTCGTTACACAATAATTTTCACAACTTCTTTTTACAAGCCCGCACCAAAATGAAAGAAATAAAATGTACTTGCCCCATACGGTAAAAATAAAAACACCCAAAAATTGACCCGCTACAATAGCCCCTCGATGAGAATTCTGCTGTTCACAACAGAAGAAATCTCATCGATAACCCCGAAGAGGACCGGTGAGGAACTGGTGCCACCAACCCCCTGGTTCTTACTACTTATGGGTACACTACCCCCCTGGCTTAGCGACCATGGACTCATCTGAACGAGATCACTGGACTTCTCCGTAAGAGATCCCAACACCGAGAAATCGAACAGCCTCGTACCACAGAGCACCTCACCTTCTAACATGCTACCCCCAAAAATCCTCAACCCCTGGCTAAAATTATTCCAGCTCCTCCGCCGATATGGATCCCCTTTTATGAAAGCTGGGCTGCCTTTAGCAAATACTGGGCTCACACATACTCACATTACATGATACATTGTGAAATTGAAAAATTACAGAAATTCCTCAAAATTGACAAAAGTTTTAAAAAATTCAAAGTTCAAAAAAATTCTCTTCATTATTTTTGTTTCCTTTTAAATGACTTGAATTAAGAGTTTTCTCTACTTGAACAAATCCTTAACCTAACATGTCTTAGTCTAACAATACAGTTCAATACAAGAAATCAGTAAACTAAACAATTAACAAAACAACAAAACGTGGTAAATACACACATAATAAAACAATCCCTACCTAAAATATGCGTTCGCTGGCAGGCGAAAAATCAAGTTTTTTTTTCTTCTCAAAAAAATTAATATTTTCAAAAATTTTTAAATTCAAAAAAAAATTTAAATTTATTTAAATGTTTTCTTCATATGCAAAATTATTTAAATATTGGTTCGGATTAATTAAACAAACAAATTAAAATTGACTTCCTACTATACAAGCTTAGTAGGTGTATGACCTCATCAGCTGATCGAAACTAGGTCAAGTCCAAAACCCCTGACCTACATATGTTATGTATGCTTTCTGAAAACACATTGAACATCTGTAATATCCTAACTTGGAATACAAAACATAATAAAATAAAACATTTAAAACAAACAAAAGATTAATATAATAATCAAGTTGACATTTAAATTAGTTAAAATAAACAATTTTTACTTGTATCTTGTTTTCCAAATTTTATCAAAATTCTGTCACTGGTTGAAAAAATAAACTTTTATATTCTTTATCAGAAATTTCTCTCTTTATGCTTAACAATCTTACTCTTCACTTAACAATCTCGCTATACTTTACTGTGGGTGATGTAAATTATTTATTCTCATTTACTGTATTAGATCTGTATACATATATAATAATATTAACAACTTCGACTACCATGACACCCATCTCTATCAACATATCTACTAATCAAGACACTCTAAGCCCCACTTATCATTTAACTCAAAACGCCACATTCTCTACATATAAAAAAAATACTCTCTAACCCTTTGTACATAGGATACGTGTTTCCCCTACCCAAAAACTCAATTCCCTTATTTGGCCCCTGGATTTTACCTAAGGCGGCCCCTTCCTCACTAAAATCTATTCTAATCCCGTCCCAACCCTTGTTGCGAACTCCTACCTGACACTACCCCCTAATACAAAATTGCCATCCCCAAAAATCTCAATCTCATTACCTCACTACAAATACACAAAATAACCTCATTAATTATAAACATAAATATATATCATTCAAAACTCTACATAAATTCTCCATTACAACTGTGTCAACATCTATATTTCACAAAATTCTGTTATATTACATTAACTCAGAAACAACATTACATCATATTCATCTCTACTATTTCAACTTCAACTTTGATTTCAACTTGGACAGATATATGTGTCCCATTAAATATTCATCACCCAAACACTATCTTTTATTAGATTTCACAAATCGTTACTTTATTTCTCATTGTAGCAAATTATTTTTTCTCACTAGTTACTTGTTTACTATCATTATTATTTTTACTTTTACTCTGTTCTCCTACTGACTCTACTACTCTCTCAATATCTCGTTTCAATTCATTACACCTATTTTCGTATTTTGTTTTTACCTCATCAATATCAAATTTGAGTGAATCAAATTTAGCGTCGAATTTATTCCATTTTATATCGTTATTGTCGAAAGGACTATTCATTACATTGAATTTGGTCTCAATTTCATCAAAACGATTATTTAATTCACTAAATTTGTTATTCTGAATATTGAATTTAACGTCAGAATCACTCTTCATTTCTTTATTTTGTTCTAGAAGTAATTGTAACATGCTCATTACATTACTGTTAAATTGGGCGTTACATTTTGTTGAAGTCGGGGTCAGTTGCACACCCGAATCTTCAGTTACATTACTCTGTATTATAGACATTTTTAAAGTTCGTTTGTATACCACTTTTATATATAAAATTACTCTTTTTCTACACTCAAACACCTAACACACTGTGAATTATAACACAAACATAACCTACGTAAATATGAGCGATACAATTTTTATACATTCGTCATTACCACATCCCATTTTCTGTGTATTAAAATAGGTCTATCTCGTATAAAATTACAATTAAACGAAAATCCTGGCAGCGAGAGCCAAATGTAACGTTAAAAAATAAGCCAAAATATATTTAATACATAAAACCACTACCAGGACTTACCTGTTGCAGAAATTTCATCAGAAGCCCAGAGTCGCCACCTATATCTTTGAAGGACAGATATGGAGACGTTTACACTTTACCTTAATAAAAACGGACAATTTAGCAATCTGATCCCCCAATTAATAATTCAGAAAGATACGTTAGACGAATTTTTTCAACACAAAAATGAGGAAGTGGTAGTGACGAAATAACTTAGTCTAACACATGATTAGGTTATGAAATGATATTTTTTACTTACATAAGACGGAACTCCTCAATACAAAACGCACAAAAATAATACAAAACATTTTTCAATGGTTAAATAGGCCTTACCCTCATATCTTTCTTACACTAGCGAAAGCCGCCCAGCTTTGCCCATACACACATCCATACAATTTAATATACTCCCCTTTAATATTTGGTTTTACGAAATTAGGTTTTTATTCGTGGTAAGTTGATTAACTGTTCACGGCCGACCGAACACGTGTTTTGTTGCCCGAGTCCACGGTCCGTTATTTAACTGTCGTTGATTCACAGTTCCACTGCACCAATTATAATATTGTTACATCCGTTAATTACTCGGGTCCCGGTCGGTATGAAGGCGTTATTTTATTTAGGTATTCATACTTAAAAGTTCGACCCGACCGGGCCCGCACAACGTGATCAGCGTCTGTTATCGAACTTGGTTTCTAGTTGACTGTCTCGCGTCTCTTACCAATGTCGACTGCCTAGGCGGTAGGAAGCTGCCGTTCACTGCCACCCGCTTTGCGTCGTCGTTCAAGCTCAGTTGTTGGGAGCTAACCACTTTATGTGTGGAATAAAGCTGGTATGTGCGTGTGACCCGAGGCCGATATTGGACTTGGCTCCGCTGACGTCATTGGAAAGGCCGGATTTAGCCATGACTTCCTGCCGCTCAAAAAAGCACATTGCTGGATTTTGCTCGTCCCAGGGCATCCTGTTTTGTGGCTGGATGCGTCACTCAAGTTTGTGGTGATACAGTTGCATCTGTGTGCGGCTACACAAGTACAGATTTCTGAGAAGTTTGAAGGGGGTAAATGCTTCGCTCGCCGACTTACACAACTGAAGTTGCATAACGCTTTTGTCTCACTGTTTCGCAACATCGTGCTGTTGCATGGAAAATAACGTTGCAATGCGTTCTGTCATAATGGAATGAATTTCGTTACACAATAATTTTCACAACTTCTTTTTACAAGCCCGCACCAAAATGAAAGAAATAAAATGTACTTGCCCCATACGGTAAAAATAAAAACACCCAAAAATTGACCCGCTACAATAGCCCCTCGATGAGAATTCTGCTGTTCACAACAGAAGAAATCTCATCGATAACCCCGAAGAGGACCGGTGAGGAACTGGTGCCACCAACCCCCTGGTTCTTACTACTTATGGTTACACTACCCCCAAGCATGGCTTAGCGACCATGGACTCATCTGAACGAGATCACTGGACTTCTCCGTAAGAGATCCCAACACCGAGAAATCGAACAGCCTCGTACCACAGAGCACCTCACCTTCTAACATGCTACCCCCAAAAATCCTCAACCCCTGGCTAAAATTATTCCAGCTCCTCCGCCGATATGGATCCCCTTTTATGAAAGCTGGGCTGCCTTTAGCAAATACTGGGCTCACACATACTCACATTACATGATACATTGTGAAATTGAAAAATTACAGAAATTCCTCAAAATTGACAAAAGTTTTAAAAAATTCAAAGTTCAAAAAAATTCTCTTCATTATTTTTGTTTCCTTTTAAATGACTTGAATTAAGAGTTTTCTCTACTTGAACAAATCCTTAACCTAACATGTCTTAGTCTAACAATACAGTTCAATACAAGAAATCAGTAAACTAAACAATTAACAAAACAACAAAACGTGGTAAATACACACATAATAAAACAATCCCTACCTAAAATATGCGTTCGCTGGCAGGCGAAAAATCAAGTTTTTTTTTCTTCTCAAAAAAATTAAAATTTTCTAAAATTTTAAAATTCAAAAAAAAATTTAAATTTATTTAAATGTTTTCTTCATATGCAAAATTATTTAAATATTGGTTCGGATTAATTAAACAAACAAATTAAAATTGACTTCCTACTATACAAGCTTAGTAGGTGTATGGCCTCATCAGCTGATCGAAACTAGGTCAAGTCCAAAACCCCTGACCTACATATGTTATGTATGCTTTCTGAAAACACATTGAACATCTGTAATATCCTAACTTGGAATACAAAACATAATAAAATAAAACATTTAAAACAAACAAAAGATTAATATAATAATCAAGTTGACATTTAAATTAGTTAAAATAAACAATTTTTACTTGTATCTTGTTTTCCAAATTTTATCAAAATTCTGTCACTGGTTGAAAAAATAAACTTTTATATTCTTTATCAGAAATTTCTCTCTTTATGCTTAACAATCTTACTCTTCACTTAACAATCTCGCTATACTTTACTGTGGGTGATGTAAATTATTTATTCTCATTTACTGTATTAGATCTGTATACATATATAATAATATTAACAACTTCGACTACCATGACACCCATCTCTATCAACATATCTACTAATCAAGACACTCTAAGCCCACTTATCATTTAACTCAAAACGCCACATTCTCTACATATAAAAAAAATACTCTCTAACCCTTTGTACATAGGATACGTGTTTCCCCTACCCAAAAACTCAATTCCCTTATTTGGCCCCTGGATTTTACCTAAGGCGGCCCCTTCCTCACTAAAATCTATTCTAATCCCGTCCCAACCCTTGTTGCGAACTCCTACCTGACACTACCCCCTAATACAAAATTGCCATCCCCAAAAATCTCAATCTCATTACCTCACTACAAATACACAAAATAACCTCATTAATTATAAACATAAATATATATCATTCAAAACTCTACATAAATTCTCCATTACAACTGTGTCAACATCTATATTTCACAAAATTCTGTTATATTACATTAACTCAGAAACAACATTACATCATATTCATCTCTACTATTTCAACTTCAACTTTGATTTCAACTTGGACAGATATATGTGTCCCATTAAATATTCATCACCCAAACACAATCTTTTATTAGATTTCACAAATCGTTACTTTATTTCTCATTGTAGCAAATTATTTTTTCTCACTAGTTACTTGTTTACTATCATTATTATTTTTTCTTTTACTCTGTTCTCCTACTGACTCTACTACTCTCTCAATATCTCGTTTCAATTCATTACACCTATTTTCGTATTTTGTTTTTACCTCATCAATATCAAATTTGAGTGAATCAAATTTAGCGTCGAATTTATTCCATTTTATATCGTTATTGTCGAAAGGACTATTCATTACATTGAATTTGGTCTCAATTTCATCAAAACGATTATTTAATTCACTAAATTTGTTATTCTGAATATTGAATTTAACGTCAGAATCACTCTTCATTTCTTTATTTTGTTGTAGAAGTAATTGTAACATGCTCATTACATTACTGTTAAATTGGGCGTTACATTTTGTTGAAGTCGGGGTCAGTTGCACACCCGAATCTTCAGTTACATTACTCTGTATTATAGACATTTTTAAAGTTCGTTTGTATACCACTTTTATATATAAAATTACTCTTTTTCTACACTCAAACACCTAACACACTGTGAATTATAACACAAACATAACCTACGTAAATATGAGCGATACAATTTTTATACATTCGTCATTACCACATCCCATTTTCTGTGTATTAAAATAGGTCTATCTCGTATAAAATTACAATTAAACGAAAATCCTGGCAGCGAGAGCCAAATGTAACGTTAAAAAATAAGCCAAAATATATTTAATACATAAAACCACTACCAGGACTTACCTGTTGCAGAAATTTCATCAGAAGCCCAGAGTCGCCACCTATATCTTTGAAGGACAGATATGGAGACGTTTACACTTTACCTTAATAAAAACGGACAATTTAGCAATCTGATCCCCCAATTAATAATTCAGAAAGATACGTTAGACGAATTTTTTCAACACAAAAATGAGGAAGTGGTAGTGACGAAATAACTTAGTCTAACACATGATTAGGTTATGAAATGATATTTTTTACTTACATAAGACGGAACTCCTCAATACAAAACGCACAAAAATAATACAAAACATTTTTCAATGGTTAAATAGGCCTTACCCTCATATCTTTCTTACACTAGCGAAAGCCGCCCAGCTTTGCCCATACACACATCCATACAATTTAATATACTCCCCTTTAATATTTGGTTTTACGAAATTAGGTTTTTATTCGTGGTAAGTTGATTAACTGTTCACGGCCGACCGAACACGTGTTTTGTTGCCCGAGTCCACGGTCCGTTATTTAACTGTCGTTGATTCACAGTTCCACTGCACCAATTATAATATTGTTACATCCGTTAATTACTCGGGTCCCGGTCGGTATGAAGGCGTTATTTTATTTAGGTATTCATACTTAAAAGTTCGACCCGACCGGGCCCGCACAACGTGATCAGCGTCTGTTATCGAACTTGGTTTCTAGTTGACTGTCTCGCGTCTCTTACCAATGTCGACTGCCTAGGCGGTAGGAAGCTGCCGTTCACTGCCACCCGCTTTGCGTCGTCGTTCAAGCTCAGTTGTTGGGAGCTAACCACTTTATGTGTGGAATAAAGCTGGTATGTGCGTGTGACCCGAGGCCGATATTGGACTTGGCTCCGCTGACGTCATTGGAAAGGCCGGATTTAGCCATGACTTCCTGCCGCTCAAAAAAGCACATTGCTGGATTTTGCTCGTCCCAGGGCATCCTGTTTTGTGGCTGGATGCGTCACTCAAGTTTGTGGTGATACAGTTGCATCTGTGTGCGGCTACACAAGTACAGATTTCTGAGAAGTTTGAAGGGGGTAAATGCTTCGCTCGCCGACTTACACAACTGAAGTTGCATAACGCTTTTGTCTCACTGTTTCGCAACATCGTGCTGTTGCATGGAAAATAACGTTGCAATGCGTTCTGTCATAATGGAATGAATTTCGTTACACAATAATTTTCACAACTTCTTTTTACAAGCCCGCACCAAAATGAAAGAAATAAAATGTACTTGCCCCATACGGTAAAAATAAAAACACCCAAAAATTGACCCGCTACAATAGCCCCTCGATGAGAATTCTGCTGTTCACAACAGAAGAAATCTCATCGATAACCCCGAAGAGGACCGGTGAGGAACTGGTGCCACCAACCCCCTGGTTCTTACTACTTATGGTTACACTACCCCCAAGCATGGCTTAGCGACCATGGACTCATCTGAACGAGATCACTGGACTTCTCCGTAAGAGATCCCAACACCGAGAAATCGAACAGCCTCGTACCACAGAGCACCTCACCTTCTAACATGCTACCCCCAAAAATCCTCAACCCCTGGCTAAAATTATTCCAGCTCCTCCGCCGATATGGATCCCCTTTTATGAAAGCTGGGCTGCCTTTAGCAAATACTGGGCTCACACATACTCACATTACATGATACATTGTGAAATTGAAAAATTACAGAAATTCCTCAAAATTGACAAAAGTTTTAAAAAATTCAAAGTTCAAAAAAATTCTCTTCATTATTTTTGTTTCCTTTTAAATGACTTGAATTAAGAGTTTTCTCTACTTGAACAAATCCTTAACCTAACATGTCTTAGTCTAACAATACAGTTCAATACAAGAAATCAGTAAACTAAACAATTAACAAAACAACAAAACGTGGTAAATACACACATAATAAAACAATCCCTACCTAAAATATGCGTTCGCTGGCAGGCGAAAAATCAAGTTTTTTTTTCTTCTCAAAAAAATTAAAATTTTCTAAAATTTTAAAATTCAAAAAAAAATTTAAATTTATTTAAATGTTTTCTTCATATGCAAAATTATTTAAATATTGGTTCGGATTAATTAAACAAACAAATTAAAATTGACTTCCTACTATACAAGCTTAGTAGGTGTATGGCCTCATCAGCTGATCGAAACTAGGTCAAGTCCAAAACCCCTGACCTACATATGTTATGTATGCTTTCTGAAAACACATTGAACATCTGTAATATCCTAACTTGGAATACAAAACATAATAAAATAAAACATTTAAAACAAACAAAAGATTAATATAATAATCAAGTTGACATTTAAATTAGTTAAAATAAACAATTTTTACTTGTATCTTGTTTTCCAAATTTTATCAAAATTCTGTCACTGGTTGAAAAAATAAACTTTTATATTCTTTATCAGAAATTTCTCTCTTTATGCTTAACAATCTTACTCTTCACTTAACAATCTCGCTATACTTTACTGTGGGTGATGTAAATTATTTATTCTCATTTACTGTATTAGATCTGTATACATATATAATAATATTAACAACTTCGACTACCATGACACCCATCTCTATCAACATATCTACTAATCAAGACACTCTAAGCCCCACTTATCATTTAACTCAAAACGCCACATTCTCTACATATAAAAAAAATACTCTCTAACCCTTTGTACATAGGATACGTGTTTCCCCTACCCAAAAACTCAATTCCCTTATTTGGCCCCTGGATTTTACCTAAGGCGGCCCCTTCCTCACTAAAATCTATTCTAATCCCGTCCCAACCCTTGTTGCGAACTCCTACCTGACACTACCCCCTAATACAAAATTGCCATCCCCAAAAATCTCAATCTCATTACCTCACTACAAATACACAAAATAACCTCATTAATTATAAACATAAATATATATCATTCAAAACTCTACATAAATTCTCCATTACAACTGTGTCAACATCTATATTTCACAAAATTCTGTTATATTACATTAACTCAGAAACAACATTACATCATATTCATCTCTACTATTTCAACTTCAACTTTGATTTCAACTTGGACAGATATATGTGTCCCATTAAATATTCATCACCCAAACACTATCTTTTATTAGATTTCACAAATCGTTACTTTATTTCTCATTGTAGCAAATTATTTTTTCTCACTAGTTACTTGTTTACTATCATTATTATTTTTACTTTTACTCTGTTCTCCTACTGACTCTACTACTCTCTCAATATCTCGTTTCAATTCATTACACCTATTTTCGTATTTTGTTTTTACCTCATCAATATCAAATTTGAGTGAATCAAATTTAGCGTCGAATTTATTCCATTTTATATCGTTATTGTCGAAAGGACTATTCATTACATTGAATTTGGTCTCAATTTCATCAAAACGATTATTTAATTCACTAAATTTGTTATTCTGAATATTGAATTTAACGTCAGAATCACTCTTTATTTCTTTATTTTGTTCTAGAAGTAATTGTAACATGCTCATTACATTACTGTTAAATTGGGCGTTACATTTTGTTGAAGTCGGGGTCAGTTGCACACCCGAATCTTCAGTTACATTACTCTGTATTATAGACATTTTTAAAGTTCGTTTGTATACCACTTTTATATATAAAATTACTCTTTTTCTACACTCAAACACCTAACACACTGTGAATTATAACACAAACATAACCTACGTAAATATGAGCGATACAATTTTTATACATTCGTCATTACCACATCCCATTTTCTGTGTATTAAAATAGGTCTATCTCGTATAAAATTACAATTAAACGAAAATCCTGGCAGCGAGAGCCAAATGTAACGTTAAAAAATAAGCCAAAATATATTTAATACATAAAACCACTACCAGGACTTACCTGTTGCAGAAATTTCATCAGAAGCCCAGAGTCGCCACCTATATCTTTGAAGGACAGATATGGAGACGTTTACACTTTACCTTAATAAAAACGGACAATTTAGCAATCTGATCCCCCAATTAATAATTCAGAAAGATACGTTAGACGAATTTTTTCAACACAAAAATGAGGAAGTGGTAGTGACGAAATAACTTAGTCTAACACATGATTAGGTTATGAAATGATATTTTTTACTTACATAAGACGGAACTCCTCAATACAAAACGCACAAAAATAATACAAAACATTTTTCAATGGTTAAATAGGCCTTACCCTCATATCTTTCTTACACTAGCGAAAGCCGCCCAGCTTTGCCCATACACACATCCATACAATTTAATATACTCCCCTTTAATATTTGGTTTTACGAAATTAGGTTTTTATTCGTGGTAAGTTGATTAACTGTTCACGGCCGACCGAACACGTGTTTTGTTGCCCGAGTCCACGGTCCGTTATTTAACTGTCGTTGATTCACAGTTCCACTGCACCAATTATAATATTGTTACATCCGTTAATTACTCGGGTCCCGGTCGGTATGAAGGCGTTATTTTATTTAGGTATTCATACTTAAAAGTTCGACCCGACCGGGCCCGCACAACGTGATCAGCGTCTGTTATCGAACTTGGTTTCTAGTTGACTGTCTCGCGTCTCTTACCAATGTCGACTGCCTAGGCGGTAGGAAGCTGCCGTTCACTGCCACCCGCTTTGCGTCGTCGTTCAAGCTCAGTTGTTGGGAGCTAACCACTTTATGTGTGGAATAAAGCTGGTATGTGCGTGTGACCCGAGGCCGATATTGGACTTGGCTCCGCTGACGTCATTGGAAAGGCCGGATTTAGCCATGACTTCCTGCCGCTCAAAAAAGCACATTGCTGGATTTTGCTCGTCCCAGGGCATCCTGTTTTGTGGCTGGATGCGTCACTCAAGTTTGTGGTGATACAGTTGCATCTGTGTGCGGCTACACAAGTACAGATTTCTGAGGAGTTTGAAGGGGGTAAATGCTTCGCTCGCCGACTTACACAACTGAAGTTGCATAACGCTTTTGTCTCACTGTTTCGCAACATCGTGCTGTTGCATGGAAAATAACGTTGCAATGCGTTCTGTCATAATGGAATGAATTTCGTTACACAATAATTTTCACAACTTCTTTTTACAAGCCCGCACCAAAATGAAAGAAATAAAATGTACTTGCCCCATACGGTAAAAATAAAAACACCCAAAAATTGACCCGCTACAATAGCCCCTCGATGAGAATTCTGCTGTTCACAACAGAAGAAATCTCATCGATAACCCCGAAGAGGACCGGTGAGGAACTGGTGCCACCAACCCCCTGGTTCTTACTACTTATGGTTACACTACCCCCAAGCATGGCTTAGCGACCATGGACTCATCTGAACGAGATCACTGGACTTCTCCGTAAGAGATCCCAACACCGAGAAATCGAACAGCCTCGTACCACAGAGCACCTCACCTTCTAACATGCTACCCCCAAAAATCCTCAACCCCTGGCTAAAATTATTCCAGCTCCTCCGCCGATATGGATCCCCTTTTATGAAAGCTGGGCTGCCTTTAGCAAATACTGGGCTCACACATACTCACATTACATGATACATTGTGAAATTGAAAAATTACAGAAATTCCTCAAAATTGACAAAAGTTTTAAAAAATTCAAAGTTCAAAAAAATTCTCTTCATTATTTTTGTTTCCTTTTAAATGACTTGAATTAAGAGTTTTCTCTACTTGAACAAATCCTTAACCTAACATGTCTTAGTCTAACAATACAGTTCAATACAAGAAATCAGTAAACTAAACAATTAACAAAACAACAAAACGTGGTAAATACACACATAATAAAACAATCCCTACCTAAAATATGCGTTCGCTGGCAGGCGAAAAATCAAGTTTTTTTTTCTTCTCAAAAAAATTAAAATTTTCTAAAATTTTAAAATTCAAAAAAAAATTTAAATTTATTTAAATGTTTTCTTCATATGCAAAATTATTTAAATATTGGTTCGGATTAATTAAACAAACAAATTAAAATTGACTTCCTACTATACAAGCTTAGTAGGTGTATGGCCTCATCAGCTGATCGAAACTAGGTCAAGTCCAAAACCCCTGACCTACATATGTTATGTATGCTTTCTGAAAACACATTGAACATCTGTAATATCCTAACTTGGAATACAAAACATAATAAAATAAAACATTTAAAACAAACAAAAGATTAATATAATAATCAAGTTGACATTTAAATTAGTTAAAATAAACAATTTTTACTTGTATCTTGTTTTCCAAATTTTATCAAAATTCTGTCACTGGTTGAAAAAATAAACTTTTATATTCTTTATCAGAAATTTCTCTCTTTATGCTTAACAATCTTACTCTTCACTTAACAATCTCGCTATACTTTACTGTGGGTGATGTAAATTATTTATTCTCATTTACTGTATTAGATCTGTATACATATATAATAATATTAACAACTTCGACTACCATGACACCCATCTCTATCAACATATCTACTAATCAAGACACTCTAAGCCCCACTTATCATTTAACTCAAAACGCCACATTCTCTACATATAAAAAAAATACTCTCTAACCCTTTGTACATAGGATACGTGTTTCCCCTACCCAAAAACTCAATTCCCTTATTTGGCCCCTGGATTTTACCTAAGGCGGCCCCTTCCTCACTAAAATCTATTCTAATCCCGTCCCAACCCTTGTTGCGAACTCCTACCTGACACTACCCCCTAATACAAAATTGCCATCCCCAAAAATCTCAATCTCATTACCTCACTACAAATACACAAAATAACCTCATTAATTATAAACATAAATATATATCATTCAAAACTCTACATAAATTCTCCATTACAACTGTGTCAACATCTATATTTCACAAAATTCTGTTATATTACATTAACTCAGAAACAACATTACATCATATTCATCTCTACTATTTCAACTTCAACTTTGATTTCAACTTGGACAGATATATGTGTCCCATTAAATATTCATCACCCAAACACTATCTTTTATTAGATTTCACAAATCGTTACTTTATTTCTCATTGTAGCAAATTATTTTTTCTCACTAGTTACTTGTTTACTATCATTATTATTTTTACTTTTACTCTGTTCTCCTACTGACTCTACTACTCTCTCAATATCTCGTTTCAATTCATTACACCTATTTTCGTATTTTGTTTTTACCTCATCAATATCAAATTTGAGTGAATCAAATTTAGCGTCGAATTTATTCCATTTTATATCGTTATTGTCGAAAGGACTATTCATTACATTGAATTTGGTCTCAATTTCATCAAAACGATTATTTAATTCACTAAATTTGTTATTCTGAATATTGAATTTAACGTCAGAATCACTCTTTATTTCTTTATTTTGTTCTAGAAGTAATTGTAACATGCTCATTACATTACTGTTAAATTGGGCGTTACATTTTGTTGAAGTCGGGGTCAGTTGCACACCCGAATCTTCAGTTACATTACTCTGTATTATAGACATTTTTAAAGTTCGTTTGTATACCACTTTTATATATAAAATTACTCTTTTTCTACACTCAAACACCTAACACACTGTGAATTATAACACAAACATAACCTACGTAAATATGAGCGATACAATTTTTATACATTCGTCATTACCACATCCCATTTTCTGTGTATTAAAATAGGTCTATCTCGTATAAAATTACAATTAAACGAAAATCCTGGCAGCGAGAGCCAAATGTAACGTTAAAAAATAAGCCAAAATATATTTAATACATAAAACCACTACCAGGACTTACCTGTTGCAGAAATTTCATCAGAAGCCCAGAGTCGCCACCTATATCTTTGAAGGACAGATATGGAGACGTTTACACTTTACCTTAATAAAAACGGACAATTTAGCAATCTGATCCCCCAATTAATAATTCAGAAAGATACGTTAGACGAATTTTTTCAACACAAAAATGAGGAAGTGGTAGTGACGAAATAACTTAGTCTAACACATGATTAGGTTATGAAATGATATTTTTTACTTACATAAGACGGAACTCCTCAATACAAAACGCACAAAAATAATACAAAACATTTTTCAATGGTTAAATAGGCCTTACCCTCATATCTTTCTTACACTAGCGAAAGCCGCCCAGCTTTGCCCATACACACATCCATACAATTTAATATACTCCCCTTTAATATTTGGTTTTACGAAATTAGGTTTTTATTCGTGGTAAGTTGATTAACTGTTCACGGCCGACCGAACACGTGTTTTGTTGCCCGAGTCCACGGTCCGTTATTTAACTGTCGTTGATTCACAGTTCCACTGCACCAATTATAATATTGTTACATCCGTTAATTACTCGGGTCCCGGTCGGTATGAAGGCGTTATTTTATTTAGGTATTCATACTTAAAAGTTCGACCCGACCGGGCCCGCACAACGTGATCAGCGTCTGTTATCGAACTTGGTTTCTAGTTGACTGTCTCGCGTCTCTTACCAATGTCGACTGCCTAGGCGGTAGGAAGCTGCCGTTCACTGCCACCCGCTTTGCGTCGTCGTTCAAGCTCAGTTGTTGGGAGCTAACCACTTTATGTGTGGAATAAAGCTGGTATGTGCGTGTGACCCGAGGCCGATATTGGACTTGGCTCCGCTGACGTCATTGGAAAGGCCGGATTTAGCCATGACTTCCTGCCGCTCAAAAAAGCACATTGCTGGATTTTGCTCGTCCCAGGGCATCCTGTTTTGTGGCTGGATGCGTCACTCAAGTTTGTGGTGATACAGTTGCATCTGTGTGCGGCTACACAAGTACAGATTTCTGAGAAGTTTGAAGGGGGTAAATGCTTCGCTCGCCGACTTACACAACTGAAGTTGCATAACGCTTTTGTCTCACTGTTTCGCAACATCGTGCTGTTGCATGGAAAATAACGTTGCAATGCGTTCTGTCATAATGGAATGAATTTCGTTACACAATAATTTTCACAACTTCTTTTTACAAGCCCGCACCAAAATGAAAGAAATAAAATGTACTTGCCCCATACGGTAAAAATAAAAACACCCAAAAATTGACCCGCTACAATAGCCCCTCGATGAGAATTCTGCTGTTCACAACAGAAGAAATCTCATCGATAACCCCGAAGAGGACCGGTGAGGAACTGGTGCCACCAACCCCCTGGTTCTTACTACTTATGGGTACACTACCCCCCTGGCTTAGCGACCATGGACTCATCTGAACGAGATCACTGGACTTCTCCGTAAGAGATCCCAACACCGAGAAATCGAACAGCCTCGTACCACAGAGCACCTCACCTTCTAACATGCTACCCCCAAAAATCCTCAACCCCTGGCTAAAATTATTCCAGCTCCTCCGCCGATATGGATCCCCTTTTATGAAAGCTGGGCTGCCTTTAGCAAATACTGGGCTCACACATACTCACATTACATGATACATTGTGAAATTGAAAAATTACAGAAATTCCTCAAAATTGACAAAAGTTTTAAAAAATTCAAAGTTCAAAAAAATTCTCTTCATTATTTTTGTTTCCTTTTAAATGACTTGAATTAAGAGTTTTCTCTACTTGAACAAATCCTTAACCTAACATGTCTTAGTCTAACAATACAGTTCAATACAAGAAATCAGTAAACTAAACAATTAACAAAACAACAAAACGTGGTAAATACACACATAATAAAACAATCCCTACCTAAAATATGCGTTCGCTGGCAGGCGAAAAATCAAGTTTTTTTTTCTTCTCAAAAAAATTAATATTTTCAAAAATTTTTAAATTCAAAAAAAAATTTAAATTTATTTAAATGTTTTCTTCATATGCAAAATTATTTAAATATTGGTTCGGATTAATTAAACAAACAAATTAAAATTGACTTCCTACTATACAAGCTTAGTAGGTGTATGACCTCATCAGCTGATCGAAACTAGGTCAAGTCCAAAACCCCTGACCTACATATGTTATGTATGCTTTCTGAAAACACATTGAACATCTGTAATATCCTAACTTGGAATACAAAACATAATAAAATAAAACATTTAAAACAAACAAAAGATTAATATAATAATCAAGTTGACATTTAAATTAGTTAAAATAAACAATTTTTACTTGTATCTTGTTTTCCAAATTTTATCAAAATTCTGTCACTGGTTGAAAAAATAAACTTTTATATTCTTTATCAGAAATTTCTCTCTTTATGCTTAACAATCTTACTCTTCACTTAACAATCTCGCTATACTTTACTGTGGGTGATGTAAATTATTTATTCTCATTTACTGTATTAGATCTGTATACATATATAATAATATTAACAACTTCGACTACCATGACACCCATCTCTATCAACATATCTACTAATCAAGACACTCTAAGCCCCACTTATCATTTAACTCAAAACGCCACATTCTCTACATATAAAAAAAATACTCTCTAACCCTTTGTACATAGGATACGTGTTTCCCCTACCCAAAAACTCAATTCCCTTATTTGGCCCCTGGATTTTACCTAAGGCGGCCCCTTCCTCACTAAAATCTATTCTAATCCCGTCCCAACCCTTGTTGCGAACTCCTACCTGACACTACCCCCTAATACAAAATTGCCATCCCCAAAAATCTCAATCTCATTACCTCACTACAAATACACAAAATAACCTCATTAATTATAAACATAAATATATATCATTCAAAACTCTACATAAATTCTCCATTACAACTGTGTCAACATCTATATTTCACAAAATTCTGTTATATTACATTAACTCAGAAACAACATTACATCATATTCATCTCTACTATTTCAACTTCAACTTTGATTTCAACTTGGACAGATATATGTGTCCCATTAAATATTCATCACCCAAACACTATCTTTTATTAGATTTCACAAATCGTTACTTTATTTCTCATTGTAGCAAATTATTTTTTCTCACTAGTTACTTGTTTACTATCATTATTATTTTTACTTTTACTCTGTTCTCCTACTGACTCTACTACTCTCTCAATATCTCGTTTCAATTCATTACACCTATTTTCGTATTTTGTTTTTACCTCATCAATATCAAATTTGAGTGAATCAAATTTAGCGTCGAATTTATTCCATTTTATATCGTTATTGTCGAAAGGACTATTCATTACATTGAATTTGGTCTCAATTTCATCAAAACGATTATTTAATTCACTAAATTTGTTATTCTGAATATTGAATTTAACGTCAGAATCACTCTTCATTTCTTTATTTTGTTGTAGAAGTAATTGTAACATGCTCATTACATTACTGTTAAATTGGGCGTTACATTTTGTTGAAGTCGGGGTCAGTTGCACACCCGAATCTTCAGTTACATTACTCTGTATTATAGACATTTTTAAAGTTCGTTTGTATACCACTTTTATATATAAAATTACTCTTTTTCTACACTCAAACACCTAACACACTGTGAATTATAACACAAACATAACCTACGTAAATATGAGCGATACAATTTTTATACATTCGTCATTACCACATCCCATTTTCTGTGTATTAAAATAGGTCTATCTCGTATAAAATTACAATTAAACGAAAATCCTGGCAGCGAGAGCCAAATGTAACGTTAAAAAATAAGCCAAAATATATTTAATACATAAAACCACTACCAGGACTTACCTGTTGCAGAAATTTCATCAGAAGCCCAGAGTCGCCACCTATATCTTTGAAGGACAGATATGGAGACGTTTACACTTTACCTTAATAAAAACGGACAATTTAGCAATCTGATCCCCCAATTAATAATTCAGAAAGATACGTTAGACGAATTTTTTCAACACAAAAATGAGGAAGTGGTAGTGACGAAATAACTTAGTCTAACACATGATTAGGTTATGAAATGATATTTTTTACTTACATAAGACGGAACTCCTCAATACAAAACGCACAAAAATAATACAAAACATTTTTCAATGGTTAAATAGGCCTTACCCTCATATCTTTCTTACACTAGCGAAAGCCGCCCAGCTTTGCCCATACACACATCCATACAATTTAATATACTCCCCTTTAATATTTGGTTTTACGAAATTAGGTTTTTATTCGTGGTAAGTTGATTAACTGTTCACGGCCGACCGAACACGTGTTTTGTTGCCCGAGTCCACGGTCCGTTATTTAACTGTCGTTGATTCACAGTTCCACTGCACCAATTATAATATTGTTACATCCGTTAATTACTCGGGTCCCGGTCGGTATGAAGGCGTTATTTTATTTAGGTATTCATACTTAAAAGTTCGACCCGACCGGGCCCGCACAACGTGATCAGCGTCTGTTATCGAACTTGGTTTCTAGTTGACTGTCTCGCGTCTCTTACCAATGTCGACTGCCTAGGCGGTAGGAAGCTGCCGTTCACTGCCACCCGCTTTGCGTCGTCGTTCAAGCTCAGTTGTTGGGAGCTAACCACTTTATGTGTGGAATAAAGCTGGTATGTGCGTGTGACCCGAGGCCGATATTGGACTTGGCTCCGCTGACGTCATTGGAAAGGCCGGATTTAGCCATGACTTCCTGCCGCTCAAAAAAGCACATTGCTGGATTTTGCTCGTCCCAGGGCATCCTGTTTTGTGGCTGGATGCGTCACTCAAGTTTGTGGTGATACAGTTGCATCTGTGTGCGGCTACACAAGTACAGATTTCTGAGAAGTTTGAAGGGGGTAAATGCTTCGCTCGCCGACTTACACAACTGAAGTTGCATAACGCTTTTGTCTCACTGTTTCGCAACATCGTGCTGTTGCATGGAAAATAACGTTGCAATGCGTTCTGTCATAATGGAATGAATTTCGTTACACAATAATTTTCACAACTTCTTTTTACAAGCCCGCACCAAAATGAAAGAAATAAAATGTACTTGCCCCATACGGTAAAAATAAAAACACCCAAAAATTGACCCGCTACAATAGCCCCTCGATGAGAATTCTGCTGTTCACAACAGAAGAAATCTCATCGATAACCCCGAAGAGGACCGGTGAGGAACTGGTGCCACCAACCCCCTGGTTCTTACTACTTATGGGTACACTACCCCCCTGGCTTAGCGACCATGGACTCATCTGAACGAGATCACTGGACTTCTCCGTAAGAGATCCCAACACCGAGAAATCGAACAGCCTCGTACCACAGAGCACCTCACCTTCTAACATGCTACCCCCAAAAATCCTCAACCCCTGGCTAAAATTATTCCAGCTCCTCCGCCGATATGGATCCCCTTTTATGAAAGCTGGGCTGCCTTTAGCAAATACTGGGCTCACACATACTCACATTACATGATACATTGTGAAATTGAAAAATTACAGAAATTCCTCAAAATTGACAAAAGTTTTAAAAAATTCAAAGTTCAAAAAAATTCTCTTCATTATTTTTGTTTCCTTTTAAATGACTTGAATTAAGAGTTTTCTCTACTTGAACAAATCCTTAACCTAACATGTCTTAGTCTAACAATACAGTTCAATACAAGAAATCAGTAAACTAAACAATTAACAAAACAACAAAACGTGGTAAATACACACATAATAAAACAATCCCTACCTAAAATATGCGTTCGCTGGCAGGCGAAAAATCAAGTTTTTTTTTCTTCTCAAAAAAATTAATATTTTCAAAAATTTTTAAATTCAAAAAAAAATTTAAATTTATTTAAATGTTTTCTTCATATGCAAAATTATTTAAATATTGGTTCGGATTAATTAAACAAACAAATTAAAATTGACTTCCTACTATACAAGCTTAGTAGGTGTATGACCTCATCAGCTGATCGAAACTAGGTCAAGTCCAAAACCCCTGACCTACATATGTTATGTATGCTTTCTGAAAACACATTGAACATCTGTAATATCCTAACTTGGAATACAAAACATAATAAAATAAAACATTTAAAACAAACAAAAGATTAATATAATAATCAAGTTGACATTTAAATTAGTTAAAATAAACAATTTTTACTTGTATCTTGTTTTCCAAATTTTATCAAAATTCTGTCACTGGTTGAAAAAATAAACTTTTATATTCTTTATCAGAAATTTCTCTCTTTATGCTTAACAATCTTACTCTTCACTTAACAATCTCGCTATACTTTACTGTGGGTGATGTAAATTATTTATTCTCATTTACTGTATTAGATCTGTATACATATATAATAATATTAACAACTTCGACTACCATGACACCCATCTCTATCAACATATCTACTAATCAAGACACTCTAAGCCCCACTTATCATTTAACTCAAAACGCCACATTCTCTACATATAAAAAAAATACTCTCTAACCCTTTGTACATAGGATACGTGTTTCCCCTACCCAAAAACTCAATTCCCTTATTTGGCCCCTGGATTTTACCTAAGGCGGCCCCTTCCTCACTAAAATCTATTCTAATCCCGTCCCAACCCTTGTTGCGAACTCCTACCTGACACTACCCCCTAATACAAAATTGCCATCCCCAAAAATCTCAATCTCATTACCTCACTACAAATACACAAAATAACCTCATTAATTATAAACATAAATATATATCATTCAAAACTCTACATAAATTCTCCATTACAACTGTGTCAACATCTATATTTCACAAAATTCTGTTATATTACATTAACTCAGAAACAACATTACATCATATTCATCTCTACTATTTCAACTTCAACTTTGATTTCAACTTGGACAGATATATGTGTCCCATTAAATATTCATCACCCAAACACTATCTTTTATTAGATTTCACAAATCGTTACTTTATTTCTCATTGTAGCAAATTATTTTTTCTCACTAGTTACTTGTTTACTATCATTATTATTTTTACTTTTACTCTGTTCTCCTACTGACTCTACTACTCTCTCAATATCTCGTTTCAATTCATTACACCTATTTTCGTATTTTGTTTTTACCTCATCAATATCAAATTTGAGTGAATCAAATTTAGCGTCGAATTTATTCCATTTTATATCGTTATTGTCGAAAGGACTATTCATTACATTGAATTTGGTCTCAATTTCATCAAAACGATTATTTAATTCACTAAATTTGTTATTCTGAATATTGAATTTAACGTCAGAATCACTCTTCATTTCTTTATTTTGTTCTAGAAGTAATTGTAACATGCTCATTACATTACTGTTAAATTGGGCGTTACATTTTGTTGAAGTCGGGGTCAGTTGCACACCCGAATCTTCAGTTACATTACTCTGTATTATAGACATTTTTAAAGTTCGTTTGTATACCACTTTTATATATAAAATTACTCTTTTTCTACACTCAAACACCTAACACACTGTGAATTATAACACAAACATAACCTACGTAAATATGAGCGATACAATTTTTATACATTCGTCATTACCACATCCCATTTTCTGTGTATTAAAATAGGTCTATCTCGTATAAAATTACAATTAAACGAAAATCCTGGCAGCGAGAGCCAAATGTAACGTTAAAAAATAAGCCAAAATATATTTAATACATAAAACCACTACCAGGACTTACCTGTTGCAGAAATTTCATCAGAAGCCCAGAGTCGCCACCTATATCTTTGAAGGACAGATATGGAGACGTTTACACTTTACCTTAATAAAAACGGACAATTTAGCAATCTGATCCCCCAATTAATAATTCAGAAAGATACGTTAGACGAATTTTTTCAACACAAAAATGAGGAAGTGGTAGTGACGAAATAACTTAGTCTAACACATGATTAGGTTATGAAATGATATTTTTTACTTACATAAGACGGAACTCCTCAATACAAAACGCACAAAAATAATACAAAACATTTTTCAATGGTTAAATAGGCCTTACCCTCATATCTTTCTTACACTAGCGAAAGCCGCCCAGCTTTGCCCATACACACATCCATACAATTTAATATACTCCCCTTTAATATTTGGTTTTACGAAATTAGGTTTTTATTCGTGGTAAGTTGATTAACTGTTCACGGCCGACCGAACACGTGTTTTGTTGCCCGAGTCCACGGTCCGTTATTTAACTGTCGTTGATTCACAGTTCCACTGCACCAATTATAATATTGTTACATCCGTTAATTACTCGGGTCCCGGTCGGTATGAAGGCGTTATTTTATTTAGGTATTCATACTTAAAAGTTCGACCCGACCGGGCCCGCACAACGTGATCAGCGTCTGTTATCGAACTTGGTTTCTAGTTGACTGTCTCGCGTCTCTTACCAATGTCGACTGCCTAGGCGGTAGGAAGCTGCCGTTCACTGCCACCCGCTTTGCGTCGTCGTTCAAGCTCAGTTGTTGGGAGCTAACCACTTTATGTGTGGAATAAAGCTGGTATGTGCGTGTGACCCGAGGCCGATATTGGACTTGGCTCCGCTGACGTCATTGGAAAGGCCGGATTTAGCCATGACTTCCTGCCGCTCAAAAAAGCACATTGCTGGATTTTGCTCGTCCCAGGGCATCCTGTTTTGTGGCTGGATGCGTCACTCAAGTTTGTGGTGATACAGTTGCATCTGTGTGCGGCTACACAAGTACAGATTTCTGAGAAGTTTGAAGGGGGTAAATGCTTCGCTCGCCGACTTACACAACTGAAGTTGCATAACGCTTTTGTCTCACTGTTTCGCAACATCGTGCTGTTGCATGGAAAATAACGTTGCAATGCGTTCTGTCATAATGGAATGAATTTCGTTACACAATAATTTTCACAACTTCTTTTTACAAGCCCGCACCAAAATGAAAGAAATAAAATGTACTTGCCCCATACGGTAAAAATAAAAACACCCAAAAATTGACCCGCTACAATAGCCCCTCGATGAGAATTCTGCTGTTCACAACAGAAGAAATCTCATCGATAACCCCGAAGAGGACCGGTGAGGAACTGGTGCCACCAACCCCCTGGTTCTTACTACTTATGGGTACACTACCCCCCTGGCTTAGCGACCATGGACTCATCTGAACGAGATCACTGGACTTCTCCGTAAGAGATCCCAACACCGAGAAATCGAACAGCCTCGTACCACAGAGCACCTCACCTTCTAACATGCTACCCCCAAAAATCCTCAACCCCTGGCTAAAATTATTCCAGCTCCTCCGCCGATATGGATCCCCTTTTATGAAAGCTGGGCTGCCTTTAGCAAATACTGGGCTCACACATACTCACATTACATGATACATTGTGAAATTGAAAAATTACAGAAATTCCTCAAAATTGACAAAAGTTTTAAAAAATTCAAAGTTCAAAAAAATTCTCTTCATTATTTTTGTTTCCTTTTAAATGACTTGAATTAAGAGTTTTCTCTACTTGAACAAATCCTTAACCTAACATGTCTTAGTCTAACAATACAGTTCAATACAAGAAATCAGTAAACTAAACAATTAACAAAACAACAAAACGTGGTAAATACACACATAATAAAACAATCCCTACCTAAAATATGCGTTCGCTGGCAGGCGAAAAATCAAGTTTTTTTTTCTTCTCAAAAAAATTAATATTTTCAAAAATTTTTAAATTCAAAAAAAAATTTAAATTTATTTAAATGTTTTCTTCATATGCAAAATTATTTAAATATTGGTTCGGATTAATTAAACAAACAAATTAAAATTGACTTCCTACTATACAAGCTTAGTAGGTGTATGACCTCATCAGCTGATCGAAACTAGGTCAAGTCCAAAACCCCTGACCTACATATGTTATGTATGCTTTCTGAAAACACATTGAACATCTGTAATATCCTAACTTGGAATACAAAACATAATAAAATAAAACATTTAAAACAAACAAAAGATTAATATAATAATCAAGTTGACATTTAAATTAGTTAAAATAAACAATTTTTACTTGTATCTTGTTTTCCAAATTTTATCAAAATTCTGTCACTGGTTGAAAAAATAAACTTTTATATTCTTTATCAGAAATTTCTCTCTTTATGCTTAACAATCTTACTCTTCACTTAACAATCTCGCTATACTTTACTGTGGGTGATGTAAATTATTTATTCTCATTTACTGTATTAGATCTGTATACATATATAATAATATTAACAACTTCGACTACCATGACACCCATCTATATCAACATATCTACTAATCAAGACACTCTAAGCCCCACTTATCATTTAACTCAAAACGCCACATTCTCTACATATAAAAAAAATACTCTCTAACCCTTTGTACATAGGATACGTGTTTCCCCTACCCAAAAACTCAATTCCCTTATTTGGCCCCTGGATTTTACCTAAGGCGGCCCCTTCCTCACTAAAATCTATTCTAATCCCGTCCCAACCCTTGTTGCGAACTCCTACCTGACACTACCCCCTAATACAAAATTGCCATCCCCAAAAATCTCAATCTCATTACCTCACTACAAATACACAAAATAACCTCATTAATTATAAACATAAATATATATCATTCAAAACTCTACATAAATTCTCCATTACAACTGTGTCAACATCTATATTTCACAAAATTCTGTTATATTACATTAACTCAGAAACAACATTACATCATATTCATCTCTACTATTTCAACTTCAACTTTGATTTCAACTTGGACAGATATATGTGTCCCATTAAATATTCATCACCCAAACACTATCTTTTATTAGATTTCACAAATCGTTACTTTATTTCTCATTGTAGCAAATTATTTTTTCTCACTAGTTACTTGTTTACTATCATTATTATTTTTACTTTTACTCTGTTCTCCTACTGACTCTACTACTCTCTCAATATCTCGTTTCAATTCATTACACCTATTTTCGTATTTTGTTTTTACCTCATCAATATCAAATTTGAGTGAATCAAATTTAGCGTCGAATTTATTCCATTTTATATCGTTATTGTCGAAAGGACTATTCATTACATTGAATTTGGTCTCAATTTCATCAAAACGATTATTTAATTCACTAAATTTGTTATTCTGAATATTGAATTTAACGTCAGAATCACTCTTCATTTCTTTATTTTGTTCTAGAAGTAATTGTAACATGCTCATTACATTACTGTTAAATTGGGCGTTACATTTTGTTGAAGTCGGGGTCAGTTGCACACCCGAATCTTCAGTTACATTACTCTGTATTATAGACATTTTTAAAGTTCGTTTGTATACCACTTTTATATATAAAATTACTCTTTTTCTACACTCAAACACCTAACACACTGTGAATTATAACACAAACATAACCTACGTAAATATGAGCGATACAATTTTTATACATTCGTCATTACCACATCCCATTTTCTGTGTATTAAAATAGGTCTATCTCGTATAAAATTACAATTAAACGAAAATCCTGGCAGCGAGAGCCAAATGTAACGTTAAAAAATAAGCCAAAATATATTTAATACATAAAACCACTACCAGGACTTACCTGTTGCAGAAATTTCATCAGAAGCCCAGAGTCGCCACCTATATCTTTGAAGGACAGATATGGAGACGTTTACACTTTACCTTAATAAAAACGGACAATTTAGCAATCTGATCCCCCAATTAATAATTCAGAAAGATACGTTAGACGAATTTTTTCAACACAAAAATGAGGAAGTGGTAGTGACGAAATAACTTAGTCTAACACATGATTAGGTTATGAAATGATATTTTTTACTTACATAAGACGGAACTCCTCAATACAAAACGCACAAAAATAATACAAAACATTTTTCAATGGTTAAATAGGCCTTACCCTCATATCTTTCTTACACTAGCGAAAGCCGCCCAGCTTTGCCCATACACACATCCATACAATTTAATATACTCCCCTTTAATATTTGGTTTTACGAAATTAGGTTTTTATTCGTGGTAAGTTGATTAACTGTTCACGGCCGACCGAACACGTGTTTTGTTGCCCGAGTCCACGGTCCGTTATTTAACTGTCGTTGATTCACAGTTCCACTGCACCAATTATAATATTGTTACATCCGTTAATTACTCGGGTCCCGGTCGGTATGAAGGCGTTATTTTATTTAGGTATTCATACTTAAAAGTTCGACCCGACCGGGCCCGCACAACGTGATCAGCGTCTGTTATCGAACTTGGTTTCTAGTTGACTGTCTCGCGTCTCTTACCAATGTCGACTGCCTAGGCGGTAGGAAGCTGCCGTTCACTGCCACCCGCTTTGCGTCGTCGTTCAAGCTCAGTTGTTGGGAGCTAACCACTTTATGTGTGGAATAAAGCTGGTATGTGCGTGTGACCCGAGGCCGATATTGGACTTGGCTCCGCTGACGTCATTGGAAAGGCCGGATTTAGCCATGACTTCCTGCCGCTCAAAAAAGCACATTGCTGGATTTTGCTCGTCCCAGGGCATCCTGTTTTGTGGCTGGATGCGTCACTCAAGTTTGTGGTGATACAGTTGCATCTGTGTGCGGCTACACAAGTACAGATTTCTGAGAAGTTTGAAGGGGGTAAATGCTTCGCTCGCCGACTTACACAACTGAAGTTGCATAACGCTTTTGTCTCACTGTTTCGCAACATCGTGCTGTTGCATGGAAAATAACGTTGCAATGCGTTCTGTCATAATGGAATGAATTTCGTTACACAATAATTTTCACAACTTCTTTTTACAAGCCCGCACCAAAATGAAAGAAATAAAATGTACTTGCCCCATACGGTAAAAATAAAAACACCCAAAAATTGACCCGCTACATAAGGAACTGACGATGACTTAACCCAATAGATTGGAGAAAAAACAAGAAAAGAGAATGGAACAAGAAAGAAGGAACAAGAAACCAAATGTAACCAAGAATATAACAACAACAATTGTAATCCCCAAAATATGACTAAAATGTGTATGTAAAACAATGCACTAAAACAGTTAGGGCATAAATAAGATGTAACCATGTAAACAATAGAAAGTAAGATAGAGATATTATGTATATTATATGAAAGAAGAAGAAACATGTACTTATAAATATAAGGTAGGAAACTAAAAATAACAATACCCAATTAATAATGATAAACATAGTCAAAGCGAGTAAAAAATACTTTGAGCCAAATAAAGGCAATAATTAATAACAAAAAGTGACCAATGTGAATTGAAAATAAAATGATTATTAATGACCAATAACCACACAGTGATAGTAAAATAATTATACAAACAGTGTGGGAAATATCAAGTGAATAAATTTAATATAAGTAGGTGGTGACAAGCTATGAAAATAGCATAATATGATAAAATGTGAAGTGTTAATATATAAAGAAACCTTCTAGTAAGGGAAAAGTGCAGTGAGTGTACAGTATAAAATACTTAAGAAGCAGACTGTAACAGTATAGCTAAACAGCCTTTGAATAGAACTTTCTGTTATCACATAAGAATGAACTAATTGTACCATTAGTAATTTCAATAATAGTAAGTAAGAATGACTATAAAATAAGATGGAAATTAAGTTATTAGAGTGGAAAATAAGAAAGGCAGACACTGTATTTTAGTGAAGGAATTAGTAAGTGAGATATATGGTGTAAGTTACTGTTTAAAATTAGTATTATAAGAGTTTCGTTATTGTTTTAAAAGAAACCATAGAATTTATTAACTTATAAAATAAGCAAGATAGAAATACGAAAACCAAAAACAGTTAGAAGTTGAATTTCAGGTTTGAGCATGGTAAGAAAATGTATGTGTTTATAATAAGAGGTGTGGTTAGAAGCACCAATGTTTTATTATCTGTTTCTATAAAAAATTGTTTAATGTACCAATATATAAAGCTAATGAGTTATAAAGAATGTTAAATAGTAGTATGGGGAAGTCTAGGCTCTAGGCCTAACATTTAGTGAAGGAACTTTGTAAGTTTAAAAAAGAAAACAATAACCCAGTATCAATCAGAGTATATCAAATGTTTAAGCAGTTAAGTAAGTGTATCTAATACAAAAATATATAAATAATATCCAGTTTAAAAATAACTACATAAGAAATACAAATAAGAAAATAAGGAAAATGTTATTAACTATTCAAAAGAAATCATGAGGAATATAAAAATAATCCTTAACAAAAAAGAAGAACAATGGTGTTCATATAATTGATGTTACTACTAATATAAGAAAGAAATCATAATTTGAAGATATTTTATAAATTTAAACCAAAATAAAACCTTAGAATATAACAATGTCATAAGATATTGACCAATGAGAAATAGCATATTTCGATAGGTAACCATAGCAACTGACGCTTATTACATAAAATACCGTTGGAATTCTAATTAATTCATTATTGACTAATGCGGAGGGCGGATGTATGAAGCTCTCGATCTAAAATTAACTTTAAAAACTTTAAAATTTAATAAATTTTGAAAGAGAAGTATAGGAGAAGCTTTCCAAACTACAACTGATGAGATGAACGACTATTAAAATAATTAAACCATAAAAATCATGGCAAAAAATACGAATACTTCAAATTAACGCAATAGACGACCTATCCAGAAGGAAGAAGTGGATTTACCTAACTCAACCTGAGGACATCGAACATCTACGAGAACTGATGGAAGCCTAACTTCGAATTGGAACCATTTGAACGGGTATTTCGGACAATCCAAAGAAGAGAGGACTACTAGAAGTTTCCTGAAGAAGAAGACGATCATCGGAGAAGCCACGTCAAGAAATCGATGAGTATAAAATAACAACTTCACTTCAAAATAAATTTCCAATTATCCATAATAACGAACTAAATATATTTTCACTTCACTGATCACAAATTTGACTCAATAACTGAATTTAATCAATACATCACTCTTAATAAACTTAATTAATCAATAAACTTTGATATTAAATTATAATAATTTTCAAAAAACATAACGTGCTGACAAGAATTTAACCAAACCTATTCTGATTCTCATTGCCAATAACTTACTTTGTATGTTTTAGTATATCAACTATTGTGTATTTAGTTTTAAGGAATGTTCTAATTTTGTGCATTTTGTAGCCGATAATCCAACTTCTGTAGTCAAAAAGGACTTATTCCCTGAGACAAACCATATTAATTGTAAACATAATATGTACGCCATGGCGTTTTTCTTATGTACGACTGAGCGATGCCAACCGAGCAATTTGTAAACGCCGGTATCAACACAAATATATGTATTATTCATTAACTGTAATTGAACAGGTAACATAAAGAAGGGTTCAATAAATTGTAATATTCCTCAACTGCTGTATGTTTGATTCTTCTAAAACAAGGTAATATAAAGAAATATTAAACACCAAAACACCAACATACTACAGTTAGCGAATTCGACACTGCAAGATAGCGTGAGCCAATCAGGTGGCGAGGCGGTAAGATTTGAATTGAACGACGAGAGATACGGTTAGCCAGTAAGTATTGAGAAAAGGCATAACACGGCTCGCTACACACAATTAGTTTTCACAGAGGTATTTAACAAATTAATACGCAATAATCTACCCACAATTACACAGTTATATTACGAAATAAGGCGAATACAATGAGTGACATAAAATCGCTCGTCACACACATAAACGTCTGTTACAAAGACGATTACCAAGGGTGACATATATATAAAGATTCTAACACCACATAAAAGCCTCATTACAAAGTGACTATCCCAACAATGGGGCTTTTCGTATCTATACAACGACGCAAACAAAGGGTGATATTCCTAACACCGTAAAACGTCTGATTACAAAGTGGCGCGCCAACTAGTAGGGCTAGAATAATCAAAAAATTATACCATTAAACCCAATAGATTCTAGCGGCGGCTGCAGAAAACCGGAACAGGCAAGGCACAACACACAATGAAGAATCGGGATAAGATAATGGGAGTTAAATATAAAAGGATGGAAGTTATGGAGGAAGAAATAGTAAATAATAATGAAACGCAGATAGAAGAAAAACAAACGAAAATTCCAGAACCAGAAAAACGATTCAGCTATGCGGAATGGATGACAGCACTATTTAAAAAATTCAGTAAAGAGACGGAGTACATCGAGAAGAACACCACTGACCATGAACGAGCACAAATGAGTCGCGCGAATGCAATGGGAACGCCAAATGACCAAATGTGATTGGAAGGAATTTATGATGAAATGTGGAAGCTGGAAACCAAATGCAGTAGAGAAGAGACTATCGGAACAGCCCACGAAAAAGGCGATAACAAGGTGGAAAGAATGACTGAAGAAGATTGGGAGAGATGGTACAATAATGAAAAACAAATGAAAAACGAAAGAACGGGAGTATACGCACAGGTGACAGAGGAATATACGCAGGAGGAGTACGAACAATGGAGACAACTAATAAGACAACCAGAAAAACCAATACAAACGGAAAATGCAGAACTAAGAGCATGGATAAGGGTTATGTTTGAACTATCCAGAGAAGATATGTGTAATTGGAGGAAGGAACATAATCGAATAAAAGGGTTCGACGGAATACTAAATAAAGAAAACTTGGAACAATGAAATGTTCAACTACAAAAAGAAATAGTCAAGGACGTGGAAGTGAAGCAACAGAAGAAAACGCCAAAACCCACACAGCAGGAGGACAAAAGCAATAATGAAACATCAGAACAAAAGAAGGATGAAGGCTTCCAGGAATGGATGGAAGGGTTTTTTAAAAAATTCAGTAAGGTAATCAATGATTATGATAAGAAAATGAGTGATAACAAGTGACAACAAATGAGACAATTGGTAGAAGTTTCCAAGAAATTAAATGAAACACTAGACAACATTTCTGAAGGTATTAATGAGGAGACAAAATTAAAGGAAGACAAAAGGATACTATTATCTGAAAATAAAAATAACAAAAACAAAGAGAATATCCAAACTATTGAAATGAAGAAAGTAAGACAGATTCATCAAAGAAAACTAATATATACCAGAGAAGAATTGGAGATGATGAAGAATGGACTACTTGAGATGTTTAATGTACCAATTAACGACCAGAATGAAATAATGAATTTTAAAAATAACAGAAGTAACTTACTAGAAACTTTAGAAAGGAATCACTACAAAACAGTGTGTAACAGAATAAGAAGGAGAAGACACTTAATAGACATGCATAATCCAATATCAACGATATATGATGGAATTAGCATTGACCTATTCGTTGTATAAACAAAATAATGAAATGATTGAGATAGGAATGGAAACAAGTGAAAATTTTACGACAGAAACATTTAAATACAAGATAGTAGCAAGAAAGTGGACAAGAACAGAAGTCGTTCTGAACACGACAGCAATCCAAACAACAGGGGTAACTCATGTAATCATAGACCATGGCTAAACCAAGTGCGGAGGAACACTGAGAAATGGGACTGATTTTAGATAGACCGACCATGCAAGCAAATGGAGAAGAAAGAAAAAAAAAATTATCCAAATTCAAAAATCAAACTAAGTACAACTTGCAAATAAATATTTGATCAATTAATAAATGAATGAAAAAAGAATTTAGAAGAAACATTATCTAAATTCAAAACAAAAGTAAGTACAACTTACAACCAAGTGTGTGAATCAAAATGTGTGAAACAATGTAATTTTGAAAAAAAAATATATAACGAAGCACCATAAAAAACTGACATAAAATAATAAAATATAAAACAAATAATGATGACGTTACATAAAATCATTAACTAACCCTATTACAAAAGGGAATAACAAAGAATTAACGTTTCACAAAAAGAAAAGAAAACAATCAAATAAAAAATGACAATGACATATTAAATGGACAATCAACGATGAAAAATATAAGTAAACCAGAAACCAGCTACAATGTTAATATTGATTATAAATGAGAAAGAAAGTGATAACCAATAAAATAACTATCCTATGAAGTAAATTGATGAACAATGCAAAATATCTATTAAACATCGCCATAAGCATAGAAAAGGAATCCAAATAAATCACTGAGAAGAAAAGGTCATGAGATGTATAAAAGAGAGAATAATTAATCCCAAGAGTGTTTTATTGTATTGATATTATATGAGTCGAAAATAGACGACTATTATTATTAATATTATTATATGATGATTTTATGTTGAGATACGTCCAACAATTATTTTATGTTATTGAGCAGATAGGCATGACCTCTGAACTCAAAATGTGTATAAATGGATAGCAGAGTAATAGAGCCACACCTGCCCTCTGGCTAGTACCAATTTCTATGAATAGGAGAGAAGAAAATTTTAGGGAGATAGAACATACAAGGGATAACACTCGTAATGAAAGAGAAAGAAGGAGAACAATACCATGTACCGTATCATGAACCATGACTGAATAAAAATAAATAAAGAAGAAAGTAGCGATTGAATAATTCCATAATAATAACAACCTGATTAAAAAGAACTATATTGATAATTTCAGAAAAAATAATCTTTATTTTCAAAATAATCAATTTTGGTGGCGATGCATTATATAACATGACATAAGATAGTGAAAATACACTAATGATTAACAAACGAAAAAAAGCTGAAGGTAGGAAGAAATGTCAAAAAACTTACAACTCAAAGATTAATGACCAAATTACGAAATGACAATTGACTAAGGAACTGACGATGACTTAACCCAATAGATTGGAGAAAAAACAAGAAAAGAGAATGGAACAAGAAAGAAGGAACAAGAAACCAAATGTAACCAAGAATATAACAACAACAATTGTAATCCCCAAAATATGACTAAAATGTGTATGTAAAACAATGCACTAAAACAGTTAGGGCATAAATAAGATGTAACCATGTAAACAATAGAAAGTAAGATAGAGATATTATGTATATTATATGAAAGAAGAAGAAACATGTACTTATAAATATAAGGTAGGAAACTAAAAATAACAATACCCAATTAATAATGATAAACATAGTCAAAGCGAGTAAAAAATACTTTGAGCCAAATAAAGGCAATAATTAATAACAAAAAGTGATCAATGTGAATTGAAAATAAAATGATTATTAATGACCAATAACCACACAGTGATAGTAAAATAATTATACAAACAGTGTGGGAAATATCAAGTGAATAAATTTAATATAAGTAGGTGGTGACAAGCTATGAAAATAGCATAATATGATAAAATGTGAAGTGTTAATAAATAAAGCAACCTTCTAGTAAGGGAAAAGTGCAGTGAGTGTACAGTATAAAATACTTAAGAAGCAGACTGTAACAGTATAGCTAAACAGCCTTTGAATAGAACTTTCTGTTATCACATAAGAATGAACTAATTGTACCATTAGTAATTTCAATAATAGTAAGTAAGAATGACTATAAAATAAGATGGAAATTAAGTTATTAGAGTGGAAAATAAGAAAGACAGACACTGTATTTTAGTGAAGGAATTAGTAAGTGAGATATATGGTGTAAGTTACTGTTTAAAATTAGTATTATAAGAGTTTCGTTATTGTTTTAAAAGAAACCATAGAATTTATTAACTTATAAAATAAGCAAGATAGAAATACGAAAACCAAAAACAGTTAGAAGTTGAATTTCAGGTTTGAGCATGGTAAGAAAATGTATGTGTTTATAATAAAAGGTGTGGTTAGAAGCACCAATGTTTTATTATCTGTTTCTATAAAAAATTGTTTAATGTACCAATATATAAAGCTAATGAGTTATAAAGAATGTTAAATAGTAGTATGGGGAAGTCTAGGCTCTAGGCCTAACATTTAGTGAAGGAACTTTGTAAGTTTAAAAAAGAAAACAATAACCCAGTATCGATCAGAGTATATCAAATGTTTAAGCAGTTAAGTAAGTGTATCTAATACAAAAATATATAAATAATATCCAGTTTAAAAATAACTACATAAGAAATACAAATAAGAAAATAAGGAAAATGTTATTAACTATTCAAAAGTAATCATGAGGAATATAAAAATAATCCTTAACAAAAAAGAAGAACAATGGTGTTCATATAATTGATGTTACTACTAATATAAGAAAGAAATCATAATTTGAAGGTATTTTATAAATTTAAACCAAAATAAAACCTTAGAATATAACAATGTCATAAGATATTGACCAATGAGAAATAGCATATTTCGATAGGTAACCATAGCAACTGACGCTTATTACATAAAATACCGTTGGAATTCTAATTAATTCATTATTGACTAATGCGGAGGGCGGATGTATGAAGCTCTCGATCTAAAATTAACTTTAAAAACTTTAAAATTTAATAAATTTTGAAAGAGAAGTATAGGAGAAGCTTTCCAAACTACAACTGATGAGATGAACGACTATTAAAATAATTAAACCATAAAAATCATGGCAAAAAATACGAATACTTCAAATTAACGCAATAGACGACCTATCCAGAAGGAAGAAGTGGATTTACCTAACTCAACCTGAGGACATCGAACATCTACGAGAACTGATGGAAGCCTAACTTCGAATTGGAACCATTTGAACGGGTATTTCGGACAATCCAAAGAAGAGAGGACTACTAGAAGTTTCCTGAAGAAGAAGACGATCATCGGAGAAGCCACGTCAAGAAATCGATGAGTATAAAATAACAACTTCACTTCAAAATAAATTTCCAATTATCCATAATAACGAACTAAATATATTTTCACTTCACTGATCACAAATTTGACTCAATAACTGAATTTAATCAATACATCACTCTTAATAAACTTAATTAATCAATAAACTTTGATATTAAATTGTAATAATTTTCAAAAAACATAACGTGCTGACAAGAATTTAACCAAACCTATTCTGATTCTTATTGCCAATAACTTACTTTGTATGTTTTAGTATATCAACTATTGTGTATTTAGTTTTAAGGAATGTTCTAATTTTGTGCATTTTGTAGCCGATAATCCAACTTCTGTAGTCAAAAAGGACTTATTCCCTGAGACAAACCATATTAATTGTAAACATAATATGTACGCCATGGCGTTTTTCTTATGTACGACTGAGCGATGCCAACCGAGTAATTTGTAAACGCCGGTATCAACACAAATATATGTATTATTCATTAACTGTAATTGAACAGGTAACATAAAGAAGGGTTCAATAAATTGTAATATTCCTCAACTGCTGTATGTTTGATTCTTCTAAAACAAGGTAATATAAAGAAATATTAAACACCAAAACACCAACATACTACAGTTAGCGAATTCGACACTGCAAGATAGCGTGAGCCAATCAGGTGGCGAGGCGGTAAGATTTGAATTGAACGACGAGAGATACGGTTAGCCAGTAAGTATTGAGAAAAGGCATAACACGGCTCACTACACACGATTAGTTTTCACAGAGGTATTTAACAAATTAATACGCAATAATCTACCAACAATTACACAGTTATATTACGAAATAAGGCGAATACAATGAGTGACATAAAATCGCTCGTCACACACATAAACGTCTGTTACAAAGACGATTACCAAGGGTGACATATATATAAAGATTCTAACACCACATAAAAGCCTCATTACAAAGTGACTATCCCAACAATGGGGCTTTTCGTATCTATACAACGACGCAAACAAAGGGTGATATTCCTAACACCGTAAAACGTCTGATTACAAAGTGGCGCGCCAACTAGTAGGGCTAGAATAATCAAAAAATTATACCATTAAACCCAATAGATTCTAGCGGCGGCTGCAGAAAACCGGAACAGGCAAGGCACAACACACAATGAAGAATCGGGATAAGATAATGGGAGTTAAATATAAAAGGATGGAAGTTATGGAGGAAGAAATAGTAAATAATAATGAAACGCAGATAGAAGAAAAACAAACGAAAATTCCAGAACCAGAAAAACGATTCAGCTATGCGGAATGGATGACAGCACTATTTAAAAAATTCAGTAAAGAGACGGAGTACATCGAGAAGAACACCACTGACCATGAACGAGCACAAATGACTCGCGCGAATGCAATGGGAACGCCAAATGACCAAATGTGATTGGAAGGAATTTATGATGAAATGTGGAAGCTGGAAACCAAATGCAGTAGAGAAGAGACTATCGGAACAGCCCACGAAAAAGGCGATAACAAGGTGGAAAGAATGACTGAAGAAGATTGGGAGAGATGGTACAATAATGAAAAACAAATGAAAAACGAAAGAACGGGAGTATACGCACAGGTGACAGAGGAATATACGCAGGAGGAGTACGAACAATGGAGACAACTAATAAGACAACCAGAAAAACCAATACAAACGGAAAATGCAGAACTAAGAGCATGGATAAGGGTTATGTTTGAACTATCCAGAGAAGATATGTGTAATTGGAGGAAGGAACATAATCGAATAAAAGGGTTCGACGGAATACTAAATAAAGAAAACTTGGAACAATGAAATGTTCAACTACAAAAAGAAATAGTCAAGGACGTGGAAGTGAAGCAACAGAAGAAAACGCCAAAACCCACACAGCAGGAGGACAAAAGCAATAATGAAACATCAGAACAAAAGAAGGATGAAGGCTTCCAGGAATGGATGGAAGGGTTTTTTAAAAAATTCAGTAAGGTAATCAATGATTATGATAAGAAAATGAGTGATAACAAGTGACAACAAATGAGACAATTGGTAGAAGTTTCCAAGAAATTAAATGAAACACTAGACAACATTTCTGAAGGTATTAATGAGGAGACAAAATTAAAGGAAGACAAAAGGATACTATTATCTGAAAATAAAAATAACAAAAACAAAGAGAATATCCAAACTATTGAAATGAAGAAAGTAAGACAGATTCATCAAAGAAAACTAATATATACCAGAGAAGAATTGGAGATGATGAAGAATGGACTACTTGAGATGTTTAATGTACCAATTAACGACCAGAATGAAATAATGAATTTTAAAAATAACAGAAGTAACTTACTAGAAACTTTAGAAAGGAATCACTACAAAACAGTGTGTAACAGAATAAGAAGGAGAAGACACTTAATAGACATGCATAATCCAATATCAACGATATATGATGGAATTAGCATTGACCTATTCGTTGTATAAACAAAATAATGAAATGATTGAGATAGGAATGGAAACAAGTGAAAATTTTACGACAGAAACATTTAAATACAAGATAGTAGCAAGAAAGTGGACAAGAACAGAAGTCGTTCTGAACACGACAGCAATCCAAACAACAGGGGTAACTCATGTAATCATAGACCATGGCTAAACCAAGTGCGGAGGAACACTGAGAAATGGGACTGATTTTAGATAGACCGACCATGCAAGCAAATGGAGAAGAAAGAAAAAAAAAATTATCCAAATTCAAAAATCAAACTAAGTACAACTTGCAAATAAATATTTGATCAATTAATAAATGAATGAAAAAAGAATTTAGAAGAAACATTATCTAAATTCAAAACAAAAGTAAGTACAACTTACAACCAAGTGTGTGAATCAAAATGTGTGAAACAATGTAATTTTGAAAAAAAAATATATAACGAAGCACCATAAAAAACTGACATAAAATAATAAAATATAAAACAAATAATGATGACGTTACATAAAATCATTAACTAACCCTATTACAAAAGGGAATAACAAAGAATTAACGTTTCACAAAAAGAAAAGAAAACAATCAAATAAAAAATGACAATGACATATTAAATGGACAATCAACGATGAAAAATATAAGTAAACCAGAAACCAGCTACAATGTTAATATTGATTATAAATGAGAAAGAAAGTGATAACCAATAAAATAACTATCCTATGAAGTAAATTGATGAACAATGCAAAATATCTATTAAACATCGCCATAAGCATAGAAAAGGAATCCAAATAAATCACTGAGAAGAAAAGGTCATGAGATGTATAAAAGAGAGAATAATTAATCCCAAGAGTGTTTTATTGTATTGATATTATATGAGTCGAAAATAGACGACTATTATTATTAATATTATTATATGATGATTTTATGTTGAGATACGTCCAACAATTATTTTATGTTATTGAGCAGATAGGCATGACCTCTGAACTCAAAATGTGTATAAATGGATAGCAGAGTAATAGAGCCACACCTGCCCTCTGGCTAGTACCAATTTCTATGAATAGGAGAGAAGAAAATTTTAGGGAGATAGAACATACAAGGGATAACACTCGTAATGAAAGAGAAAGAAGGAGAACAATACCATGTACCGTATCATGAACCATGACTGAATAAAAATAAATAAAGAAGAAAGTAGCGATTGAATAATTCCATAATAATAACAACCTGATTAAAAAGAACTATATTGATAATTTCAGAAAAAATAATCTTTATTTTCAAAATAATCAATTTTGGTGGCGATGCATTATATAACATGACATAAGATAGTGAAAATACACTAATGATTAACAAACGAAAAAAAGCTGAAGGTAGGAAGAAATGTCAAAAAACTTACAACTCAAAGATTAATGACCAAATACGAAATGACAATTGACTAAGGAACTGACGATGACTTAACCCAATAGATTGGAGAAAAAACAAGAAAAGAGAATGGAACAAGAAAGAAGGAACAAGAAACCAAATGTAACCAAGAATATAACAACAACAATTGTAATCCCCAAAATATGACTAAAATGTGTATGTAAAACAATGCACTAAAACAGTTAGGGCATAAATAAGATGTAACCATGTAAACAATAGAAAGTAAGATAGAGATATTATGTATATTATATGAAAGAAGAAGAAACATGTACTTATAAATATAAGGTAGGAAACTAAAAATAACAATACCCAATTAATAATGATAAACATAGTCAAAGCGAGTAAAAAATACTTTGAGCCAAATAAAGGCAATAATTAATAACAAAAAGTGATCAATGTGAATTGAAAATAAAATGATTATTAATGACCAATAACCACACAGTGATAGTAAAATAATTATACAAACAGTGTGGGAAATATCAAGTGAATAAATTTAATATAAGTAGGTGGTGACAAGCTATGAAAATAGCATAATATGATAAAATGTGAAGTGTTAATAAATAAAGCAACCTTCTAGTAAGGGAAAAGTGCAGTGAGTGTACAGTATAAAATACTTAAGAAGCAGACTGTAACAGTATAGCTAAACAGCCTTTGAATAGAACTTTCTGTTATCACATAAGAATGAACTAATTGTACCATTAGTAATTTCAATAATAGTAAGTAAGAATGACTATAAAATAAGATGGAAATTAAGTTATTAGAGTGGAAAATAAGAAAGACAGACACTGTATTTTAGTGAAGGAATTAGTAAGTGAGATATATGGTGTAAGTTACTGTTTAAAATTAGTATTATAAGAGTTTCGTTATTGTTTTAAAAGAAACCATAGAATTTATTAACTTATAAAATAAGCAAGATAGAAATACGAAAACCAAAAACAGTTAGAAGTTGAATTTCAGGTTTGAGCATGGTAAGAAAATGTATGTGTTTATAATAAAAGGTGTGGTTAGAAGCACCAATGTTTTATTATCTGTTTCTATAAAAAATTGTTTAATGTACCAATATATAAAGCTAATGAGTTATAAAGAATGTTAAATAGTAGTATGGGGAAGTCTAGGCTCTAGGCCTAACATTTAGTGAAGGAACTTTGTAAGTTTAAAAAAGAAAACAATAACCCAGTATCGATCAGAGTATATCAAATGTTTAAGCAGTTAAGTAAGTGTATCTAATACAAAAATATATAAATAATATCCAGTTTAAAAATAACTACATAAGAAATACAAATAAGAAAATAAGGAAAATGTTATTAACTATTCAAAAGTAATCATGAGGAATATAAAAATAATCCTTAACAAAAAAGAAGAACAATGGTGTTCATATAATTGATGTTACTACTAATATAAGAAAGAAATCATAATTTGAAGGTATTTTATAAATTTAAACCAAAATAAAACCTTAGAATATAACAATGTCATAAGATATTGACCAATGAGAAATAGCATATTTCGATAGGTAACCATAGCAACTGACGCTTATTACATAAAATACCGTTGGAATTCTAATTAATTCATTATTGACTAATGCGGAGGGCGGATGTATGAAGCTCTCGATCTAAAATTAACTTTAAAAACTTTAAAATTTAATAAATTTTGAAAGAGAAGTATAGGAGAAGCTTTCCAAACTACAACTGATGAGATGAACGACTATTAAAATAATTAAACCATAAAAATCATGGCAAAAAATACGAATACTTCAAATTAACGCAATAGACGACCTATCCAGAAGGAAGAAGTGGATTTACCTAACTCAACCTGAGGACATCGAACATCTACGAGAACTGATGGAAGCCTAACTTCGAATTGGAACCATTTGAACGGGTATTTCGGACAATCCAAAGAAGAGAGGACTACTAGAAGTTTCCTGAAGAAGAAGACGATCATCGGAGAAGCCACGTCAAGAAATCGATGAGTATAAAATAACAACTTCACTTCAAAATAAATTTCCAATTATCCATAATAACGAACTAAATATATTTTCACTTCACTGATCACAAATTTGACTCAATAACTGAATTTAATCAATACATCACTCTTAATAAACTTAATTAATCAATAAACTTTGATATTAAATTGTAATAATTTTCAAAAAACATAACGTGCTGACAAGAATTTAACCAAACCTATTCTGATTCTTATTGCCAATAACTTACTTTGTATGTTTTAGTATATCAACTATTGTGTATTTAGTTTTAAGGAATGTTCTAATTTTGTGCATTTTGTAGCCGATAATCCAACTTCTGTAGTCAAAAAGGACTTATTCCCTGAGACAAACCATATTAATTGTAAACATAATATGTACGCCATGGCGTTTTTCTTATGTACGACTGAGCGATGCCAACCGAGTAATTTGTAAACGCCGGTATCAACACAAATATATGTATTATTCATTAACTGTAATTGAACAGGTAACATAAAGAAGGGTTCAATAAATTGTAATATTCCTCAACTGCTGTATGTTTGATTCTTCTAAAACAAGGTAATATAAAGAAATATTAAACACCAAAACACCAACATACTACAGTTAGCGAATTCGACACTGCAAGATAGCGTGAGCCAATCAGGTGGCGAGGCGGTAAGATTTGAATTGAACGACGAGAGATACGGTTAGCCAGTAAGTATTGAGAAAAGGCATAACACGGCTCACTACACACGATTAGTTTTCACAGAGGTATTTAACAAATTAATACGCAATAATCTACCAACAATTACACAGTTATATTACGAAATAAGGCGAATACAATGAGTGACATAAAATCGCTCGTCACACACATAAACGTCTGTTACAAAGACGATTACCAAGGGTGACATATATATAAAGATTCTAACACCACATAAAAGCCTCATTACAAAGTGACTATCCCAACAATGGGGCTTTTCGTATCTATACAACGACGCAAACAAAGGGTGATATTCCTAACACCGTAAAACGTCTGATTACAAAGTGGCGCGCCAACTAGTAGGGCTAGAATAATCAAAAAATTATACCATTAAACCCAATAGATTCTAGCGGCGGCTGCAGAAAACCGGAACAGGCAAGGCACAACACACAATGAAGAATCGGGATAAGATAATGGGAGTTAAATATAAAAGGATGGAAGTTATGGAGGAAGAAATAGTAAATAATAATGAAACGCAGATAGAAGAAAAACAAACGAAAATTCCAGAACCAGAAAAACGATTCAGCTATGCGGAATGGATGACAGCACTATTTAAAAAATTCAGTAAAGAGATGGAGTACATCGAGAAGAACACCACTGACCATGAACGAGCACAAATGAGTCGCGCGAATGCAATGGGAACGCCAAATGACCAAATGTGATTGGAAGGAATTTATGATGAAATGTGGAAGCTGGAAACCAAATGCAGTAGAGAAGAGACTATCGGAACAGCCCACGAAAAAGGCGATAACAAGGTGGAAAGAATGACTGAAGAAGATTGGGAGAGATGGTACAATAATGAAAAACAAATGAAAAACGAAAGAACGGGAGTATACGCACAGGTGACAGAGGAATATACGCAGGAGGAGTACGAACAATGGAGACAACTAATAAGACAACCAGAAAAACAGACAAACGGAAAATGCAGAACTAAGAGCATGGATAAGGGTTATGTTTGAACTATCCAGAGAAGATATGTGTAATTGGAGGAAGGAACATAATCGAATAAAAGGGTTCGACGGAATACTAAATAAAGAAAACTTGGAACAATGAAATGTTCAACTACAAAAAGAAATAGTCAAGGACGTGGAAGTGAAGCAACAGAAGAAAACGCCAAAACCCACACAGCAGGAGGACAAAAGCAATAATGAAACATCAGAACAAAAGAAGGATGAAGGCTTCCAGGAATGGATGGAAGGGTTTTTTAAAAAATTCAGTAAGGTAATCAATGATTATGATAAGAAAATGAGTGATAACAAGTGACAACAAATGAGACAATTGGTAGAAGTTTCCAAGAAATTAAATGAAACACTAGACAACATTTCTGAAGGTATTAATGAGGAGACAAAATTAAAGGAAGACAAAAGGATACTATTATCTGAAAATAAAAATAACAAAAACAAAGAGAATATCCAAACTATTGAAATGAAGAAAGTAAGACAGATTCATCAAAGAAAACTAATATATACCAGAGAAGAATTGGAGATGATGAAGAATGGACTACTTGAGATGTTTAATGTACCAATTAACGACCAGAATGAAATAATGAATTTTAAAAATAACAGAAGTAACTTACTAGAAACTTTAGAAAGGAATCACTACAAAACAGTGTGTAACAGAATAAGAAGGAGAAGACACTTAATAGACATGCATAATCCAATATCAACGATATATGATGGAATTAGCATTGACCTATTCGTTGTATAAACAAAATAATGAAATGATTGAGATAGGAATGGAAACAAGTGAAAATTTTACGACAGAAACATTTAAATACAAGATAGTAGCAAGAAAGTGGACAAGAACAGAAGTCGTTCTGAACACGACAGCAATCCAAACAACAGGGGTAACTCATGTAATCATAGACCATGGCTAAACCAAGTGCGGAGGAACACTGAGAAATGGGACTGATTTTAGATAGACCGACCATGCAAGCAAATGGAGAAGAAAGAAAAAAAAAATTATCCAAATTCAAAAATCAAACTAAGTACAACTTGCAAATAAATATTTGATCAATTAATAAATGAATGAAAAAAGAATTTAGAAGAAACATTATCTAAATTCAAAACAAAAGTAAGTACAACTTACAACCAAGTGTGTGAATCAAAATGTGTGAAACAATGTAATTTTGAAAAAAAAATATATAACGAAGCACCATAAAAAACTGACATAAAATAATAAAATATAAAACAAATAATGATGACGTTACATAAAATCATTAACTAACCCTATTACAAAAGGGAATAACAAAGAATTAACGTTTCACAAAAAGAAAAGAAAACAATCAAATAAAAAATGACAATGACATATTAAATGGACAATCAACGATGAAAAATATAAGTAAACCAGAAACCAGCTACAATGTTAATATTGATTATAAATGAGAAAGAAAGTGATAACCAATAAAATAACTATCCTATGAAGTAAATTGATGAACAATGCAAAATATCTATTAAACATCGCCATAAGCATAGAAAAGGAATCCAAATAAATCACTGAGAAGAAAAGGTCATGAGATGTATAAAAGAGAGAATAATTAATCCCAAGAGTGTTTTATTGTATTGATATTATATGAGTCGAAAATAGACGACTATTATTATTAATATTATTATATGATGATTTTATGTTGAGATACGTCCAACAATTATTTTATGTTATTGAGCAGATAGGCATGACCTCTGAACTCAAAATGTGTATAAATGGATAGCAGAGTAATAGAGCCACACCTGCCCTCTGGCTAGTACCAATTTCTATGAATAGGAGAGAAGAAAATTTTAGGGAGATAGAACATACAAGGGATAACACTCGTAATGAAAGAGAAAGAAGGAGAACAATACCATGTACCGTATCATGAACCATGACTGAATAAAAATAAATAAAGAAGAAAGTAGCGATTGAATAATTCCATAATAATAACAACCTGATTAAAAAGAACTATATTGATAATTTCAGAAAAAATAATCTTTATTTTCAAAATAATCAATTTTGGTGGCGATGCATTATATAACATGACATAAGATAGTGAAAATACACTAATGATTAACAAACGAAAAAAAGCTGAAGGTAGGAAGAAATGTCAAAAAACTTACAACTCAAAGATTAATGACCAAATACGAAATGACAATTGACTAAGGAACTGACGATGACTTAACCCAATAGATTGGAGAAAAAACAAGAAAAGAGAATGGAACAAGAAAGAAGGAACAAGAAACCAAATGTAACCAAGAATATAACAACAACAATTGTAATCCCCAAAATATGACTAAAATGTGTATGTAAAACAATGCACTAAAACAGTTAGGGCATAAATAAGATGTAACCATGTAAACAATAGAAAGTAAGATAGAGATATTATGTATATTATATGAAAGAAGAAGAAACATGTACTTATAAATATAAGGTAGGAAACTAAAAATAACAATACCCAATTAATAATGATAAACATAGTCAAAGCGAGTAAAAAATACTTTGAGCCAAATAAAGGCAATAATTAATAACAAAAAGTGATCAATGTGAATTGAAAATAAAATGATTATTAATGACCAATAACCACACAGTGATAGTAAAATAATTATACAAACAGTGTGGGAAATATCAAGTGAATAAATTTAATATAAGTAGGTGGTGACAAGCTATGAAAATAGCATAATATGATAAAATGTGAAGTGTTAATAAATAAAGCAACCTTCTAGTAAGGGAAAAGTGCAGTGAGTGTACAGTATAAAATACTTAAGAAGCAGACTGTAACAGTATAGCTAAACAGCCTTTGAATAGAACTTTCTGTTATCACATAAGAATGAACTAATTGTACCATTAGTAATTTCAATAATAGTAAGTAAGAATGACTATAAAATAAGATGGAAATTAAGTTATTAGAGTGGAAAATAAGAAAGACAGACACTGTATTTTAGTGAAGGAATTAGTAAGTGAGATATATGGTGTAAGTTACTGTTTAAAATTAGTATTATAAGAGTTTCGTTATTGTTTTAAAAGAAACCATAGAATTTATTAACTTATAAAATAAGCAAGATAGAAATACGAAAACCAAAAACAGTTAGAAGTTGAATTTCAGGTTTGAGCATGGTAAGAAAATGTATGTGTTTATAATAAAAGGTGTGGTTAGAAGCACCAATGTTTTATTATCTGTTTCTATAAAAAATTGTTTAATGTACCAATATATAAAGCTAATGAGTTATAAAGAATGTTAAATAGTAGTATGGGGAAGTCTAGGCTCTAGGCCTAACATTTAGTGAAGGAACTTTGTAAGTTTAAAAAAGAAAACAATAACCCAGTATCAATCAGAGTATATCAAATGTTTAAGCAGTTAAGTAAGTGTATCTAATACAAAAATATATAAATAATATCCAGTTTAAAAATAACTACATAAGAAATACAAATAAGAAAATAAGGAAAATGTTATTAACTATTCAAAAGTAATCATGAGGAATATAAAAATAATCCTTAACAAAAAAGAAGAACAATGGTGTTCATATAATTGATGTTACTACTAATATAAGAAAGAAATCATAATTTGAAGATATTTTATAAATTTAAACCAAAATAAAACCTTAGAATATAACAATGTCATAAGATATTGACCAATGAGAAATAGCATATTTCGATAGGTAACCATAGCAACTGACGCTTATTACATAAAATACCGTTGGAATTCTAATTAATTCATTATTGACTAATGCGGAGGGCGGATGTATGAAGCTCTCGATCTAAAATTAACTTTAAAAACTTTAAAATTTAATAAATTTTGAAAGAGAAGTATAGGAGAAGCTTTCCAAACTACAACTGATGAGATGAACGACTATTAAAATAATTAAACCATAAAAATCATGGCAAAAAATACGAATACTTCAAATTAACGCAATAGACGACCTATCCAGAAGGAAGAAGTGGATTTACCTAACTCAACCTGAGGACATCGAACATCTACGAGAACTGATGGAAGCCTAACTTCGAATTGGAACCATTTGAACGGGTATTTCGGACAATCCAAAGAAGAGAGGACTACTAGAAGTTTCCTGAAGAAGAAGACGATCATCGGAGAAGCCACGTCAAGAAATCGATGAGTATAAAATAACAACTTCACTTCAAAATAAATTTCCAATTATCCATAATAACGAACTAAATATATTTTCACTTCACTGATCACAAATTTGACTCAATAACTGAATTTAATCAATACATCACTCTTAATAAACTTAATTAATCAATAAACTTTGATATTAAATTGTAATAATTTTCAAAAAACATAACGTGCTGACAAGAATTTAACCAAACCTATTCTGATTCTTATTGCCAATAACTTACTTTGTATGTTTTAGTATATCAACTATTGTGTATTTAGTTTTAAGGAATGTTCTAATTTTGTGCATTTTGTAGCCGATAATCCAACTTCTGTAGTCAAAAAGGACTTATTCCCTGAGACAAACCATATTAATTGTAAACATAATATGTACGCCATGGCGTTTTTCTTATGTACGACTGAGCGATGCCAACCGAGTAATTTGTAAACGCCGGTATCAACACAAATATATGTATTATTCATTAACTGTAATTGAACAGGTAACATAAAGAAGGGTTCAATAAATTGTAATATTCCTCAACTGCTGTATGTTTGATTCTTCTAAAACAAGGTAATATAAAGAAATATTAAACACCAAAACACCAACATACTACAGTTAGCGAATTCGACACTGCAAGATAGCGTGAGCCAATCAGGTGGCGAGGCGGTAAGATTTGAATTGAACGACGAGAGATACGGTTAGCCAGTAAGTATTGAGAAAAGGCGTAACCCGGATCGCTACACACGATTAGTTTTCACAGAGGTATTTAACAAATTAATACCCAATAATCTACCCACAGTTACACAGTTATATTACTAAATAAGGCGAATACAATGAGTGACATAAAATCGCTCGTCACACACATAAACGTCTGTTACAAAGACGATTACCAAGGGTGACATATATATAAAGATTCTAACACCACATAAAAGCCTTATTACAAAGTGACTATCCCAACAATGGGGCTTTTCGTATCTATACAACGACGCAAACAAAGGGTGATATTCCTAACACCGTAAAACGTCTGATTACAAAGTGGCGCGCCAACTAGTAGGGCTAGAATAATCAAAAAATTATACCATTAAACCCAATAGATTCTAGCGGCGGCTGCAGAAAACCGGAACAGGCAAGGCACAACACACAATGAAGAATCGGGATAAGATAATGGGAGTTAAATATAAAAGGATGGAAGTTATGGAGGAAGAAATAGTAAATAATAATGAAACGCAGATAGAAGAAAAACAAACGAAAATTCCAGAACCAGAAAAACGATTCAGCTATGCGGAATGGATGACAGCACTATTTAAAAAATTCAGTAAAGAGATGGAGTACATCGAGAAGAACACCACTGACCATGAACGAGCACAAATGAGTCGCGCGAATGCAATGGGAACGCCAAATGACCAAATGTGATTGGAAGGAATTTATGATGAAATGTGGAAGCTGGAAACCAAATGCAGTAGAGAAGAGACTATCGGAACAGCCCACGAAAAAGGCGATAACAAGGTGGAAAGAATGACTGAAGAAGATTGGGAGAGATGGTACAATAATGAAAAACAAATGAAAAACGAAAGAACGGGAGTATACGCACAGGTGACAGAGGAATATACGCAGGAGGAGTACGAACAATGGAGACAACTAATAAGACAACCAGAAAAACCAATACAAACGGAAAATGCAGAACTAAGAGCATGGATAAGGGTTATGTTTGAACTATCCAGAGAAGATATGTGTAATTGGAGGAAGGAACATAATCGAATAAAAGGGTTCGACGGAATACTAAATAAAGAAAACTTGGAACAATGAAATGTTCAACTACAAAAAGAAATAGTCAAGGACGTGGAAGTGAAGCAACAGAAGAAAACGCCAAAACCCACACAGCAGGAGGACAAAAGCAATAATGAAACATCAGAACAAAAGAAGGATGAAGGCTTCCAGGAATGGATGGAAGGGTTTTTTAAAAAATTCAGTAAGGTAATCAATGATTATGATAAGAAAATGAGTGATAACAAGTGACAACAAATGAGACAATTGGTAGAAGTTTCCAAGAAATTAAATGAAACACTAGACAACATTTCTGAAGGTATTAATGAGGAGACAAAATTAAAGGAAGACAAAAGGATACTATTATCTGAAAATAAAAATAACAAAAACAAAGAGAATATCCAAACTATGGAAATGAAGAAAGTAAGACAGATTCATCAAAGAAAACTAATATATACCAGAGAAGAATTGGAGATGATGAAGAATGGACTACTTGAGATGTTTAATGTACCAATTAACGACCAGAATGAAATAATGAATTTTAAAAATAACAGAAGTAACTTACTAGAAACTTTAGAAAGGAATCACTACAAAACAGTGTGTAACAGAATAAGAAGGAGAAGACACTTAATAGACATGCATAATCCAATATCAACGATATATGATGGAATTAGCATTGACCTATTCGTTGTATAAACAAAATAATGAAATGATTGAGATAGGAATGGAAACAAGTGAAAATTTTACGACAGAAACATTTAAATACAAGATAGTAGCAAGAAAGTGGACAAGAACAGAAGTCGTTCTGAACACGACAGCAATCCAAACAACAGGGGTAACTCATGTAATCATAGACCATGGCTAAACCAAGTGCGGAGGAACACTGAGAAATGGGACTGATTTTAGATAGACCGACCATGCAAGCAAATGGAGAAGAAAGAAAAAAAAAATTATCCAAATTCAAAAATCAAACTAAGTACAACTTGCAAATAAATATTTGATCAATTAATAAATGAATGAAAAAAGAATTTAGAAGAAACATTATCTAAATTCAAAACAAAAGTAAGTACAACTTACAACCAAGTGTGTGAATCAAAATGTGTGAAACAATGTAATTTTGAAAAAAAAATATATAACGAAGCACCATAAAAAACTGACATAAAATAATAAAATATAAAACAAATAATGATGACGTTACATAAAATCATTAACTAACCCTATTACTAAAGGGAATAACAAAGAATTAACGTTTCACAAAAAGAAAAGAAAACAATCAAATAAAAAATGACAATGACATATTAAATGGACAATCAACGATGAAAAATATAAGTAAACCAGAAACCAGCTACAATGTAATATTGATTATAAATGAGAAAGAAAGTGATAACCAATAAAATAACTATCCTATGAAGTAAATTGATGAACAATGCAAAATATCTATTAAACATCGCCATAAGCATAGAAAAGGAATCCAAATAAATCACTGAGAAGAAAAGGTCATGAGATGTATAAAAGAGAGAATAATTAATCCCAAGAGTGTTTTATTGTATTGATATTATATGAGTCGAAAATAGACGACTATTATTATTAATATTATTATATGATAATTTTATGTTGAGATACGTCCAACAATTATTTTATGTTATTGAGCAGATAGGCATGACCTCTGAACTCAAAATGTGTATAAATGGATAGCAGAGTAATAGAGCCACACCTGCCCTCTGGCTAGTACCAATTTCTATGAATAGGAGAGAAGAAAATTTTAGGGAGATAGAACACACAAGGGATAACACTCGTAATGAAAGAGAAAGAAGGAGAACAATACCATGTACCGTATCATGAACCATGACTGAATAAAAATAAATAAAGAAGAAAGTAGCGATTGAATAATTCCATAATAATAACAACCTGATTAAAAAGAACTATATTGATAATTTCAGAAAAAATAATCTTTATTTTCAAAATAATCAATTTTGGTGGCGATGCATTATATAACATGACATAAGATAGTGAAAATACACTAATGATTAACAAACGAAAAAAAGCTGAAGGTAGGAAGAAATGTCAAAAAACTTACAACTCAAAGATTAATGACCAAATACGAAATGACAATTGACTAAGGAACTGACGATGACTTAACCCAATAGATTGGAGAAAAAACAAGAAAAGAGAATGGAACAAGAAAGAAGGAACAAGAAACCAAATGTAACCAAGAATATAACAACAACAATTGTAATCCCCAAAATATGACTAAAATGTGTATGTAAAACAATGCACTAAAACAGTTAGGGCATAAATAAGATGTAACCATGTAAACAATAGAAAGTAAGATAGAGATATTATGTATATTATATGAAAGAAGAAGAAACATGTACTTATAAATATAAGGTAGGAAACTAAAAATAACAATACCCAATTAATAATGATAAACATAGTCAAAGCGAGTAAAAAATACTTTGAGCCAAATAAAGGCAATAATTAATAACAAAAAGTGATCAATGTGAATTGAAAATAAAATGATTATTAATGACCAATAACCACACAGTGATAGTAAAATAATTATACAAACAGTGTGGGAAATATCAAGTGAATAAATTTAATATAAGTAGGTGGTGACAAGCTATGAAAATAGCATAATATGATAAAATGTGAAGTGTTAATAAATAAAGCAACCTTCTAGTAAGGGAAAAGTGCAGTGAGTGTACAGTATAAAATACTTAAGAAGCAGACTGTAACAGTATAGCTAAACAGCCTTTGAATAGAACTTTCTGTTATCACATAAGAATGAACTAATTGTACCATTAGTAATTTCAATAATAGTAAGTAAGAATGACTATAAAATAAGATGGAAATTAAGTTATTAGAGTGGAAAATAAGAAAGACAGACACTGTATTTTAGTGAAGGAATTAGTAAGTGAGATATATGGTGTAAGTTACTGTTTAAAATTAGTATTATAAGAGTTTCGTTATTGTTTTAAAAGAAACCATAGAATTTATTAACTTATAAAATAAGCAAGATAGAAATACGAAAACCAAAAACAGTTAGAAGTTGAATTTCAGGTTTGAGCATGGTAAGAAAATGTATGTGTTTATAATAAAAGGTGTGGTTAGAAGCACCAATGTTTTATTATCTGTTTCTATAAAAAATTGTTTAATGTACCAATATATAAAGCTAATGAGTTATAAAGAATGTTAAATAGTAGTATGGGGAAGTCTAGGCTCTAGGCCTAACATTTAGTGAAGGAACTTTGTAAGTTTAAAAAAGAAAACAATAACCCAGTATCAATCAGAGTATATCAAATGTTTAAGCAGTTAAGTAAGTGTATCTAATACAAAAATATATAAATAATATCCAGTTTAAAAATAACTACATAAGAAATACAAATAAGAAAATAAGGAAAATGTTATTAACTATTCAAAAGTAATCATGAGGAATATAAAAATAATCCTTAACAAAAAAGAAGAACAATGGTGTTCATATAATTGATGTTACTACTAATATAAGAAAGAAATCATAATTTGAAGATATTTTATAAATTTAAACCAAAATAAAACCTTAGAATATAACAATGTCATAAGATATTGACCAATGAGAAATAGCATATTTCGATAGGTAACCATAGCAACTGACGCTTATTACATAAAATACCGTTGGAATTCTAATTAATTCATTATTGACTAATGCGGAGGGCGGATGTATGAAGCTCTCGATCTAAAATTAACTTTAAAAACTTTAAAATTTAATAAATTTTGAAAGAGAAGTATAGGAGAAGCTTTCCAAACTACAACTGATGAGATGAACGACTATTAAAATAATTAAACCATAAAAATCATGGCAAAAAATACGAATACTTCAAATTAACGCAATAGACGACCTATCCAGAAGGAAGAAGTGGATTTACCTAACTCAACCTGAGGACATCGAACATCTACGAGAACTGATGGAAGCCTAACTTCGAATTGGAACCATTTGAACGGGTATTTCGGACAATCCAAAGAAGAGAGGACTACTAGAAGTTTCCTGAAGAAGAAGACGATCATCGGAGAAGCCACGTCAAGAAATCGATGAGTATAAAATAACAACTTCACTTCAAAATAAATTTCCAATTATCCATAATAACGAACTAAATATATTTTCACTTCACTGATCACAAATTTGACTCAATAACTGAATTTAATCAATACATCACTCTTAATAAACTTAATTAATCAATAAACTTTGATATTAAATTGTAATAATTTTCAAAAAACATAACGTGCTGACAAGAATTTAACCAAACCTATTCTGATTCTTATTGCCAATAACTTACTTTGTATGTTTTAGTATATCAACTATTGTGTATTTAGTTTTAAGGAATGTTCTAATTTTGTGCATTTTGTAGCCGATAATCCAACTTCTGTAGTCAAAAAGGACTTATTCCCTGAGACAAACCATATTAATTGTAAACATAATATGTACGCCATGGCGTTTTTCTTATGTACGACTGAGCGATGCCAACCGAGTAATTTGTAAACGCCGGTATCAACACAAATATATGTATTATTCATTAACTGTAATTGAACAGGTAACATAAAGAAGGGTTCAATAAATTGTAATATTCCTCAACTGCTGTATGTTTGATTCTTCTAAAACAAGGTAATATAAAGAAATATTAAACACCAAAACACCAACATACTACAGTTAGCGAATTCGACACTGCAAGATAGCGTGAGCCAATCAGGTGGCGAGGCGGTAAGATTTGAATTGAACGACGAGAGATACGGTTAGCCAGTAAGTATTGAGAAAAGGCGTAACCCGGATCGCTACACACGATTAGTTTTCACAGAGGTATTTAACAAATTAATACCCAATAATCTACCCACAGTTACACAGTTATATTACTAAATAAGGCGAATACAATGAGTGACATAAAATCGCTCGTCACACACATAAACGTCTGTTACAAAGACGATTACCAAGGGTGACATATATATAAAGATTCTAACACCACATAAAAGCCTCATTACAAAGTGACTATCCCAACAATGGGGCTTTTCGTATCTATACAACGACGCAAACAAAGGGTGATATTCCTAACACCGTAAAACGTCTGATTACAAAGTGGCGCGCCAACTAGTAGGGCTAGAATAATCAAAAAATTATACCATTAAACCCAATAGATTCTAGCGGCGGCTGCAGAAAACCGGAACAGGCAAGGCACAACACACAATGAAGAATCGGGATAAGATAATGGGAGTTAAATATAAAAGGATGGAAGTTATGGAGGAAGAAATAGTAAATAATAATGAAACGCAGATAGAAGAAAAACAAACGAAAATTCCAGAACCAGAAAAACGATTCAGCTATGCGGAATGGATGACAGCACTATTTAAAAAATTCAGTAAAGAGATGGAGTACATCGAGAAGAACACCACTGACCATGAACGAGCACAAATGAGTCGCGCGAATGCAATGGGAACGCCAAATGACCAAATGTGATTGGAAGGAATTTATGATGAAATGTGGAAGCTGGAAACCAAATGCAGTAGAGAAGAGACTATCGGAACAGCCCACGAAAAAGGCGATAACAAGGTGGAAAGAATGACTGAAGAAGATTGGGAGAGATGGTACAATAATGAAAAACAAATGAAAAACGAAAGAACGGGAGTATACGCACAGGTGACAGAGGAATATACGCAGGAGGAGTACGAACAATGGAGACAACTAATAAGACAACCAGAAAAACCAATACAAACGGAAAATGCAGAACTAAGAGCATGGATAAGGGTTATGTTTGAACTATCCAGAGAAGATATGTGTAATTGGAGGAAGGAACATAATCGAATAAAAGGGTTCGACGGAATACTAAATAAAGAAAACTTGGAACAATGAAATGTTCAACTACAAAAAGAAATAGTCAAGGACGTGGAAGTGAAGCAACAGAAGAAAACGCCAAAACCCACACAGCAGGAGGACAAAAGCAATAATGAAACATCAGAACAAAAGAAGGATGAAGGCTTCCAGGAATGGATGGAAGGGTTTTTTAAAAAATTCAGTAAGGTAATCAATGATTATGATAAGAAAATGAGTGATAACAAGTGACAACAAATGAGACAATTGGTAGAAGTTTCCAAGAAATTAAATGAAACACTAGACAACATTTCTGAAGGTATTAATGAGGAGACAAAATTAAAGGAAGACAAAAGGATACTATTATCTGAAAATAAAAATAACAAAAACAAAGAGAATATCCAAACTATGGAAATGAAGAAAGTAAGACAGATTCATCAAAGAAAACTAATATATACCAGAGAAGAATTGGAGATGATGAAGAATGGACTACTTGAGATGTTTAATGTACCAATTAACGACCAGAATGAAATAATGAATTTTAAAAATAACAGAAGTAACTTACTAGAAACTTTAGAAAGGAATCACTACAAAACAGTGTGTAACAGAATAAGAAGGAGAAGACACTTAATAGACATGCATAATCCAATATCAACGATATATGATGGAATTAGCATTGACCTATTCGTTGTATAAACAAAATAATGAAATGATTGAGATAGGAATGGAAACAAGTGAAAATTTTACGACAGAAACATTTAAATACAAGATAGTAGCAAGAAAGTGGACAAGAACAGAAGTCGTTCTGAACACGACAGCAATCCAAACAACAGGGGTAACTCATGTAATCATAGACCATGGCTAAACCAAGTGCGGAGGAACACTGAGAAATGGGACTGATTTTAGATAGACCGACCATGCAAGCAAATGGAGAAGAAAGAAAAAAAAAATTATCCAAATTCAAAAATCAAACTAAGTACAACTTGCAAATAAATATTTGATCAATTAATAAATGAATGAAAAAAGAATTTAGAAGAAACATTATCTAAATTCAAAACAAAAGTAAGTACAACTTACAACCAAGTGTGTGAATCAAAATGTGTGAAACAATGTAATTTTGAAAAAAAAATATATAACGAAGCACCATAAAAAACTGACATAAAATAATAAAATATAAAACAAATAATGATGACGTTACATAAAATCATTAACTAACCCTATTACTAAAGGGAATAACAAAGAATTAACGTTTCACAAAAAGAAAAGAAAACAATCAAATAAAAAATGACAATGACATATTAAATGGACAATCAACGATGAAAAATATAAGTAAACCAGAAACCAGCTACAATGTAATATTGATTATAAATGAGAAAGAAAGTGATAACCAATAAAATAACTATCCTATGAAGTAAATTGATGAACAATGCAAAATATCTATTAAACATCGCCATAAGCATAGAAAAGGAATCCAAATAAATCACTGAGAAGAAAAGGTCATGAGATGTATAAAAGAGAGAATAATTAATCCCAAGAGTGTTTTATTGTATTGATATTATATGAGTCGAAAATAGACGACTATTATTATTAATATTATTATATGATGATTTTATGTTGAGATACGTCCAACAATTATTTTATGTTATTGAGCAGATAGGCATGACCTCTGAACTCAAAATGTGTATAAATGGATAGCAGAGTAATAGAGCCACACCTGCCCTCTGGCTAGTACCAATTTCTATGAATAGGAGAGAAGAAAATTTTAGGGAGATAGAACATACAAGGGATAACACTCGTAATGAAAGAGAAAGAAGGAGAACAATACCATGTACCGTATCATGAACCATGACTGAATAAAAATAAATAAAGAAGAAAGTAGCGATTGAATAATTCCATAATAATAACAACCTGATTAAAAAGAACTATATTGATAATTTCAGAAAAAATAATCTTTATTTTCAAAATAATCAATTTTGGTGGCGATGCATTATATAACATGACATAAGATAGTGAAAATACACTAATGATTAACAAACGAAAAAAAGCTGAAGGTAGGAAGAAATGTCAAAAAACTTACAACTCAAAGATTAATGACCAAATTACGAAATGACAATTGACTAAGGAACTGACGATGACTTAACCCAATAGATTGGAGAAAAAACAAGAAAAGAGAATGGAACAAGAAAGAAGGAACAAGAAACCAAATGTAACCAAGAATATAACAACAACAATTGTAATCCCCAAAATATGACTAAAATGTGTATGTAAAACAATGCACTAAAACAGTTAGGGCATAAATAAGATGTAACCATGTAAACAATAGAAAGTAAGATAGAGATATTATGTATATTATATGAAAGAAGAAGAAACATGTACTTATAAATATAAGGTAGGAAACTAAAAATAACAATACCCAATTAATAATGATAAACATAGTCAAAGCGAGTAAAAAATACTTTGAGCCAAATAAAGGCAATAATTAATAACAAAAAGTGATCAATGTGAATTGAAAATAAAATGATTATTAATGACCAATAACCACACAGTGATAGTAAAATAATTATACAAACAGTGTGGGAAATATCAAGTGAATAAATTTAATATAAGTAGGTGGTGACAAGCTATGAAAATAGCATAATATGATAAAATGTGAAGTGTTAATAAATAAAGCAACCTTCTAGTAAGGGAAAAGTGCAGTGAGTGTACAGTATAAAATACTTAAGAAGCAGACTGTAACAGTATAGCTAAACAGCCTTTGAATAGAACTTTCTGTTATCACATAAGAATGAACTAATTGTACCATTAGTAATTTCAATAATAGTAAGTAAGAATGACTATAAAATAAGATGGAAATTAAGTTATTAGAGTGGAAAATAAGAAAGACAGACACTGTATTTTAGTGAAGGAATTAGTAAGTGGGATATATGGTGTAAGTTACTGTTTAAAATTAGTATTATAAGAGTTTCGTTATTGTTTTAAAAGAAACCATAGAATTTATTAACTTATAAAATAAGCAAGATAGAAATAAGAAAACCAAAAACAGTTAGAAGTTGAATTTCAGGTTTGAGCATGGTAAGAAAATGTATGTGTTTATAATAAGAGGTGTGGTTAGAAGCACCAATGTTTTATTATCTGTTTCTATAAAAAATTGTTTAATGTACCAATATATAAAGCTAATGAGTTATAAAGAATGTTAAATAGTAGTATGGGGAAGTCTAGGCTCTAGGCCTAACATTTAGTGAAGGAACTTTGTAAGTTTAAAAAAGAAAACAATAACCCAGTATCAATCAGAGTATATCAAATGTTTAAGCAGTTAAGTAAGTGTATCTAATACAAAAATATATAAATAATATCCAGTTTAAAAATAACTACATAAGAAATACAAATAAGAAAATAAGGAAAATGTTATTAACTATTCAAAAGTAATCATGAGGGATATAAAAATAATCCTTAACAAAAAAGAAGAACAATGGTGTTCATATAATTGATGTTACTACTAATATAAGAAAGAAATCATAATTTGAAGATATTTTATAAATTTAAACCAAAATAAAACCTTAGAATATAACAATGTCATAAGATATTGACCAATGAGAAATAGCATAATTCGATAGGTAACCATAGCAACTGACGCTTATTACATAAAATACCGTTGGAATTCTAATTAATTCATTATTGACTAATGCGGAGGGCGGATGTATGAAGCTCTCGATCTAAAATTAACTTTAAAAACTTTAAAATTTAATAAATTTTGAAAGAGAAGTATAGGAGAAGCTTTCCAAACTACAACTGATGAGATGAACGACTATTAAAATAATTAAACCATAAAAATCATGGCAAAAAATACGAATACTTCAAATTAATGCAATAGACGACCTATCCAGAAGGAAGAAGTGGATTTACCTAACTCAACCTGAGGACATCGAACATCTACGAGAACTGATGGAAGCCGAACTTCGAATTGGAACCATTTGAACGGGTATTTCGGACAATCCAAAGAAGAGAGGACTACTAGAAGTTTCCTGAAGAAGAAGACGATCATCGGAGAAGCCACGTCAAGAAATCGATGAGTATAAAATAACAACTTCACTTCAAAATAAATTTCCAATTATCCATAATAACGAACTAAATATATTTTCACTTCACTGATCACAAATTTGACTCAATAACTGAATTTAATCAATATATCACTCTTAATAAACTTAATTAATCAATAAACTTTGATATTAAATTATAATAATTTTCAAAAAAACATCACATTCTGACAAGATTTAACCAAACCTATTCTGATTCTCATTGCCAATAACTTACTTTGTATGTTTTAGTATATCAACTATTGTGTATTTAGTTTTAAGGAATGTTCTAATTTTGTGCATTTTGTAGCCGATAATCCAACTTCTGTAGTCAAAAAGGACTTATTCCCTGAGACAAACCATATTAATTGTAAACATAATATGTACACCATGACGTTTTTCTTACGTACGACTGAGCGATGCCAACCGAGCAAATTGTAAACGCCGGTTGTTAATGAGAAGAATGATCCGTCATGTGTGGACCAAAAAATGTTTAGAAGCGGTCCGAGTGGACGCAAAAATGTTAAGTGTGAAATGTTCGTGATTTACTGTTGATTCGCCAGGATGCAGAAATGATGAAGAGAGAGTGGACTGTAATTAATACATTTATTGAATTGTTCACATTTACACCATTGAAATTGTTAGGTTTCACTTTTGAATGAGAGATTGGCTAATGAGCGCATCGTAAATACAAGTCGTATTACATTGAAATTAATTTAATGAAAGTGCCTAGAAGGCCATATGAAGTGTTGGCCTAAGGCCTACATTAATTGTCGTAATGAAGAGAATAGAGGCGCGAGTACGCGACACTCGAATTACTTGAGTACAAGCATATTGCATGTATGCAATATAATACGGCCTAAGCCTAAATGATTGTCGACAAATAGAAAAATGTGACAGTAAAGCTGCTGGCGCGAGCCGACCGCCGCTTGCGAGCGTATGTGACGAACTGTGCGGAAGCACGGACATGAATTGAGCAGAATAAAGTGCAGATTAAGCGCAGATTAGCCAACCTATAATGTAAAAATTACCGCGCTACTGTACATAAGCTGCCCGTCAAAAAATCATTACATTTTTTACTACATTTTAGTAACTTATTATACATTTTGGTAACTTATTATATAACATACAGAATTCTTAATAATGAAAGTTAATCTCAATAGGTTGCATTGAACCTTGAGTTATAATCTAAGATAACAGCTGTACATTAATGGTTTAGCGATAAGCATGAATAAAGATAAGCGTTTGGTAGGCCAAGGTTGGCGAGCAAATGATTTTATGCATGAATGAAAATGTAAGCGCTGGCAATGTATTGCACACATATATTGTATGTATACAATATTGAATGTTATAAAACATGAAAAATATATAATTTGACAATGTTTAATAATGCATGATCGGAAACTCATCACATGATGGCCCGATAAATTGTAACCCTATGCAAGTCATAGATGGTTACCGTAAAATAGTTGAGGCCAGTAGACCTGTACAGAGTACTGCTTACAATGAACAAATAAATTGTCACAAAGTATACATGTTTAGACGTAAATCTAGCATGGCGACATAAATTTGAACGAGTCATGCTATACCTGAAGTTTCAGGAATTTACAATATGTTGTTGTGTGAGAACAAGCTATAGATAGCTGACTGATTGCAAGCACATATGTGATGACATGTATGTCATAATTTAAGCAGGAATAATAATTGTGCAATGCATAATCACAAAATACAAAATATAAAATAAATCTAGGCGTGGCATGGTTACATACAGTAGACGCAAAAAACAGTATGTTTTACATAAATGTAAGTTATATAATAAATATAATAAACACCAATTTAGCTAATTGCAAATATGATACATGTATTGAACAATTGTGAAAAATAAATTCAGAGAGTAACAAAATTTTTACATAATAGTAAGCAAAGACATGAGGCATATACGAAAATACAAAATAGTAATTAAAGCCTTGCATATTAAATAAACTGACACTTGCTTGAGTAAAACAAACAGTTGCTGAATCAAAAAATATACAAATTAAAGCTTATGCTAAAAACAAAGGTGCTTATAACTAACAAAGTCTTCTTTGAACATCTGATTTATGTGTTTTTTACAAATATATACAAAGGAAAATAAACCCCCTTTTTTTTATTATTCGTCCCTAGTAGGGACCAAACGTAATTTATGGATTGGTCTGCGCAAAACACCAGTAGGCGTGCGAATGTCTACGACTCTAATTAAGTTATCTGGGCCGGGAAATGTGGCGGTAATTACACCAAATTTCCAGGCTAATGGAGGTAGGTTATCCTCAATAAGTAAAACTAGGTCCCCAATGGAAACATTATCCTTAGCGAATATCCATTTGTGACGCTGTTGTAACTGGTGTAAATAGTCGCGAGACCATGCCTTCCAAATGACTTGGACAAAGTTCTGGAGAAGTTGCCATCGTCCAAGACGAGAGATAGGAATATGAGATAAGTCTGGGTCCGGTATCGCCGTTAATGGTGCGCAAATCAAAAAATGGCCAGGTGTAAGTGGCACCGGATCATTTACATCCGAAGAGATGGCAAATAAAGGGCGAGAGTTTAGACATGCCTCTATCTGAGACAAAACTGTCGTAAACTCCTCGAAGGTGAGTATAGACTTGCCTACCACGCGGGGCAAATGAAACTTCAAACTCTTTATGCCGCTCTCCCAAAGGCCACCAAAATGAGGTGACGAGGGCGGAATAAATGACCATGAAATACCCTGAGAGAACGTGAATGATTGGATTGATGAGGTGGCATCCTTATTATGCCAAAGATTGTAGAGGTCATGTAAAACATTGCGGGCCTTCCTAAAATTTGTGCCATTATCAGAGTATAACTGACTGGGTATGCCCCTGCGGGACATAAAACGACGTAAGGCAGCTATAAACGCACTGGCTGTAAGGTCGGAAACCAATTCCAAGTGAATGGCCCTGGTTGCTAAGCAAATGAACAAAGACAAGTATGCCTTAGAGAGAGTTCTGGATTTCTGCCCGCCATGACGAATCATGAAGGGACCACCATAATCAACCGCGCAGAATAGAAACGGCCATGATGGAGTGACTCTAGGAGATGGTAAAATACCAAGCCTCTGAACCTGCTGTTTGGCACTAAACCTGAGACACTGACACATTTACGAATGATGGAGCGATTGACTAACCTCGCATTAATAATCCACCAACGTTGACGAAGTGAGTGATGCACGAGTTGAGCACCAGCGTGAAGTAGACGAATGTGTTCGCGTTCAATGATAAGGCGAGTAATGTGAGCCGATGGATGCAAGACAATAGGATGTTTAGTGTCGTAAGGTAATTGCGACTGCTGTAATCGCCCGCCTACGCGTATTACTCCAGAATCATCAAGAAACGGGTCGAGAGAAGACAACTTACTCCTAATAGAGACAGAAGACCCATTACGAAGACAATTAATTTCGGCTGCAAAGTGGATCGACTGAGATTGTTTTATGAAGAAATTAAGAGCATGATGAATTTCGACAGGGGTAAGATCGCCCGTTATTTTGTCAGCACTGGAGAGTCTAATGTTTTTGATGAACCGAAAACAGTAAGCGTATACGCGTGTCAGAAGATGCAACGAAGAAGAGTCCTTAGAAAGGTCGATAGCCAGGGTAGACATTAGAGAAAGGTTATGGGTTTGTTTCTCTTCCGCAGTGACTTCAGAAGACGACGGATTAGAAGGTAAAAAGGGTGGAAAAGGATTGGACTCGGAAGATTGAGACAAACAAGTGGGACCGTGCCACCAAAGCGAACAATCGCGCAAAACGTCAGGGAGACACCCCCTAGAGATAATATCAGCAGGATTGTGCCTAGAATTGATGTGATGCCATGTATAGGCTTGCGTAAGACGCTGAATTTCAGCAACACGATTAGCGACGTAGGTTTTCCACCTCGTGGACTGGGCATGAATCCAGTAAAGAGACACCATAGAGTCGGAATATAAATGAACACTATTAATAAACGAATAAAGCGCAGGAACGACCTTAGATACGAGTCGCGATAACAACAAGCAAGCACAGAGTTCGATGCGAGGTAATGATCCCTGTCGTAGGGGAGCCACGCGAGATTTAGAACACAGGAGATGACAAGAGGCCGATGAATCTTGATAAATGACTCTAATATAAATACAGCACCCAAACCCCTTTTCAGAAGCATCCGAAAAACCATGTAATTCAACTGTACTTGCCTCAAACTTGCAACGAATAGAACGTGGGACAACAATTTTGCTAATCAGACACAATTTGTCGCACAATGAATGCCAATCCAAACGTGATTGCCCGGAGATCGGTTCATCCCAACCAAGATTGCAAAGCCAGAGTTGCTGCATAAACTGTTTGTACAAGAAAACAACGGGACCGATCAGTCCAAGTGGATCGTATATGCCTGCGATAATCGAAAGAATTCTCCTCTTGGAATGATTTAATGTCAAACAGGAATGAATCGGCAGTGTTATTCCAGAGAATGCCCAGGGTACGCACATTGTCCTGATTGTTTAAGGGGAGTGATAAATTGTCATGACTTGCGACCACTCTGGGTTCATTAGATGCCCATTTATGCAGCGTGAGACCGTATTGACTCAATAACGCACCTAAGTCAGATTTCAACTTGGTCAGATCAGAGATGGTGTCTGCACCGGTAAGCAAATCGTCGACATAGAAATCATTTGTTATAGCTAACGCCGCATCAGGAAAAGAAGCTTCATGGTCCCTACCAATTTTAATAAGACAGCGAGTGGCCAAAAACGAAGTACTAGCCGTGCCGTAGGTTACCGTTCGCAATGCAAAGTGTTTAAATTGTTCGAGGGGAGAGTCACGCCACAGAATACGTTGATAGTGACAATCCTTTTCAGCTATGCGAATTTGTCGATACATCTTCTCGATGTCGGCGATGAGAACATATTTATGCATGCGGAAACGTAAAAGAATAGAAAAAAGGTCCTGTTGAACATTCGGGCCTACCAACAATATGTCATTGAGAGAAAGGCCATTGGTAGTTTTGGACGAACCATAAAAAACGACGCGCAGTTTTGTGGTCAAGCTAGACTGCTTAAACACGGCATGGTGAGGCAGATAGTAAGTATTTGACACTCCTGAATTGATAGAGCAATTATCGATAAGCGTCATGTGGCCAAGATCCTTATATTCATTAATAAAGTCTGAGTAATCGCGCGCGAGCTTAGAATCACGCCTGAATCGACGTTCTAAATTCAAAAATCTTGCTTCAGCATTGGTGTAGGATTCCCCCAACTGGAGATGATCGGACCTAAATGGCAGTGAAACAACGAACCTACCCTCCTGATTGCGATGAGTAGAACGCACGAAATGCTCCTCACAAGCTGACTCGTTATCAGGTGTGTTGTCAGGGATAGTTTCTGCTTCCCAGAATTTTTCGAGAGACTGCAAAATTTGACTGTCGTTGTTCCTAGCTAGGAACGAAACAGCAGGACCCTTGTAGCGGCAGTGTTTGGGCAGATTGCCAGCCAAAATGTAGCCTAACTTTGTTTCCTGAATAATGGGAAAATGAGGGCCGCGTATGTATTTGTTGGCTAAAATTAAATCCAGGTAAAATTGCGCCCCTAAGAGTATGTCGATTTCGGATGATATGTTGAAATTTGGGTCAGCAAGAAAAATGTTGTCTGGAATGTTGAATTGATTTATGTCAAACGATTGTGCTGGCAGATTGTGGGTTAATGCAGATAAGATAGCACATTTTGCCTCGAAGCTAAATCTCTGATAACGAGAAATAATGCGTATAGACGCGAGGTTAGTGGCATGACACGCTGTATTATTTATACCCGTAATTGGTATGTTGGATTTAGTCAAATTAAGCCGTAATTTCTTTGCAAATGATTTGGTACAAAAATTTATTTGTGAACCTGCATCCAAAAGAACTCTTGCCTTTTGTCTGTTGCCAGCCTGGTCAATGACAAATACAATTGCTGTTGATAAAAGAATATTATTCGTGGATTGTAATTTAAATGAACAATAATTACTGCTACTGGCAGAGATTGAGTTCGGCACATTGTTCATGTGCAACAATGTATGGTGTCGTTTTGAACAGATCTTACATGCCTGCTTATTCTTACAATTAGATACAAAATTATCTGATCTAAGACAATTGGTACAACATTTGTGATTTAATACAAATTGTCCTCGCTCAGCGGTGCTTAGTGCACGAAATTGATCACACATGTAAATTGGATGATTAGATTTACAACACAAACATGAATAATTGCTTGACGCTGAGTGATAACTCTTAAATGTAGTACTGCCAGCAGCGTTTCGTGATTTATATTTATCAGATTTATTGTTGAGTCTTAAACTCGGCTTGTTGAGTTGCTGTCCGGCATCGATAGGCAGTGTATTTTCTAACAGCTGTCTACGTGCGTTTAAAAAATGAGTGAAATCTAGAAAGTTAGGAAGATTATCAGGGTCTATAGACTCCTTCCATAATTTAAAAGTAGTAGGGTCGAGTTTAGTTGATAATAATTGTATAGTGATAAGTTCAAATGGATTCACTGACAGTTGCATTGCCGCCAGTGAATTAACGGAAGAAGTTTATCGTATTTGTGAATTCTGCCAAACTTTGGACAGAGTCTTTAATTGTCGACTTGACCTGAAGTAAATTTTGAGTGTAGTATTTTGCTAGTATGAACTTGTTGTCATACCTTGCGGACAGAAAACTCAACGCTATTGAGTAATTTTCATTACAAATAGGTAGTGGTTTAATTAAGTCTAACGGTTCATTTTTTAGAGAAGAATGTAAATAATGTAGTTTCTGCACTGGCGTTAGATCGGATCTTGCATGCACCAAGTCCAAAAAAATTGAATGAAAATGCTGCCATTCCAAGATATTGCCTGTGAAGCAGGGCAAACTTATTGGTTTTAATTGCATATGGCCCGATAATACGGAAGGTACAGTCTGAACATTAAAGGTATCAATTAATTGCAAAATATTTGCTTCCGTAGAATATAGCATTTCTTCGACCTCAACTCGGTCTTCTTGAGCAGCGTTTATGTCTTTGCAAATAAGTTCGATTTCGGACTGTACCTCGTCGTACTTCGATGCCAAGCTTTTCAAACTTTCAAGTCTTACTGTTAAAAAGTGTTTTGTATTAGAGTTTGTATCAAAGTTACTGACAGCTGATTGTATGCGCACTATTGCGGACTTTAAGCCGCCTCTCTTTCTGACTAACACTTTGAGGCCTTCTTCAGCCATTGTACGCACCTTGAAATGATGTTAGTGAGGTGATACCTTGTGGGCGATGTCCTGAAGCGTCGACGCCGTGGAGAAGATAGCAAACACACAGCTCGGAGAGATGACTGCTTTGACTGACGTACTGAAGCTAGCAGGCTCCTGCAATGATGTCGTCAGGAGGCTCAAAGGTGACGAGCGAAATGCTGATCGAATCACGCCACGGTCGTATCAGCGGATATGCCGAGTCGCCCGTGATGGCCAGAAATAGGGGCAGAAAAATAACAAATGTGAATGATGTATCCGGAAATCCAGGTCCGGAGCGACCAAAAAATGTTAATGAGAAGAATGATCCGTCATGTGTGGACCAAAAAATGTTTAGAAGTGGTCCGAGTGGACGCAAAAATGTTAAGTGTGAAGTGTTCGTGATTTACTGTTGATTCGCCAGGATGCAGAAATGATGAAGAGAGAGTGGACTGTAATTAATACATTTATTGAATTGTTCACATTTACACCATTGAAATTGTTAGGTTTCACTTTTGAATGAGAGATTGGCTAATGAGCGCATCGTAAATACAAGTCGTATTACATTGAAATTAATTTAATGAAAGTGCCTAGAAGGCCATATGAAGTGTTGGCCTAAGGCCTACATTAATTGTCGTAATGAATAGAATAGAGGCGCGAGTACGCGACACTCGAATTACTTGAGTACAAGCATATTGCATGTATGCAATATAATACGGCCTAAGCCTAAATGATTGTCGACAAATTGAAAAATGTGACAGTACAGCTGCTGGCGCGAGCCGACCGCCACTTGCGAGCGTATGTGACGACCTGTGCGGAAGCACGGACATGAATTGAGCAGATTAAAGTGCAGATTAAGCGCAGATTAGCCAACCTATAATGTAAAAATTACCGCGCTACTGTACACCGGTATCAACATAAATATATGTATTATTCATTAATTGTAATTGAACAGGTAACGTAAAGAACGGTTCAATAAATTGTAATATTCCTCAACTGCTGTATGTTTGATTCTTGTAAAACAAGGTAATATAAAGAAATATTAAACACCAAAACACCAACATACTACAGTTAGCGAATTCGACACTGCAAGATAGCGTGAGCCAATCAGGTGGCGAGGCGGTAAGATTTGAATTGAACGACGAGAGATACGGTTAGCCAGTAAGTATTGAGAAAAGGCGTAACCCGGATCGCTACACACGATTAGTTTTCACAGAGGTATTTAACAAATTAATACCCAATAATCTACCCACAGTTACACAGTTATATTACTAAATAAGGCGAATACAATGAGTGACATAAAATCGCTCGCCACACACATAAACGTCTGTTACAAAGACGATTACCAAGGGTGACATATATATAAAGATTCTAACACCACGTAAAAGTCTCATTACAAAGTGACGATCCCAACAGTGGGGCTTTTCGTTTCTATACAACGACGCAAACAAAGGGTGATATTCCTAACACCGTAAAACGTCTGATTACAAAGTGGCGCGCCAACTAGTAGGGCTAGAATAATCAAAAACTTATACCATTAAACCCGATAGATTCTAGCGGCGGCTGCAGAAAACCGGAACAGGCAAGGCACAACACACAATGAAGAATCGGGATAAGATAATGGGAGTTAAATATAAAAGGATGGAATTTATGGAGGAAGAAATACTAAATAATAATGAAACGCAGATAGAAGAAAAACAAACGAAAATTCCAGAACCAGAAAAACGATTCAGCTATGCGGAATGGATGACAGCACTATTTAAAAAGTTCAGTAAAGAGATGGAGTACATCGAGAAGAACACCACTGACCATGAACGAGCACAAATGAGTCGCGCGAATGCAATGGGAACGCAAAATGACCAAATGTGATTGGAAGGAATTTATGATGAAATGTGGAAGCTGGAAACCAAATGCAGTAGAGAAGAGACTATCGGAACAGCCCATGAAAAAGGCGATAACAAGGTGGAAAGAATGACTGAAGAAGATTGGGAGAGATGGTACAATAATGAAAAACAAATGAAAAACGAAAGAACGGGAGTATACGCACAGGTGACAGAGGAATATTCGCAGGAGGAGTACGAACAATGGAGACAACTAATAAGACAACCAGAAAAACCAATACAAACGGAAAATGCAGAACTAAGAGCATGGATAAGGGTTATGTTTGAACTATCCAGAGAAGATATGTGTAATTGGAGGAAGGAACATAATCGAATAAAAGGGTTCGACGGAATACTAAATAAAGAAAACTTGGAACAATCAAATGTTCAACTACAAAAAGAAATAGTCAAGAACGTGGAAGTGAAGCAACAGAAGAAAACGCCAACACCCACACAGCAGGAGGACAAAAGCAATAATGAAACATCAGAACAAAAGAAGGATGAAGGCTTCCAGGAATGGATGGAAGGGTTTTTTTAAAAAATTCAGTAAGGTAATCAATGATTATGATAAGAAAATGAGTGATAACAAGTGACAACAAATGAGACAATTGGTAGAAGTTTCCAAGAAATTAAATGAAACACTAGACAACATTTCTGAAGGTATTAATGAGGAGACAAAATTAAAGGAAGACAAAAGGATACTATTATCTGAAAATAAAAATAACAAAAACAAAGAGAATATCCAAACTATGGAAATGAAGAAAGTAAGACAGATTCATCAAAGAAAACTAATATATACCAGAGAAGAATTGGAGATGATGAAGAATGGACTACTTGAGATGTTTAATGTACCAATTAACGACCAGAATGAAATAATGAATTTTAAAAATAACAGAAGTAACTTACTAGAAACTTTAGAAAGGAATCACTACAAAACAGTGTGTAACAGAATAAGAAGGAGAAGACACTTAATAGACATGCATAATCCAATATCAACGATATATGATGGAATTAGCATTGACCTATTCGTTGTATAAACAAAATAATGAAATGATTGAGATAGGAATGGAAACAAGTGAAAATTTTACGACAGAAACATTTAAATACAAGATAGTAGCAAGAAAGTGGACAAGAACAGAAGTCGTTCTGAAAACGACAGCAATCCAAACAACAGGGGTAACTCATGTAATCATGGACCATGGTTAAACCAAGTGCGGAGGAACACTGAGAAATGGGACTGATTTTAGATAGACCGACCATGCAAGCAAATGGAGAAGAAAGAAAAAAAAAATTATCCAAATTCAAAAATCAAACTAAGTACAACTTGCAAATAAATATTTGATCAATTAATAAATGAATGAAAAAAGAATTTAGAAGAAACATTATCTAAATTCAAAACAAAAGTAAGTACAACTTACAACCAAGTGTGTGAATCAAAATGTGTGAAACAATGTAATTTTGAAAAAAAAATATATAACGAAGCACCATAAAAAACTGACATAAAATAATAAAATATAAAACAAATAATGATGACGTTACATAAAATCATTAACTAACCCTATTACAAAAGGGAATAACAAAGAATTAACGTTTCACAAAAAGAAAAGAAAACAATCAAATAAAAAATGACAATGACATATTAAATGGACAATCAACGATGAAAAATATAAGTAAACCAGAAACCAGCTACAATGTTAATATTGATTATAAATGAGAAAGAAAGTGATAACCAATAAAATAACTATCCTATGAAGTAAATTGATGAACAATGCAAAATATCTATTAAACATCGCCATAAGCATAGAAAAGGAATCCAAATAAATCACTGAGAAGAAAAGGTCATGAGATGTATAAAAGAGAGAATAATTAATCCCAAGAGTGTTTTATTGTATTGATATTATATGAGTCGAAAATAGACGACTATTATTATTAATATTATTATATGATGATTTTATGTTGAGATACGTCCAACAATTATTTTATGTTATTGAGCAGATAGGCATGACCTCTGAACTCAAAATGTGTATAAATGGATAGCAGAGTAATAGAGCCACACCTGCCCTCTGGCTAGTACCAATTTCTATGAATAGGAGAGAAGAAAATTTTAGGGAGATAGAACATACAAGGGATAACACTCGTAATGAAAGAGAAAGAAGGAGAACAATACCATGTACCGTATCATGAACCATGACTGAATAAAAATAAATAAAGAAGAAAGTAGCGATTGAATAATTCCATAATAATAACAACCTGATTAAAAAGAACTATATTGATAATTTCAGAAAAAATAATCTTTATTTTCAAAATAATCAATTTTGGTGGCGATGCATTATATAACATGACATAAGATAGTGAAAATACACTAATGATTAACAAACGAAAAAAAGCTGAAGGTAGGAAGAAATGTCAAAAAACTTACAACTCAAAGATTAATGACCAAATTACGAAATGACAATTGACTAAGGAACTGACGATGACTTAACCCAATAGATTGGAGAAAAAACAAGAAAAGAGAATGGAACAAGAAAGAAGGAACAAGAAACCAAATGTAACCAAGAATATAACAACAACAATTGTAATCCCCAAAATATGACTAAAATGTGTATGTAAAACAATGCACTAAAACAGTTAGGGCATAAATAAGATGTAACCATGTAAACAATAGAAAGTAAGATAGAGATATTATGTATATTATATGAAAGAAGAAGAAACATGTACTTATAAATATAAGGTAGGAAACTAAAAATAACAATACCCAATTAATAATGATAAACATAGTCAAAGCGAGTAAAAAATACTTTGAGCCAAATAAAGGCAATAATTAATAACAAAAAGTGATCAATGTGAATTGAAAATAAAATGATTATTAATGACCAATAACCACACAGTGATAGTAAAATAATTATACAAACAGTGTGGGAAATATCAAGTGAATAAATTTAATATAAGTAGGTGGTGACAAGCTATGAAAATAGCATAATATGATAAAATGTGAAGTGTTAATAAATAAAGCAACCTTCTAGTAAGGGAAAAGTGCAGTGAGTGTACAGTATAAAATACTTAAGAAGCAGACTGTAACAGTATAGCTAAACAGCCTTTGAATAGAACTTTCTGTTATCACATAAGAATGAACTAATTGTACCATTAGTAATTTCAATAATAGTAAGTAAGAATGACTATAAAATAAGATGGAAATTAAGTTATTAGAGTGGAAAATAAGAAAGACAGACACTGTATTTTAGTGAAGGAATTAGTAAGTGGGATATATGGTGTAAGTTACTGTTTAAAATTAGTATTATAAGAGTTTCGTTATTGTTTTAAAAGAAACCATAGAATTTATTAACTTATAAAATAAGCAAGATAGAAATAAGAAAACCAAAAACAGTTAGAAGTTGAATTTCAGGTTTGAGCATGGTAAGAAAATGTATGTGTTTATAATAAGAGGTGTGGTTAGAAGCACCAATGTTTTATTATCTGTTTCTATAAAAAATTGTTTAATGTACCAATATATAAAGCTAATGAGTTATAAAGAATGTTAAATAGTAGTATGGGGAAGTCTAGGCTCTAGGCCTAACATTTAGTGAAGGAACTTTGTAAGTTTAAAAAAGAAAACAATAACCCAGTATCAATCAGAGTATATCAAATGTTTAAGCAGTTAAGTAAGTGTATCTAATACAAAAATATATAAATAATATCCAGTTTAAAAATAACTACATAAGAAATACAAATAAGAAAATAAGGAAAATGTTATTAACTATTCAAAAGTAATCATGAGGGATATAAAAATAATCCTTAACAAAAAAGAAGAACAATGGTGTTCATATAATTGATGTTACTACTAATATAAGAAAGAAATCATAATTTGAAGATATTTTATAAATTTAAACCAAAATAAAACCTTAGAATATAACAATGTCATAAGATATTGACCAATGAGAAATAGCATAATTCGATAGGTAACCATAGCAACTGACGCTTATTACATAAAATACCGTTGGAATTCTAATTAATTCATTATTGACTAATGCGGAGGGCGGATGTATGAAGCTCTCGATCTAAAATTAACTTTAAAAACTTTAAAATTTAATAAATTTTGAAAGAGAAGTATAGGAGAAGCTTTCCAAACTACAACTGATGAGATGAACGACTATTAAAATAATTAAACCATAAAAATCATGGCAAAAAATACGAATACTTCAAATTAATGCAATAGACGACCTATCCAGAAGGAAGAAGTGGATTTACCTAACTCAACCTGAGGACATCGAACATCTACGAGAACTGATGGAAGCCGAACTTCGAATTGGAACCATTTGAACGGGTATTTCGGACAATCCAAAGAAGAGAGGACTACTAGAAGTTTCCTGAAGAAGAAGACGATCATCGGAGAAGCCACGTCAAGAAATCGATGAGTATAAAATAACAACTTCACTTCAAAATAAATTTCCAATTATCCATAATAACGAACTAAATATATTTTCACTTCACTGATCACAAATTTGACTCAATAACTGAATTTAATCAATATATCACTCTTAATAAACTTAATTAATCAATAAACTTTGATATTAAATTATAATAATTTTCAAAAAAACATCACATTCTGACAAGATTTAACCAAACCTATTCTGATTCTCATTGCCAATAACTTACTTTGTATGTTTTAGTATATCAACTATTGTGTATTTAGTTTTAAGGAATGTTCTAATTTTGTGCATTTTGTAGCCGATAATCCAACTTCTGTAGTCAAAAAGGACTTATTCCCTGAGACAAACCATATTAATTGTAAACATAATATGTACACCATGACGTTTTTCTTACGTACGACTGAGCGATGCCAACCGAGCAAATTGTAAACGCCGGTTGTTAATGAGAAGAATGATCCGTCATGTGTGGACCAAAAAATGTTTAGAAGCGGTCCGAGTGGACGCAAAAATGTTAAGTGTGAAATGTTCGTGATTTACTGTTGATTCGCCAGGATGCAGAAATGATGAAGAGAGAGTGGACTGTAATTAATACATTTATTGAATTGTTCACATTTACACCATTGAAATTGTTAGGTTTCACTTTTGAATGAGAGATTGGCTAATGAGCGCATCGTAAATACAAGTCGTATTACATTGAAATTAATTTAATGAAAGTGCCTAGAAGGCCATATGAAGTGTTGGCCTAAGGCCTACATTAATTGTCGTAATGAAGAGAATAGAGGCGCGAGTACGCGACACTCGAATTACTTGAGTACAAGCATATTGCATGTATGCAATATAATACGGCCTAAGCCTAAATGATTGTCGACAAATAGAAAAATGTGACAGTAAAGCTGCTGGCGCGAGCCGACCGCCGCTTGCGAGCGTATGTGACGAACTGTGCGGAAGCACGGACATGAATTGAGCAGAATAAAGTGCAGATTAAGCGCAGATTAGCCAACCTATAATGTAAAAATTACCGCGCTACTGTACATAAGCTGCCCGTCAAAAAATCATTACATTTTTTACTACATTTTAGTAACTTATTATACATTTTGGTAACTTATTATATAACATACAGAATTCTTAATAATGAAAGTTAATCTCAATAGGTTGCATTGAACCTTGAGTTATAATCTAAGATAACAGCTGTACATTAATGGTTTAGCGATAAGCATGAATAAAGATAAGCGTTTGGTAGGCCAAGGTTGGCGAGCAAATGATTTTATGCATGAATGAAAATGTAAGCGCTGGCAATGTATTGCACACATATATTGTATGTATACAATATTGAATGTTATAAAACATGAAAAATATATAATTTGACAATGTTTAATAATGCATGATCGGAAACTCATCACATGATGGCCCGATAAATTGTAACCCTATGCAAGTCATAGATGGTTACCGTAAAATAGTTGAGGCCAGTAGACCTGTACAGAGTACTGCTTACAATGAACAAATAAATTGTCACAAAGTATACATGTTTAGACGTAAATCTAGCATGGCGACATAAATTTGAACGAGTCATGCTATACCTGAAGTTTCAGGAATTTACAATATGTTGTTGTGTGAGAACAAGCTATAGATAGCTGACTGATTGCAAGCACATATGTGATGACATGTATGTCATAATTTAAGCAGGAATAATAATTGTGCAATGCATAATCACAAAATACAAAATATAAAATAAATCTAGGCGTGGCATGGTTACATACAGTAGACGCAAAAAACAGTATGTTTTACATAAATGTAAGTTATATAATAAATATAATAAACACCAATTTAGCTAATTGCAAATATGATACATGTATTGAACAATTGTGAAAAATAAATTCAGAGAGTAACAAAATTTTTACATAATAGTAAGCAAAGACATGAGGCATATACGAAAATACAAAATAGTAATTAAAGCCTTGCATATTAAATAAACTGACACTTGCTTGAGTAAAACAAACAGTTGCTGAATCAAAAAATATACAAATTAAAGCTTATGCTAAAAACAAAGGTGCTTATAACTAACAAAGTCTTCTTTGAACATCTGATTTATGTGTTTTTTACAAATATATACAAAGGAAAATAAACCCCCTTTTTTTTATTATTCGTCCCTAGTAGGGACCAAACGTAATTTATGGATTGGTCTGCGCAAAACACCAGTAGGCGTGCGAATGTCTACGACTCTAATTAAGTTATCTGGGCCGGGAAATGTGGCGGTAATTACACCAAATTTCCAGGCTAATGGAGGTAGGTTATCCTCAATAAGTAAAACTAGGTCCCCAATGGAAACATTATCCTTAGCGAATATCCATTTGTGACGCTGTTGTAACTGGTGTAAATAGTCGCGAGACCATGCCTTCCAAATGACTTGGACAAAGTTCTGGAGAAGTTGCCATCGTCCAAGACGAGAGATAGGAATATGAGATAAGTCTGGGTCCGGTATCGCCGTTAATGGTGCGCAAATCAAAAAATGGCCAGGTGTAAGTGGCACCGGATCATTTACATCCGAAGAGATGGCAAATAAAGGGCGAGAGTTTAGACATGCCTCTATCTGAGACAAAACTGTCGTAAACTCCTCGAAGGTGAGTATAGACTTGCCTACCACGCGGGGCAAATGAAACTTCAAACTCTTTATGCCGCTCTCCCAAAGGCCACCAAAATGAGGTGACGAGGGCGGAATAAATGACCATGAAATACCCTGAGAGAACGTGAATGATTGGATTGATGAGGTGGCATCCTTATTATGCCAAAGATTGTAGAGGTCATGTAAAACATTGCGGGCCTTCCTAAAGTTTGTGCCATTATCAGAGTATAACTGACTGGGTATGCCCCTGCGGGACATAAAACGACGTAAGGCAGCTATAAACGCACTGGCTGTAAGGTCGGAAACCAATTCCAAGTGAATGGCCCTGGTTGCTAAGCAAATGAACAAAGACAAGTATGCCTTAGAGAGAGTTCTGGATTTCTGCCCGCCATGACGAATCATGAAGGGACCACCATAATCAACCGCGCAGAATAGAAACGGCCATGATGGAGTGACTCTAGGAGATGGTAAAATACCAAGCCTCTGAACCTGCTGTTTGGCACTAAACCTGAGACACTTGACACATTTACGAATGATGGAGCGATTGACTAACCTCGCATTAATAATCCACCAACGTTGACGAAGTGAGTGATGCACGAGTTGAGCACCAGCGTGAAGTAGACGAATGTGTTCGCGTTCAATGATAAGGCGAGTAATGTGAGCCGATGGATGCAAGACAATAGGATGTTTAGTGTCGTAAGGTAATTGCGACTGCTGTAATCGCCCGCCTACGCGTATTACTCCAGAATCATCAAGAAACGGGTCGAGAGAAGACAACTTACTCCTAATAGAGACAGAAGACCCATTACGAAGACAATTAATTTCGGCTGCAAAGTGGATCGACTGAGATTGTTTTATGAAGAAATTAAGAGCATGATGAATTTCGACAGGGGTAAGATCGCCCGTTATTTTGTCAGCACTGGAGAGTCTAATGTTTTTGATGAACCGAAAACAGTAAGCGTATACGCGTGTCAGAAGATGCAACGAAGAAGAGTCCTTAGAAAGGTCGATAGCCAGGGTAGACATTAGAGAAAGGTTATGGGTTTGTTTCTCTTCCGCAGTGACTTCAGAAGACGACGGATTAGAAGGTAAAAAGGGTGGAAAAGGATTGGACTCGGAAGATTGAGACAAACAAGTGGGACCGTGCCACCAAAGCGAACAATCGCGCAAAACGTCAGGGAGACACCCCCTAGAGATAATATCAGCAGGATTGTGCCTAGAATTGATGTGATGCCATGTATAGGCTTGCGTAAGGCGCTGAATTTCAGCAACACGATTAGCGACGTAGGTTTTCCACCTCGTGGACTGGGCATGAATCCAGTAAAGAGACACCATAGAGTCGGAATATAAATGAACACTATTAATAAACGAATAAAGCGCAGGAACGACCTTAGATACGAGTCGCGATAACAACAAGCAAGCACAGAGTTCGATGCGAGGTAATGATCCCTGTCGTAGGGGAGCCACGCGAGATTTAGAACACAGGAGATGACAAGAGGCCGATGAATCTTGATAAATGACTCTAATATAAATACAGCACCCAAACCCCTTTTCAGAAGCATCCGAAAAACCATGTAATTCAACTGTACTTGCCTCAAACTTGCAACGAATAGAACGTGGGACAACAATTTTGCTAATCAGACACAATTTGTCGCACAATGAATGCCAATCCAAACGTGATTGCCCGGAGATCGGTTCATCCCAACCAAGATTGCAAAGCCAGAGTTGCTGCATAAACTGTTTGTACAAGAAAACAACGGGACCGATCAGTCCAAGTGGATCGTATATGCCTGCGATAATCGAAAGAATTCTCCTCTTGGAATGATTTAATGTCAAACAGGAATGAATCGGCAGTGTTATTCCAGAGAATGCCCAGGGTACGCACATTGTCCTGATTGTTTAAGGGGAGTGATAAATTGTCATGACTTGCGACCACTCTGGGTTCATTAGATGCCCATTTATGCAGCGTGAGACCGTATTGACTCAATAACGCACCTAAGTCAGATTTCAACTTGGTCAGATCAGAGATGGTGTCTGCACCGGTAAGCAAATCGTCGACATAGAAATCATTTGTTATAGCTAACGCCGCATCAGGAAAAGAAGCTTCATGGTCCCTACCAATTTTAATAAGACAGCGAGTGGCCAAAAACGAAGTACTAGCCGTGCCGTAGGTTACCGTTCGCAATGCAAAGTGTTTAAATTGTTCGAGGGGAGAGTCACGCCACAGAATACGTTGATAGTGACAATCCTTTTCAGCTATGCGAATTTGTCGATACATCTTCTCGATGTCGGCGATGAGAACATATTTATGCATGCGGAAACGTAAAAGAATAGAAAAAAGGTCCTGTTGAACATTCGGGCCTACCAACAATATGTCATTGAGAGAAAGGCCATTGGTAGTTTTGGACGAACCATCAAAAACGACGCGCAGTTTTGTGGTCAAGCTAGACTGCTTAAACACGGCATGGTGAGGCAGATAGTAAGTATTTGACACTCCTGAATTGATAGAGCAATTATCGATAAGCGTCATGTGGCCAAGATCCTTATATTCATTAATAAAGTCTGAGTAATCGCGCGCGAGCTTAGAATCACGCCTGAATCGACGTTCTAAATTCAAAAATCTTGCTTCAGCATTGGTGTAGGATTCCCCCAACTGGAGATGATCGGACCTAAATGGCAGTGAAACAACGAACCTACCCTCCTGATTGCGATGAGTAGAACGCACGAAATGCTCCTCACAAGCTGACTCGTTATCAGGTGTGTTGTCAGGGATAGTTTCTGCTTCCCAGAATTTTTCGAGAGACTGCAAAATTTGACTGTCGTTGTTCCTAGCTAGGAACGAAACAGCAGGACCCTTGTAGCGGCAGTGTTTGGGCAGATTGCCAGCCAAAATGTAGCCTAACTTTGTTTCCTGAATAATGGGAAAATGAGGGCCGCGTATGTATTTGTTGGCTAAAATTAAATCCAGGTAAAATTGCGCCCCTAAGAGTATGTCGATTTCGGATGATATGTTGAAATTTGGGTCAGCAAGAAAAATGTTGTCTGGAATGTTGAATTGATTTATGTCAAACGATTGTGCTGGCAGATTGTGGGTTAATGCAGATAAGATAGCACATTTTGCCTCGAAGCTAAATCTCTGATAACGAGAAATAATGCGTATAGACGCGAGGTTAGTGGCATGACACGCTGTATTATTTATACCCGTAATTGGTATGTTGGATTTAGTCAAATTAAGCCGTAATTTCTTTGCAAATGATTTGGTACAAAAATTTATTTGTGAACCTGCATCCAAAAGAACTCTTGCCTTTTGTCTGTTGCCAGCCTGGTCAATGACAAATACAATTGCTGTTGATAAAAGAATATTATTCGTGGATTGTAATTTAAATGAACAATAATTACTGCTACTGGCAGAGATTGAGTTCGGCACATTGTTCATGTGCAACAATGTATGGTGTCGTTTTGAACAGATCTTACATGCCTGCTTATTCTTACAATTAGATACAAAATTATCTGATCTAAGACAATTGGTACAACATTTGTGATTTAATACAAATTGTCCTCGCTCAGCGGTGCTTAGTGCACGAAATTGATCACACATGTAAATTGGATGATTAGATTTACAACACAAACATGAATAATTGCTTGACGCTGAGTGATAACTCTTAAATGTAGTACTGCCAGCAGCGTTTCGTGATTTATATTTATCAGATTTATTGTTGAGTCTTAAACTCGGCTTGTTGAGTTGCTGTCCGGCATCGATAGGCAGTGTATTTTCTAACAGCTGTCTACGTGCGTTTAAAAAATGAGTGAAATCTAGAAAGTTAGGAAGATTATCAGGGTCTATAGACTCCTTCCATAATTTAAAAGTAGTAGGGTCGAGTTTAGTTGATAATAATTGTATAGTGATAAGTTCAAATGGATTCACTGACAGTTGCATTGCCGCCAGTGAATTAACGGAAGAAGTTTATCGTATTTGTGAATTCTGCCAAACTTTGGACAGAGTCTTTAATTGTCGACTTGACCTGAAGTAAATTTTGAGTGTAGTATTTTGCTAGTATGAACTTGTTGTCATACCTTGCGGACAGAAAACTCAACGCTATTGAGTAATTTTCATTACAAATAGGTAGTGGTTTAATTAAGTCTAACGGTTCATTTTTTAGAGAAGAATGTAAATAATGTAGTTTCTGCACTGGCGTTAGATCGGATCTTGCATGCACCAAGTCCAAAAAAATTGAATGAAAATGCTGCCATTCCAAGATATTGCCTGTGAAGCAGGGCAAACTTATTGGTTTTAATTGCATATGGCCCGATAATACGGAAGGTACAGTCTGAACATTAAAGGTATCAATTAATTGCAAAATATTTGCTTCCGTAGAATATAGCATTTCTTCGACCTCAACTCGGTCTTCTTGAGCAGCGTTTATGTCTTTGCAAATAAGTTCGATTTCGGACTGTACCTCGTCGTACTTCGATGCCAAGCTTTTCAAACTTTCAAGTCTTACTGTTAAAAAGTGTTTTGTATTAGAGTTTGTATCAAAGTTACTGACAGCTGATTGTATGCGCACTATTGCGGACTTTAAGCCGCCTCTCTTTCTGACTAACACTTTGAGGCCTTCTTCAGCCATTGTACGCACCTTGAAATGATGTTAGTGAGGTGATACCTTGTGGGCGATGTCCTGAAGCGTCGACGCCGTGGAGAAGATAGCAAACACACAGCTCGGAGAGATGACTGCTTTGACTGACGTACTGAAGCTAGCAGGCTCCTGCAATGATGTCGTCAGGAGGCTCAAAGGTGACGAGCGAAATGCTGATCGAATCACGCCACGGTCGTATCAGCGGATATGCCGAGTCGCCCGTGATGGCCAGAAATAGGGGCAGAAAAATAATAAATGTGAATGATGTATCCGGAAATCCAGGTCCGGAGCGACCAAAAAATGTTAATGAGAAGAATGATCCGTCATGTGTGGACCAAAAAATGTTTAGAAGTGGTCCGAGTGGACGCAAAAATGTTAAGTGTGAAGTGTTCGTGATTTACTGTTGATTCGCCAGGATGCAGAAATGATGAAGAGAGAGTGGACTGTAATTAATACATTTATTGAATTGTTCACATTTACACCATTGAAATTGTTAGGTTTCACTTTTGAATGAGAGATTGGCTAATGAGCGCATCGTAAATACAAGTCGTATTACATTGAAATTAATTTAATGAAAGTGCCTAGAAGGCCATATGAAGTGTTGGCCTAAGGCCTACATTAATTGTCGTAATGAATAGAATAGAGGCGCGAGTACGCGACACTCGAATTACTTGAGTACAAGCATATTGCATGTATGCAATATAATACGGCCTAAGCCTAAATGATTGTCGACAAATTGAAAAATGTGACAGTACAGCTGCTGGCACGAGCCGACCGCCACTTGCGAGCGTATGTGACGACCTGTGCGGAAGCACGGACATGAATTGAGCAGATTAAAGTGCAGATTAAGCGCAGATTAGCCAACCTATAATGTAAAAATTACCGCGCTACTGTACACCGGTATCAACATAAATATATGTATTATTCATTAATTGTAATTGAACAGGTAACGTAAAGAACGGTTCAATAAATTGTAATATTCCTCAACTGCTGTATGTTTGATTCTTGTAAAACAAGGTAATATAAAGAAATATTAAACACCAAAACACCAACATACTACAGTTAGCGAATTCGACACTGCAAGATAGCGTGAGCCAATCAGGTGGCGAGGCGGTAAGATTTGAATTGAACGACGAGAGATACGGTTAGCCAGTAAGTATTGAGAAAAGGCGTAACCCGGATCGCTACACACGATTAGTTTTCACAGAGGTATTTAACAAATTAATACCCAATAATCTACCCACAGTTACACAGTTATATTACTAAATAAGGCGAATACAATGAGTGACATAAAATCGCTCGCCACACACATAAACGTCTGTTACAAAGACGATTACCAAGGGTGACATATATATAAAGATTCTAACACCACGTAAAAGTCTCATTACAAAGTGACGATCCCAACAGTGGGGCTTTTCGTTTCTATACAACGACGCAAACAAAGGGTGATATTCCTAACACCGTAAAACGTCTGATTACAAAGTGGCGCGCCAACTAGTAGGGCTAGAATAATCAAAAACTTATACCATTAAACCCGATAGATTCTAGCGGCGGCTGCAGAAAACCGGAACAGGCAAGGCACAACACACAATGAAGAATCGGGATAAGATAATGGGAGTTAAATATAAAAGGATGGAATTTATGGAGGAAGAAATACTAAATAATAATGAAACGCAGATAGAAGAAAAACAAACGAAAATTCCAGAACCAGAAAAACGATTCAGCTATGCGGAATGGATGACAGCACTATTTAAAAAGTTCAGTAAAGAGATGGAGTACATCGAGAAGAACACCACTGACCATGAACGAGCACAAATGAGTCGCGCGAATGCAATGGGAACGCAAAATGACCAAATGTGATTGGAAGGAATTTATGATGAAATGTGGAAGCTGGAAACCAAATGCAGTAGAGAAGAGACTATCGGAACAGCCCATGAAAAAGGCGATAACAAGGTGGAAAGAATGACTGAAGAAGATTGGGAGAGATGGTACAATAATGAAAAACAAATGAAAAACGAAAGAACGGGAGTATACGCACAGGTGACAGAGGAATATTCGCAGGAGGAGTACGAACAATGGAGACAACTAATAAGACAACCAGAAAAACCAATACAAACGGAAAATGCAGAACTAAGAGCATGGATAAGGGTTATGTTTGAACTATCCAGAGAAGATATGTGTAATTGGAGGAAGGAACATAATCGAATAAAAGGGTTCGACGGAATACTAAATAAAGAAAACTTGGAACAATCAAATGTTCAACTACAAAAAGAAATAGTCAAGAACGTGGAAGTGAAGCAACAGAAGAAAACGCCAACACCCACACAGCAGGAGGACAAAAGCAATAATGAAACATCAGAACAAAAGAAGGATGAAGGCTTCCAGGAATGGATGGAAGGGTTTTTTTAAAAAATTCAGTAAGGTAATCAATGATTATGATAAGAAAATGAGTGATAACAAGTGACAACAAATGAGACAATTGGTAGAAGTTTCCAAGAAATTAAATGAAACACTAGACAACATTTCTGAAGGTATTAATGAGGAGACAAAATTAAAGGAAGACAAAAGGATACTATTATCTGAAAATAAAAATAACAAAAACAAAGAGAATATCCAAACTATGGAAATGAAGAAAGTAAGACAGATTCATCAAAGAAAACTAATATATACCAGAGAAGAATTGGAGATGATGAAGAATGGACTACTTGAGATGTTTAATGTACCAATTAACGACCAGAATGAAATAATGAATTTTAAAAATAACAGAAGTAACTTACTAGAAACTTTAGAAAGGAATCACTACAAAACAGTGTGTAACAGAATAAGAAGGAGAAGACACTTAATAGACATGCATAATCCAATATCAACGATATATGATGGAATTAGCATTGACCTATTCGTTGTATAAACAAAATAATGAAATGATTGAGATAGGAATGGAAACAAGTGAAAATTTTACGACAGAAACATTTAAATACAAGATAGTAGCAAGAAAGTGGACAAGAACAGAAGTCGTTCTGAAAACGACAGCAATCCAAACAACAGGGGTAACTCATGTAATCATGGACCATGGTTAAACCAAGTGCGGAGGAACACTGAGAAATGGGACTGATTTTAGATAGACCGACCATGCAAGCAAATAAGGAAGAAAGGAAAAAAAAGTTATCCAAATTCAAAAATCAAAGTAAGTACAACTTGCAAATAAATATTTGATCAATTAATAAATGAATGAAAAGAGAATTTAGAAGAAATATTATCTAAATTCAAAACAAAAGTAAGTACAACTTACAACCAAGTGTGTGAATCAAAATGTGTGAAACAATGTAATTTTGTAAAAAAAATATATAACGAAGCACCATAAAAAACTGACACAAAATAATAAAATATAAAACAAATAATGATGACGTTACATAAAATCATTAACTAACCCTATTACAAAAGGGAATAACAAAGAATTAACGTTTCACAAAAAGAAAAGAAAACAATCAAATAAAAAATGACAATGACATATTAAATGGACAATCAACGATGAAAAATATAAGTAAACCAGAAACCAGCTACAATGTTAATATTGATTATAAATGAGAAAGAAAGTGATAACCAATAAAATAACTATCCTATGAAGTAAATTGATGAACAATGCAAAATATCTATTAAACATCGCCATAAGCATAGAAAAGGAATCCAAATAAATCACTGAGAAGAAAAGGTCATGAGATGTATAAAAGAGAGAATAATTAATCCCAAGAGTGTTTTATTGTATTGATATTATATGAGTCGAAAATAGACGACTATTATTATTAATATTATTATATGATAATTTTATGTTGAGATACGTCCAACAAATATTTTATGTTATTGAGCAGATAGGCATGACCTCTGAACTCAAAATGTGTATAAATGGATAGCAGAGTAATAGAGCCACACGTGCCCTCTGGCTAGTACCAATTTATATGAATAGGAGAGAAGAAAATTTTAGGGAGATAGAACATACAAGGGATAACACTCGTAATGAAAGAGAAAGAAGGAGAATAATACCATGTACCATATCATGAACCATGACTTAATAAAAATAAATAAAGAAGAAAGTAGCGATTGAATAATTCCATAATAATAACAACCTGATTAAAAAGAACTATATTGATAATTTCAGAAAAAATAATCTTTATTTTGGAAATAATCAATTTTGGTGGCGATGCATTATATAACATGACATAAGATAGTGGATATACTAATGACTAACAAACGAAAAAAAACTGAAGGTAGGAAGAAATGTCAAAAAACTTACAACTCAAAGATTAATGACCAAATTACGAAATGACAATTGACTAAGGAACTGACGATGACTTAACCCAATAGATTGGAGAAAAAACAAGAAAAGAGAATAGAACAAGAAAGAAGGAACAAGAAACGAAATGTAACCAAGAATATAACAACAACAATTGTAATCCCCAAAATATGACTAAAATGTGTATGTAAAACAATGCACTAAAACAGTTAGGGCATAAATAAGATGTAACCATGTAAACAATAGAAAGTAAGATAGAGATATTATGTATATTATAATAATTTAATTACCTTTTATCCGTCAGTGACTTCGTTCTAGCGTTTTTTATATAGACGCGTTTCGTGACATGTGTCACATCTTCAGTAATCCTCGTCAAAAGTTAAAATTCACATAAAACACATTTGCACATATTTACAAAATTACAATGACGACACACACATAACACGATGTAACTTCGGCTTCGTTGGACCGGTCCGACCGCGCGTGTAGTTGCCGAGCCACTAACCGAGCCACTTTGTAAATATGTGCAAATGTGTTTTTATGTGTTTTATGTGAATTTTAACTTTTGACGAGGATTACTGAAGATGTGACACATGTCACGAAACGCGTCTATATAAAAAACGCTAGAACGAAGTCACTGACGGATAAAAGGTAATTAAATTATTGTGAAAAAGTGACTTGGATACTATATAAAAAAAAAATAAAATATGTATATTATATGAAAGAAGAAGAAACATGTACTTATAAATATAAGGTAGGAAACTAAAAATAACAATACCCAATTAATAATGATAAACATAGTCAAAGCGAGTAAAAAATACTTTGAGCCAAATAAAGGCAATAATTAATAACAAAAAGTGATCAATGTGAATTGAAAATAAAATGATTATTAATGACCAATAACCACACAGTGATAGTAAAATAATTATACAAACAGTGTGGGAAATATCAAGTGAATAAATTTAATATAAGTAGGTGGTGACAAGCTATGAAAATAGCATAATATGATAAAATATGAAGTGTTAATAAATAAAGAAACCTTCTACGAGGCGAAAAGTGCAGTGAGTGTACAGTATAAAATACTTAAGAAGCAGACTGTAACAGTATAGCTAAACAGCCTTTGAATAGAACTTTCTGTTATCACATAAGAATGAACTAATTGTACCATTAGTAATTTCAATAATAGTAAGTAAGAATGAATATAAAATAAGATGGAAATTAAGTTATTAGAGTGGAAAATAAGAAAGACAGACACTGTATTTTAGTGAAGGAATTAGTAAGTGTTGCGGTTTGGAAGCTCTTGAAGAATCGCGAGTTATTCCAAAGACGCTAATAAGGAAGGCTGGATTGTTTGTTAGAAAGAAGTGGACTGTATTTAAGATATTGAACATGCGTTTATTGAATAATTTGGTTTGTTAGTTACGATCGGCACGTGCGGATGCATTTTGAGGCGATAATGCCCGAAATCAACTGTGAATGAAATCGTGGTCCATGGTAGATGGACGCAGGTAGACGATTAAAGTTGTATGTTATAAATGTATGCTGTATAATAGCCAAAAGCAGCGGCTGTAAGAGAAGTGTTTAACGAGAGTTGCGCTCGGAGTCGTGTTATAAACTAAACTAACACTGGCTTGCAGTCGGCTAGGCTGGCCGATTGCAAGGTTTGATAAAAGCGTGACGTCATCCGCGCGTGCCGTGCAATGTTAGTAGGCTGCTTACAACTGACAACACAGTACAAAGTTTAAACATACTGCCCGCCAAAATCGGGACGATTTTGTACATTAACGGTTAAATTGAACAATATAATAATTAGACTTACATGTCGTAAGCGATACAATAATTGGCGCACTGGCCAGAGAGCATAGACACAATAAACATAATATACTTAAAGACTTATACATAAAATTTGTAAAAAACAAAAATCATTAATCTAGCACAAAGCTTAAGTCAAAACAAAACAATTTCTGTGCTAGAAAAGGTACAACAAATAAAAAATCGTGATAAAAATGAACCTTTACATAACTGAACATGATCTCTCTTAAAGCATAACATGTGGATAAAAAATACATATATAGAATAATTGCCACTATAACTGACACTTGTGGTTCTCAGAATTTGAATCACACAAACATATTAACGATACACAACATTCATAATAATTGATAGTACATATGAGACATAGTCACTGTTGCTACAATAGCTAGCGACACTTAACAATGTTACAATGCTTATGATACAATTGACTTGTATGCTCGCCCCGGGGAATGTCCCGGGCGTGTTCCATGTAATGACACGCACACACTCACACACACACACACACACACACACACACACACACACACACACACACACACACACACACACACACACACACACACACACACACACACACACACACACACACACACACCTCGTGTGTCTCGTATGGCACGCATACGATTAGCTTGTTGCCACCGGAAGGGGGCATAATTTGTGGATGGGTCGGCGTAAGATACCTAGCGCAGTGCGTACTTCTGCGACGCGTACTAAGGAATCTTGACCCGGAAAAACATTGGTAATTACCCCACGCTTCCATTCTAGAGGGGGGGAATTGTCATCCAAAATGAGGACAAGTTGTCCGACCTTCAAATTTTTAAATGGGGTGCGCCATTTATTGCGCTGCTGCAGCTGGTGCAGATAATCCCTAGACCACCGTTTCCAGATGGTCTGCGTAAATTTTTGGAGCAGAAGCCATCTGCCCAAATGAGTATTATTGCCTTGTGTATAGTCGGGTTCCGGAAGTGCCGTCAGTGGAGCACCGACCAAAAAATGAGCGGGTGTTAAGGGTTCAGGGTCTCTAGCATCGTCGGACACGGCGCATAACGGGCGTGAATTAAGGCAAGCCTCAATTTGAGAAAGAAGGGTAGAATATTCCTCAAAATTCAAGATCGTACCGCCAATTACGCGACGTAAATGGAATTTAACACTCCTTACACCACTTTCCCACAAACCACCGAAATGAGGGGCTGAAGGGGGGATAAAGGACCATTTGATGCCGTGGAGACCGCAAAACTCCAGAGAAGATTGTTCAACTTCCTTGGAGGTTAAAAATTTGTACCAATTATGCAACGTGTGGTTGGCACGACGAAAATTCGTGCCATTATCCGAAAATATTTGCGCGGGAATACCTCTGCGCGATATGAACCTTTTTAAAGCCGCTATAAAGGCGTTGGAAGTAAGATCCGACACCAATTCTAAATGGATGGCCCTAGTACACATGCATATAAATAGAGCGATATATGCCTTGGTCGTGGACTTAGAGCGCTGCCCGCCATGGCGCAAAAACACCGGACCTGCGTAATCCACGGCCGACTGTGAGAATGGCCTTGACGGCGTGACCCTAGAAGAGGGTAATTGACCGAGTAATTGATTCGCGCCTTTAGCCCGGAAACGAAAACAAGTGACACACTTATGTATCACTGAGCGGATATAGGACTTATCGTGTATGATCCAATACTTACGCCTAAGCGAAGCTTGAGTTGATTGCACTCCAGCGTGCAACAAACGGATGTGTTCGTATTCAATTATTAATCTCGTGAGATGAGAGTGCGGGTGTAAAATTATTTGGTGTTTAGTCTCGTAGCTAAGTGGGGAGAATTGCAAGCGTCCACCCACTCTTAAAATGCCTGATTTATCCAGGAATGGGTTGAGAGCAAGAATTTTACTACTGCGTGGAAGGCACCGGTGTGCCTCAAGTTCCCTAACCTCTACGTCGAAATGCAACTTCTGAGATTGCCGGACAAAAACCAAGAGCGAGTCAGACAATTCTTGAGCCGACAAAAAGGACGTGTCTCTATCAACCACCGCGAGCCTAGAATTGCGAAGAAATCGACGGCAGTATGCGAAGACGCGAATAAGCCTCGTAAGAGATGAATAGTTTTCAATGTAACTATGTGTTGAGGACGCGACAATTAGTGAGGTTTGAGCCTGCTTGCGACGTTCCTCTTCAATGTCGGGAAAGGTACAGGGAGTATTAATGTCGAACGCGCTGACCGGCCATGAGGCCGCATCACGAGCCAACCAGGAGGGACCATGCCACCATTGAGCATGACAGTGCAGACTACGAGGGAGGCAACCGCGCGATAAAACGTCGGCAGGGTTGTCATTCGATACTACATGACGCCAAGTTCCCCTGCTGCTAACAAGACGCTGTATTTCTGCGACACGGTTAGCCACAAATACCTTCCAGCGGGAAGATTGCTGATGTATCCAGTACAACGCTATCATCGAATCCGAATAAAGATATAATCCGTCAAAATTGTAATCGACGGCATTTAAAACCTTGGACGTTAATTGAGCCAACAATAAACAAGCACAAAGTTCAAGTCTAGGAAGCGTTATCTGTTTCAGCGGAGCGACCCTAGATTTAGCACACAACAAGTTTGATGATATGGCGCCGTTCGAATAGACCGCCCGCACATAAATGCAACACGCGTAACCTTTAACCGAAGCGTCGGCGAATCCGTGCAGCTGCAATGAACTAACTGGGCAACTGTTCGAACTCTTAACCGACCTCGTAATCTCAAAATGAGTGTCGGAGACTAATTGGGTGTATAATTCCGACCATTGATTGGCTAGTGACCCGGACAAGGGTTCGTCCCAATCAGTGCCCGCCAACCACAACCGCTGCACGAAATGCTTGCATCAAAATGTGATGGGAGCAATTAGACCTAGTGGATCATAGATCCCGGCAATGATTGATAACACGCTTCTCTTGTTGAGAACGGTTAGATTGTCATCACCCCTAACGGTGTACAAAAAGTTATCCCCCTCAACATTCCACTGTATGCCCAAGGTACGCACGTTTTGACCCTTGCTGAAGTCACGGGTTACTTGGGCGCGAAGAGTCATAATCTTATGGTGGTTAGAGAACCATTTGTGTAACGAAAAACCATACCTCCTCAACAACATCTCGATCTCGCCTTTCATTTCAGCTAAGCTGTTCGGATCATCCGAACCCGTTATGAGATCGTCTACGTAAAAGTCATTTGCTATGGCCTTAGCAGCGGTAGGGTAGTCGGAATTATTTGCATAAGCTATTTGAGCCAGACAACGCGTAGCAAGGAAGGAGGCACTAGCAGTGCCATATGTAACCGTCCTTAACGCGTAATGTCGCAATTCCTTATGCGGTGCATCACGCCAAACAATGCGTTGCAAGTTTGAATCCTTAGGATTAACAATGATCTGGCGATACATCTTTTCAATGTCCGCAATAAGTACGTATCGGTGGGTGCGGAACCGAACCATTATCGAAAACAGATCCTGCTGGATCGTAGGACCGACCATTAAAGTGTCGTTAAGGGACAAATTATTGGTGGTTTTAGCGGATGCGTCAAATACCACGCGCAATTTAGTGGTTAAGCTAGAGTCTTTGAAGACTGCGTGATGGGGCAGATAAAAGATCTCTGACCTGTCAAGCGACAGATCGTATTCATTAAGCGGCGACATGTGGCCAAGTCTTAAGTAGTCATTCATGAACTCACTATAATCCTTGTAAAGGGTAGGGTTCTGCTTGAATTTGAATTCTAACGATTGGAATCTTCGTATTGCTCCGCGGAGAGAATCTCCCAAATAAGATTTATCAGATCTGCGGGGCAGGGCTACCACGAATCTCCCGTCGCGATTGCGGCTAGTGTTTTTCACGAAATGCCTTTCACACGGTGAGTCCTCAGATCGGGTTTCGCGACTAGAGATCTCCTCCAACTTCCAAAATTCCTTTAGTTGCGAGGAAACCTGATTATCATCCTTACAGACCATAAATGAAGAAACCGTTCTAGTCATGTCGACGTTGAATGGTAAGTCACCGGCCAAAATAAATCCTAACTTGGTTTCCTGAATTATAGGAAAGTGTGGTCCGCGCGTATATTTCACAGGTTCAATTAATTGTAGAAAATATTGAGCGCCGATTAATATATCGACTTGCGATGAGCAATGTAGGTGAGGATCCGCCAGGAATATGCGCTTGGGTAAATTTAAAGAGGTAAGATTGAATGACTCCGCCGGTAAATTATTAGTTATACTGGGTAGTACGGCACAATGTACGTTTAACGTGAAGGGTTTATAGCGTGAATGTAGCCTTACATTAGTGCTGAATTCAGCCTGGGAAAGCGAGTTGTTTATACCCGTGATGGGCAATTGCGATTTAACTAATTGGAGGCCCAACCTGCGGGCGAAATCCATTGTGCAAAAGTTCGCTTGAGAACCGGAATCCAGTAATATCCTAACGGGAAATTTTTTGCCGACCTTATTGTATGTCATACAGACGGCGGTAGATAACAATACCGATTTATTGGTCTGTGATTTCAGTGAACACTGGTTGTTAACAGAAGTTACGTCCCTGTTGGGGACATGAATCATGGTGTGGTGACGCCTAGAACATTTTTTACACGAAAATTTGGAGGGACATTTTGAACCCTCGTGTCCCGAACGGAGACAGTTTAAGCAAAGTTTGTTTTTTAGTAACGCATTTTTTCTATCAGGGATAGACAGCGATATAAACTGTGGGCAATCGCTAAGTCTATGTTCACCGTTACATAGCCTGCATAAATTATTTCTAATATGTGAGTGGAATGCGCCCTTTGGAGTGCTTATCTGTTTAACTGCCTTGCGATAAGGAGACTTATCGCTTTTGTTCAACCTGCTCGTTGGGCTAGTCACGCTATCGATATTTTGCAGTAGTTTCCTACGTGAATTTAAAAAATTTATAAAACTATTAAAATCAGGGAGTTTATGCTCCGATAAACTCTCTTTCCACAAACGTAAAGTATAACTGTCAAGTTTTTTGGCTAGATAATTTACTACAATAATTTCAAACGTGTTGACTGGCAGTTTGAGATTATTTAAAGCGTTTATATTTCCAGAGATTTGATCAATAAATTGCGATATGCTACCTTGGGATTCCTGCTGGACTAATGGTACGTCTAGGACATTCCACACGTGGTGAGCGGAGACAATCAGCTTACTATCATATCTATTCCTCAACAGATCGATAGCCACCGCGTAATTTTCATGTGTTATGGGTAATGATTTTATTACGTTAAGCGCCTCGCCATGTAATGACGAGTGCAAATAATGAAGCTTCTGTATATCTGTCAGGTCTGTTCTGACATGAATTAGTTCCATAAAAATATGGTAATAATGTTGCCATTCCACAATACTACCCTCGAACCGTGGTAATTTTATTGGTTCCAATTGAATGGGGGTTGTTTTAGGCTGTTTACCATCAGTATTAATTAGTGGTTTTTGGTTCAAGTGCTCAGATTGCTCCAACAAGTGTTGCAATTTGCATTCTGTAGCACAGAGATCGTCCTCCGTTTGCACTCTATCACTTGTTGACGCAACGTCTGCTTCCTCAGCCTCGATTTGTGACTGTATCTCGTCATATTTGGTGGATAATTCCATCAAATGACGCAGTTTTATTTTGAGCGCATGAGGATCGCTGTTTAACACATCAAAATTATCCGCGAAGGTATTTATTCGGGATATTGAGGCCTTAATTGTACCTCGTTTTTTTATCAGAGCCCTTACATCGGCCATTATTACAGTTTGAGATAAAAAATGGAAAGATATTTAGAAACAATTGAGCATCGAGCATGTGAACCACAAACTTAATTTTGAATGAGTTTAAATACGTTTGGTAGCTAGCGATCGTTGGTTTGAACATAAACTTACTCTCTCTAACTAATCAAACTCGTTGGCAGTTAAATTATTGAAATTATAAATCTAAATGATTACAAAGTATAGCTTTATCTTTAAAGTTCTGACTGATAATGAGCTGCCAACCATCTATTAATTTATATTGTGTAATAAGTTAATTGTTTATATAAATATGTCAAAAATACACACTGGGTGACATATTATTAAAAATAAATCAAATATAGGTAAAGTTTATAGTCACGTGGCCGTCGATCCATTCGTGATGAAGCTGGCTTCGATCCCGTTTGGAGCTGCTACACCTCCTGTCTCTGCCGGTTAGCCGTTGCCTCATGTTGTACCCTCCATCAATTAAAGCTGTGGAATCTCGTAAATGCTGTCCTGTTTCGTCCCGTCGTCTCTGGTCTACTGCTTGGCTGAATCTTGTCGAGATGACTGCTACGTGCTTCACGATAATGGTGTCGCTCAGGACGAAAATGATGCCCGTCTGTCGTGATTAACTTCAGATTGGTTTTTCCAGAACTGATGTATATAAATAAATGTTGTCGCCTGTGTACTCAGGTATGAGAAATCTGTGCCGTTGGGACCAAAAATGATGTCGTTTTTGGCCTGAAATGTGAAATCCGGTTCGGTGGGACCAAAAATGATGTCGTTTTTGGCCTGAAATGTGAAATCCGGCCCGGTGGGACCAAAAATGTTGCGGTTTGGAAGCTCTTGAAGAATCGCGAGTTATTCCAAAGACGCTAATAAGGAAGGCTGGATTGTTTGTTAGAAAGAAGTGGACTGTATTTAAGATATTGAACATGCGTTTATTGAATAATTTGGTTTGTTAGTTACGATCGGCACGTGCGGATGCATTTTGAGGCGATAATGCCCGAAATCAACTGTGAATGAAATCGTGGTCCATGGTAGATGGACGCAGGTAGACGATTAAAGTTGAATGTTATAAATGTATGCTGTATAATAGCCAAAAGCAGCGGCTGTAAGAGAAGTGTTTAACGAGAGTTGCGCTCGGAGTCGTCTTATAAACTAAACTAACACTGGCTTGCAGTCGGCTAGGCTGGCCGATTGCAAGGTTTGATAAAAGCGTGACGTCATCCGCGCGTGCCGTGCAATGTTAGTAGGCTGCTTACAACTGACAACACAGTACAAAGTTTAAACAGTAAGTGAGATATATGGTGTAAGTTACTGTTTAAAATTAGTATTATAAGAGTTTCGTTATTGTTTTAAAAGAAACCATAGAATTTATTAACTTATAAAATAAGCAAGATAGAAATAAGAAAACCAAAAACAGTTAGAAGTTGAATTTCAGGTTTGAGCATGGTAAGAAAATGTATGTGTTTATAATAAGAGGTGTGGTTAGAAGCACCAATGTTTTATTATCTGTTTCTATAAAAAATTGTTTAATGTACCAATATATAAAGCTAATGAGTTACAAAGAATGTTAAATAGTAGTATGGGGAAGTCTAGGCTCTAGGCCTAACATTTAGTGAAGGAACTTTGTAAGTTTAAAAAAGAAAACAATAACCCAGTATCAATCAGAGTATATCAAATGTTTAAGCAGTTAAGTAAGTGTATCTAATACAAAAATATATAAATAATATCCAGTTTAAAAATAACTACGTAAGAAATATAATAAGAAAATAAGGAAAATGTTATTAACTATTCAAAAGTAATCATGAGGCATTAAAAATAATCCTTAACAAAAAAGAACAATGGTGTTCATATAATTGATGATACTACTAATATAAGAAAGAAATCATAATTTGAAGATATTTTATAAATTTAAACCAAAATAAAATGTTAGAATATAACAATGTCATAAGATATTGACCAATGAGAAATAGCATAATTTGATAGGTAACCATAGGAACTGACGCTTATTACATAAAATACCGTTGGAATTCTAATTAATTCATTATTGACTAACGCGGAGGGCGGATGTATGAAGCTCTCGATCTAAAATTAACTTTAAAAACTTTAAAATTTAATAAATTTTGAAAGAAGAAGTATAGGATAAGCTTTCCAAACTACAACTCATGAGATGAACGACTATTAAAATAATTAAACCATAAAAATCATGGCAAAAAATACGAATACTTCAAATTAACGCAATAGACGACCTATCCAGAAGGAAGAAGTGGATTTACCTAACTCAACCTGAGGACATCGAACATCTACGAGAACTGATGGAAGCCGAACTTCGAATTGGAACCATTTGAACGGGTATTTCGGACAATCCAAAGAAGAGAGGACTACTAGAAGTTTCCTGAATAAGAAGACGATCATCGGAGAAGCCACGTCAAGAAATCAATGAGTATAAAATAACAACTTCACTTCAAAATAAATTTCCAATTATCCATAATAACGAACTAAATATATTTTCACTTCACTGATCACAAATTTGACTCAATAACTGAATTTAATCAATATATCACTCTTAATAAACTTAATTAATTAATAAACTTTGATATTAAATTATAATAATTTTCAAAAAAACATAATGTGCTGACAAGAATTTAACCGAACCTATTCTGATTCTCATTGCCAATAACTTACTTTGTATGTTTTAGTATACCAAATATTGTGTATTTAGTTTTAAGGAATGTTATAATTTTGTGCATTTTGTAGCCGATAATCCAACTTCTGTAGTCAAAAAGGACTTATTCCCTGAGACAAACCATATTAATTGTAAACATAATATGTACACCATGACGTTTTTCTTACGTACGACTGAGCGATGCCAACCGAGCAATTTGTAAACGCCGGTATCAACATAAATATATGTATTATTCATTAACTGTAATTGAACAGGTAACATAAAGAAGGGTTCAATAAATTGTAATATTCCTCAACTGCTGTATGTTTGATTCTTGTAAAACAAGGTAATATAAAGAAATATTAAACACCAAAACATCAACATACTACAGTTAGCGAATTCGACACTGCAAGAAAGCGTGAGCCAATCAGGTGGCGAGGCGGTAAGATTTGAATTGAACGACGAGAGATACGGTTAGCCAGTAAGTATTGAGAAAAGGCATAAGCCGGCTCGCTACACACAATTAGTTTTCACAAAGGTATTTAACAAATTAATACGCAATAATCTACCCACAATTACACAGTTATATTACTAAATAAGGCGAATACAAAGAGTGATATAAAATCGCTCGCCACACACATAAACGTCTGTTACAAAGACAATTACCAAGGGTGACATATATATAAAGATTCTAACACCACGTAAAAGTCTCATTACAAAGTGACGATCCCAACAGTGGGGCTTTTCGTTTCTATACAATGACGCAAACAAAGGGTGATATTCCTAACACCGTAAAACGTCTGATTACAAAGTGGCGCGCCAACTAGTAGGGCTAGAATAATCAAAAAATTATACCATTAAACCCGATAGATTCTAGCGGCGGCTGCGGAAAACCGGAACAGGCAAGGCACAACACACAATGAAGAATCAGGATAAGATAATGGGAGTTAAATATAAAAGGATGGAAGTTATGGAGGAAGAAATAGTAAATAATAATGAAACGCATATAGAAGAAAAACAAACGAAAATTCCAGAACCAGAAAAACGATTCAGCTATGCGGAATGGATGACAGCACTATTTAAAAAGTTCTGTAAAGAGATGGAGTACATCGAGAAGAACACCACTGACCATGAACGAGCACAAATGAGTCGCGCGAATGCAATGGGAACGCCAAATGACCAAATGTCATTGGAAGGAATTTATTGTGAAATGTGGAAGCTGGAAACCAAATGCAGTAAAGAAGAGACTATCGGAACAGCCCATGAAAAAGGCGATAACAAGGTGGAAAGAATGACTGAAGAAGATTGGGAGAGATGGTACAATAATGAAAAACAAATGAAAAACGAAAGAACGGGAGTATACGCACAGGTGACAGAGGAATATACGCAGGAGGAGTACGAACAATGGAGACAACTAATAAGACAACCAGAAAAACCAATAAAAACGGAAAATGCAGAACTAAGAGCATGGATAAGGGTTATGTTTGAACTATCCAGAGAAGATATGTGTAATTGGAGGAAGGAACATAATCGAATAAAAGGGTTCGACGGAATACTAAATAAAGAAAACTTGGAACAATGAAATGTTCAACTACAAAAAGAAATAGTCAAGGACGTGGAAGTGAAGCAACAGAAGAAAACGCCAAAACCCACACAGCAGGAGGACAAAAGCAATAATGAAACATCAGAACAAAAGAAGGATGAAGGCTTCCAGGAATGGATGGAAGGGTTTTTTAAAAAATTCGGTAAGGTAATCAATGATTATGATAAGAAAATGAGTGATAACGAGTGTCAACAAATGAGACAATTGTTAGAAGTTTCCAAGAAATTAAATGAAACACTAGACAAAATTTTTGAAGGTATTAACGAGGAGACAAAATTAAAGGAAGACAAAAGGATACTATTATCTGAAAATAAAAATAACAAAAACAAAGAGAATATCCAAACTATGGAAATGAAGAAAGTAAGACAGATGCATCAAAGGAAACTAATATATACCAGAGAAGAATTGGAGATGATGAAGAATGGACTACTTGAGATGTTTAATGTACCAATTAACGACCAGAATGAAATAATGAATTTTAAAAATAACAGAAGGAACTTACTAGAAACTTTAGAAAGGAATCACTACAAAACAGTGTGTAACAGAATAAGAAGGAGAAGACACTTAATAGACATGCATAATCCAATATCAACGATAGCAGTTACGATGGAATTAGCATTGACCTATTCGTTGTATAAACAAAATAATGAAATGATTGAGATAGGAATGGAAACAAGTGAAAATTTTACGACAGAAACATTTAAATACAAGATAGTAGCAAGAAAGTGGACAAGAACAGAAGTCGTTCTGAAAACGACAGCAATCCAAACAACAGGGGTAACTCATGTAATCATGGACCATGGCTAAACCAAGTGCGGAGGAACACTGAGAAATGGGACTGATTTTAGATAGACCGACCATGCAAGCAAATGGAGAAGAAAAAAAAATATCCAAATTCAAAAATCAAAATAAGTACAACTTACAAATAAATATTTGATCAATTAATAAATGAATGAAAAAAGAATTTAGAGGAAACATTATCTAAATTCAAAACAAAAGTAAGTACAACTTACAACCAAGTGTGTGAAACAAAATGTGTGAAACAATGTAATTTTGAAAAAAAAAATATATAAAGAAGCACCATAAAAAACTGACTTAAAATAATAAAATATAAAACAAATAATGATGACGTTACATAACATCATTAAATAACCCTATTACAAAAGGGAATAACAAAGAATTAACGTTTCACAAAAAGAAAAGACAAAACAATCAAATAAAAAATGACAATGACATATTAAATGGACAATCAATGATGAAAAATATAAGTAAACCAGAAAGCAGCTACAATGTTAATATTGATTATAAATGAGAAAGAAAGTGATAACCAATAAAATAACTATCCTATGAAGTATATTGATGAACAATGCAAAATATCTATTAAACATCGCCATAAGCATAGAAAAGTAATCCAAATAAATCACTGAGAAGAAAAGGTCATGAGATGTATAAAAGAGAGAATAATTAATCCCAGGAGTGTTTTATTGTATTGATATTATATGAGTCAAAAATAGACGACTATTATTATTAATATTATTATATGATGATTTTATGTTGAGATACGTCCAACAATTATTTTATGTTATTGAGCAGATAGGCATGACCTCTGAACTCAAAATGTGTATAAATGGATAGCAGAGTAATAGAGCCACACGTGCCCTCTGGCTAGTACCAATTTATATGAATAGGAGAGAAGAAAATTTTAGGGAGATAGAACATACAAGGGATAACACTAGTAATGAAAGAGAAAGAAGGAGAATAATACCATGTACCATATCATGAACCATGACTTAATAAAAATAAATAAAGAAGAAAGTAGCGATTGAATATTTCCATAATAATAACAACCTGATTAAAAAGAACTATATTGATAATTTCAGAAAAAATAATCTTTATTTTTGAAATAATCAATTTTGGTGGCGATGCATTATATAACATGACATAAGATAGTGGATATACTAATGACTAACAAACGAAAAAAAACTGAAGTTAGGAAGAAATGTCAAAAAACTTACAACTCAAAGATTAATGACCAAATTACGAAATGACAATTGACTAAGGAACTGACGATGACTTAACCCAATAGATTGGAGAAAAAACAAGAAAAGAGAATAGAACAAGAAAGAAGGAACAAGAAACCAAATGTAACCAAGAATATAACAACAACAATTGTAATCCCCAAAACATGACTAAAATGTGTATGTAAAACAATGCACTAAAACAGTTAGGGCATAAATAAGATGTAACCATGTAAACAATAGAAAGTAAGATAGAGATATTATGTATATTATAATAATTTAATTACCTTTTATCCGTCAGTGACTTCGTTCTAGCGTTTTTTATATAGACGCGTTTCGTGACATGTGTCACATCTTCAGTAATCCTCGTCAAAAGTTAAAATTCACATAAAACACATTTGCACATATTTACAAAATTACAATGACGACACACACATAACACGATGTAACTTCGGCTTCGTTGGACCGGTCCGACCGCGCGTGTAGTTGCCGAGCCACTAACCGAGCCACTTTGTAAATATGTGCAAATGTGTTTTTATGTGTTTTATGTGAATTTTAACTTTTGACGAGGATTACTGAAGATGTGACACATGTCACGAAACGCGTCTATATAAAAAACGCTAGAACGAAGTCACTGACGGATAAAAGGTAATTAAATTATTGTGAAAAAGTGACTTGGATACTATATAAAAACAAAATAAAATATGTATATTATATGAAAGAAGAAGAAACATGTACTTATAAATATAAGGTAGGAAACTAAAAATAACAATACCCAATTAATAATGATAAACATAGTCAAAGCGAGTAAAAAATACTTTGAGCCAAATAAAGGCAATAATTAATAACAAAAAGTGATCAATGTGAATTGAAAATAAAATGATTATTAATGACCAATAACCACACAGTGATAGTAAAATAATTATACAAACAGTGTGGGAAATATCAAGTGAATAAATTTAATATAAGTAGGTGGTGACAAGCTATGAAAATAGCATAATATGATAAAATATGAAGTGTTAATAAATAAAGAAACCTACTACGAGGCGAAAAGTGCAGTGAGTGTACAGTATAAAATACTTAAGAAGCAGACTGTAACAGTATAGCTAAACAGCCTTTGAATAGAACTTTCTGTTATCACATAAGAATGAACTAATTGTACCATTAGTAATTTCAATAATAGTAAGTAAGAATGAATATAAAATAAGATGGAAATTAAGTTATTAGAGTGGAAAATAAGAAAGACAGACACTGTATTTTAGTGAAGGAATTAGTAAGTGAGATATATGGTGTAAGTTACTGTTTAAAATTAGTATTATAAGAGTTTCGTTATTGTTTTAAAAGAAACCATAGAATTTATTAACTTATAAAATAAGCAAGATAGAAATAAGAAAACCAAAAACAGTTAGAAGTTGAATTTCAGGTTTGAGCATGGTAAGAAAATGTATGTGTTTATAATAAGAGGTGTGGTTAGAAGCACCAATGTTTTATTATCTGTTTCTATAAAAAATTGTTTAATGTACCAATATATAAAGCTAATGAGTTACAAAGAATGTTAAATAGTAGTATGGGGAAGTCTAGGCTCTAGGCCTAACATTTAGTGAAGGAACTTTGTAAGTTTAAAAAAGAAAACAATAACCCAGTATCAATCAGAGTATATCAAATGTTTAAGCAGTTAAGTAAGTGTATCTAATACAAAAATATATAAATAATATCCAGTTTAAAAATAACTACGTAAGAAATATAATAAGAAAATAAGGAAAATGTTATTAACTATTCAAAAGTAATCATGAGGCATTAAAAATAATCCTTAACAAAAAAGAACAATGGTGTTCATATAATTGATGATACTACTAATATAAGAAAGAAATCATAATTTGAAGATATTTTATAAATTTAAACCAAAATAAAATGTTAGAATATAACAATGTCATAAGATATTGACCAATGAGAAATAGCATAATTTGATAGGTAACCATAGGAACTGACGCTTATTACATAAAATACCGTTGGAATTCTAATTAATTCATTATTGACTAACGCGGAGGGCGGATGTATGAAGCTCTCGATCTAAAATTAACTTTAAAAACTTTAAAATTTAATAAATTTTGAAAGAAGAAGTATAGGAGAAGCTTTCCAAACTACAACTCATGAGATGAACGACTATTAAAATAATTAAACCATAAAAATCATGGCAAAAAATACGAATACTTCAAATTAACGCAATAGACGACCTATCCAGAAGGAAGAAGTGGATTTACCTAACTCAACCTGAGGACATCGAACATCTACGAGAACTGATGGAAGCCGAACTTCGAATTGGAACCATTTGAACGGGTATTTCGGACAATCCAAAGAAGAGAGGACTACTAGAAGTTTCCTGAATAAGAAGACGATCATCGGAGAAGCCACGTCAAGAAATCAATGAGTATAAAATAACAACTTCACTTCAAAATAAATTTCCAATTATCCATAATAACGAACTAAATATATTTTCACTTCACTGATCACAAATTTGACTCAATAACTGAATTTAATCAATATATCACTCTTAATAAACTTAATTAATCAATAAACTTTGATATTAAATTATAATAATTTTCAAAAAAACATAATGTGCTGACAAGAATTTAACCGAACCTATTCTGATTCTCATTGCCAATAACTTACTTTGTATGTTTTAGTATACCAAATATTGTGTATTTAGTTTTAAGGAATGTTATAATTTTGTGCATTTTGTAGCCGATAATCCAACTTCTGTAGTCAAAAAGGACTTATTCCCTGAGACAAACCATATTAATTGTAAACATAATATGTACACCATGACGTTTTTCTTACGTACGACTGAGCGATGCCAACCGAGCAATTTGTAAACGCCGGTATCAACATAAATATATGTATTATTCATTAACTGTAATTGAACAGGTAACATAAAGAAGGGTTCAATAAATTGTAATATTCCTCAACTGCTGTATGTTTGATTCTTGTAAAACAAGGTAATATAAAGAAATATTAAACACCAAAACATCAACATACTACAGTTAGCGAATTCGACACTGCAAGAAAGCGTGAGCCAATCAGGTGGCGAGGCGGTAAGATTTGAATTGAACGACGAGAGATACGGTTAGCCAGTAAGTATTGAGAAAAGGCATAAGCCGGCTCGCTACACACAATTAGTTTTCACAAAGGTATTTAACAAATTAATACGCAATAATCTACCCACAATTACACAGTTATATTACTAAATAAGGCGAATACAAAGAGTGATATAAAATCGCTCGCCACACACATAAACGTCTGTTACAAAGACAATTACCAAGGGTGACATATATATAAAGATTCTAACACCACGTAAAAGTCTCATTACAAAGTGATGATCCCAACAGTGGGGCTTTTCGTTTCTATACAATGACGCAAACAAAGGGTGATATTCCTAACACCGTAAAACGTCTGATTACAAAGTGGCGCGCCAACTAGTAGGGCTAGAATAATCAAAAAATTATACCATTAAACCCGATAGATTCTAGCGGCGGCTGCGAAAAACCGGAACAGGCAAGGCACAACACACAATGAAGAATCAGGATAAGATAATGGGAGTTAAATATAAAAGGATGGAAGTTATGGAGGAAGAAATAGTAAATAATAATGAAACGCATATAGAAGAAAAACAAACGAAAATTCCAGAACCAGAAAAACGATTCAGCTATGCGGAATGGATGACAGCACTATTTAAAAAGTTCTGTAAAGAGATGGAGTACATCGAGAAGAACACCACTGACCATGAACGAGCACAAATGAGTCGCGCGAATGCAATGGGAACGCCAAATGACCAAATGTCATTGGAAGGAATTTATTGTGAAATGTGGAAGCTGGAAACCAAATGCAGTAAAGAAGAGACTATCGGAACAGCCCATGAAAAAGGCGATAACAAGGTGGAAAGAATGACTGAAGAAGATTGGGAGAGATGGTACAATAATGAAAAACAAATGAAAAACGAAAGAACGGGAGTATACGCACAGGTGACAGAGGAATATACGCAGGAGGAGTACGAACAATGGAGACAACTAATAAGACAACCAGAAAAACCAATAAAAACGGAAAATGCAGAACTAAGAGCATGGATAAGGGTTATGTTTGAACTATCCAGAGAAGATATGTGTAATTGGAGGAAGGAACATAATCGAATAAAAGGGTCCGACGGAATACTAAATAAAGAAAACTTGGAACAATGAAATGTTCAACTACAAAAAGAAATAGTCAAGGACGTGGAAGTGAAGCAACAGAAGAAAACGCCAAAACCCACACAGCAGGAGGACAAAAGCAAGAATGAAACATCAGAACAAAAGAAGGATGAAGGCTTCCAGGAATGGATGGAAGGGTTTTTTAAAAAATTCGGTAAGGTAATCAATGATTATGATAAGAAAATGAGTGATAACGAGTGTCAACAAATGAGACAATTGGTAGAAGTTTCCAAGAAATTAAATGAAACACTAGACAAAATTTTTGAAGGTATTAACGAGGAGACAAAATTAAAGGAAGACAAAAGGATACTATTATCTGAAAATAAAAATAACAAAAACAAAGAGAATATCCAAACTATGGAAATGAAGAAAGTAAGACACATGCATCAAAGGAAACTAATATATACCAGAGAAGAATTGGAGATGATGAAGAATGGACTACTTGAGATGTTTAATGTACCAATTAACGACCAGAATGAAATAATGAATTTTAAAAATAACAGAAGGAACTTACTAGAAACTTTAGAAAGGAATCACTACAAAACAGTATGTAACAGAATAAGAAGGAGAAGACACTTAATAGACATGCATAATCCAATATCAACGATAGCAGTTACGATGGAATTAGCATTGACCTATTCGTTGTATAAACAAAATAATGAAATGATTGAGATAGGAATGGAAACAAGTGAAAATTTTACGACAGAAACATTTAAATACAAGATAGTAGCAAGAAAGTGGACAAGAACAGAAGTCGTTCTGAAAACGACAGCAATCCAAACAACAGGGGTAACTCATGTAATCATGGACCATGGCTAAACCAAGTGCGGAGGAACACTGAGAAATGGGACTGATTTTAGATAGACCGACCATGCAAGCAAATGGAGAAGAAAAAAAAATATCCAAATTCAAAAATCAAAATAAGTACAACTTACAAATAAATATTTGATCAATTAATAAATGAATGAAAAAAGAATTTAGAGGAAACATTATCTAAATTCAAAACAAAAGTAAGTACAACTTACAACCAAGTGTGTGAAACAAAATGTGTGAAACAATGTAATTTTGAAAAAAAAAATATATAAAGAAGCACCATAAAAAACTGACTTAAAATAATAAAATATAAAACAAATAATGATGACGTTACATAACATCATTAAATAACCCTATTACAAAAGGGAATAACAAAGAATTAACGTTTCACAAAAAGAAAAGACAAAACAATCAAATAAAAAATGACAATGACATATTAAATGGACAATCAATGATGAAAAATATAAGTAAACCAGAAAGCAGCTACAATGTTAATATTGATTATAAATGAGAAAGAAAGTGATAACCAATAAAATAACTATCCTATGAAGTATATTGATGAACAATGCAAAATATCTATTAAACATCGCCATAAGCATAGAAAAGGAATCCAAATAAATCACTGAGAAGAAAAGGTCATGAGATGTATAAAAGAGAGAATAATTAATCCCAAGAGTGTTTTATTGTATTGATATTATATGAGTCGAAAATAGACGACTATTATTATTAATATTATTATATGATGATTTTATGTTGAGATACGTCCAACAATTATTTTATGTTATTGAGCAGATAGGCATGACCTCTGAACTCAAAATGTGTATAAATGGATAGCAGAGTAATAGAGCCACATGTGCCCTCTGGCTAGTACCAATTTATATGAATAGGAGAGAAGAAAATTTTAGGGAGATAGAACATACAAGGGATAACACTCGTAATGAAAGAGAAAGAAGGAGAATAATACCATGTACCATATCATGAACCATGACTTAATAAAAATAAATAAAGAAGAAAGTAGCGATTGAATAATTCCATAATAATAACAACCTGATTAAAAAGAACTATATTGATAATTTCAGAAAAAATAATCTTTATTTTTGAAATAATCAATTTTGGTGGCGATGCATTATATAACATGACATAAGATAGTGGATATACTAATGACTAACAAACGAAAAAAAACTGAAGGTAGGAAGAAATGTCAAAAAACTTACAACTCAAAGATTAATGACCAAATTACGAAATGACAATTGACTAAGGAACTGACGATGACTTAACCCAATAGATTGGAGAAAAAACAAGAAAAGAGAATAGAACAAGAAAGAAGGAACAAGAAACCAACTGTAACCAAGAATATAACAACAACAATTGTAATCCCCAAAACATGACTAAAATGTGTATGTAAAACAATGCACTAAAACAGTTAGGGCATAAATAAGATGTAACCATGTAAACAATAGAAAGTAAGATAGAGATATTATGTATATTATAATAATTTAATTACCTTTTATCCGTCAGTGACTTCGTTCTAGCGTTTTTTATATAGACGCGTTTCGTGACATGTGCCACATCTTCAGTAATCCTCGTCAAAAGTTAAAATTCACATAAAACACATTTGCACATATTTACAAAATTACAATGACGACACACACATAACACGATGTAACTTCGGCTTCGTTGGACCGGTCCGACAGCGCGTGTAGTTGCCGAGCCACTAACCGAGCCACTTTGTAAATATGTGCAAATGTGTTTTTATGTGTTTTATGTGAATTTTAACTTTTCACGAGGATTACTGAAGATGTGACACATGTCACGAAACGCATCTATATAAAAAACGCTAGAACGAAGTCACTGACGGATAAAAGGTAATTAAATTATTGTGAAAAAGTGACTTGGATACTATATAAAAACAAAATAAAATATGTATATTATATGAAAGAAGAAGAAACATGTACTTATAAATATAAGGTAGGAAACTAAAAATAACAATACCCAATTAATAATGATAAACATAGTCAAAGCGAGTAAAAAATACTTTGAGCCAAATAAAGGCAATAATTAATAACAAAAAGTGATCAATGTGAATTGAAAATAAAATGATTATTAATGACCAATAACCACACAGTGATAGTAAAATAATTATACAAACAGTGTGGGAAATATCAAGTGAATAAATTTAATATAAGTAGGTGGTGACAAGCTATGAAAATAGCATAATATGATAAAATATGAGGTGTTAATAAATAAAGAAACCTACTACGAGGCGAAAAGTGCAGTGAGTGTACAGTATAAAATACTTAAGAAGCAGACTGTAACAGTATAGCTAAACAGCCTTTGAATAGAACTTTCTGTTATCACATAAGAATGAACTAATTGTGCCATTAGTAATTTCAATAATAGTAAGTAAGAATGAATATAAAATAAGATGGAAATTAAGTTATTAGAGTGGAAAATAAGAAAGACAGACACTGTATTTTAGTGAAGGAATTAGTAAGTGAGATATATGGTGTAAGTTACTGTTTAAAATTAGTATTATAAGAGTTTCGTTATTGTTTTAAAAGAAACCATAGAATTTATTAACTTATAAAATAAGCAAGATAGAAATAAGAAAACCAAAAACAGTTAGAAGTTGAATTTCAGGTTTGAGCATGGTAAGAAAATGTATGTGTTTATAATAAGAGGTGTGGTTAGAAGCATCAATGTTTTATTATCTGTTTCTATAAACAATTGTTTAATGTACCAATATATAAAGCTAATGAGTTATAAAGAATGTTAAATAGTAGTATGGGGAAGTCTAGGCTCTAGGCCTAACATTTAGTGAAGGAACTTTGTAAGTTTAAAAAAGAAAACAATAACCCAGTATCAATCAGGGTATATCAAATGTTTAAGCAGTTAAGTAAGTGTATCTAATACAAAAATATATAAATAATATCCAGTTTAAAAATAACTACGTAAGAAATATAATAAGAAAATAAGGAAAATGTTATTAACTATTCAAAAGTAATCATGAGGCATTAAAAATAATCCTTAACAAAAAAGAACAATGGTGTTCATATAATTGATGATACTACTAATATAAGAAAGAAATCATAATTTGAAGATATTTTATAAATTTAAACCAAAATAAAATGTTAGAATATAACAATGTCATAAGATATTGACCAATGAGAAATAGCATAATTTGATAGGTAACCATAGGAACTGACGCTTATTACATAAAATACCGTTGGAATTCTAATTAATTCATTATTGACTAACGCGGAGGGCGGATGTATGAAGCTCTCGATCTAAAATTAACTTTAAAAACTTTAAAATTTAATAAATTTTGAAAGAAGAAGTATAGGAGAAGCTTTCCAAACTACAACTCATGAGATGAACGACTATTAAAATAATTAAACCATAAAAATCATGGCAAAAAATACGAATACTTCAAATTAACGCAATAGAAGACCTATCCAGAAGGAAGAAGTGGATTTACCTAACTCAACCTGAGGACATCGAACATCTACGAGAACTGATGGAAGCCGAACTTCGAATTGGAACCATTTGAACGGGTATTTCGGACAATCCAAAGAAGAGAGGACTACTAGAAGTTTCCTGAATAAGAAGACGATCATCGGAGAAGCCACGTCAAGAAATCAATGAGTATAAAATAACAACTTCACTTCAAAATAAATTTCCAATTATCCATAATAACGAACTAAATATATTTTCACTTCACTGATCACAAATTTGACTCAATAACTGAATTTAATCAATATATCACTCTTAATAAACTTAATTAATCAATAAACTTTGATATTAAATTATAATAATTTTCAAAAAAACATAATGTGCTGACAAGAATTTAACCGAACCTATTCTGATTCTCATTGCCAATAACTTACTTTGTATGTTTTAGTATACCAAATATTGTGTATTTAGTTTTAAGGAATGTTATAATTTTGTGCATTTTGTAGCCGATAATCCAACTTCTGTAGTCAAAAAGGACTTATTCCCTGAGACAAACCATATTAATTGTAAACATAATATGTACACCATGACGTTTTTCTTACGTACGACTGAGCGATGCCAACCGAGCAATTTGTAAACGCCGGTATCAACATAAATATATGTATTATTCATTAACTGTAATTGAACAGGTAACATAAAGAAGGGTTCAATAAATTGTAATATTCCTCAACTGCTGTATCTTTGATTCTTGTAAAACAAGGTAATATAAAGAAATATTAAACACCAAAACATCAACATACTACAGTTAGCGAATTCGACACTGCAAGAAAGCGTGAGCCAATCAGGTGGCGAGGCGGTAAGATTTGAATTGAACGACGAGAGATACGGTTAGCCAGTAAGTATTGAGAAAAGGCATAAGCCGGCTCGCTACACACGATTAGTTTTCACAAAGGTATTTAACAAATTAATACGCAATAATCTACCCACAATTACACAGTTATATTACTAAATAAGGCGAATACAAAGAGTGATATAAAATCGCTCGCCACATACATAAACGTCTGTTACAAAGACAATTACCAAGGGTGACATATATATAAAGATTCTAACACCACGTAAAAGTCTCATTACAAAGTGACGATCCCAACATTGGGGCTTTTCGTTTCTATACAATGACGCAAACAAAGGGTGATATTCCTAACACCGTAAAACATCTGATTACAAAGTGGCGCGCCAACTACTGGGGCTAGAATAATAAAAAAATTATACCATTAAACCCGGTAGATTCTAGCGGCGGCTGCGGAAAACCGGAACAGGCAAGGCACAACACACAATGAAGAATCAGGATAAGATAATGGGAGTTAAATATAAAAGGATGGAAGTTATGGAGGAAGAAATAGTAAATAATAATGAAACGCATATAGAAGAAAAACAAACGAAAATTCCAGAACCAGAAAAACGATTCAGCTATGCGGAATGGATGACAGCACTATTTAAAAAGTTCTGTAAAGAGATGGAGTACATCAAGAAGAACACCACTGACCATGAACGAGCACAAATGAGTCGCGCGAATGCAATGGGAACGCCAAATGACCAAATGTCATTGGAAGGAATTTATTGTGAAATGTGGAAGCTGGAAACCAAATGCAGTAAAGAAGAGACTATCGGAACAGCCCATGAAAAAGGCGATAACAAGGTGAAAAGAATGACTGAAGAAGATTGGGAGAGATGGTACAATAATGAAAAACAAATGAAAAACGAAAGAACGGGAGTATACGCACAGGTGACAGAGGAATATACGCAGGAGGAGTACGAACAATGGAGACAACTAATAAGACAACCAGAAAAACCAATACAAACGGAAAATGCAGAACTAAGAGCATGGATAAGGGTTATGTTTGAACTATCCAGAGAAGATATGTGTAATTGGAGGAAGGAACATAATCGAATAAAAGGGTTCGACGGAATACTAAATAAAGAAAACTTGGAACAATGAAATGTTCAACTACAAAAAGAAATAGTCAAGGACGTGGAAGTGAAGCAACAGAAGAAAACGCCAAAACCCACACAGCAGGAGGACAAAAGCAAGAATGAAACATCAGAACAAAAGAAGGATGAAGGCTTCCAGGAATGGATGGAAGGGTTTTTTAAAAAATTCGGTAAGGTAATCAATGATTATGATAAGAAAATGAGTGATAACGAGTGACAACAAATGAGACAATTGGTAGAAGTTTCCAAGAAATTAAATGAAACACTAGACAAAATTTTTGAAGGTATTAACGAGGAGACAAAATTAAAGGAAGACAAAAGGATACTATTATCTGAAAATAAAAATAACAAAAACAAAGAGAATATCCAAACTATGGAAATGAAGAAAGTAAGACAGATGTATCAAAGGAAACTAATATATACCAGAGAAGAATTGGAGATGATGAAGAATGGACTACTTGAGATGTTTAATGTACCAATTAACGACCAGAATGAAATAATGAATTTTAAAAATAACAGAAGGAACTTACTAGAAACTTTAGAAAGGAATCACTACAAAACAGTGTGTAACAGAATAAGAAGGAGAAGACACTTAATAGACATGCATAATCCAATATCAACGATAGCAGTTACGATGGAATTAGCATTGACCTATTCGTTGTATAAACAAAATAATGAAATGATTGAGATAGGAATGGAAACAAGTGAAAATTTTACGACAGAAATATTTAAATACAAGATAGTAGCAAGAAAGTGGACAAGAACAGAAGTCGTTCTGAAAACGACAGCAATCCAAACAACAGGGGTAACTCATGTAATCATGGACCATGGCTAAACCAAGTGCGGAGGAACACTGAGAAATGGGACTGATTTTAGATAGACCGACCATGCAAGCAAATGGAGAAGAAAAAAAAATATCCAAATTCAAAAATCAAAATAAGTACAACTTACAAATAAATATTTGATCAATTAATAAATGAATGAAAAAAGAATTTAGAGGAAACATTATCTAAATTCAAAACAAAAGTAAGTACAACTTACAACCAAGTGTGTGAAACAAAATGCGTGAAACAATGCAATTTTGAAAAAAAAATATATAAAGAAGCACCATAAAAAACTGACTTAAAATAATAAAATATAAAACAAATAATGATGACGTTACATAACATCATTAACTAACCCTATTACAAAAGGGAATAACAAAGAATTAACGTTTCACAAAAAGAAAAGACAAAACAATCAAATAAAAAATGACAATGACATATTAAATGGACAATCAATGATGAAAAATATAAGTAAACCAGAAAGCAGCTACAATGTTAATATTGATTATAAATGAGAAAGAAAGTGATAACCAATAAAATAACTATCCTATGAAGTATATTGATGAACAATGCAAAATATCTATTAAACATCGCCATAAGCATAGAAAAGTAATCCAAATAAATCACTGAGAAGAAAAGGTCATGAGATGTATAAAAGAGAGAATAATTAATCCCAAGAGTGTTTTATTGTATTGATATTATATGAGTCGAAAATAGACGACTATTATTATTACTATTATTATATGATAATTTTATGTTGAGATACGTCCAACAATTATTTTATGTTATTGAGCAGATAGGCATGACCTCTGAACTCAAAATGTGTATAAATGGATAGCAGAGTAATAGAGCCACACGTGCCCTCTGGCTAGTACCAATTTATATGAATAGGAGAGAAGAAAATTTTAGGGAGATAGAACATACAAGGGATAACACTCGTAATGAAAGAGAAAGAAGGAGAATAATACCATGTACCATATCATGAACCATGACTTAATAAAAATAAATAAAGAAGAAAGTAGCGATTGAATAATTCCATAATAATAACAACCTGATTAAAAAGAACTATATTGATAATTTCAGAAAAAATAATCTTTATTTTTGAAATAATCAATTTTGGTGGCGATGCATTATATAACATGACATAAGATAGTGGATATACTAATGACTAACAAACGAAAAAAAACTGAAGGTAGGAAGAAATGTCAAAAAACTTACAACTCAAAGATTAATGACCAAATTACGAAATGACAATTGAGTAAGGAACTGACGATGACTTAACCCAATAGATTGGAGAAAAAACAAGAAAAGAGAATAGAACAAGAAAGAAGGAACAAGAAACCAAATGTAACCAAGAATATAACAACAACAATTGTAATCCCCAAAACATGACTAAAATGTGTATGTAAAACAATGCACTAAAACAGTTAGGGCATAAATAAGATGTAACCATGTAAACAATAGAAAGTAAGATAGAGATATTATGTATATTATAATAATTTAATTACCTTTTATCCGTCAGTGACTTCGTTCTAGCGTTTTTTAATAGACGCGTTTCGTGACATGTGTCACATCTTCAGTAATCCTCGTCAAAAGTTAAAATTCACATAAAACACATTTGCACATATTTACAAAATTACAATGACAACACACACATAACACGATGTAACTTCGGCTTCGTTGGACCGGTCCGACCGCGCGAGTAGTTGCCGAGCCACTAACCGAGCCACTTTGTAAATATGTGCAAATGTGTTTTTATGTGTTTTATGTGAATTTTAACTTTTGACGAGGATTACTGAAGATGTGACACATGTCACGAAACGAGTCTATATAAAAAACGCTAGAACGAAGTCACTGACGGATAAAAGGTAATTAAATTATTGTGAAAAAGTGACTTGGATACTATATAAAAACAAAATAAAATATGTATATTATATGAAAGAAGAAGAAACATGTACTTATAAATATAAGGTAGGAAACTAAAAATAACAATACCCAATTAATAATGATAAACATAGTCAAAGCGAGTAAAAAATACTTTGAGCCAAATAAAGGCAATAATTAATAACAAAAAGTGATCAATGTGAATTGAAAATAAAATGATTATTAATGACCAATAACCACACAGTGATAGTAAAATAATTATACAAACAGTGTGGGAAATATCAAGTGAATAAATTTAATATAAGTAGGTGGTGACAAGCTATGAAAATAGCATAATATGATAAAATATGAAGTGTTAATAAATAAAGAAATCTTCTACGGGGCGAAAAGTGCAGTGAGTGTACAGTATAAAATACTTAAGAAGCAGACTGTAACAGTATAGCTAAACAGCCTTTGAATAGAACTTTCTGTTATCACATAAGAATGAACTAATTGTACCATTAGTAATTTCAATAATAGTAAGTAAGAATGAATATAAAATAAGATGGAAATTAAGTTATTAGAGTGGAAAATAAGAAAGACAGACACTGTATTTTAGTGAAGGAATTAGTAAGTGAGATATATGGTGTAAGTTACTGTTTAAAATTAGTATTATAAGAGTTTCGTTATTGTTTTAAAAGAAACCATAGAATTTATTAACTTATAAAATAAGCAAGATAGAAATAAGAAAACCAAAAACAGTTAGAAGTTGAATTTCAGGTTTGAGCATGGTAAGAAAATGTATGTGTTTATAATAAGAGGTGTGGTTAGAAGCATCAATGTTTTATTATCTGTTTCTATAAACAATTGTTTAATGTACCAATATATAAAGCTAATGAGTTATAAAGAATGTTAAATAGTAGTATGGGGAAGTCTAGGCTCTAGGCCTAACATTTAGTGAAGGAACTTTGTAAGTTTAAAAAAGAAAACAATAACCCAGTATCAATCAGAGTATATCAAATGTTTAAGCAGTTAAGTAAGTGTATCTAATACAAAAATATATAAATAATATCCAGTTTAAAAATAACTACGTAAGAAATATAATAAGAAAATAAGGAAAATGTTATTAACTATGCAAAAGTAATCATGAGGCATATAAAAATAATCCTTAACCAAAAAGAACAATGGTGTTCATATAATTGATGATACTACTAATATAAGAAAGAAATCATAATTTGAAGATATTTTATAAATTTAAACCAAAATAAAATGTTAGAATATAACAATGTCATAAGATATTGACCAATGAGAAATAGCATAATTTGATAGGTAACCATAGCAACTGACGCTTATTACATAAAATACCGTTGGAATTCTAATTAATTCATTATTGACTAACGTGGAGGGCGGATGTATGAAGCTCTCGATCTAAAATTAACTTTAAAAACTTTAAAATTTAATAAATTTTGAAAGAAGAAGAATAGGAGAAGCTTTCCAAACTACAACTCATGAGATGAACGACTATTAAAATAATTAAACCATAAAAATCATGGCAAAAAATACGAATACTTCAAATTAACGCAATAGACGACCTATCCAGAAGGAAGAAGTGGATTTACCTAACTCAACCTGAGGACATCGAACATCTATGAGAACTGATGGAAGCCGAACTTCGAATTGGAACCATTTGAACGGGTATTTCGGACAATCCAAAGAAGAGAGGACTACTAGAAGTTTCCTGAATAAGAAGACGATCATCGGAGAAGCCACGTCAAGAAATCAATGAGTATAAAATAACAACTTCACTTCAAAATAAATTTCCAATTATCCATAATAACGAACTAAATATATTTTCACTTCACTGATCACAAATTTGACTCAATAACTGAATTTAATCAATATATCACTCTTAATAAACTTAATTAATCAATAAACTTTGTAATTAAATTATAATAATTTTCAAAAAAACATAATGTGCTGACAAGAATTTAACCGAACCTATTCTGATTCTCATTGCCAATAACTTACTTTGTATGTTTTAGTATACCAAATATTGTGTATTTAGTTTTAAGGAATGTTATAATTTTGTGCATTTTGTAGCCGATAATCCTACTTCTGTAGTCAAAAAGGACTTATTCCCTGAGACAAACCATATTAATTGTAAACATAATATGTACACCATGACGTTTTTCTTACGTACGACTGAGCGATGCCAACCGAGCAATTTGTAAACGCCGGTATCAACATAAATATATGTATTATTCATTAACTGTAATTGAACAGGTAACATAAAGAAGGGTTCAATAAATTGTAATATTCCTCAACTGCTGTATGTTTGATTCTTGTAAAACAAGGTAATATAAAGAAATATTAAACACCAAAACATCAACATACTACAGTTAGCGAATTCGACACTGCAAGAAAGCGTGAGCCAATCAGGTGGCGAGGCGGTAAGATTTGAATTGAACGACGAGAGATACGGTTAGCCAGTAAGTATTGAGAAAAGGCATAAGCCGGCTCGCTACACACGATTAGTTTTCACAAAGGTATTTAACAAATTAATACGCAATAATCTACCCACAATTACACAGTTATATTACTAAATAAGGTGAATACAATGAGTGATATAAAATCGCTCGCCACACACATAAACGTCTGTTACAAAGACAATTACCAAGGGTGACATATATATAAAGATTCTAACACCAGGTAAAAGTCTCATTACAAAGTGACGATCCCAACAGTGGGGCTTTTCGTTTCTATACAATGACGCAAACAAAGGGTGATATTCCTAACACCGTAAAACATCTGATTACAAAGTGGCGCGCCAACTACTGGGGCTAGAATAATAAAAAAATTATACTATTAAACCCGATAGATTCTAGCGGCGGCTGCGGAAAACCGGAACAGGCAAGGCACAACACACAATGAAGAATCAGGATAAGATAATGGGAGTTAAATATAAAAGGATGGAAGTTCTGGAGGAAGAAATAGTAAATAATAATGAAACGCATATAGAAGAAAAACAAACGAAAATTCCAGAACCAGAAAAACGATTCAGCTATGCGGAATGGATGACAGCACTATTTAAAAAGTTCTGTAAAGAGATGGAGTACATCGAGAAGAACACCACTGACCATGAACGAGCACAAATGAGTCGCGCGAATGCAATGGGAACGCCAAATGACCAAATGTCATTGGAAGGAATTTATTGTGAAATGTGGAAGCTGGAAACCAAATGCAGTAAAGAAGAGACTATCGGAACAGCCCATGAAAAAGGCGATAACAAGGTGGAAAGAATGACTGAAGAAGATTGGGAGAGATGGTACAATAATGAAAAACAAATGAAAAACGAAAGAACGGGAGTATACGCACAGGTGACAGAGGAATATACGCAGGAGGAGTACGAACAATGGAGACAACTAATAAGACAACCAGAAAAACCAATACAAATGGAAAATGCAGAACTAAGAGCATGGATAAGGGTTATGTTTGAACTATCCAGAGAAGATATGTGTAATTGGAGGAAAGAACATAATCGAATAAAAGGGTTCGACGGAATACTAAATAAAGAAAACTTGGAACAATGAAATGTTCAACTACAAAAAGAAATAGTCAAGGACGTGGAAGTGAAGCAACAGAAGAAAACGCCAAAACCCACACAGCAGGAGGACAAAAGCAATAATGAAACATCAGAACAAAAGAAGGATGAAGGCTTCCAGGAATGGATGGAAGGGTTTTTTAAAAAATTCGGTAAGGTAATCAATGATTATGATAAGAAAATGAGTGATAACGAGTGACAACAAATGAGACAATTGGTAGAAGTTTCCAAGAAATTAAATGAAACACTAGACAAAATTTTTGAAGGTATTAACGAGGAGACAAAATTAAAGGAAGACAAAAGGATACTATTATCTGAAAATAAAAATAACAAAAACAAAGAGAATATCCAAACTATGGAAATGAAGAAAGTAAGACAGATGTATCAAAGGAAACTAATATATACCAGAGAAGAATTGGAGATGATGAAGAATGGACTACTTGAGATGTTTAATGTACCAATTAACGACCAGAATGAAATAATGAATTTTAAAAATAACAGAAGGAACTTACTAGAAACTTTAGAAAGGAATCACTACAAAACAGTGTGTAACAGAATAAGAAGGAGAAGACACTTAATAGACATGCATAATCCAATATCAACGATAGCAGTTACGATGGAATTAGCATTGACCTATTCGTTGTATAAACAAAATAATGAAATGATTGAGATAGGAATGGAAACAAGTGAAAATTTTACGACAGAAATATTTAAATACAAGATAGTAGCAAGAAAGTGGACAAGAACAGAAGTCGTTCTGAAAACGACAGCAATCCAAACAACAGGGGTAACTCATGTAATCATGGACCATGGCTAAACCAAGTGCGGAGGAACACTGAGAAATGGGACTGATTTTAGATAGACCGACCATGCAAGCAAATGGAGAAGAAAAAAAAATATCCAAATTCAAAAATCAAAATAAGTACAACTTACAAATAAATATTTGATCAATTAATAAATGAATGAAAAAAGAATTTAGAGGAAACATTATCTAAATTCAAAACAAAAGTAAGTACAACTTACAACCAAGTGTGTGAAACAAAATGTGTGAAACAATGTAATTTTGAAAAAAAAAATATATAAAGAAGCACCATAAAAAACTGTCTTAAAATAATAAAATATAAAACAAATAATGATGACGTTACATAACATCATTAACTAACCCTATTACAAAAGGGAATAACAAAGAATTAACGTTTCACAAAAAGAAAAGACAAAACAATCAAATAAAAAATGACAATGACATATTAAATGGACAATCAATGATGAAAAATATAAGTAAACCAGAAAGCAGCTACAATGTTAATATTGATTATAAATGAGAAAGAAAGTGATAACCAATAAAATAACTATCCTATGAAGTAAATTGATGAACAATGCAAAATATCTATTAAACATCGCCATAAGCATAGAAAAGGAATCCAAATAAATCACTGAGAAGAAAAGGTCATGAGATGTATAAAAGAGAGAATAATTAATCCCAAGAGTGTTTTATTGTATTGATATTATATGAGTCGAAAATAGACGACTATTATTATTAATATTATTATATGATGATTTTATGTTGAGATACGTCCAACAATTATTTTATGTTATTGAGCAGATGGGCATGACCTCTGAACTCAAAATGTGTATAAATGGATAGCAGAGTAATAGAGCCACACGTGCCCTCTGGCTAGCACCAATTTATATGAATAGGAGAGAAGAAAATTTTGGGGAGATAGAACATACAAGGGATAACACTCGTAATGAAAGAGAAAGAAGGAGAATAATACCATGTACCATATCATGAACCATGACTTAATAAAAATAAATAAAGAAGAAAGTAGCGATTGAATAATTCCATAATAATAACAACCTGATTAAAAAGAACTATATTGATAATTTCAGAAAAAATAATCTTTATTTTTGAAATAATCAATTTTGGTGGCGATGCATTATATAACATGACATAAGATAGTGGATATACACTAATGATTAACAAACGAAAAAAACTGAAGGTAGGAAGAAATGTCAAAAAACTTGTAACTCAAAGATTAATCACCAAATTACGAAATGACAATTGACTAAGGAACTGACGATGACTTAACCCAATAGATTGGAGAAAAAACAAGAAAAGAGAATGGAACAAGAAAAACCATTTGAACGGGTATTTCGGACAATCCAAAGAAGAGAGGACTACTAGAAGTTTCCTGAATAAGAAGACGATCATCGGAGAAACCACGTCAAGAAATCAATGAGTATAAAATAACAACTTCACTTCAAAATAAATTTCCAATTATCCATAATAACGAACTAAATATATTTTCACTTCACTGATCACAAATTTGACTCAATAACTGAATTTAATCAATATATCACTCTTAATAAACTTAATTAATCAATAAACTTTGATATTAAATTATAATAATTTTCAAAAAAACATAATGTGCTGACAAGAATTTAACCGAACCTATTCTGATTCTCCTTGCCAATAACTTACTTTGTATGTTTTAGTATACCAACTATTGTGTATTTAGTTTTAAGGAATGTTATAATTTTGTGCATTTTGTAGCCGATAATCCAAATTCTGTAGTCAAAAAGGACTTATTCCCTGAGACAAACCATATTAATTGTAAACATAATATGTACACCATGACGTTTTTCTTACGTACGACTGAGCGATGCCAACCGAGCAATTTGTAAACGCCGGTATCAACATAAATATATGTATTATTCATTAACTGTAATTGAACAGGTAACATAAAGAAGGGTTCAATAAATTGTAATATTCCTCAACTGCTGTATGTTTGATTCTTGTAAAACAAGGTAATATAAAGAAATATTAAACACCAAAACATCAACATACTACAGTTAGCGAATTCGACACTGCAAGAAAGCGTGAGCCAATCAGGTGGCGAGGCGGTAAGATTTGAATTGAACGATGAGAGATACGGTTAGCCAGTAAGTATTGAGAAAAGGCATAACCCGGCTCGCTACACACGATTAGTTTTCACAAAGGTATTTAACAAATTAATACGCAATAATCTACCCACAATTACACAGTTATATTACTAAATAAGGCGAATACAATGAGTGATATAAAATCGCTCGCCACACACATAAACGTCTGTTACAAAGACAATTACCAAGGGTGACATATATATAAAGATTCTAACACCACGTAAAAGTCTCACTACAAAGTGACGATCCCAACATTGGGGCTTTTCGTTTCTATACAATGACGCAAACAAAGGGTGATATTCCTAACACCATAAAATGTCTGATTACAAAGTGGTGCGCCAACTAGTAGGGCTAGAATAATCAAATAATTATACCATTAAACCCGATAGATTCTAGCGGCGGCTGCGGAAAACCGGAACAGGCAAGGCACAACACACAATGAAGAATCAGGATAAGATAATGGGAGTTAAATATAAAAGGATGGAAGTTATGGAGGAAGAAATAATAAATAATAAAGAAACGCATATAGAAGAAAAACATACGAAAATTCCAGAACCAGAAAAACGATTCAGCTATGCGGAATGGATGACAGCACTATTTAAAAAGTTCTGTAAAGAGATGGAGTACATCGAGAAGAACACCACTGACCATGAACGAGCACAAATGAGTCGCGCGAATGCAATGGGAACGCCAAATGACCAAATGTCATTGGAAGGAATTTATTGTGAAATGTGGAAGCTGGAAACCAAATGCAGTAAAGAAGAGACTATCGGAACAGCCCATGAAAAAGGCGATAACAAGGTGGAAAGAATGACTGAAGAAGATTGGGAGAGATGGTACAATAATGAAAAACAAATGAAAAACGAAAGAACGGGAGTATACGCACAGGTGACAGAGGAATATACGCAGGAGGAGTACGAACATTGGAGACAACTAATAAGACAACCAGAAAAACCAATACAAACGGAAAATGCAGAACTAAGAGCATGGATAAGGGTTATGTTTGAACTATCCAGAGAAGATATGTGTAATTGGAGGAAGGAACATAATCGAATAAAAGGGTTCGACAGAATACTAAATAAAGAAAACTTGGAACAATGAAATGTTCAACTACAAAAAGAAATAGTCAAGGACGTGGAAGTGAAGCAACAGAAGAAAACGCCAAAACCCACACAGCAGGAGGACAAAAGCAATAATGAAACATCAGAACAAAAGAAGGATGAAGGCTTCCAGGAATGGATGGAAGGGTTTTTTAAAAAATTCGCTAAGGTAATCAATGATTATGATAAGAAAATGAGTGATAACGAGTGACAACAAATGAGACAATTGGTAGAAGTTTCCAAGAAATTAAATGAAACACTAGACAAAATTTTTGAAGGTATTAACGAGGAGACAAAATTAAAGGAAGACAAAAGGTTACTATTATCTGAAAATAAAAATAACAAAAACAAAGAGAATATCCAAACTATGGAAATGAAGAAAGTAAGACAGATGCATCAAAGGAAACTAATATATACCAGAGAACAATTGGAGATGATGAAGAATGGACTACTTGAGATGTTTAATGTACCAATTAACGACCAGAATGAAATAATGAATTTAAAAAATAACAGAAGTAACTTACTAGAAACTTTAGAAAGGAATCACTACAAAACAGTGTGTAACAGAATAAGAAGGAGAAGACACTTAATAGACATGCATAATCCAATATCAACGATAGCAGTTACGATGGAATTAGCATTGACCTATTCGTTGTATAAACAAAATAATGAAATGATTGAGATAGGAATGGAAACAAAGTGAAAATTTTACGACAGAAACATTTAAATACAAGATAGTAGCAAGAAAGTGGACAAGAACAGAAGTCGTTCTGAAAACGACAGCAATCCAAACAACAGGGGTAACTCATGTAATCATGGACCATGGCTAAACCAAGTGCGGAGGAACACTGAGAAATGGGACTGATTTTAGATAGACCGACCATGCAAGCAAATGGAGAAGAAAAAAAAATATCCAAATTCAAAAATCAAAATAAGTACAACTTACAAATAAATATTTGATCAATTAATAAATGAATGAAAAAAGAATTTAGAGGAAACATTATCTAAATTCAAAACAAAAGTAAGTACAACTTACAACCAAGTGTGTGAAACAAAATGTGTGAAACAATGTAATTTTGAAAAAAAATATATAAAGAAGCACCATAAAAAACTGACTTAAAATAATAAAATATAAAACAAATAATGATGACGTTACATAACATCATTAACTAACCCTATTACAAAAGGGAATAACAAAGAATTAACGTTTCACAAAAAGAAAAGACAAAACAATCAAATAAAAAATGACAATGACATATTAAATGGACAATCAATGATGAAAAATATAAGTAAACCAGAAAGCAGCTACAATGTTAATATTGATTATAAATGAGAAAGAAAGTGATAACCAATAAAATAACTATCCTATGAAGTATATTGATGAACAATGCAAAATATCTATTAAACATCGACATAAGCATAGAAAAGGAATCCAAATAAATCACTGAGAAGAAAAGGTCATGAGATGTATAAAAGAGAGAATAATTAATCCCAAGAGTGTTTTATTGTATTGATATTATATGAGTCGAAAATAGACGACTATTATTATTAATATTATTATATGATGATTTTATGTTGAGATACGTCCAACAATTATTTTATGTTATTGAGCAGATAGGCATGACCTCTGAACTCAAAATGTGTATAAATGGATAGCAGAGTAATAAGAGCCACACGTGCCCTCTGGCTAGCACCAATTTATATGAATAGGAGAGAAGAAAATTTTGGGGAGATAGAACATACAAGGGATAACACTCGTAATGAAAGAGAAAGAAGGAGAATAATACCATGTACCATATCATGAACCATGACTTAATAAAAATAAATAAAGAAGAAAGTAGCGATTGAATAATTCCATAATAATAACAACCTGATTAAAAAGAACTATATTGATAATTTTAGAAAAAATAATGAATTTTGGTGGCGATGCATTATGTAACATGACATAAGATAGTGAAAATACACTAATGATTAACAAACGAAAAAAAACTGAAGGTAGGAAGAAATGTCAAAAAACTTATAACTCAAAGATTAATGACCAAATTACGAAATGACAATTGACTAAGGAACTGACGATGACTTAACCCAATAGATTGGAGAAAAAACAAGAAAAGAGAATGGAACAAGAAAGAAGGAACAAGAAACCAAATGTAACCAAGAACATAACAACAACAATTGTAATCCCCAATATATGACTAAAATGTGTATGTAAAACAATGCACTAAAACAGTTAGGGCATAAATAAGATGTAACCATGTAAACAATAGAAAGTAAGATAGAGATATTATATATATTATATGAAAGAAGAGGAAACATGTACTTATAAATATAAGGTAGGAAACTAAAAATAACAATACCCAATTAATAATGATAAACATAGTCAAAGCAAGTAAAACATACTTTGAGCCAAATAAAGGCAATAATTAATAACAAAAAGTGATCATAGTTGTCTTGATTGTTCATCTCTTCTTTCACAGCACTAACACTTATCTAAAAATGAACTTTTTCTTGTGAAAACTTACTTTTTTCGTCGGACGCGTTTCGGCGTACTTATCCGCCTTCTTCAGCCTTTCAACATACTCAACGATCTAAATCACTTACACTTTTTGACACAATTTTACAAAAAACAAACATCAAGTTGAATCCCTGGGCAAATCCCCTTCCTCCACACACCACCCCCACCACACCTTCCACACAAAAACCGTTACGAAATGATGGCAGTCTGACTAAAAGCTGAAGAAGGCGGATACGTACGCCGAAACGCGTCCGACGAAAAAAGTAAGTTTTCACAAGAAAAAGTTCATTTTTAGAAAAAGTGATCAATGTGAATTGAAAATAAAATGATTATTAATGACCAATAACCACACAGTGATAGTAAAATAATTATACAAACAGTGTGGGAAATATCAAGTGAATAAATTTAATATAAGTAGGTGGTGACAAGCTATGAAAATAGCATAATATGATAAAATGTGAAGTGTTAATAAATAAAGAAACCTTCTAGGAAGGGAAAAGTGCAGTGAGTGTACAGTATAAAATACTTAAGAAGCAGACTGTAACAGTATAGCTAAACAGCCTTTGAATAGAACTTTCTGTTATCACATAAGAATGAACTAATTGTACCATTAGTAATTTCAATAATAATAAGTAAGAATGAATATAAAATAAGATGGAAATTAAGTTATTAGAGTGGAAAATAAGAAAGACAGACACTGTATTTTAGTGAAGGAATTAGTAAGTGAGATATATGGTGTAAGGTACTTTTTAAAATTAGTATTATAAGAGTTTCGTTATTGTTTTAAAAGAAACCATAGAATTTATTAACTTATAAAATAAGCAAGATAGAAATAAGAAAACCAAAAACAGTTAGAAGTTGAATTTCAGGTTTGAGCCTGGTAAGAAAATGTATGTGTCTATAATAAGAGGTGTGGTTAGAAGCACCAATGTTTTATTATCTGTTTCTATAAAAAATGGTTTAATGTACCAATATATAACGCTAATGAGTTATAAAGAATGTTAAATAGTAGTATGGGGAAGTCTAGGCTCTAGGCCTAACATTTAGTGAAGGAACTTTGTAAGTTTAAAAAAGAAAACAATAACCCAGTATCAATCAGAGTATTATAAAGTATTAAAATTTTGTTAAAATTACTTTGAAATACAAATACACTTCTATTTGTGTTTGCGGAGCCCCACGATCTTGGAGCGCCAAATATATGCAACGTACTTATGTGTGTGAATTTTTATATGTACTTTAATTTGTATAGCCCCACATTCTTTGGGAGCCAAATATGCAACAATACATATACATAAATACATATACATATACACAAATTTAGCGTGACCGGTCTCACGTTCAAGATTGACAAATTATGTAACAATACAACATTTAAATTGGGTTTCAGGTGTATCTGCAATAAGAACTCTATGTAACTTGTAACGGTATTTCAAATTTATTTGATATTATTGAAAATTGTGCACATGGCACTGACTTCGATTTAAACATTCGTTATTATTTGTTATTATGCCGTAAGGCTTAGGTTAAATACTTCCTTACTGACTAAATATTCTATTCTACTAATTATTGTATTAAAGAAAAATCTCATTTTCAGACTACTCAGTCAATTAATGTTTTTCAAAATATCAATATTTAAATCTCTTTTTATATATTGTAATGTACTCAAAATATTAATAGTTATTGAATTTATCTTTTGTTTCTCAGTACTGTTTTATCTAAAATACTAATTGTTTTCATTTAAATGCTTTGTATTCATTTTATTTCATATTAATTTGAAGTCTTGTTACGTTAATCGTATTTCTAAAACATCTATGATTTTAATTCTACTTTACAAGAAACATTGGGTCTTACTTTTAAATAAAATATAAATGTCTTTAATTGTCTTTGAGTTCATTGTACGATTAAGATATAAATAAGTTGTTTATCACCTTATTGTCGTCAATCATACTCGATCATTTTTGATCCATCTGTAGTCGTCCTCGTCTCGCACTCCAGCGTCGGCTGTCTCTCTTCTCCTCTTGTCCAGCGTCGGCTGTCTCTCTTCTCCTCTTGTCCAGCGTCGGCTGTCTCTCTTCCCCTCTTGTCCAGCTTCGAATCACTTTCTGGAACTCTCCTCTTGTCCAGCGTCGTATCACTTCTTCTTGTCCAGCGTCGAATCACTCTCTGGAACTCTCCTCTTGTCCAGCGTCGTATCACTCTCTGGAACTCTCCTTGTGCTGTTTCTGACGTCAATGGATCTTCTTATGTATTCTTCTTATGTACTGCTGTTATTATTTAAAAATAATTGTATTTACAACTTAGTTACATAGTTGTATGTAACTGAAAAATTTAAACTATTTACAAAAAATAAATACGCCGTGCGGACGGGCATAAGCTCCCGCTGCACCATGGATGATTTAAGAAAGAGAACCACTGTAGCTTGCGTGTCCTATTTATACCCATGTCTTGGTCGACACCTGCAGTGGTACGAAATCGACATGTCAGAAACTGTCTCTGGATTCAGTTCCCCCACTCTGTCAAATTCGCTATTTCTTATATTTCTGCAAATTGCAGAGTCCTGTAAGTACAGTCTTATACTTATCTTATAACTATTTTTACAACACATGTTCACTGTAATTTTGGACATTGCAACTTAACCCTTTCGATTTGTACACAGTTATTTCACTATTACACTCGTACGGTGTGGCACTTTCGCGTGGTTTTCGTACACAGTATTTAATAAATTTTATTACATTTTATTGTGGTTTTGGATTTTACTTCTTAATTATAGTTTGTGAATAATTACAGAAAAACAGTAATTGTGCAATTATTCATCTTGGGGTGGCAAACTCGCCTGCATAGACCTGCGTTCACACACACTAGCAAAATACTGGTGTACACACTTTCAGTTACATTTGTGTGTGTGTGCACGTTGATTCAGGTCGAAACACCTGTTCATATTTTTGTCTGAGCCAAGCTTGCAATCCCTGACATGCTTATTTCTAATATATTATTAATTATTTACAGTTTATTAGGTAAATTTAAATTTTTATATTCAATGCTCAGTACATCACTTATTTGTACTGTCGCATTATCCCTCTGCTTGGTAACAAAAAAAAATTTAATAAATTTATTTATTATAATTTTTTTTATTTATTATTATTATATTTGCAAAAAAAAATGTAACAAATAAGAAAGAATAATATTCGTCATTTCACCCTTAATTGGAGTGTATACAAATGTCTTACCTCCCCTCTTAATACGCTCACTGCTCGTGACCTTGTAGTAGGGTGGCTTTAACAAACAGCTGATCTGACTGGTTTCATTGACCTCGTTGTTTTCATGTGTAGAATTTCCTAAATGACGTTGCGTGGAATTTACCAATTTCTTTCTTCTGTATCTCATCATATACGATGAAAGTGTGTGGTCCTACTCGCTGTCTTAACGTATACGGTCCATTATAAAGTCTGAAGAATTTCTTCACCGTATTATCACTCCGTTTTCCCACTGGATTTGCTTTGAGTAGTATACTTTCTCCCACATTGAATTGTTGTAGCTTGTGAGTTAGATTAAATCTCTCTACTCTCTTGTTACCTCTTTGTCTTATCCGTTGCTTTGCGTATTCAATTTTCACACTCATTGGTACAGGTACATTTTGGTTATTAGGTTTGTTTATATACTTAGTCCAAAATCTGTTTGGCTTCTTATCTTCTTCTAATTCCATGGGAGTGTATCCTGTTGCTTCACTATAATTTTCGTTAATGGCTTTTTCAATAAATGGTAAATATTCTGCCCATTTATTGTGTTGATCATGGCAATATATTCGTAAATATTTACCTAATTCTTTGTTAACTCTCTCAGCAAGGTTTCCTTGAGGATGTCTTATGGATGTGAGTACAGGTTGTATTCCATTTTCCCTTAACGTCCTCTCCCATTTTTCACTTTGGAATTGTACACCTTGATCACTGAGTATCTTCTTCATTTTTCCATATAACGGAATATATTTCTGCAGTAGTATCTTTAGAACAACTTTGGTTGTGGGTCGCATAATTGGGTACAGTCGGACTGCCTTGGAAAACACATCGATACATACCAATATATGCTTCACACCTCGACTTGATCGTGGTAGTGGTCCCAGAAAATCCACTGCAATAAGCTCTCCTTTGTTCTCCTTCTGTATACTCTGCATTCCTACATATGTGTGTAAATTCGGTCCTTAATTTTACATTATCTTACTCATACATTCTTACCTTTGCTTCTAATCTTCCTTAACTCTTTTCTTAACATGACATTACTTTATCTAATACATTACTTATACAATACATTAACATTCATTACCTTTTATTACATTTCTTTAACATTACCTTTCTGATTGCTACTACTTTCCTGAAATACACTTCCGTAACAGAATACTCTTTTAGCTTTGTAGTGTGTCGCATGATCGGTTACAGAGGAACTCTCTTGGAAAACAACAATATTTTTCTCGAAGTCCTTAATCCTAAGTAGTCTCTGCCCTTTTGACTTTTCACTCTCGCTTTCTTCTGTGTCCTTGTATCTCCATTAAGTGTTCGCTTGATCAGTCGTTCTGACAATTATGGCAATTATTTCCATTCCTAACCCTTTCTTCATATTAATAACAACAATAACATCTTTTACCATTACTGTCTTAAATATTTCTCTACAATAGCATTCCTTACCATCAATAATACATTTCTTAATTAACCCTTTCTTATATTATTACACATATTATTTCTTATTATTACTAATTAATAGTTATATTATTTCATTTTAAAAATAATTATTCATTCCATTCGGGTATTGAGTTCTGAGTTCAGTGTGTAGTTCGATCTTACACCCCTCGTTATAACAATTGCATTGTCCGTCGTCTACAGGACGTATATTGTTTCTTTGTAGCGTAGTCGCTGTGCTTACCATTGTTCTCTCCCTCCTGTAAACAACGTCCGCGTTCCATTGTATTACTGCGACGTTTGTTTTTATCGTAGCAGTCACCTGTTCATAGGGTAACATTTTCGTTTTGCCTCTCTTTTTCTCGTAACAAATGCTTCGCTCTTTCTCAATTCTCTCGTCACTAGTTTGGTTGAGTGAACCTACCTGAACAGCTGTCGACGGTTTTTTCATTCATTGTTTATGATAACCTCTGTAGTTTTCATACTTATAGTTATAATAATTGTTACTATAATTATCGTGCGTATATCTAACATCATACTTACCACAATTTTGTGTAGTGTTTCGTCTAGACAATTTAATACGTTTCTTGTTAGGCCTACAGTGATATTTATCTCCGTAAGTGTAGTGTCTTAAGTATTTCATCTTATGTGACTTACTAGTGTGTATGTGTCTCACAATAGGGATATCGCCATTAATAAGGTATGTTTTATTAACTTTTATTTGCTTCTTCTCCTTAATGTTAATTACTTTTTTATAATTATCGTTAGTAATTATGAACGTATTTTCTCTCTTATTTTTAATTCTTATGGTTTGTTTATATTCTACTGCCGCAATGTGCGTATTAGAATCGTCAATTCTTACTACTAATTCCTCTTTTGCTTTCCTTTCTTCTCTTAATTTTTCGGTCTGTTTTGTAAAAAATTCTGTTAACTCTTCTATTTGTGTTCTAATATTATTTTCTTTTACTTTTTCTGTTTGTTTGTTCTCTACTTCACCAAATACGGCTTGCATCATAGCTTAAAGTGCTTCTCCCATCCTTAAACTTCCTGATATTGCCATGGTGAATTATTATTAATACTCATTACAGTTACACCTGTTACATAGACAAATAATATTATTTGTGGGCGCCAGCTGTGTGATTACACAACAATTAACATTACATTCAATTACTGTTTAATATAAATAATAATTACATATTATAAATTTTTCATTTAACACACTCTTTATATTTTAGAGCAACCATTTAGCTACATAAAAAAAATTTAATAGTTAAATGACGGGGACGGGCTATACGTTCATGGGCTACAATTTATGTACCAAATTTTTGTACACAAATTTAGGCATGTCGTGCCCCACGTCCAGGGCGACAAATATATGCAACGTATTTTATATTTTTGTTAAAATTTAATTTCAAATACAAATACACTTCTATTTGTGTTTGCGGAGCCCCACGATCTTGGAGCGCCAAATATATGCAACGTATTTATGTGTGTGAATTTTTATATGTACTTTAATTTGTATAGCCCCACGTTCTTTGGGAGCCAAATATGCAACAATACATATACATAAATACATATACATATACACAAATTTAGCGTGACCGGTCTCACGTTCAAGATTGACAAATTATGTAACAATATAACATTTAAATTGGGTTTCAGGTGTATCTGCAATAAGAACTCTATGTAACTTGTAACGGTATTTCAAATTTATTTGATATTATTGAAAATTGTGCACATGGCACTGACTTCGATTTAAACATTCGTTATTATTTGTTATTATGCCGTAAGGCTTATGTTATATACATCCTTACTGACTAAATATTCTATTCTACTAATTATTGTATTAAAGAAAAATCTCATTTTCAGACTACTCAGTCAATTAATGTTTTTCAAAATATCAATATTTAAATCTCTTTTTATATATTGTAATGTACTCAAAATATTAATAGTTATTGAATTTATCTTTTGTTTCTCAGTACTGTTTTATCTCAAATACTAATTGTTTTCATTTAAATGCTTTGTATTCATTTTATTTCATATTAATTTGAGCTTTTGTTACGTTAATCGTATTTCTAAAACATCTATGATTTTAATTCTACTTTACAAGAAACATTGGGTCTTACTTTTAAATAAAATATAAATGTCTTTAATTGTCTTTGAGTTCATTGTACGATTAAGATATAAATAAGTTGTTTATCACCTTATTGTCGTCAATCATACTCGATCATTTTTGATCCATCTGTAGTCGTCCTCATCTCGCACTCCAGCGTCGGCTGTCTCTCTTCTCCTCTTGTCCAGCGTCGAATCACTTTCTGGAACTCTCCTCTTGTCCAGTGTCGTATCACTTCTTCTTGTCCAGCGTCGAATCACTCTCTGGAACTCTCCTCTTGTCCAGCGTCGTATCACTCTCTGGAACTCTCCTCATGCTGTTTCTGACGTCAATGGATCTTCTTATGTATTCTTCTTATGTACTGCTGTTATTATTTAAAAATGATTGTATTTACAACTTAGTTACGTAGTTGTATGTAACTGGAAAATTTAAACTATTTTCAAAAAAATAAATACGCCGTGCGGACGGGCATAAGTTCCCGCTGCACCGTGGATGATTTAAGAAAGAGAACCACTGTAGCTTGCGTGTCCTATTTATACCCATGTCTTGGTCGACACCTGCAGTGGTACGAAATCGACATGTCAGAAACTGTCTCTGGATTCAGTTCCCCCACTCTTTGTCAAATTCGCTATTTCTTATATTTCTGCGAATTGTAGAGTCCTGTAAGTATAGTCTTATACTTATCTAAATATCACTATAATATTGACGACTCGGAACACTTTTTTTTTTAAATTTTTTATAAATAAAAAAAAAAAAAGACTAACGACAGCCTCTGATGAAGCCTTCTATAGGTGAAAGCCGGTTTAGGCTGTAAGGTAAAACTTTACGTTTTTACTTATAAAAAACGTAGTGTTCCGAGTCGTCAATATTATAGTGATATTTAGTTAAGTAACGGACACGTCATGGACAACGAAATCCAAGAACTTATACTTATCTTATAACTATTTTTACAACACATGTTCACTGTAATTTTGGACATTGCAACTTAACCCTTTCGATTTGTACACAGTTATTTCACTATTACACTCGTACGGTGTGGCACTTTCTCATGGTTTTCGTACACAGTATTTAGTAAATTTTATTACATTTTATTGTGGTTTTGGATTTCACTTCTTAATTATAGTTTGTGAATAATTACAGAAAAACAGTAATTGTGCAATTATTCATCTTGGGGTGGCAAACTCGCCTGCACAGACCTGCGTTCACACACACTAGCAAAATAATGGTGTACACACTTTCAGTTACATTTGTGTGTGTGTGTGCACGTCGATTCAGGTCGAAACACCTGTTCATATTTTTGTCTGAGCCAAGCTTGCAATCCCTGACATGCTTATTTCTAATATATTATTAATTATTTACAGTTTATTAGGTAAATTTAAATTTTTATATTCAATGCTCAGTACATCACTTATTTGTACTGTCGCAGTATATCAAATGTTTAAGCAGTTAAGTAAGTGTATCTAATACAAAAATATATAAATAATATCCAGTTTAAAAATAACTACATAAGAAATACAAATAAGAAAATAAGGAAAATGTTATTAACTATTCAAAAGTAATCATGAGGGATATAAAAATAATCCTTAACAAAAAAGAAGAACAATGGTGTTCATATAATTGATGTTACTACTAATATAAGAAAGAAATCATAATTTGAAGATATTTTATAAATTTAAACCAAAATAAAACGTTAGAATATAACAATGTCATAAGATATTGACCAATGAGAAATAGCATAATTCGATAGGTAACCATAGCAACTGACGCTTATTACATAAAATACCGTTGGAATTCTAATTAATTCATTATTGACTAACGCGGAGGGCGGATGTATGAAGCTCTCGATCTGAAATTAACTTTAAAAACTTTAAAATTTAATAAATTTTGAAAGAAGAAGTATAGGAGAAGCTTTCCAAACTACAACTGATGAGATAAACGACTATTAAAATAATTAGACCATAAAAATCATGGCAAAAAATACGAATACTTCAAATTAACGCAATAGACGACCTATCCAGAAGGAAGAAGTGGATTTACCTAACTCAACCTGAGGACATCGAACATCTACGAGAACTGATGGAAGCCGAACTTCGAATTGGAACCATTTGAATGGGTATTTCGGGCAATCCAAAGAAGAGAGGACTACTAGAAGTTTCCTGAAGAAGAAGACGATCATCGGAGAAGCCACGTCAAGAAATTGATGAGTATAAAATAACAACTTCACTTCAAAATAAATTTCCAATTATCCATAATAACGAACTAAATATATTTTCACTTCACTGATCACAAATTTGACTCAATAACTGAATTTAATCAATATATCACTCTTAATAAACTTAATTAATCAATAAACTTTGATATTAAATTATAATAATTTTCAAAAAAACATAATGTGCTGACAAGAATTTAACCGAACCTATTCTGATTCTCCTTGCCAATAACTTACTTTGTATGTTTTAGTATACCAACTATTGTGTGTTTAGTTTTAAGGAATGTTATAATTTTGTGCATTTTGTAGCCGATAATCCAACTTCTGTAGTCAAAAAGGACTTATTCCCTGAGACAAACCATATTAATGTAAACATAATATGTACGCCATGACGTTTTTCTTACGTACGACTGAGCGATGCCAACCGAGCAATTTGTAAACGCCGGTATCAACATAAATATATGTATTATTCATTAACTGTAATTGAACAGGTAACATAAAGAAGGGTTCAATAAATTGTAATATTCCTCAACTGCTGTATGTTTGATTCTTGTAAAACAAGGTAATATAAAGAAATATTAAACACCAAAACACCAACATACTACAGTTAGCGAATTCGACACTGCAAGAAAGCGTGAGCCAGTCAGGTGGCGAGGCGGTAAGATTTGAATTGAACGACGAGAGATACGGTTAGCCAGTAAGTATTGAGAAAAGGCATAAGCCGGCTCGCTACACACGATTAGTTTTCACAAAGGTATTTAACAAATTAATACCCAATAATCTACCCACAATTACACAGTTATATTATGAAATAAGGCGAATACAACGAGTGACATAAAATCGCTCATCGCACACATAAACGTCTGTTACAAAGACGATTACCAAGGGTGACATATATATATAAAGATTCTAACGCCACATAAAAGTCTCATTACAAAGTGACGATCCCAACAGTGGGGCTTTTCGTTTCTATACAACGACGCAAACAAAGGGTGATATTCCTAACACCGTAAAACGTCTGATTACAATAGACATGTTCAATGTCCAAAGCTTCTCAAAACTTTTAAGAAGCATGAAGCAGTGTGGTAATCCACATTCCTGGGATTCTATAATAAATATGTGTAGACAACAACAATCACACAATGAGTGATTTTTTAGTAAGTAATTTTCAACTAGTTGAGTCTACAACAAACACCCCAGAAACATATCACAACCATCAGCAGATTTTTAATTTGCACCAAGCTAAGAAGTTATATCTGTACATTTCAGATTGCAGGTCATCATTAAAATCATGTCCAGTTTTTCAAATTTACGTATGATCACCGTCGGATCCTGGTACCCAAGAGTCATGTTATGTGGATTGCTCCTTCATGTTTGATAACCTCAGCTGCGGTCTTCTAAGCCAGTGTGGAAGAATATCTGGCAGGATTGTGAGTAACAAATGTTGAAATTATTTGTTTTTCATTACGAACAATACGTGTATCAATTTCTGCCAAAGAAAGAATCTATGAAGTAATGAAAGTTTGTTGCCAACAAGTGGTAAATAATCAGAAATATACCTATAATCTGTCCCTAGATTTTAAAGGAATACCTATACCAGAATATCCTTTTTCATGACCAAGGAGTCATGATAGCGAATGCCATCACACTATTGTATTTCCAGATCGTCTGGACAAAATTAATGCTGTTAAGAAGTAATTCTTTCAGTTGTGTACTTACCTTCAGTTCTGGAAGGGAAATTAGACCATTATGGTAACAGGAATTGAAGTGACCATTAACTGACTCGTTATCAAAATGCAGGGCATGACAGTGGACACATTAAATACTCATTGTATCCGAACAGTGCTTAGATATGGTAGATTCTTCCAATAAAGGATTTCTGAAAAAAAGACTGGCATACGATGTACCTCCCTGCGATAACATTCAACACACATGTATAAAAAATCCTACATTCAAATTCATTACGAAAAACACTGCAGTGTTTTGCTCACATAACAGTACTCATCGCAAATACTGTAGTAACAACCAACTCCATGTGAGTTCACTGGAAGCTGTAAGGGAACTGAGCGGCCAACAGACAAGCAGATTCGAACCTGCCAACAAACAAGTGCCCATGTAATTCTCTCCCTGGCTGGATTGTCTCAAGGCCCTGCCAAGCTGTTGAATTCAAAATTAGGAGATGCTTTAACTCAGTATATTCAGTCCAATACTTGAGTTTTTTAAAGATTTGAAACATATAAAACTATTTTTAAAAATAAAAATAAAAATAAAAATGTAGAACTATTTGATTTTACATAAAAACTATATTAACATTATAATTATTGTAACGTGTCAAAATTGGGGACTTTTATTTCTTACAGTATGGGGCATTGCATTTTTGTTTATTTCATTTTTTCGGGATTTTATAAAATTATTGTGCAAACGTTATTTCCATTAAAACAGAACACATGGCAAGTAGAACAGTTTGAAACAAAGGCAAGGCGCAATTTCTATTGTGTAAGTCGGCAAGGAATTCGTACCACCCTCGAATTCCTCAGAACTCTGTATATGTGTGGCGACGCACGCACTTAACTTCTCGAGCATGTGCGCTGAAGGGACGCCGAGTTGGTTTAAGGCAAGATGGCTTGAGCAAATTTAATTCAGCAATGTGCGTTTGAGCGGCAGGAAATAATGTCTAAGTCCGGCCCCTTTTGTGACGTTAGCCAGTGCCTAGCTGAAATCGTCTGCTATCGTCACTCCAACAACTACATGCATAGCATAGGACGAAACTGTGACGAACAAATGACAGGCATTGGTTTCCTCAACAACAACGAAAATCAGGTGGCCGTGAACCGCCGCTTTCTCCCGCTCGCGGTCCACGTTACACAGTCTACCTTAGGCAGAGACGCTAGGCGGTCTACGAGAAGCAGAGTACCGCTACAGACACCTACAGTTTCGTTTCGGGCCCGGTTGGTCGAGTTTTCCTAAAATGTAATTAATTCAACAGGACCGACCGGGACCCAAGAGATTAATCAAACCATCACAGTGAAAATTTTATTACATAGGAGACAGTGAAAACAGTTCAAGACGGACATTTTCGGAAGCGCGGAACAATAACCACGTGCGTGGCCGGTAACGCGATAGTGCGGTTCCCCGAGTTAAACTGAATTTTCTAAGATGGTGAGGGGTTTATAAATATTAGGTATAAATGTGTGAGTGAATTGCAGGCTGGGCAGTCTAGTAGTAATTAATAATCATTAAGTTGCATAAGTTATAATTACGTTCTAAACAGACAAAACATAGGGAAAAAATGTACTAAAGTTTCAAGCAATATACAAAAATTTAACTGTACACATGTTTGTTGAATAATCACTCATTAAAAATAATGGTTACTTCCGATATAATGTGTTAGACTAAGTTATTTCGTCATTACCACGTTCTCATTTCTGTGTTGTGAGATTCGTCTAAACGTTCCGGAATCTTTCTGAATTATTAATTGGGTGTGGTCAGATAGCAAAATTGTCCGTTATATTTAAGGTGGAGTGTAAAGGTTTTCGATATTTTATCCTATATAAAAAATAATCGTGGCGACCTTGGTCTTCTGGTGAAATTTGGATATGGTAAGTAATTGATTGCGTGCAGGTAAGTTCTGGCAGTAGATTTTATGTATTGAATATATTTCGGTTTATTTTTTATAGTTACAAATGCCTCTCGCTGCCAGGATTTTCGTTTAATTGTAATTTTATACGAGATAGACCTATTTTAATACACAGAAAATAGGATGTGGTAATGACGAATGTATAAAAATTGTATTGCACATATTTACGTAGGTTATGTTTGTGTTGTGATGCACAGTAGTATTAGGCGTGTGATTATAGGAAAAAAGTGGTTCTATATATAAAAAGTGGTGTATAAATAAACTTTAAACATGTCTCTAATACAAGATAATGATATGTTGAGTATTATACTTAATCAATTAGAAAAAATGAATAATAAATTATTAGAAAAAATGAGTAATAAATTTGATAGTCGTTTTGACAGTAATGACATAAAATTAGACAGACAAAGTAGGGATATTAATGAGTTGAAATATGAGATTCAAGAAATGAATAAACATGTTGAAAATAATAACGAAATAATAAGATCTAGTTTAAATAAATTAGAACAGAGTGTGGAGAGAATGGAAGTAGTTGCAATGAATACAGAGAAAAATAAAACAAATGAAAATTGTAGTGACAAATGTAAAAATATGATACCAGAGAAAGAGTTAATAAATGATAACAATAATGTTGAAAATAATGAGAATAATAGTAATGTATTTGAAGAATTAGTATCGGAGACTGATACGGTAAAAATAAAGAAGGAGAGTACTGATGAGCTGGGGGAATGTAGTGATTATGAGATGTTAATGTGTGTTAATGAGTTAGAGAGAGAGTGGAAAAATAATGTTGTGGTAGAGTGGGGACAGAGGGGAAATTTTCCCTTTATTATTGATAATGTTTATGATGATTTATTGAGTTCACAAGTGTTGTTGTTGAAGGGCAAGAGTCCCGTATTGATAGATGAATTGAGGTATTAATTTTTGTTGTGTAATTTTATACCCTCTGTCCGGAATAATTGTGAGAGTGTGATGTGGTGTTATGAAGAGAGAGAGGTAAGTAGAGAATGGTATGTAACAGAATTGTATAATTTGCATAGGAAGTATGACGAATGGAAGGAAAGTTTAAAAGTATATTTGAATAATAATGATTTGACTAAAGTAATTAACCCGATCATGAATGTATTTACCGATGGAGATGTAACAAAAATACCTAACATAGACTGGTTTAATGAGTATTCTGGTAAAATGAGTGAATTTGGTTGTTCTGGTTATGACACACAAAGTAACCATTTGTTTGTCAATAAAAATCAACAGTGTTGTATAAAACCAAGACTTATTTGGGACGATGGAGGTTAAACTATAAATCACTAAAAGACAGTTATAAACATTATGTTTTATGGGCTTTGACATGGCAGATTTGGACAATGAAGTGCGGAAAAACTGAACAGTTAATAACAAAAATTTGTAAATAAAATGTAGTAAATTTATTTGAGTGCATTGTAGGATGTTAAGTAAACAAGTGTGTGTAAATGTTGCAATAATAATAATAATATTTTGTAATTTAAATAAATAAATATCAGAATTAATTTTGAAAACAGTAATTGATTAATTGGAATTGTGTCGATAACTATATAATTTATATTTTTGGTAATCAATTTAATTAAAACAAAAAAAAAATTTTGATCCAATAGAAATGCTTGTGCTCTGTTTAAATAACTAGCTGCTCAGACACTCAATATAAGGTGTTCATGCTATAATTTTAAATGTATTATTTTATTGTTGTACGTTAGATATAGGTATTGATAAAATATGTGTTTTCATTATATGTGTATATTTTAAACTAAGCCAATAATTAAACGTCTGGCAGGCGGGTAACACAAAATGATCAGAATCAGAAAAAGGGGAAACAATGGGGTGAGAAGTGAGGATAAATAAATATATATATATTTCATATAATTTGTTCAATTTTGAGATGTGTTTTCATTGTGTTAGGGAGACCAGCTGATCAGCAATAACATGTCACTGGTATATTGGTTATAAATGTTCCAAGTAATTACTGTTCAATGTAATGTTTTAATGTATTACAGATGTTTTAAAGTAATGATAAAAATAATTTGATAAAGTGAGAAGTAAAGTAATAATTTATGCAAGGTAGCAAGAGATAGTTTTTGGGTGATGAATATTTTGTGGGACGTATAGATCTGTCCAAGTTGAAGTCAAAGTTAAAGTTGAAATAGTAGAAATGAAGAATGTAATGTTGTTTTGAATTAATGTACATTATAGAGTTTTGAGAAGTATTGATGTTGACACAGTAGTTATGTGGAGAATATATGTAGAGTTTTGTGTGATATATTGATGTTTATAATTAATGATGTTATTTTGTTGTAGTTGTAGTAAGGTAATGAGATTGAGATTTTGGGGATGGCAATTTTGTAGTAGGGGGTAGTGTAATGTGGGAGTCCGCAACATAATGATAAGTTGGGACGGGTTTGGGATCGATTTTAGTGAGGAGGGGCCGCCTTAGGTAGAATCCAGGGGCCAGATAAGGGAAATTGAGTTTTTTTGGGCGGAAACACGTATCCTATGTACAAAGGGTTAGAGAGTATTTTTTATATATATATATAGAGAGAAGGTGGCGAATTGAGTTTAATGATAAGTTGGGGCTAGAGAGTGTCTTGATTAGTAGAGATTTTGATAGAGATGGGTGTTATGTGAGTTACAGTTGTTAGTAGTAGAGTCAGAGGGAGAAAGATTATATATGTATACAGATCAAGTAGTACAATAAATGAGAATAAATAGTTAAATCACCCAAGGTAATGGAGAATAAGATTGTTAGGCAGAGAGAGAGATTTATAATAAAGATATACAATTTTATTTTGAAACCAGTGACAAAACTTTGATAAAGTTGGAGATGTAAAATTAAGAATTGTTTATTTTGAATAATTTAAAGGTCAATTTGCTTATTATTTATAATAATATTTTGTTATTTTAAATATTTTATTTTATTATGTTTTGTGTTTCAAGTTAGGATGTTACAGATGTCAAATGTATTTTCAGATAGAACTTATATATAACACATGTAGGTCAAGGGTCTTGGACTTGACCTAGTTTCGATCAGCTGATGAGGTCATATGCATACTAAGCTTGTGCAGTAGGAAGTCAATTCAATTTGTTTATTTAATCAATTTAAACAAGTTTTAAATAATTTCTACATGTGAAGGAAACCTTTTAATGAACTTAAATTTTTTTTTGGATTTTAAAATTTTTTGGAAAATATTTTTTTGGAAAAAAAAACTTGATTTTCGCCTGCCAGCTAATGAATAGTTTAAGTATGGATTATTTTATTATTTATGTATTAACCATGTTTAATTCTATTGATTTATTGTATTGATTTGTATTGTTAGACTTTAGGTATTCACATGTTAGGTTAAGGATATGTTTTGATTAGGAGAAATGTTTAAATTAATTAATTTTAAATAAAACAGAAAATAAGGAAGAGAATTTTTTGATATAATATTTTATTTTGAATTCTGAATTTTTTTGATAAAATAGTAAATTTTAGAGAATTTTTCAATGTATAATATGTAATGTGAGTGTGTGTGAGCCCAGTATCTCCTAAAGGCAGCCCAGCTTGCAAACAAGGGGAAACATATCGGTTGAGGATCTGGCATAATCTAAGCCAGGGATTGAGGATTTTGGGGATAGCATGTTAGAAGGCGAGGTGGGCTGTGGTACTTGTCTGTTCGATTTTTCGGTGTTGGGATCTCTTACGGAGAAGTCCAGTGATCTTGTTCAGATGCGTCCATAGTCGCCAAGCCAGGGGGGTTGTGTACCCATGAAGAGTAAGAACAAGAGGGGGTTGTTGGCACCAGTTCCTCACCGGTCCTCTTAGGGGTTTATCAATGAGATTTCTTCTGTTTTGGACAGCAGAATTCTCATTGAGCGGGTATTGTAACGTGTCAAAATTGGGGACTTTTATTTCTTACAGTATGGGGCATTTGCATTTTTGTTTATTTCATTTTTTCGGGATTTTATAAAATTATTGTGCAAACGTTATTTCCATTACAACAGAATACATGGCAAGTAGAACAGTTTGAAACAAAGGCAAGGCGCAATTTCTATTGTGTAAGTCGGCAAGGAATTCGTACCACCCTCGAATTCCTCAGAACTCTGTATATGTGTGGCGACGCACGCACTTAACTTCTCGAGCATGTGCGCTGAAGGGACGCCGAGTTGGTTTAAGGCAAGATGGCTTGAGCAAATTTAATTCAGCAATGTGCGTTTGAGCGGCAGGAAATAATGTCTAAGTCCGGCCCCTTTTGTGACGTTAGCCAGTGCCTAGCTGAAATCGTCTGCTATCGTCACTCCAACAACTACATGCATAGCATAGGACGAAACTGTGACGAACAAATGACAGGCATTGGTTTCCTCAACAACAACGAAAATCAGGTGGCCGTGAACCGCCGCTTTCTCCCGCTCGCGGTCCACGTTACACAGTCTACCTTAGGCAGAGACGCTAGGCGGTCTACGAGAAGCAGAGTACCGCTACAGACACCTACAGTTTCGTTTCGGGCCCGGTTGGTCGAGTTTTCCTAAAATTTAATTAATTCAACAGGACCGACCGGGACCCAAGAGATTAATCAAACCATCACAGTGAAAATTTTATTACATAGGAGACAGTGAAAACAGTTCAAGACGGACATTTTCGGAAGCGCGGAACAATAACCACGTGCGTGGCCGGTAACGCGATAGTGCGGTTCCCCGAGTTAAACTGAATTTTCTAAGATGTTGAGGGGTTTATAAATATTAGGTATAAATGTGTGAGTGAATTGCAGGCTGGGCAGTCTAGTAGTAAGTAATAATCATTAAGTTGCATAAGTTATAATTACGTTCTAAACAGACAAAACATAGGGAAAAAATGTACTAAAGTTTCAAGCAATATACAAAAATTTAACTGTACACATGTTTGTTGAATAATCACTCATTAAAAATAATGGTTACTTCCGATAGAATGTGTTAGACTAAGTTATTTCGTCATTACCACGTTCTCATTTCTGTGTTGTGAGATTCGTCTAAACGTTCCGGAATCTTTCTGAATTATTAATTGGGTGTGGTCAGATAGCAAAATTGTCCGTTATATTTAAGGTGGAGTGTAAAGGTTTTCGATATTTTATCCTATATAAAAAATAATCGTGGCGACCTTGGTCTTCTGGTGAAATTTGGATATGGTAAGTAATTGATTGCGTGCAGGTAAGTTCTGGCTGTAGATTTAATGTATTGAATATATTTCGGTTTATTTTTTATAGTTAAAAATGCCTCTCGCTGCCAGGATTTTCTTTTAATTGTAATTTTATACGAGATAGACCTATTTTAATACACAGAAAATAGGATGTGGTAATGACGAATGTATAAAAATTGTATTGCACATATTTACGTAGGTTATGTTTGTGTTGTGATGCACAGTAGTATTAGGCGTGTGATTATAGGAAAAAAGTGGTTCTATATATAAAAAGTGGTGTATAAATAAACTTTAAACATGTCTCTAATACAAGATAATGATATGTTGAGTATTATACTTAATCAATTAGAAAAAATGAATAATAAATTATTAGAAAAAATGAGTAATAAATTTGATAGTCGTTTTGACAGTAATGACATAAAATTAGACAGACAAAGTAGGGATATTAATGAGTTGAAATATGAGATTCAAGAAATGAATAAACATGTTGAAAATAATAACGAAATAATAAGATCTAGTTTAAATAAATTAGAACAGAGTGTGGAGAGAATGGAAGTAGTTGCAATGAATACAGAGAAAAATAAAACAAATGAAAATTGTAGTGACAAATGTAAAAATATGATACCAGAGAAAGAGTTAATAAATGATAACAATAATGTTGAAAATAATGAGAATAATAGTAATGTATTTGAAGAATTAGTATCGGAGACTGATACGGTAAAAATAAAGAAGGAGAGTACTGATGAGCTGGGGGAATGTAGTGATTATGAGATGTTAATGTGTGTTAATGAGTTAGAGAGAGAGTGGAAAAATAATGTTGTGGTAGAGTGGGGACAGAGGGGAAATTTTCCCTTTATTATTGATAATGTTTATGATGATTTATTGAGTTCACAAGTGTTGTTGTTGAAGGGCAAGAGTCCCGTATTGATAGATGAATTGAGGTATTAATTTTTGTTGTGTAATTTTATACCCTCTGTCCGGAATAATTGTGAGAGTGTGATGTGGTGTTATGAAGAGAGAGAGGTAAGTAGAGAATGGTATGTAACAGAATTGTATAATTTGCATAGGAAGTATGACGAATGGAAGGAAAGTTTAAAAGTATATTTGAATAATAATGATTATAATGATTTGACTAAAGTAATTAACCCGATCATGAATGTATTTACCGATGGAGATGTAACAAAAATACCTAACGTAGACTGGTTTAATGAGTATTCTGGTAAAATGAGTGAATTTGGTTGTTCTGGTTATGACACACAAAGTAACCATTTGTTTGTCAATAAAAATCAACAGTGTTGTATAAAACCAAGACTTATTTGGGACGATGGAGGTTAAACTATAAATCACTAAAAGACAGTTATAAACATTATGTTTTATGGGCTTTGACATGGCAGATTTGGACAATGAAGTGCGGAAAAACTGAACAGTTAATAACAAAAATTTGTAAATAAAATGTAGTAAATTTATTTGAGTGCATTGTAGGATGTTAAGTAAACAAGTGTGTGTAAATGTTGCAATAATAATAATAATATTTTGTAATTTAAATAAATAAATATCAGAATTAATTTTGAAAACAGTAATTGATTAATTGGAATTGTGTCGATAACTATATAATTTATATTTTTGGTAATCAATTTAATTAAAACAAAAAAAAATTTTGATCCAATAGAAATGCTTGTGCTCTGTTTAAATAACTAGCTGCTCAGACACTCAATATAAGGTGTTCATGCTATAATTTTAAATGTATTATTTTATTGTTGTACGTTAGATATAGGTATTGATAAAATATGTGTTTTCATTATATGTGTATATTTTAAACTAAGCCAATAATTAAACGTCTGGCAGGCGGGTAACACAAAATGATCAGAATCAGAAAAAGGGGAAACAATGGGGTGAGAAGTGAGGATAAATAAATATATATATATTTCATATAATTTGTTCAATTTTGAGATGTGTTTTCATTGTGTTAGGGAGACCAGCTGATCAGCAATAACATGTCACTGGTATATTGGTTATAAATGTTCCAAGTAATTACTGTTCAATGTAATGTTTTAATGTATTACAGATGTTTTAAAGTAATGATAAAAATAATTTGATAAAGTGAGAAGTAAAGTAATAATTTATGCAAGGTAGCAAGAGATAGTTTTTGGGTGATGAATATTTTGTGGGACGTATAGATCTGTCCAAGTTGAAGTCAAAGTTAAAGTTGAAATAGTAGAAATGAAGAATGTAATGTTGTTTTGAATTAATGTATATTATAGAGTTTTGAGAAGTATTGATGTTGACACAGTAGTTATGTGGAGAATATATGTAGAGTTTTGTGTGATATATTGATGTTTATAATTAATGATGTTATTTTGTTGTAGTTGTAGTAAGGTAATGAGATTGAGATTTTGGGGATGGCAATTTTGTAGTAGGGGGTAGTGTAATGTGGGAGTCCGCAACATAATGATAAGTTGGGACGGGTTTGGGATCGATTTTAGTGAGGAGGGGCCGCCTTAGGTAGAATCCAGGGGCCAGATAAGGGAAATTGAGTTTTTTTGGGCGGAAACACGTATCCTATGTACAAAGGGTTAGAGAGTATTTTTTATATATATATATAGAGAGAAGGTGGCGAATTGAGTTTAATGATAAGTTGGGGCTAGAGAGTGTCTTGATTAGTAGAGATTTTGATAGAGATGGGTGTTATGTGAGTTACAGTTGTTAGTAGTAGAGTCAGAGGGAGAAAGATTATATATGTATACAGATCAAGTAGTACAATAAATGAGAATAAATAGTTAAATCACCCAAGGTAATGGAGAATAAGATTGTTAGGCAGAGAGAGAGATTTATAATAAAGATATACAATTTTATTTTGAAACCAGTGACAAAACTTTGATAAAGTTGGAGATGTAAAATTAAGAATTGTTTATTTTGAATAATTTAAAGGTCAATTTGCTTATTATTTATAATAATATTTTGTTATTTTAAATATTTTATTTTATTATGTTTTGTGTTTCAAGTTAGGATGTTACAGATGTCAAATGTATTTTCAGATAGAACTTATATATAACACATGTAGGTCAAGGGTCTTGGACTTGACCTAGTTTCGATCAGCTGATGAGGTCATATGCATACTAAGCTTGTGCAGTAGGAAGTCAATTCAATTTGTTTATTTAATCAATTTAAACAAGTTTTAAATAATTTCTACATGTAAAGGAAACCTTTTAATGAACTTGAATTTTTTTTTGGATTTTAAAATTTTTTGGAAAATATTTTTTTGGAAAAAAAACTTGATTTTCGCCTGCCAGCTAATGAATAGTTTAAGTATGGATTATTTTATTATTTATGTATTAACCATGTTTAATTCTATTGATTTATTGTATTGATTTGTATTGTTAGACTTTAGGTATTCACATGTTAGGTTAAGGATATGTTTTGATTAGGAGAAATGTTTAAATTAATTAATTTTAAATAAAACAGAAAATAAGGAAGAGAATTTTTTGATATAATATTTTATTTTGAATTCTGAATTTTTTTGATAAAATAGTAAATTTTAGAGAATTTTTCAATGTATAATATGTAATGTGAGTGTGTGTGAGCCCAGTATCTCCTAAAGGCAGCCCAGCTTGCAAACAAGGGGAAACATATCGGTTGAGGATCTGGCATAATCTAAGCCAGGGATTGAGGATTTTGGGGATAGCATGTTAGAAGGCGAGGTGGGCTGTGGTACTTGTCTGTTCGATTTTTCGGTGTTGGGATCTCTTACGGAGAAGTCCAGTGATCTTGTTCAGATGCGTCCATAGTCGCCAAGCCAGGGGGGTTGTGTACCCATGAAGAGTAAGAACAAGAGGGGGTTGTTGGCACCAGTTCCTCACCGGTCCTCTTAGGGGTTTATCAATGAGATTTCTTCTGTTTTGGACAGCAGAATTCTCATTGAGCGGGTATTGTAACGTGTCAAAATTGGGGACTTTTATTTCTTACAGTATGGGGCATTTGCATTTTTGTTTATTTCATTTTTTCGGGATTTTATAAAATTATTGTGCAAACGTTATTTCCATTACAACAGAATACATGGCAAGTAGAACAGTTTGAAACAAAGGCAAGGCGCAATTTCTATTGTGTAAGTCGGCAAGGAATTCGTACCACCCTCGAATTCCTCAGAACTCTGTATATGTGTGGCGACGCACGCACTTAACTTCTCGAGCATGTGCGCTGAAGGGACGCCGAGTTGGTTTAAGGCAAGATGGCTTGAGCAAATTTAATTCAGCAATGTGCGTTTGAGCGGCAGGAAATAATGTCTAAGTCCGGCCCCTTTTGTGACGTTAGCCAGTGCCTAGCTGAAATCGTCTGCTATCGTCACTCCAACAACTACATGCATAGCATAGGACGAAACTGTGACGAACAAATGACAGGCATTGGTTTCCTCAACAACAACGAAAATCAGGTGGCCGTGAACCGCCGCTTTCTCCCACTCGCGGTCCACGTTACACAGTCTACCTTAGGCAGAGACGCTAGGCGGTCTACGAGAAGCAGAGTACCGCTACAGACACCTACAGTTTCGTTTCGGGCCCGGTTGGTCGAGTTTTCCTAAAATGTAATTAATTCAACAGGACCGACCGGGACCCAAGAGATTAATCAAACCATCACAGTGAAAATTTTATTACATAGGAGACAGTGAAAACAGTTCAAGACGGACATTTTCGGAAGCGCGGAACAATAACCACGTGCGTGGCCGGTAACGCGATAGTGCGGTTCCCCGAGTTAAACTGAATTTTCTAAGATGTTGAGGGGTTTATAAATATTAGGTATAAATGTGTGAGTGAATTGCAGGCTGGGCAGTCTAGTAGTAAGTAATAATCATTAAGTTGCATAAGTTATAATTACGTTCTAAACAGACAAAACATAGGGAAAAAATGTACTAAAGTTTCAAGCAATATACAAAAATTTAACTGTACACATGTTTGTTGAATAATCACTCATTAAAAATAATGGTTACTTCCGATAGAATGTGTTAGACTAAGTTATTTCGTCATTACCACGTTCTCATTTCTGTGTTGTGAGATTCGTCTAAACGTTCCGGAATCTTTCTGAATTATTAATTGGGTGTGGTCAGATAGCAAAATTGTCCGTTATATTTAAGGTGGAGTGTAAAGGTTTTCGATATTTTATCCTATATAAAAAATAATCGTGGCGACCTTGGTCTTCTGGTGAAATTTGGATATGGTAAGTAATTGATTGCGTGCAGGTAAGTTCTGGCAGTAGATTTTATGTATTGAATATATTTCGGTTTATTTTTTATAGTTACATTATCTTGTTGATTCATCCTCTTCGTTCACTTATTAATTTAATAATATATATAAAACTTTCACATATGAACTTACTATTCGTTGTCACTTTTCCAAACGTTTCAAGGTGATGTACCTCTTCTTCCAGTACCTCTTCTGAGTACTCCCACTGAAGAAGAGGTACATCACTTTGAAACGTTTGGGAAAGTGACAACGAATAGTAAGTTCATATGTGAAAGTTTTATATATATTATTATATTAACATTATTACAATAAACATCCAAAGGTCCTAAAATGGACCTTAAAATATATCCAGATGTCCCAAAATAAACCTGTGGGAGAATCTGGAAATATATACGCACAGAACAAGATAATTAATAGATGATCAACATAAATTAATACTAAAAACACTAATATTTTTAAATCCATAAATTTTTTAGTGACCGTCAATCAATGAATGTTTTCGTGGATGGTTAGTGAGGATCGGTCAATAATACAAATTTTAGTTATTTTGCGTCGACGTTTCGACAATATTTATTGTCATCTTCAGGACCTGTGTATGAAATACAATAGAAATATCAAACATAACGAAACAATTAAATATTTGGGTGAACGTGTTGGTGATGTGAGTGTGTGCGTGCGTATGTATGTATCATTTTATGTGTGAAGACTTATGATAGTTTGTTTACATCTTCAAATTCTCTTTAAGAAAGCGAGCGAATTATAGTATGACAGAACTTAATTTATACAGTATTACAATTTAAATTACTAAATGTAATGTTATTCTAATTAATTAAACAAACAGTAATCAACAATTGGATATTAGATTGGTACCTACATAAATTGTTTATACCTACAACAGTCAACATATAGCAAAGTAATATACTGTATTACCTATAACTAAAACAGATTAGGGGATGTTCACTACGTAATTATTAAAAGTTATTTTTACCATGTTTCACTCCCTACTGGTGTTAACAAACAATCATAATTTAGAAACATACAATTTACACAATACTGTAAAACATTACGACTTAAATCAGATAGTTGACAAAGGTTACAAACAAAAGTTTCTGGTAAATTTTACTAACAGGTAAACTTGGATAATAATTGTAAAATTTTTTTTACATTTTTTTTTACATTTTTACATTTACATTTTTACATTTTATATTTTTTTATTTTGTTAATATTTTTAAAATTATTAACATAATAAAATAATAAATACTTCAATTAAAAATACCTATACACAGGGCCGTATTTACCGGAAGTGCTGCCCTGTGCGGCCATAGGGTAACGCCCCCACCCCCAAAAAAATTATTTTAAAAATAATTTTAATTGACATTTTTTAAAACTCACCATTACATGATCCTTCTCCGTCGACTTCGCTTTTCCGCGAACGACGTCACAAGGCGGTCGAAATCCAAGGCTTGCACCATTTCTGACTCTATATTGAGAATTGCCAAAGCATTTAAGCACTCCTGCAGCATGGAAGATCGGAGATAATTCTTCACTCTTTTCAACACGGAAAAAGAACACTCGCCTGAACAATTCGACGCAGGAGTACACAAAAAAATTCTCAGTGCAATGTCAACATTAGGGAATACTCCTTGTAGATCGTCTTCATGGAGAATCTTGCTTAATCTGAGTGGGGACATTTCAACTTGTTCCCTTTTTATTAAATATCCCCGAAGATGAAGACACTCGTTCACAAATTCTTCTTCGAGGTCGTCTTTGTATATTTCCTTCAACTTCTTAGCTTCACTTGCAACTTCTGAAGCTAGTGTATTTCTTAAGTGAGACAAAAATCCGAATTTATCATTAATGATTCTGTATGCTTCTGACCTTCTCTTCAGTTCATATTCCAACTTCGATAATATAGTCAAATAAGTATGATCAACAAATGTTTCTCGGGGAGTTTTTGAACTCGTCTGGAATGATTCCTTATTTTGACTATCGTCATCATCATCATCGAAGAAAGTCTTCTTCTTAATTTTACATTTGCTCACGTCGTAATCCTGAAGACCTGACTTTGCTTTCGCTTCTTCTTCGTAAACTTCAAATGATGTTTTATATTCTGCTACAAACACTGCTAAAGCATCATACTGTTGGACTACATCACTGATATCTATGTCGACTCTCTGCAATACCTTGCTTACTGCATTAAATCACCCTAGGATCGCATCCCATACTCTAGCTGAGATTGCTGTTTCGAGTCGTGACAATTTCTTCAGCAATCCTCTAGCTTCAAGTCGTGTTGTTAATTTCTCGTTGTCATCTGCTTCAATTTTCTCCAAAGCTCTTATGATCATGCTCCAGTTGCGATTTAAACTCCGGCATGCATCTTCTCGAGCACTCCAGCGAGTACCGGATAAGCCTTTTACAGTGACTTTGGAGGTTGCGGCCATGTCTGATTTGTCCTGAACTATGGCCTGAGACTCCTGCAACAGTTTCCACCGATATGTAGAAGAAGTGAAAAAATTGTACAATTTTTGCAACATGTCAAAAAATTGCAAGCTTCAATACAGCATTCGGCGGCACAAGTTCCTATGAGATTCAAAGAGTGAGCCGAACAAGGAGAGTAAACAGCTAAATTATTCTTTTCTAGAATTCTTGCTTGAAGTCCTGTATATTTTCCGGACATGTTCCTAGCATTATCATATGACTGGGCCCTGAGATTAGTTATATCCAACTTGTATTTTGATAGAATTGTGAACACTGTGTCGGCAAGCTCGAATGTTTATGACCTGCATTTGGAATAAAACAAAGAAAACGTTCTACAGGTTCACCATTTTGTTTTACATATCTAACAATGAAAGTCAGCTGATCTGTATGAGAAACATCTGGTGTGGAATCTACGCTGATAGAGAAGTACTTGGCTGCCTGACATTCTGCCACAATGGTGCTCACAACTTCTTCCCCCATTATTTGTATAAACTGCTCGTAGGTAGTGAAGGAAATATAAGATGTATTCCCTTTTCCAGGATTGCCATGTTTTTTCAAATGTTCTGCCAAAAATGGGTCGAGCTGTGCAATCAGTTCCAGCGACATCATAAAATTTCTGTTGTTCGGTGAACCGATATGCTCATCAGTCCCTCGAAAGGCGAGTCCACATGTGGCCAGTGCTTTGACAACAGCAACTACAACACGTTTTAGTACATTTCACCAGTATTCAATCTCATCATCAAGCTGCTTAGTTAGCTTTTCGTCGATTTTTCCTAATTTCTTTCCCCTTTCTTTGAGAGTCATAATGCAGTTTCTATGAGCTTGTGAACTTTCATGTTCATTAAGTCTCTCTGTAGCATGTCGCCAATCACTGAAACCTGTTTGTCCAAAAACTGTGGTTCCACCAAAAAGCCGGCATAGCATGCAGAATACACAACCTTCACTCTCTGAATATACAAGGTATTGACGTTTCACTGTTTCTCCATTACGAAGTTTCCGTTCGAAAATATTCTTCGAACAATATCGTGGCCCATCTGCATACATTCGTTTCGATTTTTAAAAATCTGCCCCACTATTCTGAAAGGATATGCCATGTGTGGCAATGTAATCACGTGTCTCTTCATTACAAATCCATTTTGCTGGGTCACTACTCACCAATTCTAAACTAACCTCACATTTTCCTGGATCAGTTTTGTAACTTTCACACACAAGAATTTCGCACAAATCCTGTTCACTTTTAGAATAGCAATTGTCACTGCCAGCAATTAAGTTAGAAGAATTATTTCCTTTATCCGCTACTTCTCCGCCGCCGGAAGATCCCCCACTATTCTCCGTAGCTTTCAATGAAAATAACTGATTTACTGTACTAAGTTCGTTTGGTTCCGAAACGTCACTGTCCACTTTATGAAAATAAGACTCCACCTTCCGACATTTCCTTATTACTTCGTCTTCTTTTTCCTTCTTCACCTTTGCTGACTTTCGATACTGCGATTCAGCCTTTTCCTCCCGTCACTCATTGTTCATGAATCAATTAGAAATGAAAAGAATAAACAAACTGTTGACTATACAAAGTTTATAATTATTTTTGACACCAACCACTAAATATAAACAATAAGTATGATACTGCAAATACAAAGTACTAATTAGAATTTCCACAAAGAACAAATCCACTTCAACTAGCAACCTGAATTAACACTCAATGACTAAGCCTTGGGTCACGGTCACCGTCTCCAAGCGGTCAGCGCATCAGCCAATGCGGAGCCGTTTCTCCGCGCTGTGCTGACTTTGGAGGGGCACACTGGAGAAGCCAAAATTTTGAGAAGCGCTTTACCGGGAGCGGTTAACAAACAGAAAGAGGCAATAACAAACGGCACGACACCCAACCGCGCGATTTTTGAAAAATTTGCCGCCCTGTGCAGCGCACATATTCGCCCGTATGTAAATACGGCAGTGCCTACACACACACATACAAACACACACTTACATTTATACAACAAATGAAATGACTCGGATATAAAAAAAAAAAACAGCTGTTATAAACAATAGATTTAAAAATTTGTGTAACTGTTTCCTTGCACATTCTGTTCCTGAAGATGACAGAAATGTATAATAAGACTGTTGAAACAATGTAATAAATAGTAAAAAATATATTCGTGTTGAAAACATAAAATATTATTTATTATTAAATGTAAAACTATAAATCTGGTCTTTATATCTGACATAATGATACGTTCAACTCTCTACAGGGTATCAAGCCTGCGTACTGTGAAATATGATAGCTATTTATTTAATTAAACTTGATGCTTTAAGAAAAATTGTATTTTCCCTAGGTCGTGGAAATATGACTGGAAGAATGAGCCATTTCCCAGGTCATTATGAAGTACATAACTTCTGAAGATTTATGTTCTTTACGAAAATATATGTGTAGATTTATGAAAAAGCAAATTGTAAAAAAATGCTGGAATATCTAAAAAGTACTCCATGGTTGAAAATGTCAACATCAGAAGTATAAAAATTGGATGAATATTGTATGTGCATATACAAGTAAATATAATAATTATAAATAATAATACAAATCGAGTAGGAGTAATAAAAACAATAATTTTGTTTCAAGGATGGCCTCCACATATCCGCTTATAGGAGCCTTGAAGATGTCCATCTAACAGGGAAACAGAATATATTCTGATGTAAAGAGAGCATATAGAACACACTGTTCTTCTTAACTTGTCTCTTCAGAGAAGCATCTTTTGTTTCTTTCTGAATTTAGAAAATTCTCGTAATGCTGTTCCATCCCCATTTTCTCAAATTTTTATTGTCTGTACTCTTTTGCTTTAGGCATTTTATTATCTCTATAGAAAACCAAGCTGGATCCTTCTTTTACAATAATTTCCTTACTGATACGTGCGTGGTAATAATAGCAGACAAAATACTGTTTAGGTAGTAAGCTACTATGTCAACATCACAAGGCATGTAGACTTTATTCTAGTCAGCTGCTTAAACACCATTATAGATCCTGAGATAATCTCTTTTTCGGTAATTTCAAATCTGCTCCTCATTGCAAGAGATAAATGCATCACAGAAAACAGGGCAGTCAGTTTCCCTTTTGATCTCTACTTCGACATTTCTTTAAACCAAGTTCAAAATAGAATGTCCCACCTGGAATTTCACACACACACACACACACACACACACACACACACACACACACACACACACACACACACACACACACACACACACACACACACACACACACACACACACACACACACACACACACACACACACACACACACACACACACACACACACACACACACACACACACACACACACACACACACACACACACACACACACACACACACACATTCAAACTTTTCTTGCTACAGTCCTTGCGATTTGGATAGCATTAGCCAATAATGTGACCAGTGTTTGTACCTCAAGCCTAATAAAATGACTAACGTCACACACAAGTAAATTACCATAAAAGAACAGAATAAATATTGGTGTAATATATATTACAACAGTACAAATAGGTTGAGTACTGTGCATTGCACCAAGTAATTTAAATAAGTGATTAGAAGACATAAATAATGCATTTTGGTAATAATAATCATTCAGCCTGCAATATAAACTGTAATAGAACTTGCATGTTGAGACAGGGAGTAGAGCCAGCTGCTCTCTGCATGTGTGTAACACACGTAAAAGGTTTATGTGAGTGCAACTAGTTCATTCATGAAAAGCACCACCCTTTTCAGTAACGAGATAAATTATTGTATTAAATTAATTTATAATGCTTGTGTGCATGGTAGCGAAAAACTAAAGACACCAAAATGTGTGGTTAAATATAACAAACAAGTGTATAAAAAATAGTGAAAAACATACAAAAAGTGTTAGTGTAGGAAGTTAAAAATCAATAGTCATTAGAGTAATTAAGATAAAAAAAAACGGTTTGTGCATGATGAACGCCTAGAAAATTACCGATTGAATGGATATCAGATAATGTGCTAAAGACTTCGCAATTCGTGAAGACAAGCAAATTAAGTGTCATTAGAAAGCGTGGGGTAAGAGTGACGCTCTTAACAATTTCAAACATGCAGAATATTGTCGAGACACGATTTTTGGCGCTCTGGGTATAAATACGAGGACGCACAAACATTGTTCTCTTTCTCGTCAGACCAACTTAGCGGCCGGAGGCTCTGCTCAAGAACTACAACTTTTCTTCGTTCGACTACTGATGTAATCGGAGATTATGTCCAACAACTAGAACTTCTAGATTTGATCGACGACCATGGCAGCCAAAAAATCTACTTACAACCACAGTAGATCAACCACAAGCAGAGTATGAGAATCCAGTGTAGCAGAGTACAAGCATCCAATGATCCAGAGTACGATCATCCAATGAGCCAGAGTATGAGAATCCAATGATCCAGAGTACGAGATCCAATGATCCAGAGTACGAGAAGCCAATGATCCAGAGTACGAGTATCCAATGATCCAGAGTACGAGCATCCAATGATCCAGAGTACGAGCATCCAGCGGACGAGGGACGACTAGACTCCTAGAATACCCGACTCCAGGACTTCCAGGACCGAAGAGGTTCATCCGTATCCAGGACCGAAGAGGACACGCTTAAGATGTACCACACAAATAACAAGGTGACAAATAACCATGCATTTATGAGAAACCGAGACTGAACCAAAAGACTTTAAATATTAAAGAAGAAAAATGAATAAACAATTCGATTCTAGTATGAGTCAAGTAACTGTATAGTTGTAGATATGTTTTTGTTTGTACGTTAAGTACAGTAATATGAAAGACTGTGTAACGATATGAGTTAGCAGTAACTGTAATAAAATATAATTGTTAGTAGTAAATGACAACCTTGTCAGAGAAATTAGTAGAAAACAATGCATATGTCATAACAAAAAGAAATTAATATAAAAAATTAAAAGAGTAGATAAACAGTAAGTGAGCTAGCTGAGAGCAGCATATAAAATTAATAACAATGTATTAGCAATAAGATTTTATAATATGTTTTTGTGTCAAATAAGACTACGAATTATACGTAGTAGGTACGTAAAAATATGAATCATTTGGAATCGTAAAATAAATAAGAAATTAACTTGTAATCTGAGATTGCAAATTACACATACAGTAATAAAAATGTCAAAATAATAATGAGTTTCTAAACCGCTAAACAAAAAAAAAAAAAAGTGTTAATAAAAATTGAAATGATTTATAAACAAATCAAATAGCATTATTATTATTATGATTACAACCTTCATTCTTGCACACACACGAATTTAACGTAATGTAATGTACCTAAAGATATGTCACACATCAATTATTAAACACATTAAATTTGGTAGTGTTGTAATATATAACTTATAATTTGTGACATTCAGTGGATTCATAAGATTTTTAAATACATTATACTTTTTAATTACACTTATGTAACCGATAATACACTAAATTTATCTGTAATTTTAAATATACTATGTGACCTTATTATTATATAATTGTAGACTGTATCATATGACTGATAAATAATATAATCGTATTACTGATAATAGTATAACTAACATAACAGGAACAAAATATGGTATTTTAAAATTTTAGGCAATTTTATTTATTAAAACCAGAAAACTGTCAAGACATTAACTGTGGCTACAATTCAGTCTCATGCTCACAGGATACAATTTGTTCTAATCATGAAAGTTCACTAATCCAGATTTTCCTTGGAAATTTGTCAATCTTTACACTTTGCATCATAAAGGGTTTTAAGAGTCTTCTTTAAGTAGCTGTCAACACATTAACAGCAGTATAAGTCAGTTAATAGAGATTGTGTATTCTCAAGTACAGTGTTTCCTCTGAAAAGTTCTTAAATATTGAGTTTTTCCATGACAAAGGCTGAAAAAATGGAATCTTTTTACATGTGTATAAATGGCAAATCAAACTATGGGTACATTATTTGTGGCACAGATCATATATGCCTTTCCTTTGATTGTTCTCAGAAAAATCTGAAATTTATAACTTTGACATCCATATCTTCGCTCTTCTGTCTTGTCTTTGATGTGTTGATCTGTATTGAATAATACAGCCTGCGTCAGCTGACTAGGCAGGTGGTTTTACTTGAGTAAATGAATGTGGTCCATCTTGGTTGGTTAACTTTTTACAGTAAGCTCTGCCACCCCGGCAAGGTGGGACCACGTCGGCAGGGGCCCGCCCACCCATGGGAGCCCTAAGGTGGAGTTTGGGCTCCCCCTTGTTCTGTTCAGCAGTTTAGTAGATGTTTCCTATGACTATCCCTGATTCGGGCGGAGAGTCCGGGAACAGCTGTAAAAGCAAATATAAATCAAAACTGAATGAAATAATATGAAGTTTAGGTATGCCAGGTACTGTTTGTAAAAGTAGCACTTTATGAGTTGAACCAAAATGTATAATAAGTAATGAAATAAATGAACATAACTTTAAAAATTACAGGCATGGAAGTAATGCGGTTAACACATTACTGTAGATCATACATTATTAATAAACTAAAAATTTATAATTTTAAATTATTAATTTTGTTAAATAGATATTAAATTTATATAAAAACACCCAAAAATTTTTATCACTACTGAATATTCCCGTGGCTTCTGATAAAATAACAAAATTGTAAGCAGTATTTTAAATAATATACTAAATATATAGCTAATTATAAGTACAATATTATTTCAATTAATTTAAAATATACCTTATCTGATCCATCAGCGATCTTGTAGTTTAATATTCCATTACATGTTTTGGGAATTAAATTCCCATCATCAGGTAAATTTCTTCTTCCTAATATATAGGAGTCGTCGGTGCCATTATTAAAAAACACAAACACACACGAAAGAATAAAACAAACACAACTGTTAAAAATGACATAATTAAAACACCGTACACACACAGCTAACGAAGACAGTGCACACTGCCTGACAGTCACATATCATCTTAATACCGACTCCTAGAATCATCGGGTAATATCATCCTAGGAGATGATATGTGACTGTCACGCAGTGCGAACTGTCTTTGTTAGCTGTGTTTGTACGGTGTTTTAATTATGTCATTTTTAATAGTTGTGTTTGTTTTATTCGTTAGTGTGTGTATGTGTTTTTAATAATTTCACCGACAACTCCTATATATTAGGAAGAAGAAGTTTTGCCTGATGATGGGAATTTAATTCCCAAAACATGTAGTGGAATATTAAACTACAAGATCGCTGACAGATCAGATAAGGTGTATTTTAAATTAATTGAATCTTATAAGTGATCTGGAGACCATTTATATGACAATATTACTGACTCGGAGCACAACGTTTTTTTATTGGTAAAAATGTAAAATTTTTACCTTGTAGACTTTTGTACATTTTTTACCAATAAAAAAAACTTTTTTTACATTTTTACCAATAAAAAACTTTGTGTTCTGAGTCAGTAGTATTATAATTAGTTAATCAACGGACACATCATGGACAACAAAATCCAAGAAATATGTAGATGTAGCCTTACTTGTTATTTCCAACCATAGTATAAATTAAATAATGTGTGCTTGTGAATAAATTTAGCTAATTTCTGTAAATGTTATGTTAGATATTGTAACGGTACATATAAAACTACATCCACCAACGTACCAAAAAATTAATCTGAAAGCCACTACTATTAAGAATACATAAAAGTCAAGAATACCACCATGGATACAGAAAGAGAAAGTATCATATGTTAAAATAAGTGAAGTATCATGAAGGAGTAATTACTAGTAAATATACCAATAAAGAAGAAAAGAAGACTAAAGACGAGACAACTGACATACCTTACCCAATAGATCAGTGAGAAGAACGCAACGGAAACAAAAGAAGAATGAAGAATCAGTGAGAAGAACACAATGAAAACCCAAACAAAAGAAGAATGAAGAATCAGTGAGAAGAACACAACGATAACGACCTCAAGAAAGAAGAGAGAAGAAACAATGCGAAGGAGACAAGTGAAAACAACATCATGTATAAAATAAATAAGAGTGAGAAAGAGATCAGTGAAGAAAAGAAGAAGGAAGATATCCAGACCAGACACAAGAAAAAAGGGAAAGAAATTGAAATATAACAAACTAACATAAACCTATGAAGGAATAATTGTAGAAAGAAGAAATGTTAATTAATTACATGATATAAATTCCTAAGCTGTATGGTAAAGTCAACACTGACCACAACTCATTTGATGAATACATTCCTTGTCCATGTAGAATAAACTATAATCAATAATGACTAAGTATTGTAAATAAAGAATCACCAAGAAACTGAATAAGAATAGGATAAGTTTATTTTAGCTAAATGATGTGTAGACATAAAAAGAAGACTAGGTTCCAAAATATAAATGACCAGTTGTACAGTGGGATTGATGTTAGTAAAAACCCACTAATTAACAATAATTAAGACAATGAAAGAGTAAACCAAAGGTACAATAATAATAACCAATAACCAATGTACAAACATTGAATGAAAGCCAATCAACCAGATTAATGCAGAAATACAAAGCCAGCAACAACACATTACTGCTTACCAAACATGCAACATAACCTAATCTGGGCAACCAGTTTTCACTAAAACTTAAGAAAAACAAAGCCAAAATAATATCAAAATAGAATGTATTGAGCTGGGAAGTAACTAGATGATATAAGGAACGTTTTGTACACAATAGATGATATAATACATGAATATAAAAGCTATATTAATGTAATCCAATATAACTATATGCTTGTAATAACAAAGATGCATGGTGCAACCAAATTATGTTATAAACTTATTATACAAAAGTAGTAACTCAACTAACAACTTGAAGTGGGACAAAATACTGTTCAAATGAATAAATTCAACCAAGATAACTATCTAAATAATCAAAATAACAATAATGACAACAAAACTATAGTAACAACTAGCTGCAAGCAATTTTGATAACTACTAAACCAAGGTGATAACCAGTACAAATGCAGAATGAACTGCAGCACATTGATAACAATGTCATTGAGACCATTATAATTATCATTTGAATAACAATAAGAATAATATGTATAGAGTACCAAGCATACAATAAGGTAACTCCATGAAGTATGGCAAACCTACCTGACAAACTATAATTAAGGCAATACAGCCATAATATAGGGAAAAAAGAACGCTATCAATAGTGACTAAAACCAATAATGTGTAAATAGGCCCTATTAGAAATTAGTTAAATGTTAGTATTATTAAAATATAAGAAAAAACAAATATGTATAGTCATAGACCTAGGATTGAACCTATGAAAAAGGACATAGTATTAATATTAAGGCATAGTTTTAAGGGAGAATTTTATAGTAAGATAAGAATACGTTATTACCATCAAATATGGAATAAAAACAATGTATTAAAAATAATTAATAGCTTAATGGACACTAAGTGTGTATACCAAGTGCGATTTCAGCAACCCCGAATCCGAAATATATGATGAGGGGATTCAAAATAATTGTCATTAAAATTTAGAAACAATAACGGTAATTAAAATGACATCAGTGCAGTTATAAGTAAGATATTGGACTTATAAAAATAATTGTGTGACGCTGAGCCCTTGCGCGTGGGTATATTGACCACAAATTCTTAATCTCAACACTAGCGAGTGACGTGGTTGTTAGCGTCTGTTTTGACGAAGCCCGCCGAAAATAGACGAATTAAAATATATTGACCAATCAGATCCTACAAAAAATACGAAATGCATCATTCCGACAGAGGAAGCAACGACAGTCTTTTACCAGCAACGAGACGACCTACATGCACGCCGTTCATCCAGAAAAACGTGCGTTTGACAGCGGCCAGATGTAAACATACGCTAACCTCAAACCATGAGTGGAGGTTATATCTACTGAAGAAAATAGTGCAGTATATTTTTAAGTGAAATAATTCGGAGTACATGTGCATAGGAGTGAGTGTAGTGCAGTTATAAAAAATTAATTAATTAATTAAAGAATTTTAATTAATTAAAAAATTTACGAAAAAGTGTAAACCATACGAACGACCAGTTACGCAAGTATCAAATACCCACGATTATTATATTATGATTGTCTAGTAATATATAAGTAACAGAACGCTAATAGCGAATTGAATTAACATCAGTTAATCAATTAAATACCCAATTCCAAAAGGAAGGGAACTCTGTAATATAAATAAACAATGGCAAAATTGAACGCTTTCATTAACGACAATTTTAACTATCTATATGATTCTAATGTATTAGTATAAGCAAAGACATTGTATAACCAATGAAGGGAACTTGTGCCCTAACCATTAGTAAGATAAGAATGTTCTATATTTTATTTCAATAATTAACTAAGAGTTACACCAGAGGGTGACATAAATATATCAAATGAATTACGAATACCTGTGTTATGTACATCCAGTCTAGGAGATGACTATAATCCATGACACTGAATTCTAATAATTATTATCACTTGTTAACAAATAATTAATAAATTTTAAATAAACAAGGTTACATAAACCTATCTTAACTTCAATGTTTAACCATGAACAATTTTGTCTACTTATTATAACAGTAGCAATTTTATTAAATCTGTGTATTTTGCAGACTCAAAGAACCTACTACTATTACTAACATTACAAGTTTAATAACACATTATAACCTATTTGTTTACCAACAAAATTATTCGACTAGCCAAATGCAGTCATACCAACCTGAGATTTTTAAATGTTTTAGAGTCCATGTTCTAATTTAACTGTTAACCAAAAGGAAAGTAAATTATATTATTGTACCAAATTTTATTGTTCTAGAGTTGAATAAATCATTATTGTCACATGAACCTTTAAAAGATTTGGCTTTTATTGCAATCAGTAGATACAGCTTAGTGAGAAAACCGAGACGGTTGGTATCAGACAACCAGAGCGAACATTCAAATGGAATGATTTTTTCTACCGCACCGTCCTATATATATTATTACACAGTATAAATTATAGTAAATATCATGTTTGTGTATGTTTATGTTAGTGTATAGGCAGGACATTACTGATCATCTCACCACCGCTTATATTCGAAGAGCCAACGGAACTTCAAGCGAATCAACTATAAGAAGTGAATTAAAAACATTTTTTTTAAACCAAATAAACTGATAATTAAAACGACAATAAAAAGTGTAAGTAACCGATTTATTCACTACCGGATTCAACAATAGGTTGAATTGGGTGGAATAAATCACTAACCAACAACTTAATAATAAAGAACGAGCTTTTGAATAATAATAATAAATGAACTACAAGACCCTATCTTAAATAAATAACCCTGAGACTAATAATGAAAATAATTATAAATTAGACGGATCTCGTCATTTAACAAATTGACGCATCCAACGTGTGGCAAAATAACACGGGAGCAGTCGTCATTTAACAAATTGGCGCACAACGTTCGAGCGAATTAGGTGAAAAAATATTCAACCTGATTAATAAAAATAATCATCAACCTAATTTTTGAGGCAGCTGCAATACACAGAACCAAAAATGAAACGGAGAGCAACCTCTAAGAAACGTGCGGAGGAAGTGGACAAAGAAATCAACATGGATGATAAGGAGGCGACGCCAGTTGAAGATCTAGAGGAAATATTACCTCCTACAGAACCCAGCCGACCTGTACAACCAGAGGAACAAATTGAGAGACCTGCGCAAACAGGGGACGTAAATTTCCAGGAAATAATAAGGGCAATAATGGAAACCAATAAGAACGTAGAATCACTAAACAAAAACATCGAGTCATTGAAGGAAGACGGCCAGAAAAATATTGAATCATTAAAAGAAGAGTTGAAGGAAGACGGCCAGAAGAAAATCGAATTATTAAAGGAAGATTTTAATGAGAAATTAAATAAAAATAACGAATCCTTCACAAAAAATATGGAATCGTTAAACAAGAAAATGGACGACAGCCAGAAAAATATTGATTCATTGAAAGAGGATTTTCAGAAGTTTGATGGAACAGTTAACGAAAAATAAAGAAGAACTGAGTAAGAAGATTGATGACAGCATCGAAGATAGTAACAAGAAGATTGAAATTATCAGCCAAAGAATCGAAGACAGTCATGAAAAATTAAATACGAAGATAGAAGAGGAAATAACCGAAGTCAGACAAGAAGTTTCCGAAATTAGCGGAAGGTGTGAGGAAAATCAACAAGAAATACAGAAAACGAAGGAGAACCTTCAAACACGAATTAATAATGTTGAAGAATCCCATTTAAATAAATTCGAAGTCATTACAAAGAAACAAGAAGACTTGGGAACGAGGTGTGAGGAAATCACCGCCACAGTGAACGATGTTCGGGAACAAGTACACACCGACAAACAGAAAATGGCCGAGGTGCAACGGCGAGAACTTAATAATTTTAGAGAAGAAATCAATTTATTCCGAAGTCAGCCAATACAAGTGACAGGAGTAACGAACGTGGATAACCATGAAATAATAAACTTCAAAAATTATAAAAAGAATCCCATGGAGTTTATCGAAAGAGTGGAAGAAAATATCGCCCGTACCCGGGAAACAAGATGGTCAACTATCAGAAGCATGTTAGACGAATATTTTAAAGATGTGTACGATAATTGGTGGACGGCTACCCGACACGAGGTACAAAATTATGCCGACTTCAAGACACTATTTAAAATGAAATACTGGTCCGAATCGACACAGAATATAGTGCGCGACGACATATGTAATGGAAGATATGACCGTAGTAGAGGAACAACACTCACCGCGTATTTCCTGGGCAAAGTGTGCATGGCCAGAAATCTTGAACCGAAAATACCTGAAGAATGCCTTGTTACTAAATTGGCATACCATTTCGAAGAGGGCGTGGCTAGAGTGAGACTGAACGGACAGATACGCACAATCCAAACTATGTCCGCGTTATTAGAAAATTATGAACAAGAGAAATATTATCGGAGGAGTCGACAGAGACAAGACCCATACTCTGACAGAAACGGTCAGACTGGATACCGGAATAATTATCGGGGAAATTATAATAACACGAACAGAGATAATGCCGACCAAAATCCGAGACCAAATAGTAATGGAAATAATTATCCACCAAATAGGAACAACCCGAATTACAGACCGAATTATAATAATAATTATAATCAGAATCCCCCTAACAACAACCACCGTCCTAATTATAACGGCGGAAATCAGTATCGGCCAACAAATGGTAACACTCCATATCGGTCAAATAATAATAATCACCAGTACCGACCGAACAACGGGAACAACCAAAACCAAAGCAATTTTAGGAGAACAAATTATGTTCATGCTGACAACGGAAATGGAGGGAGATACTTCTATCAGGGACGTCGAAGTTTTAATGAAAATAGTAATCAGTATAACCAGGACGTAAGGAGTAGAGAATCTGGGTACGACTCACGAAGGAGCCGCAGTAGCGAAGATATACACAGAAACCATAATAGTGGACATCAGTATAACAATGCAAATAGACCTGAAGAAAGAGAGAATCGAACCCCCAGCACAACTGAAAGGAGCGGAGAAGAGAGCGCTATCTCTTTAAACGGACAGCGGCAGTGAAAACTTACTTAAAACCCTCACTGATCCGATCTACTGGGTACGACAATGGACGAAAAATCAGAAAACATTTACTATTATACGCAATTACTACCTGAAAGACATCAGAGGAGATCTGATGGAAGAAGAAGTCACAGAAAATAATAATAACAACAGCGAGATCGCTTATATTTCTGCCGAAGTGAATGGCGTGTTTACAAAAATCATGATCGATACGGGAGCCAATGTATCACTAATCGATCAATTAGAGATAAACCAAATACAAAGTAGAAGTAAGGAGACAATACCGACCTTACCGATAAATAATATCACTTTGATCGGAGCGACCGGACGACAAAATTAAACCATAAGAAAGCAGGTCCAACTAGAAGTCACTAGTCAAGGGAAAACACTTCCTATAATATTTTTAGTAGCCAGTGGGTTACCATTTAGTTTGTTGATAGGCTGTGACGTATTAAGAAAATACGTAGCTATAATAGATATGAGTAGAGCAAAAGTATCTCTGAGCTCAAATGGAGTGCAATGGACAGCGGAGTTAATTGGAAGCGAAGAAGCCCCTCACGACCGGATCATTTGTTATATTAAGGAGAATAGCAATTATAGGAATGCAATACCCAGAGAGAAAATAAATTGTGACCATGAAAGTGATGACTTATGGGAGGAGAAATTAGAAGAAATCCGGAGGTTCCAAACAGCCAAAAGCGATAGAAGAATAACCGATAACCAAATAGAAAAATTGATTGCAATTTATGAGCGATATAGGCACGTATTTTCCAATACTCCCGGAAAAATAAAGGATTTCCAATGTGAGATTAGATTAAAGGAAGCAGCCGATTTTAAAAAGAAATCCTACCCCATTGCCTATTCTAAAAAAAAAGCGGTCCGAACTGAAATAAACCGACTCATTAAAGAAGATATTATTGAGTATAGTCATTCACCCTAATCAAATCCTATAGTGGCAGTGCCAAAGAAAAATGGCAAAGTGAGAATATGTTTGGATGCCAGAGAAATCAACAAAATTATAATCAACGATCGAACATCACCAGGTGAGATCGAAGAGCTATTGAAGAAATTTTACGGTACCCGTTTTATCAGTACCTGGGACACCGTATGTGGGTATTGGCAAGTGGAGTTGCACCCCAATAGCCGAAAATATATGGCATTTATTTTCGAAGGGCGCAATTACCAGTTTAAGAGGCTGCCCTTTGGTCTTGTAAATTCAGTAGCCGTATTCGTAAAGTGTATGGACAAGGTTCTAGGACAAGAGGCCCTACAATTCACTACGGTATATGTTGACGATTTGTTAATTACATCTGATAACTGGGAAGACCACTGTAACAGAATTGAAAGAGTACTATTGAAACTAGCAGAAAATAATGTGACGCTGAAACTAGAGAAATCAAAGTTCATCGCCGATGAAGTACAATTCCTGGGGTTCAACTTATCCGAAAATGACATCACCCCATCACATGAAAATATAGAAGCAATACAGTCATTCCCAACACCCAAGAACAAAAAGCAGTTACAATCATTTTTAGGTATCTGCAACTATTACAGAAAATTCCAAAACAACTACTCAAAATTAACAGCCGAATTTTCACAACAGCTATCCTCTAAAGACAAATGGAAGTGGGGAGCAGAACAGGATACCACTTTCCAACTAATAAAGGAAAAATTTTTGGAGTCAATAATGTTACACCACCCAGACTTTAAAAAAGCATTTTATATGAATTGTGACGCCAGCGACGTAAGTCTAGGATCCATCCTATATCAAGAAGACGACCAAGGAAATCACCTTGTGGTTAGTTTCACAAGCCGAGTACTGAATAAAAGTGAGCGTAACTACCATACTACAGAGAAGGAATTACTCAGCATTGTATTTGCGTGTAACAAATTCCGAACTTACATTTTGGGTTACTCGTTAACGGTCAGGACAGATCACAAATCGATATCCTTTCTGAAGAACTGCAAATTGAGTCATGGGAGACTTACGAGGTGGACACTAGCGTTGCAGGAATACAACATTAACTGGGAGTACGTACCAGGGAAGTACAACGTAGCAGCAGATGTGCTATCGAGAGTCAACATACAAAACCAAACTTTCGAGGGAGAAAGGGAGACGGTAGCAAAAGTATACCATATTATAAAAGACAGAACAGAACTAGCCGAAATAATAAATAAAATCAAACTCCAGCAAAAAAGTGACGAGAAATTGGGAAACATTTGCAAGAGATTAATTGAACAAGACGATAGAATCACCCCATACTACTGTATGTACAAAGACATTCTATTTGTAAAAGACAGGAACCAATGTAACCAGTGGAAATTAGTAATACCTAAAACCATTGAGAAGGAGATCACCATGGATTACCACATTAGATATGGGCACATGGGAGCCATCAAGGTAATCAAAGCATTAGAGGAAAATGTATACTTCAAGGATATTAACAGAAGAGTACGTAGCTACATTAGAAATTGCCACCTATGCCAATTGGTAAAGTGTAACAACGATAGGAAGGAAGGTTTAATGATACCGATCACCTCATCTAAGAAACTAGAAAAAGTATTTGTAGACATTTGCGGTCCATTACCTAGGAGTAGGGGAAGACGACAATACAAATTATTGTCATTATCTTCGACCACTACACTAAATTTACTAAGCTATATCCAATCAACAGAGCCACCACAAAAAATATGTTGGAAATAATTATATACAAATACATGACAGAAGTAGGAGCACCAAGGTCAATAATCACTGACCATGGGACCCAATTTAAAGGGAGAAGATGGAGGGAAACACTGCTGAATAATGGAGTGAAAACCTTCAAAACCTCAGTATACCACCCTAGCAGCAACCCCGCTGAACGAGTTCTCCGAGAAGTAGGAAGAATCCTGAGAACATACTATCACCAACAACAAAGAAAATGGGAAGAGTAGTGTATTTTACCAGCTGCAGAAGATTTTATTAACCTGGCACACCACCAAGCAATAGATACAACCCCATTTACAGCTATGTTTGAGAGAAGACCCCCTAGAGAAATTGCAGAATTGATAGAATTTCCCCCATGCGATGATTACACATTTGATCAAGTAAAATTTTATAAAAAGACTGTCGAATGAGCAGAGAAGATGCGAGAAAAATATAAGAAACAACAACCCAAGGTAATCAAGTATAAAATAGGAGAACTAGTATTACTAAAAAATCGAGAACTCCCCAGTACCATTGAAGGAATTGCAAAAAAGTTCCTACTACTATATACTGGACCCTATACAATCATAAAAGATAATCAAAACAACACATACGAAATTATGGACCCCAATACCAGTAGAACCAAGGGAGTCTATAATCAAGCTTCATTGAAAAAATCTAACAGTCCAGAATAAATGATTTAAACAACTATCATTTGAAGGAGTAGAGGAGCAAACCACCAAAGAGAGTAATATAAGAGAAGGCTATTATAAAGGAAAGAAGAGAAAGAAAAATGTTTATCAAATGAATATTGTATACCCCAAGAAAAGAAAAATTATAATAGTCCAGAATAAATGATTTAAACAACTATCATTTGAAGGAGTAGAGGAGCAAACCACCAAAGCGAGTAATATAAGAGAAGGCTATTATAAAGGAAAGAAGAGAAAGAAGAATGTTTATCAAATATTGTATACAACAATAACAACAAGAAAAATCTAACAATCCAGAATAAGTGTCGAAAAAATCAAACACTTGAAGGAGTAGAGGGGAAGAACAACAAAGCGAGTAATACAAGAGAAGGCTATTATAAAGGAATGAAGAGAAAGAAAAATGTTTATCAAATGAATATTGTATCATGACAAAACAAGCAACTAGTGAACGCACTTAAGATATTTTAAACAATGTTTACTATCACTTTGAGAAAAATTTTGTATTATCCAGAATAAAATGTTAAAAAATATGACATTTAATAGAAGAGAGGAGAAGAACATTAAAGAGAGTATTATGTAGAGGAGGTAGTGAGAAGGAGAATTGATCGAGAAGAAGAAGAAAGAAAAAATCAATATGAAGAACATTTTGTCATGATAAGAAGAGAAGAAAAATGAAGAATATTCACACATGCTATTTGTCAACAACATTAACTAATAAAGATCTGCAGAAGAGAAGAAGGAATCCAGAAGAGAGTGTATAATCAAATATAAAAGGCAAAAGAATGAATAACCCCTAGAGTGTTTATTATTAGTCGAAAGAGACTACTTATAAGTATTGTTATTTAATGAATTGACTGAAGAAATATTCCAGCAATCATTTTTATGAGCAGAGATCAAGTGCCTCTGAACTCAAAAAAGTTGTAGTATGGCCAGCAGAGAACGTAGCCACAGGTGCCACTCTGGACTGCCCCAGCTCACATGTTAGGGAAATTAAATATTTAAGGGAAAACACAACAGCCAAGAATATAAATAAACAAGATTCCAGAATTATGAAGAAGGAGGAAATATAGAAAATATAATGAACTGAAGACAAGTGTAAAAGTAAATGCAAAATATGAAAACATCATATGTGACTTAAAAGTAAAATGAAATGAAAAAAAAAATTGATAATTTCTTCAATCATAAAATAAGGATATCAGAAATAATCAATTCTAATAAGGAGGCAATATGCAAAGGTACATATAACACTACATCCACCAACGTACAAAAAATTAATCTGAAAGCCACTATTATTAAGAATACTTAAAAAGGTCAAGAATACCACCATGGATACAGAAAGAGAAAGTATCATATGTTAAAATAAGTGAAGTATCATGAAGGAGTAATTACTAGTAAATATACCAATAAAGAAGAAAAGAAGACTAAAGATGAGATGACTGACATACCTTACCCAATAGATCAGTGGGAAGAACGCAACGGAAACAAAAGAAGAATGAAGAATCAGTGAGAAGAACACAATGAAAACCCAAACAAAAGAAGAATGAAGAATCAGTGAGAAGAACACAATGATAACGACCTCAAGAAAGAAGAGAGAAGAAACAATGCGAAGGAGACAAGTGAAAACAACATCATGTATAAAATAAATAAGAATGAGAAAGAGATCAGTGAAGAAAAGAAGAAGGAAGATATCCAGACCAGACACAAGAAAAAAGGGAAAGAAATTGAAATATAACAAACTAACATAAACCTATGAAGGAATAATTGTAGAAAGAAGAAATGTTAATTAATTACATGATATAAATCCCTAAGCTGTATGGTAAAGTCAACACTGACCACAACTCATTAGATGAATACATTCCTTGTCCATGTAGAATAAACTATAATCAATAAGGACTAAGTATTGTAAATAAAGAATCACCAAGAAACTGAATAAGAATAGGATAAGTTTATTTTAGCTAAATGATGTGTAGACATAAAAAGAAGACTAGGTTCCAAAATATAAATGACCAGTTGTACAGTGAGATTGATGTTAGTAAAAACCCACTAATTAACAATAATTAAGACAATAAAAGAGTAAACCAAAGGTACAATAATAATAACCAATAACCAATGTACAAACATTGAATGAAAGCCAATCAACCAGATTAATGCAGAAATACAAAGCCAGCAACAACACATTACTGCTTACCAAACATGCAACATAACCTAATCTGGGCAACCAGTTTTCACTAAAACTTAAGAAAAACAAAGCCAAAATAATATCAAAATAGAATGTATTGAGCTGGGAAGTAACTAGATGATATAAGGAACGTTTTGTACACAATAGATGATATAATAAATGAATATAAAAGCTATATTAATGTAATCCAATATAACTATATGCTTGTAATAACAAAGATGCATGGTGCAACCAAATTATGTTATAAACTTATTATACAAAAGTAGTAACTCAACTAACAACTTGAAGTGGGACAAAATACTGTTCAAATGAATAAATTCAACCAAGATAACTATCTAAATAATCAAAATAACAATAATGACAACAAAACTATAGTAACAACTAGCTGCAAGCAATTTTGATAACTACTAAACCAAGGTGATAACCAGTACAAATGCAGAATGAACTGCAGCACATTGATAACAATGTCATTGAGACCATTATAATTATCATTTGAATAACAATAAGAATAATATGTATAGAGTACCAAGCATACAATAAGGTAACTCCACGAAGTATGGCAAACCTACCTGACAAACTATAATTAAGGCAATACAGCCATAATATAGGGAAAAAAGAACGCTATCAATAGTGACTAAAACCAATAATGTGTAAATAGGCCCTATTAGAAATTAGTTAAATGTTAGTATTATTAAAATATAAGAAAAAACAAATATGTATAGTCATAGACCTAGGATTGAACCTATGAAAAAGGACATAGTATTAATATTAAGGCATAGTTTTAAGGGAGAATTTTATAGTAAGATAAGAATACGTTATTACCATCAAATATGGAATAAAAACAATGTATTAAAAATAATAGCTTAATGGACACTAAGTGTGTATACCAAGTGCGATTTCAGCAACCCCGAATCCGAAATATATGATGAGGGGATTCAAAATAATTGTCATTAAAATTTAGAAACAATAAGGGTAATTAAAATGACATCAGTGCAGTTATAAGTAAGATATTGGACTCATAAAAATAATTGTGTGATGCTGAGCCCTTGCGCGTGGATATGTTGACCACAAATTCTTAATCTCAACACCAGCGAGTGACGCGGTTGTAAGCGTCTGTTTTGACGAAGCCCGCCGAAAATTGACGAATTAAAATATATTGACCAATCAGATCCTACAAAAAATACGAAATGCATCATTCCGACAGAGGAAGCAACGACAGTCTTTTACCAGCAACGAGACGACCTACATGCACGCCGTTCATCCAGAAAAACGTGCGTTTGACAGCGGCCAGATGTAAACATACGCTAACCTCAAACCATGAGTGGAGGTTATATCTACTGAAGAAAATAGTGCAGTATATTTTTAAGTGAAATAATTCGGAGTACATGCGTATAGGAGTGAGTGTAGTGCAGTTATACAAAATTAATTAATTAATTAAAGAATTTTAATTAATTAAAAAATTTACGAAAAAGTGTAAACCCTACGAATGACCAGTTACGCAAGTATCAAATACCCACGATTATTATATTATGATTGTCTAGTAATATATAAGTAACAGAACGCTAATAGCGAATTGAATTAACATCAGTTAATCAATTGAATACCCAATTCCAAAAGTAAGGGAACTCTGTAATATAAATAAACAATGGCAAAATTGAACGCTTTCATTAACGACAATTTTAACTATCTATATGATTCTAATGTATTAGTATAAGCAAAGACATTGTATAACCAATGAAGGGAATTTGTGCCCTAACCATTAGTAAGATAAGAATGTTCTATATTTTATTTCAATAATTAACTAAGAGTTACACCAGAGGGTGACATAAATATATCAAATGAATTACGAATACCTGTGTTATGTACATCCAGTCTAGGAGATGACTATAATCCATGACACTGAATTCTAATAATTATTATCACTTGTTAACAAATAATTAATAAATTTTAAACAAACAAGGTTACATAAACCTATCTTAACTTCAATGTTTAACCATGAACAGTTGTTCATATTTTATATTCTTTCAAATTAATAATCAATGAGTTTATGTTTTATCTACTTATTATAACTGTAGCAATTTTATTAAATCTGTGTATTTTGCAGACTCAAAGAACCTACTACTATTACTAACATTACAAGTTTAGTAACACATTATAACCTATTTGTTTACCAACAAAATTATTCGACTAGCCAAATGCAGTTATACCAACCTGAGATTTTTAAATGTTTTAGAGTCCATGTTCTAATTTAACTGTTAACCAAAAGGAAAGTAAATTATATTATTGTACCAAATTTTATTGTTCTAGAGTTGAATAAATCATTATTGTCACATGAACCTTTAAAAGAGTTGGCTTTTATTGTAATCAGTAGACACAGCTTAGTGAGAAAACCGAGACGGTTGGTATCAGACTTCCAGAGCGAACATTCAAATGGAATGATTTTTTCCAACCGCACCGTCCTATATATATTATTACACAGTATAAATTATAGTAAATATCATGTTTGTGTATGTTTATGTTAGTGTATAGGCAGGACATTACTGACCATCTCACCACCGCTGATATTCGAAGAGCCAACGGAACTTCAAGCGAATCAACTCTAAGAAGTGAATTAAAAACATTTTTTTTAAACCAAATAAACTGATAATTAAAACGACGATAAAAAGTGTAAGTAACCGATTTATTCACTACCGGATTCAACAATAGGTTGAATTGGGTGGAATAAATCACTAACCAACAACTTAATAATAAAGAACGAGCTTTTGAATAATAATAATAAATGAACTACAAGACCCCATCTTAAATAAATAACCCTGAGATAATAATGAAAATAATTATAAATTAGACGGATCTCGTCATTTAACAAATTGACGCATCCAACGTGTGGCAAAATAACAAGGGAGCAGTCGTCATTTAACAAATTGGTGCACAACGTTCGAGCGAATTAGGTGAAAAAATATTCAACCTAATTAATAAAAATAATCATCAACCTAATTTTCGAGGCAGCTGCAATACTCAGAACCAAAAATGAAACGGAGAGCAACCTCTAAGAAACGTGCGGAGGAAGTGGACAAAGAAATCAACATGGATGATAAGGAGGCGACGCCAGTTGAAGATCTAGAGGAAATATTACCTCCTACAGAACCCAGCCGACCTGTACAACCAGAGGAACAAATTGAGAGACCCGCGCAAACAGGGGACGTAAATTTCCAGGAAATAATAAAGGCAATAATGGAAACCAATAAGAACGTAGAATCACTAAACAAAAACATCGAGTCATTGAAGGAAGACGGCCAGAAAAATATTGAATCATTAAAAGAAGAGTTGAAGGAAGACGGCCAGAAGAAAATCGAATTATTAAAGGAAGATTTTAATGAGAAATTAAATAAAAATAACGAATCCTTCACAAAAAATATGGAATCGTTAAACAAGAAAATGGACGACAGCCAGAAAAATATTGATTCATTGAAAGAGGATTTTCAGAAGTTTGATGGAACAGTTAACGAAAAATAAAGAAGAACTGAGTAAGAAGATTGATGACAGCATCGAAGATAGTAACAAGAAGATTGAAATTATCAGCCAAAGAATCGAAGACAGTCATGAAAAATTAAATACGAAGATAGAAGAGGAAATAACCGAAGTCAGACAAGAAGTTTCCGAAATTAGCGAAAGGTGTGAGGAAAATCAACAAGAAATACAGAAAACGAAGGAGAACCTTCAAACACGAATTAATAATGTTGAAGAATCCCATTTAAATAAATTCGAAGTCATTACAAAGAAACAAGAAGACTTGGGAACGAGGTGTGAGGAAATCACCGCCACAGTGAACGATGTTCGGGAACAAGTACACACCGACAAAGAGAAAATGGCCGAGGTGCAACGGCGAGAACTTAATAATTTTAGAGAAGAAATCAATTTATTCCGAAGTCAGCCAATACAAGTGACAGGAGTAACGAAAGTGGATAACCGTGAAATAATAAACTTCAAAAATTATAAAAAGGATCCCATGGAGTTCATCGAAAGATTGGAAGAAAATATCGCCCGTACCCGGGAAACAAGATGGTCAACTATCAGAAGCATGTTAGACGAATATTTTAAAGATGTGTACGATAATTGGTGGACGGCTACCCGACACGAGGTACAAAATTATGCCGACTTCAAGACACTATTTAAAATGAAATACTGGTCCGAATCGACACAGAATATAGTGCGCGACGACATATGTAACGGAAGATATGACCGTAGTAGAGGAACAACACTCACCGCGTATTTCCTGGGCAAAGTGTGCATGGCCAGAAATCTTGAACCGAAAATACCTGAAGAATGCCTTGTTACTAAATTGGCATACCATTTCGAAGAGGGCGTGGCTAGAGTGAGACTGAACGGACAGATACGCACAATCCAAACTATGTCCGCGTTATTAGAAAATTATGAACAAGAGAAATATTATCGGAGGAGTCGACAGAGACAAGACCCATACTCTGACAGAAACGGTCAGACTGGATACCGGAATAATTATCGGGGAAATTATAATAACACGAACAGAGATAATGCCGACCAAAATCCGAGACCAAATAGTAATGGAAATAATTATCCACCAAATAGGAACAACCCGAATTACAGACCGAATTATAATAATAATTATAATCAGAATCCCCCTAACAACAACCACCGTCCTAATTATAACGGCGGAAATCAGTATCGGCCAACAAATGGTAACACTCCATATCGGTCAAATAATAATAATCACCAGTACCGACCGAACAACGGGAACAACCAAAACCAAAGCAATTTTAGGAGAACAAATTATGTTCATGCTGACAACGGAAATGGAGGGAGATACTTCTATCAGGGACGTCGAAGTTTTAATGAAAATAGTAATCAGTATAACCAGGACGTAAGGAGTAGAGAATCTGGGCACTCACGAAGGAGCCGCAGTAGCGAAGATATACACAGAAACCATAATAGTGGACATCAGTATAACAATGCAAATAGACCTGAAGAAAGAGAGAATCGAACCCCCAGCACAACTGAAAGGAGCGGAGAAGTGAGCGCTATCTCTTTAAACGGACAGCGGCAGTGAAAACTTACTTAAAACCCTCACTGATCCGATCTACTGGGTACGACAATGGACGAAAAATCAGAAAACATTTACTATTATACGCAATTACTACCTGAAAGATATCAGAGGAGATCTGATGGAAGAAGAAGTCACAGAAAATAATAATAACAACAGCGAGATCGCTTATATATCTGCCGAAGTGACTGGCGTGTTTACAAAAATCATGATCGATACGGGAGCCAATGTATCACTAATCGATCAATTAGAGTTAAACCAAATACAAAGTAGAAGTAAGGAGACAATACCGACCTTACCGATAAATAATATCACTTTGACCGGAGCGACCGGACGACAAAATAAAACCATAAGAAAGCAGGTCCCACTAGAAGTCACTAGTCAAGGGAAAACACTTCCTATAATATTTTTAGTAGCCAGTGGGTTACCATTTAGTTTGTTGATAGGTTGTGACGTATTAAGAAAATACGTAGCTATAATAGATATGAGCAGAGCAAAAGTATCTCTGAGCTCAAATGGAGTGCAATGGACGGCGGAGTTAATTGGAAGCAAAGAAGCCCCTCACGACCGGATTATTTGTTATATTAAGGAGAATATTTCTCCAGTGGATCCCCTCACATGTAGGAATAAGTGGGAATGAAACGGCCGACCTGCTAGCTAAAAAGGGTACAACATTGCAATGGAAAAAACACTACACAGCACAAGGACAATCAAAAGACTTGTTAACAACAAAACACAAGAGATGTTCACCAATGAGGCCAGCCTTGCGTCTAGTGGTAAACGGTGGAAAAACATTGGAAACACTTGGGACAAAAAAATATACCCAGAAACCAAGCCAGGCGCGTATCCAAGGGGGGACGATAGGGGCGATCCCCCCCCACCTCAGAAAAAATGTCATTTTTATATTAATAAAAAAAAATCGAAAAATATTTTAGTTTAATTTAAGCGCCATTAGAGTAACTGGCTTGATAGTCAGTAGTATAGAGAGACGAGTTATCATTCGATAGCACATAAACTGATAAACAGTGTCGAGATTCGAGGTGAGACGACAGTTACGCGCATGCGCTCTTGTACTTTGTACATCTGCAATATATTGCAAGTCGACTTGTCCGGCCCTTTATCCGTTAAGCATACATAACCTGAGTTAAAACCAGTTATTTTGAAATACAATTGGAGTTAAACTGGGAAGTCTTTTTAAGTATGGTGAGTAAATACAAGTTTCGTTTTTCTTGTAGGTGTAATGTGTGAAGTATATTCGTGTGTTCTATATATATTGTGTATTGGCAGTAGAAAGCTTTTGTTGTGTATTAGTGTTGGTCAACAATTGAATTGTAGCGTCGCGAATAGGTATTTTTTATCCTTTTTGTAATAACTTCTTATACTGACGACTAAAAAGATTGATTAATTTTTATGAAAATTGAAATATTAATTTTCTAAAATTTAAAATTATTTCTTGGATTTCGTTGTCCATGACGTGTCCGTTACTTAACTAAATATCACTATAATATTGACGACTCGGAACACAAAGTTTTTATAAGTAAAAACGTAAAGTTTTACCTTACAGCCTAAACCGGCTTTCACCTATAGAAGGCTTCATCAGAGGCTGTCGTTAGTAGCGCTGCTCGTCTTGTTGTTGGCGACGAGAAAGTGTTTCGAAAGATTGAAGCTGTGTGTGTGTGGTGAGATGTGTTCGAATAATGCGTGCGATTTGAATTGTGTCTGTTCGTTTAGGATGTCGTTTTTATTTGTTTTTGTGTGTTTGTATATTTCTAATTGTTCTAGAGTGTCTAGTTTTCGGCCTTTTGTGTGTACGTGTAGTATGTTCATGTTATTGTCGATGTTTTTATATGTGTGGTTTGCTTCAATGAGGTGGTTTGCGAAGGTAGATTCTGTAGTGGTGTGGAGTGCTTTTGTGTGTTCAATGTATCTCTGTTTGAAGCTACGTCCTGTCTGGCCTATGTAGAATTTACTGCAATTTGAACAATTTAGTTTATATACACCGGGTAGATCGAATTTGTTTTGTGCTTTGGGCATGCGTTTTGATAGTGTGTGTTCTGTTTTGTTAGTAGTTTTGTAAGCGATTCTGTATCCTGCTTTTTTGAATTTGTGGGCAATTTTTTCTGTTTGTTTGTTGATGTATGTTAGTGTTATGAATTTGTTGTTTTCTGTCTTTGTCTGTTGTTTGTTTTGTGTTTTGTGTAGGAGTTTACTGACTATTGTTCTGTCATAACCGTTAGATTCTGCTAGCAAATTCATAACACTAACATACATCAACAAACAAACAGAAAAAATTGCCCACAAATTCAAAAAAGCAGGATACAGAATAGAAGACAAAATGTCATAGAAGACATTAAAACACGTTTTCCTGAAGAAACGTTAAATTTGTTTGGCTTATAGATTTTGTTTCCAGAATTGAAAGAAACCGATCATTATAAAGAGAAAATCAACTATATTGCGGAGAAATATTCTTCATTTTTCAACAAATCAAAGGGACTTGTGGCAAAGGAACTTGCTTCTGAATTGGAATCATGGTCTTTGAAATGGGAAAAAGAGCCCAATATTGGACCTCGTAGTGCTCTCGATTTACTAAATAAGTGTGATAAGGATATTTATCCAATTATCCAAATTCTTTGAAGAATATTAATTACACTTCCCATTTCAAATGCTTCAGCTGAAAGGACGTTTTCTACTCTAAGAAGATTGAAATCATGGCTTAGAAACACAATGTCAGAAGACCACCTTAATGGATTGGCTTTGCTAAATATTTATTATGATCTTGAAGTAGATCCAGAAGATATTATTAATAGATATGCTAAAAAACGCAATCATCGCATAGAATTTGTAATTTAATTATGCTTTAATTAAAATAGTATTAATAAATAAATTAATTACGAATATAACGTCTTTTATTTAAGAAATTTTTTTACATTATTCCACTTTTCTAAGTGATGGCGAACACATACACACCCAAAAACTATACATATATATATATATATATATATACACACACACAAAAGTTTCGCCCCCCCGCCACAAAATTTTCTGGATACGCGCCTGATAAGGAGTGACACGGCCTTCACTACTGACGGGAAAAGAATCTTCTGTCAACTTTGTGGAAAAGAGGTAAGTGTTCCTATTTAAGATATTTTGGAGAAAATTCATTTTAGATAGGTATGTAACACTAAACTCAATTTCTATTCCTTTCGCTGCTTTTTTGTTTCAAACACTTAAACTTCAATAATATTTTTGTGGAAAAATGTCTCTTTTTGTTTTCCTTTACTATCACTTCCAAAGAATTGGTATATACGCGTAAATAGGTTTTTGAACAAAGAATTCGGTAATAGTTCTGAGTAACGCCCTTGTCTGGAAAAGGCACAAAACCTGCAAAAACCGGGGTTTTTTTTGGTGGTTTTATGTAAACTACAGGCCAAGACTAGGAGCGGACGCGAATAATCCGCAAAAAAAAAAATTGAAATCAGTGGGCCTGATTTCTTGGCCTGTAATTTACGTAAATTCACAAAAAACCTGGATTTTTGCAGGTTTTGTGCCTTTTCCTGACAAGGGCGTTACTCGGAACTATTACCAAGAATTCGTACGTAGCCAAGATCTATCTTCCTAGCAAGATGCTAAACAAACAATTTTTGAAGTATGCGTATAAAAAAAATAAGATTTTTCTAACAGTTTTTTTAGTTTTTTGGGGGGGGGGTAGGTACCAACCTATTTCTACTGAAATCACAATGTTGTCCCTCGAAATCGGCGGCCTTTATTTTCTCTTATTTTGCCTACCTACGAGTTTACCATTATCAAAAAAATACCTAAATATTCATTTTCGAATTTATGGTAGATTAATTTTTAATTACCTAAATTAAACCAGAAAAAACTAACAGAATTTCTTGTTGTTTGATTTCAGGTCAAAGCTGAAAAAAAGTTTCAGTTCGACTAACACAAATCAACTATGACTCACAAACAAAAGGTGGAAAAGGCACAAAAAGTGAAGAATCATCAACAGCCTTTCATCGCGTCAAAGCTCGAGTCAATGTCCCAATCTTCGGAGAAGAACGAGATGTACCAAGATCTCTGCGAGGCAATGTTAAAATCCAATATTCCTCTTCATAAGTTGGAGAATGAACATTTTAGAGCCTTCTTGAAGAAGTACACAGGTAAAGAAATCCCTCACGAATCGACACTCAGAAAAAACTACATTACTCCAGTGTACGAGAAGGTGATGCAAAGAATACAAAAAGAGATAGGTGATTCCCCCTTTTGGATGTCAATTGATGAAACGACTGACCCCTGCGGGCGATATCTAGCCCATGTAATAGTTGGGGAACTTAGTTCAGAGGAAGCTGGACGTGGCCACATGATTTTATGTAAAGAGTTAGAAAAAAAAATCACTCCACGATCGCCAGGACAGTGGGTGAAGCGATTAATATTTTGTGGGGGTCTCACGCGCAGCAATATGGGGAGGAATGATTATTGGCTTTTGTTACGGATAGTGCAGCGTACATGATGAAGGCTGGAGAATTCTGTTGTGTCTGACGCTTGATTCGTCTTACAAAATGTCCCATGTCTACTGTCTGTCTGGTAGTGTGGTAATCGAAATCAAAACTAATCTACAACCAAATGTTTAGTATTTAATAAACTTAGTAAAAAAAAGTAGTGAATTACATATAAAATATACTATAATTACTTTCACCATTTACTCTTCACAATGAAAATGAGGTCGATTGGAAGTGAAGGCCACTTTGTGCTACGTAAGCTACGTATTTAGTGAAGGTTAGTGACCGCTCATTTGTGATTTACCCCTCGCCTCTCCTTCTCACCCGCATCATCTTTAAATAACTACACTTGTTACTTTCTCTCGGTGCTCAGTTCGTTTGTGCAGCTAGTGCGTTTGTGGTGTTTCAGTAGTGCTTCAGTAGTGGTGGAAAGCGAAAAATGTCTTTTAAATTGTTCAAAAAGTGGATAGGGAGCAGGCGCGTATCCAAGGGGGGGCGATCGACCCCCCCAACACTCAGAAAAAATGTCATTTTTATATTAAAAAAAAAAAAATTTTGAATTAAGTTTAATTTAAGCGCCATTAGAGTAACTGGCTTGATAGTCGGTAATATAGAGAGACGAGTACATAATATATTCGATAGCACATATATATATAGCATATATTCGATAGCTATATATTCGATAGCACATAAACTGATAAACAGTGTCCAGATTCGAGGTGAGACGACAGTTACGCGCATGCGCTCTTGTACTTTGTACATCTGCAATATATTGCGAGTCGACTTGTCCGGCCCTTTATCCGTTAAGCATACATAACCTGAGTTAAAACAAGTTATTTTGAAATACAATTGCAGTTAAACTGGGAAGTCTTTTTAAGTATGGTGAGTAAATACAAGTTACGTTTTTCTTGCAGGTGTAATGTGCAAAGTATATTCGTGTGTTCTATATATATTGTGTATTGGCAGTAGAAAGCTTTTGTTGTGTATTAGTGTTGGTCAACAATTGAATTGTAGCGTCGCGAATAGGTATTTTTTTATCCTTTTTGTAATAACTTCTTATACTGAAGACTAAAAAGATTGATTAATTTTTATGAAAATTGAAATATTAATTTTCTAAAATTTAAAATTATATCACGCTTATTTTAGTACGTGTGAGTTCGTACTTATGTTTTCATAACATATATTAACATTTTTGCTTTTGTCATTTAGATAGATCTACCGAACTTCAATATATCTATACGTATTAGTTTTATATTTAGAGTTACATTTTCACAAGTAAATCATAGAATCCTATTACCGTTTAGATAGGTCTACCGAAGTGCTAGGTAACTCGGAGAGAAACACCACTTTCAATTATCCTCGTCGAATCTAAAAATTTTATTTAATTTTATTTTTGAAATTATGAATATTCTGTTAGAATAAAAATTATGTTACAGGAGCCGCAACCATCCTGCAGTTCCCAAGCAAAGAAAAGATCTGGGACTATTGATTCATATTTTATTATGACGCCTGCCAAAAGGACTTGCCTCCCTGATATTGACACAAAAATAAAAGATAAATTAACTCCTCCAACAAGTGATGAAGTTGAAAAAGAAAAGTTGATTAACAAATCTGAAAATAAAAATTGCACTGAAATAACTTACGATATCGGAAATTATGTAGGCCTTGAAGTAGATGACTTAACAAAGAAGAATTAAATTTTACATCCATGGGTACCATGTATGAATTATACTTTCCCTTTTTCAATCCATAATAAAAATGGCAAGCCAGAAAAACGATTTGCACGTCATGACCATCTAAATAAATATAATTGGCTCGTGTATTCTCATACAAAAAAGGGCTATTTTTGTAAATATTGCCCTTTCTTTATTAATTATGGTGTCAGAGGTGATAACAAAAACGTAACTTTAAATCAATTTGTTAAGGTACCTGTCATGAGGTTTCATAAGTTGTTAGGAAAAGATGGGATCTTAGAAAAACACGATAAAAATGAATTGCATACAAATTCCATCCAAACTGCAAAAGATTTTATATATAATTTGGATCATGCAGAGTTGTCCGTTATTAACCGAATAAATAAGCAGCGTATTTTCGAAATATCTGAAAACAGATCACGCCTATTACCAATTGTAGATACTATAAACGTTCTTGGACAACAGGGTATGCCATTACGGGGCCACAGAGACTCAGGAAAGTTCGAAATGAATAGTCTTGTAAACGATGGAAATTTTCGGGCTCTCTTGAGATATCGTGCTAAAGAAGATGAAACGTTAAGAAATCACTTACAAAATTCTTCATCACGAGCTACCTATATTAGCAGTGTTACACAAAACGAGCTAATTCTATGCAGAAGAAATTCTCAGCCGGATTATCCCAAAAGTTCAGGCTGCAAAATTTTATAGCATAATGTTTGATGAAATAACAGACATTTCTAATATCTCTCAGCTGGCATTAATTTTGCGGTATACAGATGGCGAACGCATTTTTGAATCCCTTCTTAAATTTATTGATGTGCGTGCTGAAGATCATCATGACGGCAATGACAACACTGAGCCAATAATATCTGGTTTTAAGATAGGAAGAATTGTCATTGAAGAATTACAGAAAAACTTCAACTTGGATCTAAAAAAATGCGTCGGAATAACGACAGACGGTTGTTCAGCTTTGGTTTCTGAAGTTTGTGCAGCAGTTAAAACTGTACAAGAAGAAGCAATTAATGCGGTTTTTTCACCTTGCTCTAACCACGGGCTAAATTTGTCAATATCGCAAACATCTAAAGTGAAAAGTATTCGGAATGCGGTAGATACAATGACAGAAACGATATCCTTTTTAGGTGCATCATCTAAACGATCTGTACCTATAAAGAAAATACTTGGTCACAAGCTTAGTGGGCTTTGTGAAACGAGGTGGATAGAGCGCCATGATGGTGTATTGCAGTTTAGAGAATCTCTACCTCTAATCATAAAAGCACTGGAAAGTATGTGTTCTTGGAAAGATCCGCAAACAAGGGTAAAAGCTCGAGGCCTGAAGACACCTCTTCTTGACGCTGAAACTGTAGTAGCGATTGTATGTTTGTCAGATATTTTAACTTGTACTCAGCAAGCAAGTTACTTTTTTCAAAAAATTCAAGTTGACTTAAAATCTGCTCAGGATATGACTCGAGATACCTTAACGAAATTGATTCGTCGTCGTGAAAAATGTACAGATGTATTTGCTATTATCTTTGAAGAAATACGTAGATTAGCTGATGATTTAGATATTGAAATTAAAGTACCACGTACAGCAGCTATACAGAAGCATTGAGAAAATTATCCATCTCAAGATCCCTTTACTTACTTCAGACAGTCAATTTATATACCAGTCTTGGAAAATGTCATAGAAGACATTAAAACACATTTTCCTGAAGAAACGTTAAATTTGTTTGGCTTATAGATTTTGTTTCCAGAATTGAAAGAAACCGATCATTATAAAGAGAAAATCAACTATATTGCGGAGAAATATTCTTCATTTTTCAACAAATCAAAGGGACTTGTGGCAAAGGAACTTGCTTCTGAATTGGAATCATGGTCTTTGAAATGGGAAAAAGAGCCCAATATTGGACCTCGTAGTGCTCTCGATTTACTAAATAAGTGTGATAAGAATATTTATCCAATTATCCAAATTCTTTGAAGAATATTAATTACACTTCCCATTTCAAATGCTTCAGCTGAAAGGACGTTTTCTACTCTAAGAAGATTGAAATCATGGCTTAGAAACACAATGTCAGAAGACCACCTTAATGGATTGGCTTTGCTAAATATTTATTATGATCTTGAAGTAGATCCAGAAGATATTATTAATAGATATGCTAAAAAACGCAATCATCGCATAGAATTTGTAATTTAATTATGCTTTAATTAAAATAGTATTAATAAATAAATTAATTACGAATATAACGTCTTTTATTTAAGAAATTTTTTTTACATTATTCCACTTTTCTAAGTGATGGCGAACACATACACACACAAAAACTATACATTTATATATATATATATATATATACACACACACAAAAGTTTCCCCCCCCGCCACAAAATTTTCTGGATACGCGCCTGATAAGGAGTGACACGGCCTTCACTACTGACGGGAAAAGAATCTTCTGTCAACTTTGTGGAAAAGAGGTAAGTGTTCCTATTTAAGATATTTTGGAGAAAATTCATTTTAGATAGGTATGTAACACTAAACTCAATTTCTATTCCTTTCGCTGCTTTTTTGTTTCAAACACTTAAACTTCAATAATATTTTTGTGGAAAAATGTCTCTTTTTGTTTTCCTTTACTATCACTTCCAAAGAATTGGTATATACGCGTAAATAGGTTTTTGAACAAAGAATTCGGTAATAGTTCTGAGTAACGCCCTCGTCTGGAAAAGGCACAAAACCTGCAAAAACCGGGTTTTTTTTGGTGGTTTTATGTAAACTACAGGCCAAGACTAGGAGCGGACGTGAATGATCCGCAAAAAAAAAATTGAAATCAGTGGGCCTGATTTCTTGGCCTGTAATTTACGTAAATTCACAAAAAACCTGGATTTTTGCAGGTTTTGTGCCTTTTCCAGACAAGGGCGTTACTCGGAACTATTACCAAGAATTCGTACGTAGCCAAGATCTATCTTCCTAGCAAGATGCTAAACAAACAATTTTTGAAGTATGCGTATAAAAAAAATAAGATTTTTCTAACAGTTTTTTTAGTTTTTGGGGGGGGTAGATACCAAATTATTTCTACTTAAATCACAATGTTGTCCCTCGAAATCGGCGGCCTTTATTTTCTCTTATTTTGCCTACCTACGAGTTTACCATTATCAAAAAAATACCTAAATATTCATTTTCGAATTTATGGTAGATTAATTTTTAATTACCTAAATTAAACCAGAAAAAACTAACAGAATTTCTTGTTGTTTGATTTCAGGTCAAAGCTGAAAAAAAGTTTCAGTTCGACTAACACAAATCAACTATGACTCACAAACAAAAGGTGGAAAAGGCACAAAAAGTGAAGAATCATCAACAGCCTTTCATCGCGTCAAAGCTCGAGTCAATGTCCCAATCTTCGGAGAAGAACGAGATGTACCAAGATCTCTGCGAGGCAATGTTAAAATCCAATATTCCTCTTCATAAGTTGGAGAATGAACATTTTAGAGCCTTCTTGAAGAAGTACACAGGTAAAGAAATCCCTCACGAATCGACACTCAGAAAAAACTACATTACTCCAGTGTACGAGAAGGTGATGCAAAGAATACAAAAAGAGATAGGTGATTCCCCCTTTTGGATGTCAATTGATGAAACGACTGACCCCTGCGGGCGATATCTAGCCCATGTAATAGTTGGGGAACTTAGTTCAGAGGAAGCTGGACGTGGCCACATGATTTTATGTAAAGAGTTAGAAAAAAAAATCACTCCACGATCGCCAGGACAGTGGGTGAAGCGATTAATATTTTGTGGGGGTCTCACGCGCAGCAATATGGGGAGGAATGATTATTGGCTTTTGTTACGGATAGTGCAGCGTACATGATGAAGGCTGGAGAATTCTGTTGTGTCTGACGCTTGATTCGTCTTACAAAATGTCCCATGTCTACTGTCTGTCTGGTAGTGTGGTAATCGAAATCAAAACTAATCTACAACCAAATGTTTAGTATTTAATAAACTTAGTAAAAAAAAGTAGTGAATTACATATAAAATATACTATAATTACTTTCACCATTTACTCTTCACAATGAAAATGAGGTCGATTGGAAGTGAAGGCCACTTTGTGCTACGTAAGCTACGTATTTAGTGAAGGTTAGTGACCGCTCATTTGTGATTTACCCCTCGCCTCTCCTTCTCACCTGCATCGTCTTTAAATAAGTACACTTGTTACTTTCTCTCGGTGCTCAGTTCGTTTGTGCAGCTAGTGCGTTTGTGGTGTTTCAGTAGTGCTTCAGTAGTGGTGGAAAGCGAAAAATGTCTTTTAAATTGTTCAAAAAGTGGATAGGGAGCAGGCGCGTATCCAAGGGGGGGGGGCGATCGACCCCCCCAACACTCAGAAAAATTGTCATTTTTATATTTTAAAAAAAAAAAATTTTGAAAAATATTTTAGTTTAATTTAAGCGCCATTAGAGTAACTGGCTTGATAGTCGGTAATATAGAGAGACGAGTACATAATATATTCGATAGCACATATATATATAGCATATATTCGATAGCTATATATTCGATAGCACATAAACTGATAAACAGTGTCGAGATTCGAGGTGAGACGACAGTTACGCGCATGCGCTCTTGTACTTTGTACATCTGCAATATATTGCGAGTCGACTTGTCCGGCCCTTTATCCGTTAAGCATACATAACCTGAGTTAAAACAAGTTATTTTGAAATACAATTGCAGTTAAACTGGGAAGTCTTTTTAAGTATGGTGAGTAAATACAAGTTACGTTTTTCTTGCAGGTGTAATGTGCAAAGTATATTCGTGTGTTCTATATATATTGTGTATTGGCAGTAGAAAGCTTTTGTTGTGTATTAGTTTTGGTCAACAATTGAATTGTAGCGTCGCGAATAGGTATTTTTTTATCCTTTTTGTAATAACTTCTTATACTGAAGACTAAAAAGATTGATTAATTTTTATGAAAATTGAAATATTAATTTTCTAAAATTTAAAATTATATCACGCTTATTTTAGTACGTGTGAGTTCGTACTTATGTTTTCATAACATATATTAAAATTTTTGCTTTTGTCATTTAGATAGATCTACCGAACTTCAATATATCTATACGTATTAGTTTTATATTTAGAGTTACATTTTCACAAGTAAATCATAGAATCCTATTACCGTTTAGATAGGTCTATCGAAGTGCTAGGTAACTCGGAGAGAAACACCACTTTCAATTATCCTCGTCGAATCTAAAAATTTTATTTAATTTTATTTTTGAAATTATGAATATTCTGTTAGAATAAAAATTATGTTACAGGAGCCGCAACCATCCTGGAGTTCCCAAGCAAAGAAAAGATCTGGGACTATTGATTCATATTTTATTATGACGCCTGCCAAAAGGACTTGCCTCCCTGATATTGACACAAAAATAAAAGATAAATTAACTCCTCCAACAAGTGATGAAGTTGAAAAAGAAAAGTTGATTAACAAATCTGAAAATAAAAATTGCACTGAAATAACTTACGATATCGGAAATTATGTAGGCCTTGAAGTAGATGACTTAACAAAGAAGAATTAAATTTTACATCCATGGGTACCATGTATGAATTATACTTTCCCTTTTTCAATCCATAATAAAAATGGCAAGCCAGAAAAACGATTTGCACGTCATGACCATCTAAATAAATATAATTGGCTCGTGTATTCTCATACAAAAAAGGGCTATTTTTGTAAATATTGCCCTTTCTTTATTAATTATGGTGTCAGAGGTGATAACAAAAACGTAACTTTAAATCAATTTGTTAAGGTACCTGTCATGAGGTTTCATAAGTTGTTAGGAAAAGATGGGATCTTAGAAAAACACGATAAAAATGAATTGCATACAAATTCCATCCAAACTGCAAAAGATTTTATATATAATTTGGATCATGCAGAGTTGTCCGTTATTAACCGAATAAATAAGCAGCGTATTTTCGAAATATCTGAAAACAGATCACGCCTATTACCAATTGTAGATACTATAAACGTTCTTGGACAACAGGATATGCCATTACGGGGCCACAGAGACTCAGGAAAATTCGAAATGAATAGTCTTGTAAACGATGGAAATTTTCGGGCTCTCTTGAGATATCGTGCTAAAGAAGATGAAACGTTAAGAAATCACTTACAAAATTCTTCATCACGAGCTACCTATATTAGCAGTGTTACACAAAACGAGCTAATTCTATGCAGAAGAAATTCTCAGCCGGATTATCCCAAAAGTTCAGGCTGCAAAATTTTATAGCGTAATGTTTGATGAAATAACAGACATTTCTAATATCTCTCAGCTGGCATTAATTTTGCGGTATACAGATGGCGAACGCATTTTTGAATCCCTTCTTAAATTTATTGATGTGCGTGCTGAAGATCATCATGACGGCAATGACAACACTGAGCCAATAATATCTGGTTTTAAGATAGGAAGAATTGTCATTGAAGAATTACAGAAAAACTTCAACTTGAATCTAAAAAAATGCGTCGGAATAACGACAGACGGTTGTTCAGCTATGGTTTCTGAAGTTTGTGCAGCAGTTAAAACTGTACAAGAAGAAGCAATTAATGCGGTTTTTTCACCTTGCTCTAACCACGGGCTAAATTTGTCAATATCGCAAACATCTAAAGTGAAAAGTATTCGGAATGCGGTAGATACAATGACAGAAACGATATCCTTTTTAGGTGCATCATCTAAACGATCTGTACCTATAAAGAAAATACTTGGTCACAAGCTTAGTGGGCTTTGTGAAACGAGGTGGATAGAGCGCCATGATGGTGTATTGCAGTTTAGAGAATCTCTACCTCTAATCATAAAAGCACTGGAAAGTATGTGTTCTTGGAAAGATCCGCAAACAAGGGTAAAAGCTCGAGGCCTGAAGACACCTCTTCTTGACGCTGAAACTGTAGTAGCGATTGTATGTTTGTCAGATATTTTAACTTGTACTCAGCAAGCAAGTTACTTTTTTCAAAAAATTCAAGTTGACTTAAAATCTGCTCAGGATATGACTCGAGATACCTTAACGAAATTGATTCGTCGTCGTGAAAAATGTACAGATGTATTTGCTATTATCTTTGAAGAAATACGTAGATTAGCTGATGATTTAGATATTGAAATTAAAGTACCACGTACAGCAGCTATACAGAAGCATAGAGAAAATTATCCATCTCAAGATCCCCTTACTTACTTCAGACAGTCAATTTATATACCAGTCTTGGAAAATGTCATAGAAGACATTAAAACACGTTTTCCTGAAGAAACGTTAAATTTGTTTGGCTTATAGATTTTGTTTCCAGAATTGAAAGAAACCGATCATTATAAAGAGAAAATCAACTATATTGCGGAGAAATATTCTTCATTTTTCAACAAATCAAAGGGACTTGTGGCAAAGGAACTTGCTTCTGAATTGGAATCATGGTCTTTGAAATGGGAAAAAGAGCCCAATATTGGACCTCGTAGTGCTCTCGATTTACTAAATAAGTGTGATAAGGATATTTATCCAATTATCCAAATTCTTTGAAGAATATTAATTACACTTCCCATTTCAAATGCTTCAGCTGAAAGGACGTTTTCTACTCTAAGAAGATTGAAATCATGGCTTAGAAACACAATGTCAGAAGACCACCTTAATGGATTGGCTTTGCTAAATATTTATTATGATCTTGAAGTAGATCCAGAAGATATTATTAATAGATATGCTAAAAAACGCAATCATCGCATAGAATTTGTAATTTAATTATGCTTTAATTAAAATAGTATTAATAAATAAATTAATTACGAATATAACGTCTTTTATTTAAGAAATTTTTTTACATTATTCCACTTTTCTAAGTGATGGCGAACACATACACACCCAAAAACTATACATATATATATATATATATACACACACACAAAAGTTTCGCCCCCCCGCCACAAAATTTTCTGGATACGCGCCTGATAAGGAGTGACACGGCCTTCACTACTGACGGGAAAAGAATCTTCTGTCAACTTTGTGGAAAAGAGGTAAGTGTTCCTATTTAAGATATTTTGGAGAAAATTCATTTTAGATAGGTATGTAACACTAAACTCAATTTCTATTCCTTTCGCTGCTTTTTTGTTTCAAACACTTAAACTTCAATAATATTTTTGTGGAAAAATGTCTCTTTTTGTTTTCCTTTACTATCACTTCCAAAGAATTGGTATATACGCGTAAATAGGTTTTTGAACAAAGAATTCGGTAATAGTTCTGAGTAACGCCCTCGTCTGGAAAAGGCACAAAACCTGCAAAAACCGGGTTTTTTTGGTGGTTTTATGTAAACTACAGGCCAAGACTAGGAGCGGACGCGAATAATCCGCAAAAAAAAAATTGAAATCAGTGGGCCTGATTTCTTGGCCTGTAATTTACGTAAATTCACAAAAAACCTGGATTTTTGCAGGTTTTGTGCCTTTTCCTGACAAGGGCGTTACTCGGAACTATTACCAAGAATTCGTACGTAGCCAAGATCTATCTTCCTAGCAAGATGCTAAACAAACAATTTTTGAAGTATGCGTATAAAAAAAATAAGATTTTTCTAACAGTTTTTTTAGTTTTTGGGGGGGGGGGGTAGGTACCAACCTATTTCTACTGAAATCACAATGTTGTCCCTCGAAATCGGCGGCCTTTATTTTCTCTTATTTTGCCTACCTACGAGTTTACCATTATCAAAAAAATACCTAAATATTCATTTTCGAATTTATGGTAGATTAATTTTTAATTACCTAAATTAAACCAGAAAAAACTAACAGAATTTCTTGTTGTTTGATTTCAGGTCAAAGCTGAAAAAAAGTTTCAGTTCGACTAACACAAATCAACTATGACTCACAAACAAAAGGTGGAAAAGGCACAAAAAGTGAAGAATCATCAACAGCCTTTCATCGCGTCAAAGCTCGAGTCAATGTCCCAATCTTCGGAGAAGAACGAGATGTACCAAGATCTCTGCGAGGCAATGTTAAAATCCAATATTCCTCTTCATAAGTTGGAGAATGAAATTTTAGAGCCTTCTTGAAGAAGTACACAGGTAAAGAAATCCCTCACGAATCGACACTCAGAAAAAACTACATTACTCCAGTGTACGAGAAGGTGATGCAAAGAATACAAAAAGAGATAGGTGATTCCCCCTTTTGGATGTCAATTGATGAAACGACTGACCCCTGCGGGCGATATCTAGCCCATGTAATAGTTGAGGAACTTAGTTCAGAGGAAGCTGGACGTGGCCACCTGATTTTATGTTAAGAGTTAGAAAAAAAAATCACTCCACGATCGCCAGGACAGTGGGTGAAGCGATTAATATTTTGTGGGGGTCTCACGCGCAGCAATATGGGGAGGAATGATTATTGGCTTTTGTTACGGATAGTGCAGCGTACATGATGAAGGCTGGAGAATTCTGTTGTGTCTGACGCTTGATTCGTCTTACAAAATGTCCCATGTCTACTGTCTGTCTGGTAGTGTCGTAATCGAAATCAAAACTAATCTACAACCAAATGTTTAGTATTTAATAAACTTAGTAAAAAAAAGTAGTGAATTACATATAAAATATACTATAATTACTTTCACCATTTACTCTTCACAATGAAAATGAGGTCGATTGGAAGTGAAGGCCTCTTTGTGCTACGTAAGCTACGTATTTAGTGGAAGGTTAGTTACCGCTCATTTGTGATTTACCCCTCGCCACTCCTTCTCACCCGCATCGTCTTTAAATAAGTACACTTAAAATCACTTATTAATGTACTTTCTCTCGGTGTTCAGTTCGTTTGTGCAGCTAGTGCGTTTGTGGTGTTTCACTAGTGCTTCAGTAGTGGTGGAAAGCGAAAAATGTCTTTTAAATTGTTCAAAAAGTGGATAGGGAGCAGGCGCGTATCCAAGGGGGGGGCGATCGACCCCCCCAACACTCAGAAAAAATGTCATTTTTATATTTAAAAACAAAAAAATTTTGAAAAATATTTTAGTTTAATTTAAGCGCCATTAGAGTAACTGGCTTGATAGTCGGTAATATAGAGAGACGAGTACATAATATATTCGATAGCACATATATATATAGCATATATTCGATAGCTATATATTCGATAGCATATAAACTGATAAACAGTGTCGAGATTCGAGGTGAGACGACAGTTACGCGCATGCGCTCTTGTACTTTGTACATCTGCAATATATTGCGAGTCGACTTGTCCGGCCCTTTATCCGTTAAGCATACATAACCTGAGTTAAAACAAGTTATTTTGAAATACAATTGCAGTTAAACTGGGAAGTCTTTTTAAGTATGGTGAGTAAATACAAGTTACGTTTTTCTTGCAGGTGTAATGTGCAAAGTATATTCGTGTGTTCTATATATATTGTGTATTGGCAGTAGAAAGCTTTTGTTGTGTATTAGTGTTGGTCAACAATTGAATTGTAGCGTCGCGAATAGGTATTTTTTTATCCTTTTTGTAATAACTTCTTATACTGACGACTAAAAAGGTTGATTAATTTTTATGAAAATTGAAATATTAATTTTCTAAAATTTAAAATTATATCACGCTTATTTTAGTACGTGTGAGTTCGTACTTATGTTTTCATAACATATATTAAAATTTTTGCTTTTGTCATTTAGATAGATCTACCGAACTTCAATATATCTATACGTATTAGTTTTATATTTAGAGTTACATTTTCACAAGTAAATCATAGAATCCTATTACCGTTTAGATAGGTCTATCGAAGTGCTAGGTAACTCGGAGAGAAACACCACTTTCAATTATCCTCGTCGAATCTAAAAATTTTATTTAATTTTATTTTTGAAATTATGAATATTCTGTTAGAATAAAAATTATGTTACAGGAGCCGCAACCATCCTGGAGTTCCCAAGCAAAGAAAAGATCTGGGACTATTGATTCATATTTTATTATGACGCCTGCCAAAAGGACTTGCCTCCCTGATATTGACACAAAAATAAAAGATAAATTAACTCCTCCAACAAGTGATGAAGTTGAAAAAGAAAAGTTGATTAACAAATCTGAAAATAAAAATTGCACTGAAATAACTTACGATATCGGAAATTATGTAGGCCTTGAAGTAGATGACTTAACAAAGAAGAATTAAATTTTACATCCATGGGTACCATGTATGAATTATACTTTCCCTTTTTCAATCCATAATAAAAATGGCAAGCCAGAAAAACGATTTGCACGTCATGACCATCTAAATAAATATAATTGGCTCGTGTATTCTCATACAAAAAAGGGCTATTTTTGTAAATATTGCCCTTTCTTTATTAATTATGGTGTCAGAGGTGATAACAAAAACGTAACTTTAAATCAATTTGTTAAGGTACCTGTCATGAGGTTTCATAAGTTGTTAGGAAAAGATGGGATCTTAGAAAAACACGATAAAAATGAATTGCATACAAATTCCATCCAAACTGCAAAAGATTTTATATATAATTTGGATCATGCAGAGTTGTCCGTTATTAACCGAATAAATAAGCAGCGTATTTTCGAAATATCTGAAAACAGATCACGCCTATTACCAATTGTAGATACTATAAACGTTCTTGGACAACAGGATATGCCATTACGGGGCCACAGAGACTCAGGAAAATTCGAAATGAATAGTCTTGTAAACGATGGAAATTTTCGGGCTCTCTTGAGATATCGTGCTAAAGAAGATGAAACGTTAAGAAATCACTTACAAAATTCTTCATCACGAGCTACCTATATTAGCAGTGTTACACAAAACGAGCTAATTCTATGCAGAAGAAATTCTCAGCCGGATTATCCCAAAAGTTCAGGCTGCAAAATTTTATAGCGTAATGTTTGATGAAATAACAGACATTTCTAATATCTCTCAGCTGGCATTAATTTTGCGGTATACAGATGGCGAACGCATTTTTGAATCCCTTCTTAAATTTATTGATGTGCGTGCTGAAGATCATCATGACGGCAATGACAACACTGAGCCAATAATATCTGGTTTTAAGATAGGAAGAATTGTCATTGAAGAATTACAGAAAAACTTCAACTTGGATCTAAAAAAATGCGTCGGAATAACGACAGACGGTTGTTCAGCTATGGTTTCTGAAGTTTGTGCAGCAGTTAAAACTGTACAAGAAGAAGCAATTAATGCGGTTTTTTCACCTTGCTCTAACCACGGGCTAAATTTGTCAATATCGCAAACATCTAAAGTGAAAAGTATTCGGAATGCGGTAGATACAATGACAGAAACGATATCCTTTTTAGGTGCATCATCTAAACGATCTGTACCTATAAAGAAAATACTTGGTCACAAGCTTAGTGGGCTTTGTGAAACGAGGTGGATAGAGCGCCATGATGGTGTATTGCAGTTTAGAGAATCTCTACCTCTAATCATAAAAGCACTGGAAAGTATGTGTTCTTGGAAAGATCCGCAAACAAGGGTAAAAGCTCGAGGCCTGAAGACACCTCTTCTTGACGCTGAAACTGTAGTAGCGATTGTATGTTTGTCAGATATTTTAACTTGTACTCAGCAAGCAAGTTACTTTTTTCAAAAAATTCAAGTTGACTTAAAATCTGCTCAGGATATGACTCGAGATACCTTAACGAAATTGATTCGTCGTCGTGAAAAATGTACAGATGTATTTGCTATTATCTTTGAAGAAATACGTAGATTAGCTGATGATTTAGATATTGAAATTAAAGTACCACGTACAGCAGCTATACAGAAGCATAGAGAAAATTATCCATCTCAAGATCCCCTTACTTACTTCAGACAGTCAATTTATATACCAGTCTTGGAAAATGTCATAGAAGACATTAAAACACGTTTTCCTGAAGAAACGTTAAATTTGATTTGGCTTATAGATTTTGTTTCCAGAATTGAAAGAAACCGATCATTATAAAGAGAAAATCAACTATATTGCGGAGAAATATTCTTCATTTTTCAACAAATCAAAGGGACTTGTGGCAAAGGAACTTGCTTCTGAATTGGAATCATGGTCTTTGAAATGGGAAAAAGAGCCCAATATTGGACCTCGTAGTGCTCTCGATTTACTAAATAAGCGTGATAAGGATATTTATCCAATTATCCAAATTCTTTGAAGAATATTAATTACACTTCCCATTTCAAATGCTTCAGCTGAAAGGACGTTTTCTACTCTAAGAAGATTGAAATCATGGCTTAGAAACACAATGTCAGAAGACCACCTTAATGGATTGGCTTTGCTAAATATTTATTATGATCTTGAAGTAGATCCAGAAGATATTATTAATAGATATGCTAAAAAACGCAATCATCGCATAGAATTTGTAATTTAATTATGCTTTAATTAAAATAGTATTAATAAATAAATTAATTACGAATATAACGTCTTTTATTTAAGAAATTTTTTTACATTATTCCACTTTTCTAAGTGATGGCGAACACATACACACCCAAAAACTATACATATATATATATATATATACACACACACAAAAGTTTCGCCCCCCCGCCACAAAATTTTCTGGATACGCGCCTGATAAGGAGTGACACGGCCTTCACTACTGACGGGAAAAGAATCTTCTGTCAACTTTGTGGAAAAGAGGTAAGTGTTCCTATTTAAGATATTTTGGAGAAAATTCATTTTAGATAGGTATGTAACACTAAACTCAATTTCTATTCCTTTCGCTGCTTTTTTGTTTCAAACACTTAAACTTCAATAATATTTTTGTGGAAAAATGTCTCTTTTTGTTTTCCTTTACTATCACTTCCAAAGAATTGGTATATACGCGTAAATAGGTTTTTGAACAAAGAATTCGGTAATAGTTCTGAGTAACGCCCTCGTCTGGAAAAGGCACAAAACCTGCAAAAACCGGGTTTTTTTGGTGGTTTTATGTAAACTACAGGCCAAGACTAGGAGCGGACGCGAATAATCCGCAAAAAAAAAATTGAAATCAGTGGGCCTGATTTCTTGGCCTGTAATTTACGTAAATTCACAAAAAACCTGGATTTTTGCAGGTTTTGTGCCTTTTCCTGACAAGGGCGTTACTCGGAACTATTACCAAGAATTCGTACGTAGCCAAGATCTATCTTCCTAGCAAGATGCTAAACAAACAATTTTTGAAGTATGCGTATAAAAAAAATAAGATTTTTCTAACAGTTTTTTTAGTTTTTGGGGGGGGGGTAGGTACCAACCTATTTCTACTGAAATCACAATGTTGTCCCTCGAAATCGGCGGCCTTTATTTTCTCTTATTTTGCCTACCTACGAGTTTACCATTATCAAAAAAATACCTAAATATTCATTTTCGAATTTATGGTAGATTAATTTTTAATTACCTAAATTAAACCAGAAAAAACTAACAGAATTTCTTGTTGTTTGATTTCAGGTCAAAGCTGAAAAAAAGTTTCAGTTCGACTAACACAAATCAACTATGACTCACAAACAAAAGGTGGAAAAGGCACAAAAAGTGAAGAATCATCAACAGCCTTTCATCGCGTCAAAGCTCGAGTCAATGTCCCAATCTTCGGAGAAGAACGAGATGTACCAAGATCTCTGCGAGGCAATGTTAAAATCCAATATTCCTCTTCATAAGTTGGAGAATGAAATTTTAGAGCCTTCTTGAAGAAGTACACAGGTAAAGAAATCCCTCACGAATCGACACTCAGAAAAAACTACATTACTCCAGTGTACGAGAAGGTGATGCAAAGAATACAAAAAGAGATAGGTGATTCCCCCTTTTGGATGTCAATTGATGAAACGACTGACCCCTGCGGGCGATATCTAGCCCATGTAATAGTTGGGGAACTTAGTTCAGAGGAAGCTGGACGTGGCCACCTGATTTTATGTAAAGAGTTAGAAAAAAAAATCACTCCACGATCGCCAGGACAGTGGGTGAAGCGATTAATATTTTGTGGGGGTCTCACGCGCAGCAATATGGGGAGGAATGATTATTGGCTTTTGTTACGGATAGTGCAGCGTACATGATGAAGGCTGGAGAATTCTGTTGTGTCTGACGCTTGATTCGTCTTACAAAATGTCCCATGTCTACTGTCTGTCTGGTAGTGTCGTAATCGAAATCAAAACTAATCTACAACCAAATGTTTAGTATTTAATAAACTTAGTAAAAAAAAGTAGTGAATTACATATAAAATATACTATAATTACTTTCACCATTTACTCTTCACAATGAAAATGAGGTCGATTGGAAGTGAAGGCCACTTTGTGCTACGTAAGCTACGTATTTAGTGGAAGGTTAGTTACCGCTCATTTGTGATTTACCCCTCGCCACTCATTCTCACCCGCATCGTCTTTAAATAAGTACACTTAAAATCACTTATTAACGTACTTTCTCTCGGTGTTCAGTTCGTTTGTGCAGCTAGTGCGTTTGTGGTGTTTCACTAGTGCTTCAGTAGTGGTGGAAAGCGAAAAATGTCTTTTAAATTGTTCAAAAAGTGGATAGGGAGCAGGCGCGTATCCAAGGGGGGGGCGATCGACCCCCCCAACACTCAGAAAAAATGTCATTTTTATATTTAAAAAAAAAAATTTTGAAAAATATTTTAGTTTAATTTAAGCGCCATTAGAGTAACTGGCTTGATAGTCGGTAATATAGAGAGACGAGTACATAATATATTCGATAGCACATATATATATAGCATATATTCGATAGCTATATATTCGATAGCACATAAACTGATAAACAGTGTCGAGATTCGAGGTGAGACGACAGTTACGCGCATGCGCTCTTGTACTTTGTACATCTGCAATATATTGCAAGTCGACTTGTCCGGCCCTTTATCCGTTAAGCATACATAACCTGAGTTAAAACAAGTTATTTTGAAATACAATTGCAGTTAAACTGGGAAGTCTTTTTAAGTATGGTGAGTAAATACAAGTTACGTTTTTCTTGCAGGTGTAATGTGCAAAGTATATTCGTGTGTTCTATATATATTGTGTATTGGCAGTAGAAAGCTTTTGTTGTGTATTAGTGTTGGTCAACAATTGAATTGTAGCGTCGCGAATAGGTATTTTTTTATCCTTTTTGTAATAACTTCTTATACTGACGACTAAAAAGATTGATTAATTTTTAATGAAAATTGAAATATTAATTTTCTAAAATTTAAAATTATATCACGCTTATTTTAGTACGTGTGAGTTCGTACTTATGTTTTCATAACATATATTAACATTTTTGCTTTTGTCATTTAGATAGATCTACCGAACTTCAATATATCTATACGTATTAGTTTTATATTTAGAGTTACATTTTCACAAGTAAATCATAGAATCCTATTACCGTTTAGATAGGTCTATCGAAGTGCTAGGTAACTCGGAGAGAAACACCACTTTCATTTATCCTCGTCGAATCTAAAAATTTTATTTAATTTTATTTTTGAAATTATGAATATTCTGTTAGAATAAAAATTATGTTACAGGAGCCGCAACCATCCTGCAGTTCCCAAGCAAACAAAAGATCTGGGACTATTGATTCATATTTTATTATGACGCCTGCCAAAAGGACTTGCCTCCCTGATATTGACACAAAAATAAAAGATAAATTAACTCCTCCAACAAGTGATGAAGTTGAAAAAGAAAAGTTGATTAACAAATCTGAATATAAAAATTGCACTGAAATAACTTACGATATCGGAAATTATGTAGGCCTTGAAGTAGATGACTTAACAAAGAAGAATTAAATTTTACATCCATGGGTACCATGTATGAATTATACTTTCCCTTTTTCAATCCATAATAAAAATAGCAAGCCAGAAAAACGATTTGCACGTCATGACCATCTAAATAAATATAATTGGCTCGTGTATTCTCATACAAAAAAGGGCTATTTTTGTAAATATTGCCCTTTCTTTATTAATTATGGTGTCAGAGGTGATAACAAAAACGTAACTTTAAATCAATTTGTTAAGGTACCTGTCATGAGGTTTCATAAGTTGTTAGGAAAAGATGGGATATTAGAAAAACACGATAAAAATGAATTGCATACAAATTCCATCCAAACTGCAAAAGATTTTATATATAATTTGGATCATGCAGAGTTGTCCGTTATTAACCGAATAAATAAGCAGCGTATTTTCGAAATATCTGAAAACAGATCACGCCTATTACCAATTGTAGATACTATAAACGTTCTTGGACAACAGGGTATGCCATTACGGGGCCACAGAGACTCAGGAAAATTCGCAATGAATAGTCTTGTAAACGATGGAAATTTTCGGGCTCTCTTGAGATATCGTGCTAAAGAAGATGAAACGTTAAGAAATCACTTACAAAATTCTTCATCACGAGCTACCTATATTAGCAGTGTTACACAAAACGAGCTAATTCTATGCAGAAGAAATTCTCAGCCGGATTATCCCAAAAGTTCAGGCTGCAAAATTTTATAGCGTAATGTTTGATGAAATAACAGACATTTCTAATATCTCTCAGCTGGCATTAATTTTGCGGTATACAGATGGCGAACGCATTTTTGAATCCCTTCTTAAATTTATTGATGTGCGTGCTGAAGATCATCATGACGGCAATGACAACACTGAGCCAATAATATCTGGTTTTAAGATAGGAAGAATTGTCATTGAAGAATTACAGAAAAACTTCAACTTGGATCTAAAAAAATGCGTCGGAATAACGACAGACGGTTGTTCAGCTATGGTTTCTGAAGTTTGTGGAGCAGTTAAAACTGTACAAGAAGAAGCAATTAATGCGGTTTTTTCACCTTGCTCTAACCACGGGCTAAATTTGTCAATATCGCAAACATCTAAAGTGAAAAGTATTCGGAATGCGGTAGATACAATGACAGAAACGATATCCTTTTTAGGTGCATCATCTAAACGATCTGTACCTATAAAGAAAATACTTGGTCACAAGCTTAGTGGGCTTTGTGAAACGAGGTGGATAGAGCGCCATGATGGTGTATTGCAGTTTAGAGAATCTCTACCTCTAATCATAAAAGCACTGGAAAGTATGTGTTCTTGGAAAGATCCGCAAACAAGGGTAAAAGCTCGAGGCCTGAAGACACCTCTTCTTGACGCTGAAACTGTAGTAGCGATTGTATGTTTGTTAGATATTTTAACTTGTACTCAGCAAGCAAGTTACTTTTTTCAAAAAATTCAAGTTGACTTAAAATCTGCTCAGGATATGACTCGAGATACCTTAACGAAATTGATTCGTCGTCGTGAAAAATGTACAGATGTATTTGCTATTATCTTTGAAGAAATACGTAGATTAGCTGATGATTTAGATATTGAAATTAAAGTACCACGTACAGCAGCTATACAGAAGCATAGAGAAAATTATCCATCTCAAGATCCCTTTACTTACTTCAGACAGTCAATTTATATACCAGTCTTGGAAAATGTCATAGAAGACATTAAAACACGTTTTCCTGAAGAAACGTTAAATTTGTTTGGCTTATAGATTTTGTTTCCAGAATTGAAAGAAACCGATCATTATAAAGAGAAAATCAACTATATTGCGGAGAAATATTCTTCATTTTTCAACAAATCAAAGGGACTTGTGGCAAAGGAACTTGCTTCTGAATTGGAATCATGGTCTTTGAAATGGGAAAAAGAGCCCAATATTGGACCTCGTAGTGCTCTCGATTTACTAAATAAGTGTGATAAGGATATTTATCCAATTATCCAAATTCTTTGAAGAATATTAATTACACTTCCCATTTCAAATGCTTCAGCTGAAAGGACGTTTTCTACTCTAAGAAGATTGAAATCATGGCTTAGAAACACAATGTCAGAAGACCACCTTAATGGATTGGCTTTGCTAAATATTTATTATGATCTTGAAGTAGATCCAGAAGATATTATTAATAGATATGCTAAAGAACGCAATCATCGCATAGAATTTGTAATTTATTTATGCTTTAATTAAAATAGTATTAATAAATAAATTAATTACGAATATAACGTCTTTTATTTAAGAAATTTTTTTACATTATTCCACTTTTCTAAGTGATGGCGAACACATACACACACAAAAACTATACATATATATATATATATATATACACACACACACACAAAAGTTTCGCCCCCCCGCCACAAAATTTTCTGGATACGCGCCTGATAAGGAGTGACACGGCCTTCACTACTGACGGGAAAAGAATCTTCTGTCAACTTTGTGGAAAAGAGGTAAGTGTTCCTATTTAAGATATTTTGGAGAAAATTCATTTTAGATAGGTATGTAACACTAAACTCAATTTCTATTCCTTTCGCTGCTTTTTTGTTTCAAACACTTAAACTTCAATAATATTTTTGTGGAAAAATGTCTCTTTTTGTTTTCCTTTACTATCACTTCCAAAGAATTGGTATATACGCGTAAATAGGTTTTTGAACAAAGAATTCGGTAATAGTTCTGAGTAACGCCCTCGTCTGGAAAAGGCACAAAACCTGCAAAAACCGGGTTTTTTTTGGTGGTTTTATGTAAACTACAGGCCAAGACTAGGAGCGGACGCGAATAATCCGCAAAAAAAAAATTGAAATCAGTGGGCCTGATTTCTTGGCCTGTAATTTACGTAAATTCACAAAAAACCTGGATTTTTGCAAGTTTTGTGCCTTTTCCAGACAACGGCGTTACTCGGAACTATTACCAAGAATTCGTACGTAGCCAAGATCTATCTTCCTAGCAAGATGGTAAACAAACAATTTTTGAAGTATGCGTATAAAAAAAATAAGATTTTTCTAACAGTTTTTTTAGTTTTTGGGGGGGGGGTAGGTACCAACCTATTTCTACTGAAATCACAATGTTGTCCCTCGAAATCGGCGGCCTTTATTTTCTCTTATTTTGCCTACCTACGAGTTTACCATTATCAAAAAAATACCTAAATATTCATTTTCGAATTTATGGTAGATTAATTTTTAATTACCTAAATTAAACCAGAAAAAACTAACAGAATTTCTTGTTGTTTGATTTCAGGTCAAAGCTGAAAAAAAGTTTCAGTTCGACTAACACAAATCAACTATGACTCACAAACAAAAGGTGGAAAAGGCACAAAAAGTGAAGAATCATCAACAGCCTTTCATCGCGTCAAAGCTCGAGTCAATGTCCCAATCTTCGGAGAAGAACGAGATGTACCAAGATCTCTGCGAGGCAATGTTAAAATCCAATATTCCTCTTCATAAGTTGGAGAATGAACATTTTAGAGCCTTCTTGAAGAAGTACACAGGTAAAGAAATCCCTCACGAATCGACACTCAGAAAAAACTACATTACTCCAGTGTACGAGAAGGTGATGCAAAGAATACAAAAAGAGATAGGTGATTCCCCCTTTTGGATGTCAATTGATGAAACGACTGACCCCTGCGGGCGATATCTAGCCCATGTAATAGTTGGGGAACTTAGTTCAGAGGAAGCTGGACGTGGCCACCTGATTTTATGTTAAGAGTTAGAAAAAAAAATCACTCCACGATCGCCAGGACAGTGGGTGAAGCGATTAATATTTTGTGGGGGTCTCACGCGCAGCAATATGGGGAGGAATGATTATTGGCTTTTGTTACGGATAGTGCAGCGTACATGATGAAGGCTGGAGAATTCTGTTGTGTCTGACGCTTGATTCGTCTTACAAAATGTCCCATGTCTACTGTCTGTCTGGTAGTGTCGTAATCGAAATCAAAACTAATCTACAACCAAATGTTTAGTATTTAATAAACTTAGTAAAAAAAAGTAGTGAATTACATATAAAATATACTATAATTACTTTCACCATTTACTCTTCACAATGAAAATGAGGTCGATTGGAAGTGAAGGCCACTTTGTGCTACGTAAGCTACGTATTTAGTGAAGGTTAGTGACCGCTCATTTGTGATTTACCCCTCGCCTCTCCTTCTCACCCGCATCGTCTTTAAATAAGTACACTTGTTACTTTCTCTCGGTGTTCAGTTCGTTTGTGCAGCTAGTGCGTTTGTGGTGTTTCACTAGTGCTTCAGTAGTGGTGGAAAGCGAAAAATATCTTTTAAATTGTTCAAAAAGTGGATAGGGAGCAGGCGCGTATTCAAGGGGGGGCGATCGCTCCCCCCCAACACTCAGAAAAAATGTCATTTTATATTAATAAAAAAAAATTGAAAAATATTTGAGTTTAATTTAAGCGTCATTAGAGTAACTGGCTTGGTAGTCGGTAATATAGAGAGACGAGTTATCATTCGATAGCACGTAAACTTATAAACAGTGTCGAGATTCGCGGTGAGACGACAGTTACGCGCATGCGCTCTTGTACTTTGTACATCTGCAATATATTGCAAGTCGACTTGTCCGGCCCTTTATCCGTTAAGCATACATAACCTGAGTTAAAACAAGTTATTTTGAAATACAATTGGAGTTAAACTCGGAAGTCTTGTTAAGTATGTTGAGTAAATACAAGTTTCGTTTTTCTTGCAGGTGTAATGTGCGAAGTATATTCGTGTGTTCTATATATATTGTGTATTGGCAGTTGAAAGCTTTTGTTGTGTATTAGTGTTGGTCAACAATTGAATTGTAGCGTCGCGAATAGGTATTTTTTTATCCTTTTTGTAATAATTTCTTATACTGACGACTAAGAAGATTGATTAATTTTTATGAAAATTGAAATATTAATTTTCTAAAATTTAAAATTATATCACGCTTATTTTAGTACGTGTGAGTTCGTACTTATGTTTTCATAACATATATTAACATTTTTGCTTTTGTCATTTAGATAGATCTACCGAACTTCAATATATCTATACGTATTAGTTTTATATTTAGAGTTACATTTTCACAAGTAAATCATAGAATCCTATTACCGTTTAGATAGGTCTATCGAAGTGCTAGGTAACTCGGAGAGAAACACCACTTTCATTTATCCTCGTCGAATCTAAAAATTTTATTTAATTTTATTTTTGAAATTATGAATATTCTGTTAGAATAAAAATTATGTTACAGGAGCCGCAACCATCCTGCAGTTCCCAAGCAAACAAAAGATCTGGGACTATTGATTCATATTTTATTATGACGCCTGCCAAAAGGACTTGCCTCCCTGATATTGACACAAAAATAAAAGATAAATTAACTCCTCCAACAAGTGATGAAGTTGAAAAAGAAAAGTTGATTAACAAATCTGAAAATAAAAATTGCACTGAAATAACTTACGATATCGGAAATTATGTAGGCCTTGAAGTAGATGACTTAACAAAGAAGAATTAAATTTTACATCCATGGGTACCATGTATGAATTATACTTTCCCTTTTTCAATCCATAATAAAAATAGCAAGCCAGAAAAACGATTTGCACGTCATGACCATCTAAATAAATATAATTGGCTCGTGTATTCTCATACAAAAAAGGGCTATTTTTGTAAATATTGCCCTTTCTTTATTAATTATGGTGTCAGAGGTGATAACAAAAACGTAACTTTAAATCAATTTGTTAAGGTACCTGTCATGAGGTTTCATAAGTTGTTAGGAAAAGATGGGATATTAGAAAAACACGATAAAAATGAATTGCATACAAATTCCATCCAAACTGCAAAAGATTTTATATATAATTTGGATCATGCAGAGTTGTCCGTTATTAACCGAATAAATAAGCAGCGTATTTTCGAAATATCTGAAAACAGATCACGCCTATTACCAATTGTAGATACTATAAACGTTCTTGGACAACAGGGTATGCCATTACGGGGCCACAGAGACTCAGGAAAATTCGAAATGAATAGTCTTGTAAACGATGGAAATTTTCGGGCTCTCTTGAGATATCGTGCTAAAGAAGATGAAACGTTAAGAAATCACTTACAAAATTCTTCATCACGAGCTACCTATATTAGCAGTGTTACACAAAACGAGCTAATTCTATGCAGAAGAAATTCTCAGCCGGATTATCCCAAAAGTTCAGGCTGCAAAATTTTATAGCGTAATGTTTGATGAAACAACAGACATTTCTAATATCTCTCAGCTGGCATTAATTTTGCGGTATACAGATGGCGAACGCATTTTTGAATCCCTTCTTAAATTTATTGATGTGCGTGCTGAAGATCATCATGACGGCAATGACAACACTGAGCCAATAATATCTGGTTTTAAGATAGGAAGAATGTCATTGAAGAATTACAGAAAAACTTCAACTTGGATCTAAAAAAATGCGTCGGAATAACGACAGACGGTTGTTCAGCTTTGGTTTCTGAAGTTTGTGGAGCAGTTAAAACTGTACAAGAAGAAGCAATTAATGCGGTTTTTTCACCTTGCTCTAACCACGGGCTAAATTTGTCAATATCGCAAACATCTAAAGTGAAAAGTATTCGGAATGCGGTAGATACAATGACAGAAACGATATCCTTTTTAGGTGCATCATCTAAACGATCTGTACCTATAAAGAAAATACTTGGTCACAAGCTTAGTGGGCTTTGTGAAACGAGGTGGATAGAGCGCCATGATGGTGTATTGCAGTTTAGAGAATCTCTACCTCTAATCATAAAAGCACTGGAAAGTATGTGTTCTTGGAAAGATCCGCAAACAAGGGTAAAAGCTCGAGGCCTGAAGACACCTCTTCTTGACGCTGAAACTGTAGTAGCGATTGTATGTTTGTCAGATATTTTAACTTGTACTCAGCAAGCAAGTTGCTTTTTTCAAAAAATTCAAGTTGACTTAAAATCTGCTCAGGATATGACTCGAGATACCTTAACGAAATTGATTCGTCGTCGTGAAAAATGTACAGATGTATTTGCTATTATCTTTGAAGAAATACGTAGATTAGCTGATGATTTAGATATTGAAATTAAAGTACCACGTACAGCAGCTATACAGAAGCATAGAGAAAATTATCCATCTCAAGATCCCCTTACTTACTTCAGACAGTCAATTTATATACCAGTCTTGGAAAATGTCATAGAAGACATTAAAACACGTTTTCCTGAAGAAACGTTAAATTTGTTTGGCTTATAGATTTTGTTTCCAGAATTGAAAGAAACCGATCATTATAAAGAGAAAATCAACTATATTGCGGAGAAATATTCTTCATTTTTCAACAAATCAAAGGGACTTGTGGCAAAGGAACTTGCTTCTGAATTGGAATCATGGTCTTTGAAATGGGAAAAAGAGCCCAATATTGGACCTCGTAGTGCTCTCGATTTACTAAATAAGTGTGATAAGGATATTTATCCAATTATCCAAATTCTTTGAAGAATATTAATTACACTTCCCATTTCAAATGCTTCAGCTGAAAGGACGTTTTCTACTCTAAGAAGATTGAAATCATGGCTTAGAAACACAATGTCAGAAGACCACCTTAATGGATTGGCTTTGCTAAATATTTATTATGATCTTGAAGTAGATCCAGAAGATATTATTAATAGATATGCTAAAAAACGCAATCACCGCATAGAATTTGTAATTTAATTATGCTTTAATTAAAATAGTATTAATAAATAAATTAATTACGAATATAACGTCTTTTATTTAAGAAATTTTTTTACATTATTCCACTTTTCTAAGTGATGGCGAACACATACACACACAAAAACTATACATATATATATATATATACACACACACACAAAAGTTTCGCCCCCCCGCCACAAAATTTTCTGGATACGCGCCTGATAAGGAGTGACACGGCCTTCACTACTGACGGGAAAAGAATCTTCTGTCAACTTTGTGGAAAAGAGGTAAGTGTTCCTATTTAAGATATTTTGGAGAAAATTCATTTTAGATAGGTATGTAACACTAAACTCAATTTCTATTCCTTTCGCTGCTTTTTTGTTTCAAACACTTAAACTTCAATAATATTTTTGTGGAAAAATGTCTCTTTTTGTTTTCCTTTACTATCACTTCCAAAGAATTGGTATATACGCGTAAATAGGTTTTTGAACAAAGAATTCGGTAATAGTTCTGAGTAACGCCCTCGTCTGGAAAAGGCACAAAACCTGCAAAAACCGGGTTTTTTTTGGTGGTTTTATGTAAACTACAGGCCAAGACTAGGAGCGGACGCGAATAATCCGCAAAAAAAAAATTGAAATCAGTGGGCCTGATTTCTTGGCCTGTAATTTACGTAAATTCACAAAAAACCTGGATTTTTGCAGGTTTTGTGCCTTTTCCAGACAAGGGCGTTACTCGGAACTATTACCAAGAATTCGTACGTAGCCAAGATCTATCTTCCTAGCAAGATGCTAAACAAACAATTTTTGAAGTATGCGTATAAAAAAAATAAGATTTTTCTAACAGTTTTTTTAGTTTTTTGGGGGGGGGGGGTAGGTACCAACCTATTTCTACTGAAATCACAATGTTGTCCCTCGAAATCGGCGGCCTTTATTTTCTCTTATTTTGCCTACCTACGAGTTTACCATTATCAAAAAAATACCTAAATATTCATTTTCGAATTTATGGTAGATTAATTTTTAATTACCTAAATTAAACCAGAAAAAACTAACAGAATTTCTTGTTGTTTGATTTCAGGTCAAAGCTGAAAAAAAGTTTCAGTTCGACTAACACAAATCAACTATGACTCACAAACAAAAGGTGGAAAAGGCACAAAAAGTGAAGAATCATCAACAGCCTTTCATCGCGTCAAAGCTCGAGTCAATGTCCCAATCTTCGGAGAAGAACGAGATGTACCAAGATCTCTGCGAGGCAATGTTAAAATCCAATATTCCTCTTCATAAGTTGGAGAATGAACATTTTAGAGCCTTCTTGAAGAAGTACACAGGTAAAGAAATCCCTCACGAATCGACACTCAGAAAAAACTACATTACTCCAGTGTACGAGAAGGTGATGCAAAGAATACAAAATGAGATAGGTGATTCCCCCTTTTGGATGTCAATTGATGAAACGACTGACCCCTGCGGGCGATATCTAGCCCATGTAATAGTTGGGGAACTTAGTTCAGAGGAAGCTGGACGTGGCCACCTGATTTTATGTTAAGAGTTAGAAAAAAAAATCACTCCACGATCGCCAGGACAGTGGGTGAAGCGATTAATATTTTGTGGGGGTCTCACGCGCAGCAATATGGGGAGGAATGATTATTGGCTTTTGTTACGGATAGTGCAGCGTACATGATGAAGGCTGGAGAATTCTGTTGTGTCTGACGCTTGATTCGTCTTACAAAATGTCCCATGTCTACTGTCTGTCTGGTAGTGTCGTAATCGAAATCAAAACTAATCTACAACCAAATGTTTAGTATTTAATAAACTTAGTAAAAAAAAGTAGTGAATTACATATAAAATATACTATAATTACTTTCACCATTTACTCTTCACAATGAAAATGAGGTCGATTGGAAGTGAAGGCCACTTTGTGCTACGTAAGCTACGTATTTAGTGAAGGTTAGTGACCGCTCATTTGTGATTTACCCCTCGCCTCTCCTTCTCACCCGCATCGTCTTTAAATAAGTACACTTGTTACTTTCTCTCGGTGTTCAGTTCGTTTGTGCAGCTAGTGCGTTTGTGGTGTTTCACTAGTGCTTCAGTAGTGGTGAAAAGCGAAAAATGTCTTTTAAATTGTTCAAAAAGTGGATAGGGAGCAGGCGCGTATTCAAGGGGGGGCGATCGCTCCCCCCCAACACTCAGAAAAAATGTCATTTTATATTAATAAAAAAAAATTGAAAAATATTTGAGTTTAATTTAAGCGTCATTAGAGTAACTGGCTTGGTAGTCGGTAATATAGAGAGACGAGTTATCATTCGATAGCACGTAAACTTATAAACAGTGTCGAGATTCGCGGTGAGACGACAGTTACGCGCATGCGCTCTTGTACTTTGTACATCTGCAATATATTGCAAGTCGACTTGTCCGGCCCTTTATCCGTTAAGCATACATAACCTGAGTTAAAACAAGTTATTTTGAAATACAATTGGAGTTAAACTCGGAAGTCTTGTTAAGTATGTTGAGTAAATACAAGTTTCGTTTTTCTTGCAGGTGTAATGTGCGAAGTATATTCGTGTGTTCTATATATATTGTGTATTGGCAGTAGAAAGCTTTTGTTGTGTATTAGTGTTGGTCAACAATTGAATTGTAGCGTCGCGAATAGGTATTTTTTTATCCTTTTTGTAATAATTTCTTATACTGACGACTAAGAAGATTGATTAATTTTTATGAAAATTGAAATATTAATTTTCTAAAATTTAAAATTATATCACGCTTATTTTAGTACGTGTGAGTTCGTACTTATGTTTTCATAACATATATTAACATTTTTGCTTTTGTCATTTAGATAGATCTACCGAACTTCAATATATCTATACGTATTAGTTTTATATTTAGAGTTACATTTTCACAAGTAAATCATAGAATCCTATTACCGTTTAGATAGGTCTATCGAAGTGCTAGGTAACTCGGAGAGAAACACCACTTTCATTTATCCTCGTCGAATCTAAAAATTTTATTTAATTTTATTTTTGAAATTATGAATATTCTGTTAGAATAAAAATTATGTTACAGGAGCCGCAACCATCCTGCAGTTCCCAAGCAAAGAAAAGATCTGGGACTATTGATTCATATTTTATTATGACGCCTGCCAAAAGGACTTGCCTCCCTGATATTGACACAAAAATAAAAGATAAATTAACTCCTCCAACAAGTGATGAAGTTGAAAAAGAAAAGTTGATTAACAAATCTGAAAATAAAAATTGCACTGAAATAACTTACGATATCGGAAATTATGTAGGCCTTGAAGTAGATGACTTAACAAAGAAGAATTAAATTTTACATCCATGGGTACCATGTATGAATTATACTTTCCCTTTTTCAATCCATAATAAAAATAGCAAGCCAGAAAAACGATTTGCACGTCATGACCATCTAAATAAATATAATTGGCTCGTGTATTCTCATACAAAAAAGGGCTATTTTTGTAAATATTGCCCTTTCTTTATTAATTATGGTGTCAGAGGTGATAACAAAAACGTAACTTTAAATCAATTTGTTAAGGTACCTGTCATGAGGTTTCATAAGTTGTTAGGAAAAGATGGGATCTTAGAAAAACACGATAAAAATGAATTGCATACAAATTCCATCCAAACTGCAAAAGATTTTATATATAATTTGGATCATGCAGAGTTGTCCGTTATTAACCGAATAAATAAGCAGCGTATTTTCGAAATATCTGAAAACAGATCACGCCTATTACCAATTGTAGATACTATAAACGTTCTTGGACAACAGGGTATGCCATTACGGGGCCACAGAGACTCAGGAAAATTCGAAATGAATAGTCTTGTAAACGATGGAAATTTTCGGGCTCTCTTGAGATATCGTGCTAAAGAAGATGAAACGTTAAGAAATCACTTACAAAATTCTTCATCACGAGCTACCTATATTAGCAGTGTTACACAAAACGAGCTAATTCTATGCAGAAGAAATTCTCAGCCGGATTATCCCAAAAGTTCAGGCTGCAAAATTTTATAGCGTAATGTTTGATGAAATAACAGACATTTCTAATATCTCTCAGCTGGCATTAATTTTGCGGTATACAGATGGCGAACGCATTTTTGAATCCCTTCTTAAATTTATTGATGTGCGTGCTGAAGATCATCATGACGGCAATGACAACACTGAGCCAATAATATCTGGTTTTAAGATAGGAAGAATTGTCATTGAAGAATTACAGAAAAACTTCAACTTGAATCTAAAAAAATGCGTCGGAATAACGACAGACGGTTGTTCAGCTATGGTTTCTGAAGTTTGTGCAGCAGTTAAAACTGTACAAGAAGAAGCAATTAATGCGGTTTTTTCACCTTGCTCTAACCACGGGCTAAATTTGTCAATATCGCAAACATCTAAAGTGAAAAGTATTCGGAATGCGGTAGATACAATGACAGAAACGATATCCTTTTTAGGTGCATCATCTAAACGATCTGTACCTATAAAGAAAATACTTGGTCACAAGCTTAGTGGGCTTTGTGAAACGAGGTGGATAGAGCGCCATGATGGTGTATTGCAGTTTAGAGAATCTCTACCTCTAATCATAAAAGCACTGGAAAGTATGTGTTCTTGGAAAGATCCGCAAACAAGGGTAAAAGCTCGAGGCCTGAAGACACCTCTTCTTGACGCTGAAACTGTAGTAGCGATTGTATGTTTGTCAGATATTTTAACTTGTACTCAGCAAGCAAGTTACTTTTTTCAAAAAATTCAAGTTGACTTAAAATCTGCTCAGGATATGACTCGAGATACCTTAACGAAATTGATTCGTCGTCGTGAAAAATGTACAGATGTATTTGCTATTATCTTTGAAGAAATACGTAGATTAGCTGATGATTTAGATATTGAAATTAAAGTACCACGTACAGCAGCTATACAGAAGCATAGAGAAAATTATCCATCTCAAGATCCCCTTACTTACTTCAGACAGTCAATTTATATACCAGTCTTGGAAAATGTCATAGAAGACATTAAAACACGTTTTCCTGAAGAAACGTTAAATTTGTTTGGCTTATAGATTTTGTTTCCAGAATTGAAAGAAACCGATCATTATAAAGAGAAAATCAACTATATTGCGGAGAAATATTCTTCATTTTTCAACAAATCAAAGGGACTTGTGGCAAAGGAACTTGCTTCTGAATTGGAATCATGGTCTTTGAAATGGGAAAAAGAGCCCAATATTGGACCTCGTAGTGCTCTCGATTTACTAAATAAGTGTGATAAGGATATTTATCCAATTATCCAAATTCTTTGAAGAATATTAATTACACTTCCCATTTCAAATGCTTCAGCTGAAAGGACGTTTTCTACTCTAAGAAGATTGAAATCATGGCTTAGAAACACAATGTCAGAAGACCACCTTAATGGATTGGCTTTGCTAAATATTTATTATGATCTTGAAGTAGATCCAGAAGATATTATTAATAGATATGCTAAAAAACGCAATCATCGCATAGAATTTGTAATTTAATTATGCTTTAATTAAAATAGTATTAATAAATAAATTAATTACGAATATAACGTCTTTTATTTAAGAAATTTTTTTACATTATTCCACTTTTCTAAGTGATGGCGAACACATACACACACAAAAACTATACATATATATATATATATATATATACACACAAAAGTTTCGCCCCCCCACCACAAAATTTTCTGGATACGCGCCTGATAAGGAGTGACACGGCCTTCACTACTGACGGGAAAAGAATCTTCTGTCAACTTTGTGGAAAAGAGGTAAGTGTTCCTATTTAAGATATTTTGGAGAAAATTCATTTTAGATAGGTATGTAACACTAAACTCAATTTCTATTCCTTTCGCTGCTTTTTTGTTTCAAACACTTAAACTTCAATAATATTTTTGTGGAAAAATGTCTCTTTTTGTTTTCCTTTACTATCACTTCCAAAGAATTGGTATATACGCGTAAATAGGTTTTTGAACAAAGAATTCGGTAATAGTTCTGAGTAACGCCCTCGTCTGGAAAAGGCACAAAACCTGCAAAAACCGGGTTTTTTTTGGTGGTTTTATGTAAACTACAGGCCAAGACTAGGAGCGGACGCGAATAATCCGCAAAAAAAAAATTGAAATCAGTGGGCCTGATTTCTTGGCCTGTAATTTACGTAAATTCACAAAAAACCTGGATTTTTGCAGGTTTTGTGCCTTTTCCAGACAAGGGCGTTACTCGGAACTATTACCAAGAATTCGTACGTAGCCAAGATCTATCTTCCTAGCAAGATGGTAAACAAACAATTTTTGAAGTATGCGTATAAAAAAAATAAGATTTTTCTAACAGTTTTTTTAGTTTTTGGGGGGGGGGTAGGTACCAACCTATTTCTACTGAAATCACAATGTTGTCCCTCGAAATCGGCGGCCTTTATTTTCTCTTATTTTGCCTACCTACGAGTTTACCATTATCAAAAAAATACCTAAATATTCATTTTCGAATTTATGGTAGATTAATTTTTAATTACCTAAATTAAACCAGAAAAAACTAACAGAATTTCTTGTTGTTTGATTTCAGGTCAAAGCTGAAAAAAAGTTTCAGTTCGACTAACACAAATCAACTATGACTCACAAACAAAAGGTGGAAAAGGCACAAAAAGTGAAGAATCATCAACAGCCTTTCATCGCGTCAAAGCTCGAGTCAATGTCCCAATCTTCGGAGAAGAACGAGATGTACCAAGATCTCTGCGAGGCAATGTTAAAATCCAATATTCCTCTTCATAAGTTGGAGAATGAAATTTTAGAGCCTTCTTGAAGAAGTACACAGGTAAAGAAATCCCTCACGAATCGACACTCAGAAAAAACTACATTACTCCAGTGTACGAGAAGGTGATGCAAAGAATACAAAAAGAGATAGGTGATTCCCCCTTTTGGATGTCAATTGATGAAACGACTGACCCCTGCGGGCGATATCTAGCCCATGTAATAGTTGGGGAACTTAGTTCAGAGGAAGCTGGACGTGGCCACCTGATTTTATGTTAAGAGTTAGAAAAAAAAATCACTCCACGATCGCCAGGACAGTGGGTGAAGCGATTAATATTTTGTGGGGGTCTCACGCGCAGCAATATGGGGAGGAATGATTATTGGCTTTTGTTACGGATAGTGCAGCGTACATGATGAAGGCTGGTGAATTCTGTTGTGTCTGACGCTTGATTCGTCTTACAAAATGTCCCATGTCTACTGTCTGTCTGGTAGTGTCGTAATCGAAATCAAAACTAATCTACAACCAAATGTTTAGTATTTAATAAACTTAGTAAAAAAAAGTAGTGAATTACATATAAAATATACTATAATTACTTTCACCATTTACTCTTCACAATGAAAATGAGGTCGATTGGAAGTGAAGGCCACTTTGTGCTACGTAAGCTACGTATTTAGTGAAGGTTAGTGACCGCTCATTTGTGATTTACCCCTCGCCTCTCCTTCTCACCCGCATCGTCTTTAAATAAGTACACTTGTTACTTTCTCTCGGTGTTCAGTTCGTTTGTGCAGCTAGTGCGTTTGTGGTGTTTCACTAGTGCTTCAGTAGTGGTGGAAAGCGAAAAATGTCTTTTAAATTGTTCAAAAAGTGGATAGGGAGCAGGCGCGTATTCAAGGGGGGGCGATCGCTCCCCCCCAACACTCAGAAAAAATGTCATTTTATATTAATAAAAAAAAATTGAAAAATATTTGAGTTTAATTTAAGCGTCATTAGAGTAACTGGCTTGGTAGTCGGTAATATAGAGAGACGAGTTATCATTCGATAGCACGTAAACTTATAAACAGTGTCGAGATTCGCGGTGAGACGACAGTTACGCGCATGCGCTCTTGTACTTTGTACATCTGCAATATATTGCAAGTCGACTTGTCCGGCCCTTTATCCGTTAAGCATACATAACCTGAGTTAAAACAAGTTATTTTGAAATACAATTGGAGTTAAACTCGGAAGTCTTGTTAAGTATGTTGAGTAAATACAAGTTTCGTTTTTCTTGCAGGTGTAATGTGCGAAGTATATTCGTGTGTTCTATATATATTGTGTATTGGCAGTAGAAAGCTTTTGTTGTGTATTAGTGTTGGTCAACAATTGAATTGTAGCGTCGCGAATAGGTATTTTTTTATCCTTTTTGTAATAATTTCTTATACTGACGACTAAGAAGATTGATTAATTTTTATGAAAATTGAAATATTAATTTTCTAAAATTTAAAATTATATCACGCTTATTTTAGTACGTGTGAGTTCGTACTTATGTTTTCATAACATATATTAACATTTTTGCTTTTGTCATTTAGATAGATCTACCGAACTTCAATATATCTATACGTATTAGTTTTATATTTAGAGTTACATTTTCACAAGTAAATCATAGAATCCTATTACCGTTTAGATAGGTCTATCGAAGTGCTAGGTAACTCGGAGAGAAACACCACTTTCAATTATCCTCGTCGAATCTAAAAATTTTATTTAATTTTATTTTTGAAATTATGAATATTCTGTTAGAATAAAAATTATGTTACAGGAGCCGCAACCATCCTGCAGTTCCCAAGCAAACAAAAGATCTGGGACTATTGATTCATATTTTATTATGACGCCTGCCAAAAGGACTTGCCTCCCTGATATTGACACAAAAATAAAAGATAAATTAACTCCTCCAACAAATGATGAAGTTGGAAAAGAAAAGTTGATTAACAAATCTGAAAATAAAAATTGTACTGAAATAACTTACGATATCGGAAATTATGTAGGCCTTGAAGTAGATGACTTGACAAAGAAGAATTAAATTTTACATCCATGGGTACCATGTATGAATTATACTTTCCCTTTTTCAATCCATAATAAAAATGGCAAGCCAGAAAAACGATTTGCACGTCATGACCATCTAAATAAATATAATTGGCTCGTGTATTCTCATACAAAAAAGTGCTATTTTTGTAAATATTGCCCTTTCTTTATTAATTATGGTGTCAGAGGTGATAACAAAAACGTAACTTTAAATCAATTTGTTAAGGTACCTGTCATGAGGTTTCATAAGTTGTTAGGAAAAGATGGGATCTTAGAAAAACACGATAAAAATGAATTGCATACAAATTCCATCCAAACTGCAAAAGATTTTATATATAATTTGGATCATGCAGAGTTGTCCGTTATTAACCGAATAAATAAGCAGCGTATTTTCGAAATATCTGAAAACAGATCACGCCTATTACCAATTGTAGATACTATAAACGTTCTTGGACAACAGGGTATGCCATTACGGGGCCACAGAGACTCAGGAAAATTCGAAATGAATAGTCTTGTAAACGATGGAAATTTTCGGGCTCTCTTGAGATATCGTGCTAAAGAAGATGAAACGTTAAGAAATCACTTACAAAATTCTTCATCACGAGCTACCTATATTAGCAGTGTTACACAAAACGAGCTAATTCTATGCAGAAGAAATTCTCAGCCGGATTATCCCAAAAGTTCAGGCTGCAAAATTTTATAGCGTAATGTTTGATGAAACAACAGACATTTCTAATATCTCTCAGCTGGCATTAATTTTGCGGTATACAGATGGCGAACGCATTTTTGAATCCCTTCTTAAATTTATTGATGTGCGTGCTGAAGATCATCATGACGGCAATGACAACACTGAGCCAATAATATCTGGTTTTAAGATAGGAAGAATGTCATTGAAGAATTACAGAAAAACTTCAACTTGGATCTAAAAAAATGCGTCGGAATAACGACAGACGGTTGTTCAGCTTTGGTTTCTGAAGTTTGTGGAGCAGTTAAAACTGTACAAGAAGAAGCAATTAATGCGGTTTTTTCACCTTGCTCTAACCACGGGCTAAATTTGTCAATATCGCAAACATCTAAAGTGAAAAGTATTCGGAATGCGGTAGATACAATGACAGAAACGATATCCTTTTTAGGTGCATCATCTAAACGATCTGTACCTATAAAGAAAATACTTGGTCACAAGCTTAGTGGGCTTTGTGAAACGAGGTGGATAGAGCGCCATGATGGTGTATTGCAGTTTAGAGAATCTCTACCTCTAATCATAAAAGCACTGGAAAGTATGTGTTCTTGGAAAGATCCGCAAACAAGGGTAAAAGCTCGAGGCCTGAAGACACCTCTTCTTGACGCTGAAACTGTAGTAGCGATTGTATGTTTGTCAGATATTTTAACTTGTACTCAGCAAGCAAGTTGCTTTTTTCAAAAAATTCAAGTTGACTTAAAATCTGCTCAGGATATGACTCGAGATACCTTAACGAAATTGATTCGTCGTCGTGAAAAATGTACAGATGTATTTGCTATTATCTTTGAAGAAATACGTAGATTAGCTGATGATTTAGATATTGAAATTAAAGTACCACGTACAGCAGCTATACAGAAGCATAGAGAAAATTATCCATCTCAAGATCCCCTTACTTACTTCAGACAGTAAATTTATATACCAGTCTTGGAAAATGTCATAGAAGACATTAAAACACGTTTTCCTGAAGAAACGTTAAATTTGTTTGGCTTATAGATTTTGTTTCCAGAATTGAAAGAAACCGATCATTATAAAGAGAAAATCAACTATATTGCGGAGAAATATTCTTCATTTTTCAACAAATCAAAGGGACTTGTGGCAAAGGAACTTGCTTCTGAATTGGAATCATGATCTTTGAAATGGGAGAAACAGCCCAATATTGGACCTCGTAGTGCTCTCGATTTACTAAATAAGTGTGATAAGGATATTTATCCAATTATCCAAATTCTTTGAAGAATATTAATTACACTTCCCATTTCAAATGCTTCAGCTGAAAGGACGTTTTCTACTCTAAGAAGATTGAAATCATGGCTTAGAAACACAATGTCAGAAGACCACCTTAATGGATTGGCTTTGCTAAATATTTATTATGATCTTGAAGTAGATCCAGAAGATATTATTAATAGATATGCTAAAAAACGCAATCATCGCATAGAATTTGTAATTTAATTATGCTTTAATTAAAATAGTATTAATAAATAAATTAATTACGAATATAACGTCTTTTATTTAAGAAATTTTTTTACATTATTCCACTTTTCTAAGTGATGGCGAACACATACACACACAAAAACTATACATATATATATATATATATACACACACAAAAGTTTCGCCCCCCCGCCACAAAATTTTCTGGATACGCGCCTGATAAGGAGTGACCCGGCCTTCACTACTGACGGGAAAAGAATCTTCTGTCAACTTTGTGGAAAAGAGGTAAGTGTTCCTATTTAAGATATTTTGGAGAAAATTCATTTTAGATAGGTATGTAACACTAAACTCAATTTCTATTCCTTTCGCTGCTTTTTTGTTTCAAACACTTAAACTTCAATAATATTTTTGTGGAAAAATGTCTCTTTTTGTTTTCCTTTACTATCACTTCCAAAGAATTGGTATATACGCGTAAATAGGTTTTTGAACAAAGAATTCGGTAATAGTTCTGAGTAACGCCCTCGTCTGGAAAAGGCACAAAACCTGCAAAATCCGGGTTTTTTTTTTGGTGGTTTTATGTAAACTACAGGCCAAGACTAGGAGCGGACGTGAATAATCCGCAAAAAAAAATTGAAATTAGTGGGCCTGATTTCTTGGCCTGTAATTTACGTAAATTCACAAAAAACCTGGATTTTTGCAGGTTTTGTGCCTTTTCCAGACAAGGGCGTTACTCGGAACTATTACCAAGAATTCGTACGTAGCCAAGATCTATCTGTGCCGGCGCGGAGCCGGCCGTTACAAAATATTTTAGAACAGTTTCATTTTATTGTAACATAACGTGAAGCACTCGCGACCTTTGTCCGGCGGTGTGAAGGGGAGCGGCATTGTGTGCCGTTGCGCGCGCAGCTCTACTTGTGCTGTTACGATTGTGTGCCGGTGTCCGTCAGTCAACGCTTGCCTCTGCTAGAAGAATTGTCCTCCATCTCGTCTCTTCGTATCGTCTACGCAGTAACTTCTTCTTGTGCTTTGCTAAGCGTAAATTGGCTCCCGGTAAGTTTGTCTTTGTATTTATTCGGCTTATAAATAATTATATTTGTTTGAATAATTGATAACTAAATGCTACAGTATGAAATATGTAATAATATGTGTGTGCGACCTGACAAAGTTATGTAAGAGATATTTTTTACTGTTGTACGTAACGCCCTTTACATAGCCATGCTTTATTATTTTCTGTAATAATGCGAGAAGTTTTAGAGAGTCATTCTCATAGTAAAAGTGCATTACATAAAAATTAATCAAAAACTTGGTGCGCAGTCAAGTAGTGAACTGTGTTGGTGCATGTAGTATACTGTCGCCGTCTTTGTTAATTATCTTCACAAATAGAGAATGAAGTGTGAGAGCGTCTGTGTATGAAACTTAATTGAAGGTAAAACATTCTCAATGCTGTGAGTGACTTGCTGTTAAATTTTTTTGACCAAATAATGATTACTGCTCTGCACGTGGCCGGTTTAACCTGCAAAATTTTGTCGAAGCATGTTGACTGAGTACAGTTCACTTTATATTATGCCACAATTTAATAAGTTCTGTTCATGATGCAAATTACTTAATCCATGGCTGATTTTAGACTATTTAAGCAGGTTGTAAAAACTTTAATTAATGAATATTGTGCTTTTAGTGAGAGTTAGCTGGCGGCCCTTTAAGAGGTTAATTACCTCCACTCGGGTGTACCCTTTTTATAGACGTTCTCTAATTTACTTGATTTCTTAGGGTTCTCGCACTAAGTCGGTTTCCTGGTCTGCAGTGGGCTGAACATCTGCCCAAGCTGTGAACCATGTCAAGACCGCCTACGAGGAGAGGGACGGAGACGGAATTTCTATGTTGAACTCGCCAGCACTTATGAGGTGACATTTATGCTTTTTCTTTTTGGGGGCGAACCGGCAGTGTGCCTGTTTTATGTGAATAACTTAGAAGCCAGGGGACCACGTGTCCAGACTGTCTATTGGGAAGTGAACTGTGATCATGACTCTGAATACTCTCGATAAAAAATTACTGAACTTTTTATAACCCTTTTATATAACACTAAATGCTATGACTGTAAGTGCGAGCTGCACTGCGGGAGCGCGCCAGCCATTTCACTCTTGTACCATTTTACTGTTGTATCTCTTTTGCTTTTACTCATTACACAAATTTAGGTTACGGCCCTGTAGCTCTGTTCCGGCTGGAACAGTGGTGTAAAAAAATTTATATTGTCTGTGGTTTCACAATTAAGGGTTGGGGGCTTTCCTGAAGTTTTTTTGGGACGTTTTAAGGGTTTACAAAAGGGCACTTAGTTTCTTGGACACGCGCTGGGGCATTATCAGACAGGCTGATGACCTGTCAAGTTTTGTCAACTACATGTGGGCGCGCTCCCACAGATGCCAGAGCTCAACCACCTTATTGTATTCTTTTTTAATTATTTTCTACAGTTATCTGAGGCTAATAGAAACCATTTACTAATGTTATTGAATTATTTTAGCTGATTTGCCCCTTGCACAAGGGCTAAGCTGATTGTTTTCTTAACTGGCAAACACATATGGGTTGACTTCACACGTAGAGAAGTTGCTGTTTAATTTTGAATATAAAACTGGTTTCCATCCTTTTCCTTTTGGGTAAATTAAATAGATATACATATTGTCAAAATCTTCTGAAATTGTAAAGCCTCAATCAATTAATTTCTGTTATTAAGGTACATAAGGATTTAATTCCTTTTTGGGATTTTGTGAAGTCAATACTGTCTAGAATTTTATAAACACTGTCTGGAAGTAGGTGGGGAGTTTGTTAACATTACCTGGTGCTGTGAACGGAACAAAGGTTCACACGCTCATCATGGGTCATTAATAAACGGAATGCTAGACAAATGGGTGGTCCAGTTTCATTTATGCGTCATGAATTATTCGTCTTTAAAGGGGTTTGGAGATTATGTTATCCTACTGAACGGGTTGCCGACGGGCGTATATTTTATCACTGCCGGGGCATAAGGTGATAGTTGCTTTCCCCGGTGGGTGGGTGCTTTACAGGGGCATGCGTGTTGAAAGTAAATAATTGTGAGTCTGTGTACCTTGTGTTCTGTGTGTGTTGTTATGTGTCTAGCTAGCCACACGATGGAGAAAATTTTACATTTACGTTGTGCATTTCATATTTTATATATATATCTACATTACCTTATATGCAATTATATACACTTGTTCTGATGCACACTGGATTTATGTATGCTTGTTGTGATGTAACATTTTTATATTATATATATGTATATACATTTACTTTGTGCACCCTTATGCACACTTATGCTGATGTACACTTAATTTATACAAGATTGCCATGATGTACCTTTTGGTAGTTTTTTTTTATAGATACACATATTTATCTTGTACACATGTATGAATTCCAGAGATATAATAAATCTGTTATTGTTATATCATGGCTGAGTTCATTGCAAGTCCCGTCACACTGGACCCAGCATAAATTTTGCTTCTCTAGGCTCCTGCCTAGTTCTATATAACTTGTAACCTCTCTTTAAATACCAAAAGCATAGAGAGGTTACATATCTTCCTAGCAAGATGCTAAACAAACAATTTTTGAAGTATGCGTATAAAAAAAATAAGATTTTTCTAACAGTTTTTTTAGTTTGGGGGGGGGGGGTAGGTACCAACCTATTTCTACTGAAATCACAATGTTGTCCCTCGAAATCGGCGGCCTTTATTTTCTCTTATTTTGCCTACCTACGAGTTTACCATTATCAAAAAAATACCTAAATATTCATTTTCGAATTTATGGTAGATTAATTTTTAATTACCTAAATTAAACCAGAAAAAACTAACAGAATTTCTTGTTGTTTGATTTCAGGTCAAAGCTGAAAAAAAGTTTCAGTTCGACCAACACAAATCAACTATGACTCACAAACAAAAGGTGGAAAAGGCACAAAAAGTGAAGAATCTTCAACAGCCTTTCATCGCGTCAAAGCTCGAGTCAATGTCCCAATCTTCGGAGAAGAACGAGATGTACCAAGATCTCTGCGAGGCAATGTTAAAATCCAATATTCCTCTTCATAAGTTGGAGAATGAACATTTTAGAGCCTTCTTGAAGAAGTACACAGGTAAAGAAATCCCTCACGAATCGACACTCAGAAAAAACTACATTACTCCAGTGTACGAGAAGGTGATGCAAAGAATACAAAATGAGATAGGTGATTTCCCCCATCTGGATGTCAATTGATGAAACGACTGACCCCTGCGGGCGATATATAGCCCATGTAATAGTTGGGGAACTTAGTTCAGAGGAAGCTGGACGTGGCCACCTGATTTTATGTAAAGAGTTAGAAAAAAAAATCACTCCACGATCGCCAGGACAGTGGGTGAAGCGATTAATATTTTGTGGGGGACTCACGCGCAGCAATATGGGGAGGAATGATTATTGGCTTTTGTTACGGATAGTGCAGCGTACATGATGAAGGCTGGAGAATTCTGTTGTGTCTGACGCTTGATTCGTCTTACAAAATGTCCCATGTCTACTGTCTGTCTGGTAGTGTCGTAATCGAAATCAAAACTAATCTACAACCAAATGTTTAGTATTTAATAAACTTAGTAAAAAAAAGTAGTGAATTACATATAAAATATACTATAATTACTTTCACCATTTACTCTTCACAATGAAAATGAGGTCGATTGGAAGTGAAGGCCACTTTGTGCTACGTAAGCTACGTATTTAGTGAAGGTTAGTGACCGCTCATTTGTGATTTACCCCTCGCCTCTCCTTCTCACCCGCATCGTCTTTAAATAAGTACACTTGTTACTTTCTCTCGGTGTTCAGTTCGTTTGTGCAGCTAGTGCGTTTGTGGTGTTTCACTAGTGCTTCAGTAGTGGTGGAAAGCGAAAAATGTCTTTTAAATTGTTCAAAAAGTGGATAGGGAGCAGGCGCGTATCCAAGGGGGGGCGATCGCTCCCCCCCAACACTCAGAAAAAATGTCATTTTATATTAATAAAAAAAAATTGAAAAATATTTGAGTTTAATTTAAGCGTCATTAGAGTAACTGGCTTGATAGTCGGTAATATAGAGAGACGAGTTATCATTCGATAGCACGTAAACTTATAAACAGTGTCGAGATTCGCGGTGAGACGACAGTTACGCGCATGCGCTCTTGTACTTTGTACATCTGCAATATATTGCAAGTCGACTTGTCCGGCCCTTTAACCGTTAAGCATACATAACCTGAGTTAAAACAAGTTATTTTGAAATACAATTGGAGTTAAACTGGGAAGTCTTGTTAAATATGTTGAGTAAATACAAGTTTCGTTTTTCTTGCAGGTGTAATGTGCGAAGTATATTCGTGTGTTCTATATATATTGTGTATTGGCAGTAGAAAGCTTTTGTTGTGTATTAGTGTTGGTCAACAATTGAATTGTAGCGTCGCGAATAGGTATTTTTTTATCCTTTTTGTAATAACTTCTTATACTGACGACTAAAAAGATTGATTAATTTTTATGAAAATTGAAATATTAATTTTCTAAAATTTAAAATTATATCACGCTTATTTTAGTACGTGTGAGTTCGTACTTATGTTTTCATAACATATATTAACATTTTTGCTTTTGTCATTTAGATAGATCTACCGAACTTCAATATATCTATACGTATTAGTTTTATATTTAGAGTTACATTTTCACAAGTAAATCATAGAATCCTATTACTGTTTAGATAGGTCTATCGAAGTGTTAGGTAACTCGGAGAGAAACACCACTTTCAATTATCCTCGTCGAATCTAAAAATTTTATTTAATTTTATTTTTGAAATTACGAATATTCTGTTAGAATAAAAATTATGTTACAGGAGCCGCAACCATCCTGCAGTTCCCAAGCAAAGAAAAGATCTGGGACTATTGATTCATATTTTATTATGACGCCTGGCAAAAGGACTTGCCTCCCTGATATTGACACAAAAATAAAAGATAAATTAACTCCTCCAACAAGTGATGAAGTTGAAAAAGAATAGTTGATTAACAAATCTGAAAATAAAAATTTTACTGAAATAACTTACGATATCGGAAATTATGTAGGCCTTGAAGTAGATGACTTAACAAAGAAGAATTAAATTTTACATCCATGGGTACCATGTATGAATTATACTTTCCCTTTTTCAATCCATAATAAAAATGGCAAGCCAGAAAAACGATTTGCACGTCATGACCATCTAAATAAATATAATTGGCTCGTGTATTCTCATACAAAAAAGGGCTATTTTTGTAAGTATTGCCCTTTCTTTATTAATTATGGTGTCAGAGGTGATAACAAAAACGTAACTTTAAATCAATTTGTTAAGGTACGTGTCATGAGGTTTCATAAGTTGTTAGGAAAAGATGGGATCTTAGAAAAACACGATAAAAATGAATTGCATACAAATTCCATCCAAACTGCAAAAGATTTTATATATAATTTGGATCATGCAGAGTTGTCCGTTATTAACCGATTAAATAAGCAGCGTATTTTCGAAATATCTGAAAACAGATCACGCCTGTTACCAATTGTAGATACTATAAACGTTCTTGGACAACAGGGTATGCCATTACGGGGCCACAGAGACTCAGGAAAATTCGAAATGAATAGTCTTGTAAACGATGGAAATTTTCGGGCTCTCTTGAGATATCGTGCTAAAGAAGATGAAACGTTAAGAAATCACTTACAAAATTCTTCATCACGAGCTACCTATATTAGCAGTGTTACACAAAACGAGCTAATTCTATGCAGAAGAAATTCTCAGCCGGATTATCCCAAAAGTTCAGGCTGCAAAATTTTATAGCGTAATGTTTGATGAAATAACAGACATTTCTAATATCTCTCAGCTGGCATTAATTTTGCGGTATACAGATGGCGAACGCATTTTTGAATCCCTTCTTAAATTTATTGATGTGCGTGCTGAAGATCATCATGACGGCAATGACAACACTGAGCCAATAATATCTGGTTTTAAGATAGGAAGAATTGTCATTGAAGAATTACAGAAAAACTTCAACTTGGATCTAAAAAAATGCGTCGGAATAACGACAGACGGTTGTTCAGCTATGGTTTCTGAAGTTTGTGCAGCAGTTAAAACTGTACAAGAAGAAGCAATTAATGCGGTTTTTTCACCTTGCTCTAACCACGGGCTAAATTTGTCAATATCGCAAACATCTAAAGTGAAAAGTATTCGGAATGCGGTAGATACAATGACAGAAACGATATCCTTTTTAGGTGCATCATCTAAACGATCTGTACCTATAAAGAAAATACTTGGTCACAAGCTTAGTGGGCTTTGTGAAACGAGGTGGATAGAGCGCCATGATGGTGTATTGCAGTTTAGAGAATCTCTACCTCTAATCATAAAAGCACTGGAAAGTATGTGTTCTTGGAAAGATCCGCAAACAAGGGTAAAAGCTCGAGGCCTGAAGACACCTCTTCTTGACGCTGAAACTGTAGTAGCGATTGTATGTTTGTCAGATATTTTAACTTGTACTCAGCAAGCAAGTTACTTTTTTCAAAAAATTCAAGTTGACTTAAAATCTGCTCAGGATATGACTCGAGATACCTTAACGAAATTGATTCGTCGTCGTGAAAAATGTACAGATGTATTTGCTATTATCTTTGAAGAAATACGTAGATTAGCTGATGATTTAGATATTGAAATTAAAGTACCACGTACAGCAGCTATACAGAAGCATAGAGAAAATTATCCATCTCAAGATCCCCTTACTTACTTCAGACAGTCAATTTATATACCAGTCTTGGAAAATGTCATAGAAGACATTAAAACACGTTTTCCTGAAGAAACGTTAAATTTGTTTGGCTTATAGATTTTGTTTCCAGAATTGAAAGAAACCGATCATTATAAAGAGAAAATCAACTATATTGCGGAGAAATATTCTTCATTTTTCAACAAATCAAAGGGACTTGTGGCAAAGGAACTTGCTTCTGAATTGGAATCATGATCTTTGAAATGGGAGAAAGAGCCCAATATTGGACCTCGTAGTGCTCTCGATTTACTAAATAAGTGTGATAAGGATATTTATCCAATTATCCAAATTCTTTGAAGAATATTAATTACACTTCCCATTTCAAATGCTTCAGCTGAAAGGACGTTTTCTACTCTAAGAAGATTGAAATCATGGCTTAGAAACACAATGTCAGAAGACCACCTTAATGGATTGGCTTTGCTAAATATTTATTATGATCTTGAAGTAGATCCAGAAGATATTATTAATAGATATGCTAAAAAACGCAATCATCGCATAGAATTTGTAATTTAATTATGCTTTAATTAAAATAGTATTAATAAATAAATTAATTACGAATATAACGTCTTTTATTTAAGAAATTTTTTTACATTATTCCACTTTTCTAAGTGATGGCGAACACATACACACACAAAAACTATACATATATATATATATATATACACACACAAAAGTTTCGCCCCCCCGCCACAAAATTTTCTGGATACGCGCCTGATAAGGAGTGACCCGGCCTTCACTACTGACGGGAAAAGAATCTTCTGTCAACTTTGTGGAAAAGAGGTAAGTGTTCCTATTTAAGATATTTTGGAGAAAATTCATTTTAGATAGGTATGTAACACTAAACTCAATTTCTATTCCTTTCGCTGCTTTTTTGTTTCAAACACTTAAACTTCAATAATATTTTTGTGGAAAAATGTCTCTTTTTGTTTTCCTTTACTATCACTTCCAAAGAATTGGTATATACGCGTAAATAGGTTTTTGAACAAAGAATTCGGTAATAGTTCTGAGTAACGCCCTCGTCTGGAAAAGGCACAAAACCTGCAAAATCCGGGTTTTTTTTTTGGTGGTTTTATGTAAACTACAGGCCAAGACTAGGAGCGGACGTGAATAATCCGCAAAAAAAAATTGAAATTAGTGGGCCTGATTTCTTGGCCTGTAATTTACGTAAATTCACAAAAAACCTGGATTTTTGCAGGTTTTGTGCCTTTTCCAGACAAGGGCGTTACTCGGAACTATTACCAAGAATTCGTACGTAGCCAAGATCTATCTGTGCCGGCGCGGAGCCGGCCGTTACAAAATATTTTAGAACAGTTTCATTTTATTGTAACATAACGTGAAGCACTCGCGACCTTTGTCCGGCGGTGTGAAGGGGAGCGGCATTGTGTGCCGTTGCGCGCGCAGCTCTACTTGTGCTGTTACGATTGTGTGCCGGTGTCCGTCAGTCAACGCTTGCCTCTGCTAGAAGAATTGTCCTCCATCTCGTCTCTTCGTATCGTCTACGCAGTAACTTCTTCTTGTGCTTTGCTAAGCGTAAATTGGCTCCCGGTAAGTTTGTCTTTGTATTTATTCGGCTTATAAATAATTATATTTGTTTGAATAATTGATAACTAAATGCTACAGTATGAAATATGTAATAATATGTGTGTGCGACCTGACAAAGTTATGTAAGAGATATTTTTTACTGTTGTACGTAACGCCCTTTACATAGCCATGCTTTATTATTTTCTGTAATAATGCGAGAAGTTTTAGAGAGTCATTCTCATAGTAAAAGTGCATTACATAAAAATTAATCAAAAACTTGGTGCGCAGTCAAGTAGTGAACTGTGTTGGTGCATGTAGTATACTGTCGCCGTCTTTGTTAATTATCTTCACAAATAGAGAATGAAGTGTGAGAGCGTCTGTGTATGAAACTTAATTGAAGGTAAAACATTCTCAATGCTGTGAGTGACTTGCTGTTAAATTTTTTTGACCAAATAATGATTACTGCTCTGCACGTGGCCGGTTTAACCTGCAAAATTTTGTCGAAGCATGTTGACTGAGTACAGTTCACTTTATATTATGCCACAATTTAATAAGTTCTGTTCATGATGCAAATTACTTAATCCATGGCTGATTTTAGACTATTTAAGCAGGTTGTAAAAACTTTAATTAATGAATATTGTGCTTTTAGTGAGAGTTAGCTGGCGGCCCTTTAAGAGGTTAATTACCTCCACTCGGGTGTACCCTTTTTATAGACGTTCTCTAATTTACTTGATTTCTTAGGGTTCTCGCACTAAGTCGGTTTCCTGGTCTGCAGTGGGCTGAACATCTGCCCAAGCTGTGAACCATGTCAAGACCGCCTACGAGGAGAGGGACGGAGACGGAATTTCTATGTTGAACTCGCCAGCACTTATGAGGTGACATTTATGCTTTTTCTTTTTGGGGGCGAACCGGCAGTGTGCCTGTTTTATGTGAATAACTTAGAAGCCAGGGGACCACGTGTCCAGACTGTCTATTGGGAAGTGAACTGTGATCATGACTCTGAATACTCTCGATAAAAAATTACTGAACTTTTTATAACCCTTTTATATAACACTAAATGCTATGACTGTAAGTGCGAGCTGCACTGCGGGAGCGCGCCAGCCATTTCACTCTTGTACCATTTTACTGTTGTATCTCTTTTGCTTTTACTCATTACACAAATTTAGGTTACGGCCCTGTAGCTCTGTTCCGGCTGGAACAGTGGTGTAAAAAAATTTATATTGTCTGTGGTTTCACAATTAAGGGTTGGGGGCTTTCCTGAAGTTTTTTTGGGACGTTTTAAGGGTTTACAAAAGGGCACTTAGTTTCTTGGACACGCGCTGGGGCATTATCAGACAGGCTGATGACCTGTCAAGTTTTGTCAACTACATGTGGGCGCGCTCCCACAGATGCCAGAGCTCAACCACCTTATTGTATTCTTTTTTAATTATTTTCTACAGTTATCTGAGGCTAATAGAAACCATTTACTAATGTTATTGAATTATTTTAGCTGATTTGCCCCTTGCACAAGGGCTAAGCTGATTGTTTTCTTAACTGGCAAACACATATGGGTTGACTTCACACGTAGAGAAGTTGCTGTTTAATTTTGAATATAAAACTGGTTTCCATCCTTTTCCTTTTGGGTAAATTAAATAGATATACATATTGTCAAAATCTTCTGAAATTGTAAAGCCTCAATCAATTAATTTCTGTTATTAAGGTACATAAGGATTTAATTCCTTTTTGGGATTTTGTGAAGTCAATACTGTCTAGAATTTTATAAACACTGTCTGGAAGTAGGTGGGGAGTTTGTTAACATTACCTGGTGCTGTGAACGGAACAAAGGTTCACACGCTCATCATGGGTCATTAATAAACGGAATGCTAGACAAATGGGTGGTCCAGTTTCATTTATGCGTCATGAATTATTCGTCTTTAAAGGGGTTTGGAGATTATGTTATCCTACTGAACGGGTTGCCGACGGGCGTATATTTTATCACTGCCGGGGCATAAGGTGATAGTTGCTTTCCCCGGTGGGTGGGTGCTTTACAGGGGCATGCGTGTTGAAAGTAAATAATTGTGAGTCTGTGTACCTTGTGTTCTGTGTGTGTTGTTATGTGTCTAGCTAGCCACACGATGGAGAAAATTTTACATTTACGTTGTGCATTTCATATTTTATATATATATCTACATTACCTTATATGCAATTATATACACTTGTTCTGATGCACACTGGATTTATGTATGCTTGTTGTGATGTAACATTTTTATATTATATATATGTATATACATTTACTTTGTGCACCCTTATGCACACTTATGCTGATGTACACTTAATTTATACAAGATTGCCATGATGTACCTTTTGGTAGTTTTTTTTTATAGATACACATATTTATCTTGTACACATGTATGAATTCCAGAGATATAATAAATCTGTTATTGTTATATCATGGCTGAGTTCATTGCAAGTCCCGTCACACTGGACCCAGCATAAATTTTGCTTCTCTAGGCTCCTGCCTAGTTCTATATAACTTGTAACCTCTCTTTAAATACCAAAAGCATAGAGAGGTTACATATCTTCCTAGCAAGATGCTAAACAAACAATTTTTGAAGTATGCGTATAAAAAAAATAAGATTTTTCTAACAGTTTTTTTAGTTTGGGGGGGGGGGTAGGTACCAACCTATTTCTACTGAAATCACAATGTTGTCCCTCGAAATCGGCGGCCTTTATTTTCTCTTATTTTGCCTACCTACGAGTTTACCATTATCAAAAAAATACCTAAATATTCATTTTCGAATTTATGGTAGATTAATTTTTAATTACCTAAATTAAACCAGAAAAAACTAACAGAATTTCTTGTTGTTTGATTTCAGGTCAAAGCTGAAAAAAAGTTTCAGTTCGACCAACACAAATCAACTATGACTCACAAACAAAAGGTGGAAAAGGCACAAAAAGTGAAGAATCTTCAACAGCCTTTCATCGCGTCAAAGCTCGAGTCAATGTCCCAATCTTCGGAGAAGAACGAGATGTACCAAGATCTCTGCGAGGCAATGTTAAAATCCAATATTCCTCTTCATAAGTTGGAGAATGAACATTTTAGAGCCTTCTTGAAGAAGTACACAGGTAAAGAAATCCCTCACGAATCGACACTCAGAAAAAACTACATTACTCCAGTGTACGAGAAGGTGATGCAAAGAATACAAAATGAGATAGGTGATTTCCCCCATCTGGATGTCAATTGATGAAACGACTGACCCCTGCGGGCGATATATAGCCCATGTAATAGTTGGGGAACTTAGTTCAGAGGAAGCTGGACGTGGCCACCTGATTTTATGTAAAGAGTTAGAAAAAAAAATCACTCCACGATCGCCAGGACAGTGGGTGAAGCGATTAATATTTTGTGGGGGACTCACGCGCAGCAATATGGGGAGGAATGATTATTGGCTTTTGTTACGGATAGTGCAGCGTACATGATGAAGGCTGGAGAATTCTGTTGTGTCTGACGCTTGATTCGTCTTACAAAATGTCCCATGTCTACTGTCTGTCTGGTAGTGTCGTAATCGAAATCAAAACTAATCTACAACCAAATGTTTAGTATTTAATAAACTTAGTAAAAAAAAGTAGTGAATTACATATAAAATATACTATAATTACTTTCACCATTTACTCTTCACAATGAAAATGAGGTCGATTGGAAGTGAAGGCCACTTTGTGCTACGTAAGCTACGTATTTAGTGAAGGTTAGTGACCGCTCATTTGTGATTTACCCCTCGCCTCTCCTTCTCACCCGCATCGTCTTTAAATAAGTACACTTGTTACTTTCTCTCGGTGTTCAGTTCGTTTGTGCAGCTAGTGCGTTTGTGGTGTTTCACTAGTGCTTCAGTAGTGGTGGAAAGCGAAAAATGTCTTTTAAATTGTTCAAAAAGTGGATAGGGAGCAGGCGCGTATCCAAGGGGGGGCGATCGCTCCCCCCCAACACTCAGAAAAAATGTCATTTTATATTAATAAAAAAAAATTGAAAAATATTTGAGTTTAATTTAAGCGTCATTAGAGTAACTGGCTTGATAGTCGGTAATATAGAGAGACGAGTTATCATTCGATAGCACGTAAACTTATAAACAGTGTCGAGATTCGCGGTGAGACGACAGTTACGCGCATGCGCTCTTGTACTTTGTACATCTGCAATATATTGCAAGTCGACTTGTCCGGCCCTTTAACCGTTAAGCATACATAACCTGAGTTAAAACAAGTTATTTTGAAATACAATTGGAGTTAAACTGGGAAGTCTTGTTAAATATGTTGAGTAAATACAAGTTTCGTTTTTCTTGCAGGTGTAATGTGCGAAGTATATTCGTGTGTTCTATATATATTGTGTATTGGCAGTAGAAAGCTTTTGTTGTGTATTAGTGTTGGTCAACAATTGAATTGTAGCGTCGCGAATAGGTATTTTTTTATCCTTTTTGTAATAACTTCTTATACTGACGACTAAAAAGATTGATTAATTTTTATGAAAATTGAAATATTAATTTTCTAAAATTTAAAATTATATCACGCTTATTTTAGTACGTGTGAGTTCGTACTTATGTTTTCATAACATATATTAACATTTTTGCTTTTGTCATTTAGATAGATCTACCGAACTTCAATATATCTATACGTATTAGTTTTATATTTAGAGTTACATTTTCACAAGTAAATCATAGAATCCTATTACTGTTTAGATAGGTCTATCGAAGTGTTAGGTAACTCGGAGAGAAACACCACTTTCAATTATCCTCGTCGAATCTAAAAATTTTATTTAATTTTATTTTTGAAATTACGAATATTCTGTTAGAATAAAAATTATGTTACAGGAGCCGCAACCATCCTGCAGTTCCCAAGCAAAGAAAAGATCTGGGACTATTGATTCATATTTTATTATGACGCCTGGCAAAAGGACTTGCCTCCCTGATATTGACACAAAAATAAAAGATAAATTAACTCCTCCAACAAGTGATGAAGTTGAAAAAGAATAGTTGATTAACAAATCTGAAAATAAAAATTTTACTGAAATAACTTACGATATCGGAAATTATGTAGGCCTTGAAGTAGATGACTTAACAAAGAAGAATTAAATTTTACATCCATGGGTACCATGTATGAATTATACTTTCCCTTTTTCAATCCATAATAAAAATGGCAAGCCAGAAAAACGATTTGCACGTCATGACCATCTAAATAAATATAATTGGCTCGTGTATTCTCATACAAAAAAGGGCTATTTTTGTAAGTATTGCCCTTTCTTTATTAATTATGGTGTCAGAGGTGATAACAAAAACGTAACTTTAAATCAATTTGTTAAGGTACGTGTCATGAGGTTTCATAAGTTGTTAGGAAAAGATGGGATCTTAGAAAAACACGATAAAAATGAATTGCATACAAATTCCATCCAAACTGCAAAAGATTTTATATATAATTTGGATCATGCAGAGTTGTCCGTTATTAACCGATTAAATAAGCAGCGTATTTTCGAAATATCTGAAAACAGATCACGCCTGTTACCAATTGTAGATACTATAAACGTTCTTGGACAACAGGGTATGCCATTACGGGGCCACAGAGACTCAGGAAAATTCGAAATGAATAGTCTTGTAAACGATGGAAATTTTCGGGCTCTCTTGAGATATCGTGCTAAAGAAGATGAAACGTTAAGAAATCACTTACAAAATTCTTCATCACGAGCTACCTATATTAGCAGTGTTACACAAAACGAGCTAATTCTATGCAGAAGAAATTCTCAGCCGGATTATCCCAAAAGTTCAGGCTGCAAAATTTTATAGCGTAATGTTTGATGAAATAACAGACATTTCTAATATCTCTCAGCTGGCATTAATTTTGCGGTATACAGATGGCGAACGCATTTTTGAATCCCTTCTTAAATTTATTGATGTGCGTGCTGAAGATCATCATGACGGCAATGACAACACTGAGCCAATAATATCTGGTTTTAAGATAGGAAGAATTGTCATTGAAGAATTACAGAAAAACTTCAACTTGAATCTAAAAAAATGCGTCGGAATAACGACAGACGGTTGTTCAGCTATGGTTTCTGAAGTTTGTGCAGCAGTTAAAACTGTACAAGAAGAAGCAATTAATGCGGTTTTTTCACCTTGCTCTAACCACGGGCTAAATTTGTCAATATCGCAAACATCTAAAGTGAAAAGTATTCGGAATGCGGTAGATACAATGACAGAAACGATATCCTTTTTAGGTGCATCATCTAAACGATCTGTACCTATAAAGAAAATACTTGGTCACAAGCTTAGTGGGCTTTGTGAAACGAGGTGGATAGAGCGCCATGATGGTGTATTGCAGTTTAGAGAATCTCTACCTCTAATCATAAAAGCACTGGAAAGTATGTGTTCTTGGAAAGATCCGCAAACAAGGGTAAAAGCTCGAGGCCTGAAGACACCTCTTCTTGACGCTGAAACTGTAGTAGCGATTGTATGTTTGTCAGATATTTTAACTTGTACTCAGCAAGCAAGTTACTTTTTTCAAAAAATTCAAGTTGACTTAAAATCTGCTCAGGATATGACTCGAGATACCTTAACGAAATTGATTCGTCGTCGTGAAAAATGTACAGATGTATTTGCTATTATCTTTGAAGAAATACGTAGATTAGCTGATGATTTAGATATTGAAATTAAAGTACCACGTACAGCAGCTATACAGAAGCATAGAGAAAATTATCCATCTCAAGATCCCCTTACTTACTTCAGACAGTCAATTTATATACCAGTCTTGGAAAATGTCATAGAAGACATTAAAACACGTTTTCCTGAAGAAACGTTAAATTTGTTTGGCTTATAGATTTTGTTTCCAGAATTGAAAGAAACCGATCATTATAAAGAGAAAATCAACTATATTGCGGAGAAATATTCTTCATTTTTCAACAAATCAAAGGGACTTGTGGCAAAGGAACTTGCTTCTGAATTGGAATCATGATCTTTGAAATGGGAGAAAGAGCCCAATATTGGACCTCGTAGTGCTCTCGATTTACTAAATAAGTGTGATAAGGATATTTATCCAATTATCCAAATTCTTTGAAGAATATTAATTACACTTCCCATTTCAAATGCTTCAGCTGAAAGGACGTTTTCTACTCTAAGAAGATTGAAATCATGGCTTAGAAACACAATGTCAGAAGACCACCTTAATGGATTGGCTTTGCTAAATATTTATTATGATCTTGAAGTAGATCCAGAAGATATTATTAATAGATATGCTAAAAAACGCAATCATCGCATAGAATTTGTAATTTAATTATGCTTTAATTAAAATAGTATTAATAAATAAATTAATTACGAATATAACGTCTTTTATTTAAGAAATTTTTTTACATTATTCCACTTTTCTAAGTGATGGCGAACACATACACACACAAAAACTATACATATATATATATATATATACACACACAAAAGTTTCGCCCCCCCGCCACAAAATTTTCTGGATACGCGCCTGATAAGGAGTGACCCGGCCTTCACTACTGACGGGAAAAGAATCTTCTGTCAACTTTGTGGAAAAGAGGTAAGTGTTCCTATTTAAGATATTTTGGAGAAAATTCATTTTAGATAGGTATGTAACACTAAACTCAATTTCTATTCCTTTCGCTGCTTTTTTGTTTCAAACACTTAAACTTCAATAATATTTTTGTGGAAAAATGTCTCTTTTTGTTTTCCTTTACTATCACTTCCAAAGAATTGGTATATACGCGTAAATAGGTTTTTGAACAAAGAATTCGGTAATAGTTCTGAGTAACGCCCTCGTCTGGAAAAGGCACAAAACCTGCAAAATCCGGGTTTTTTTTTTGGTGGTTTTATGTAAACTACAGGCCAAGACTAGGAGCGGACGCGAATAATCCGCAAAAAAAAATTGAAATCAGTGGGCCTGATTTCTTGGCCTGTAATTTACGTAAATTCACAAAAAACCTGGATTTTTGCAGGTTTTGTGCCTTTTCCAGAGAAGGGCGTTACTCGGAACTATTACCAAGAATTCGTACGTAGCCAAGATCTATCTTCCTAGCAAGATGCTAAACAAACAATTTTTGAAGTATGCGTATAAAAAAAATAAGATTTTTCTAACAGTTTTTTTAGTTTTTGGGGGGGTAGGTACCAACCTATTTCTACTGAAATCACAATGTTGTCCCTCCAAATCGGCGGCCTTTATTTTCTCTTATTTTGCCTACCTACGAGTTTACCATTATCAAAAAAATACCTAAATATTCATTTTCGAATTTATGGTAGATTAATTTTTAATTACCTAAATTAAACCAGAAAAAACTAACAGAATTTCTTGTTGTTTGATTTCAGGTCAAAGCTGAAAAAAAGTTTCAGTTCGACCAACACAAATCAACTATGACTCACAAACAAAAGGTGGAAAAGGCACAAAAAGTGAAGAATCTTCAACAGCCTTTCATCGCGTCAAAGCTCGAGTCAATGTCCCAATCTTCGGAGAAGAACGAGATGTACCAAGATCTCTGCGAGGCAATGTTAAAATCCAATATTCCTCTTCATAAGTTGGAGAATGAACATTTTAGAGCCTTCTTGAAGAAGTACACAGGTAAAGAAATCCCTCACGAATCGACACTCAGAAAAAACTACATTACTCCAGTGTACGAGAAGGTGATGCAAAGAATACAAAATGAGATAGGTGATTTCCCCCATCTGGATGTCAATTGATGAAACGACTGACCCCTGCGGGCGATATATAGCCCATGTAATAGTTGGGGAACTTAGTTCAGAGGAAGCTGGACGTGGCCACCTGATTTTATGTAAAGAGTTAGAAAAAAAAATCACTCCACGATCGCCAGGACAGTGGGTGAAGCGATTAATATTTTGTGGGGGACTCACGCGCAGCAATATGGGGAGGAATGATTATTGGCTTTTGTTACGGATAGTGCAGCGTACATGATGAAGGCTGGAGAATTCTGTTGTGTCTGACGCTTGATTCGTCTTACAAAATGTCCCATGTCTACTGTCTGTCTGGTAGTGTCGTAATCGAAATCAAAACTAATCTACAACCAAATGTTTAGTATTTAATAAACTTAGTAAAAAAAAGTAGTGAATTACATATAAAATATACTATAATTACTTTCACCATTTACTCTTCACAATGAAAATGAGGTCGATTGGAAGTGAAGGCCACTTTGTGCTACGTAAGCTACGTATTTAGTGAAGGTTAGTGACCGCTCATTTGTGATTTACCCCTCGCCTCTCCTTCTCACCCGCATCGTCTTTAAATAAGTACACTTGTTACTTTCTCTCGGTGTTCAGTTCGTTTGTGCAGCTAGTGCGTTTGTGGTGTTTCACTAGTGCTTCAGTAGTGGTGGAAAGCGAAAAATGTCTTTTAAATTGTTCAAAAAGTGGATAGGGAGCAGGCGCGTATCCAAGGGGGGGCGATCGCTCCCCCCCAACACTCAGAAAAAATGTCATTTTATATTAATAAAAAAAAATTGAAAAATATTTGAGTTTAATTTAAGCGTCATTAGAGTAACTGGCTTGATAGTCGGTAATATAGAGAGACGAGTTATCATTCGATAGCACGTAAACTTATAAACAGTGTCGAGATTCGCGGTGAGACGACAGTTACGCGCATGCGCTCTTGTACTTTGTACATCTGCAATATATTGCAAGTCGACTTGTCCGGCCCTTTAACCGTTAAGCATACATAACCTGAGTTAAAACAAGTTATTTTGAAATACAATTGGAGTTAAACTGGGAAGTCTTGTTAAATATGTTGAGTAAATACAAGTTTCGTTTTTCTTGCAGGTGTAATGTGCGAAGTATATTCGTGTGTTCTATATATATTGTGTATTGGCAGTAGAAAGCTTTTGTTGTGTATTAGTGTTGGTCAACAATTGAATTGTAGCGTCGCGAATAGGTATTTTTTTATCCTTTTTGTAATAACTTCTTATACTGACGACTAAAAAGATTGATTAATTTTTATGAAAATTGAAATATTAATTTTCTAAAATTTAAAATTATATCACGCTTATTTTAGTACGTGTGAGTTCGTACTTATGTTTTCATAACATATATTAACATTTTTGCTTTTGTCATTTAGATAGATCTACCGAACTTCAATATATCTATACGTATTAGTTTTATATTTAGAGTTACATTTTCACAAGTAAATCATAGAATCCTATTACTGTTTAGATAGGTCTATCGAAGTGTTAGGTAACTCGGAGAGAAACACCACTTTCAATTATCCTCGTCGAATCTAAAAATTTTATTTAATTTTATTTTTGAAATTACGAATATTCTGTTAGAATAAAAATTATGTTACAGGAGCCGCAACCATCCTGCAGTTCCCAAGCAAAGAAAAGATCTGGGACTATTGATTCATATTTTATTATGACGCCTGGCAAAAGGACTTGCCTCCCTGATATTGACACAAAAATAAAAGATAAATTAACTCCTCCAACAAGTGATGAAGTTGAAAAAGAATAGTTGATTAACAAATCTGAAAATAAAAATTTTACTGAAATAACTTACGATATCGGAAATTATGTAGGCCTTGAAGTAGATGACTTAACAAAGAAGAATTAAATTTTACATCCATGGGTACCATGTATGAATTATACTTTCCCTTTTTCAATCCATAATAAAAATGGCAAGCCAGAAAAACGATTTGCACGTCATGACCATCTAAATAAATATAATTGGCTCGTGTATTCTCATACAAAAAAGGGCTATTTTTGTAAGTATTGCCCTTTCTTTATTAATTATGGTGTCAGAGGTGATAACAAAAACGTAACTTTAAATCAATTTGTTAAGGTACGTGTCATGAGGTTTCATAAGTTGTTAGGAAAAGATGGGATCTTAGAAAAACACGATAAAAATGAATTGCATACAAATTCCATCCAAACTGCAAAAGATTTTATATATAATTTGGATCATGCAGAGTTGTCCGTTATTAACCGATTAAATAAGCAGCGTATTTTCGAAATATCTGAAAACAGATCACGCCTGTTACCAATTGTAGATACTATAAACGTTCTTGGACAACAGGGTATGCCATTACGGGGCCACAGAGACTCAGGAAAATTCGAAATGAATAGTCTTGTAAACGATGGAAATTTTCGGGCTCTCTTGAGATATCGTGCTAAAGAAGATGAAACGTTAAGAAATCACTTACAAAATTCTTCATCACGAGCTACCTATATTAGCAGTGTTACACAAAACGAGCTAATTCTATGCAGAAGAAATTCTCAGCCGGATTATCCCAAAAGTTCAGGCTGCAAAATTTTATAGCGTAATGTTTGATGAAATAACAGACATTTCTAATATCTCTCAGCTGGCATTAATTTTGCGGTATACAGATGGCGAACGCATTTTTGAATCCCTTCTTAAATTTATTGATGTGCGTGCTGAAGATCATCATGACGGCAATGACAACACTGAGCCAATAATATCTGGTTTTAAGATAGGAAGAATTGTCATTGAAGAATTACAGAAAAACTTCAACTTGAATCTAAAAAAATGCGTCGGAATAACGACAGACGGTTGTTCAGCTATGGTTTCTGAAGTTTGTGCAGCAGTTAAAACTGTACAAGAAGAAGCAATTAATGCGGTTTTTTCACCTTGCTCTAACCACGGGCTAAATTTGTCAATATCGCAAACATCTAAAGTGAAAAGTATTCGGAATGCGGTAGATACAATGACAGAAACGATATCCTTTTTAGGTGCATCATCTAAACGATCTGTACCTATAAAGAAAATACTTGGTCACAAGCTTAGTGGGCTTTGTGAAACGAGGTGGATAGAGCGCCATGATGGTGTATTGCAGTTTAGAGAATCTCTACCTCTAATCATAAAAGCACTGGAAAGTATGTGTTCTTGGAAAGATCCGCAAACAAGGGTAAAAGCTCGAGGCCTGAAGACACCTCTTCTTGACGCTGAAACTGTAGTAGCGATTGTATGTTTGTCAGATATTTTAACTTGTACTCAGCAAGCAAGTTACTTTTTTCAAAAAATTCAAGTTGACTTAAAATCTGCTCAGGATATGACTCGAGATACCTTAACGAAATTGATTCGTCGTCGTGAAAAATGTACAGATGTATTTGCTATTATCTTTGAAGAAATACGTAGATTAGCTGATGATTTAGATATTGAAATTAAAGTACCACGTACAGCAGCTATACAGAAGCATAGAGAAAATTATCCATCTCAAGATCCCCTTACTTACTTCAGACAGTCAATTTATATACCAGTCTTGGAAAATGTCATAGAAGACATTAAAACACGTTTTCCTGAAGAAACGTTAAATTTGTTTGGCTTATAGATTTTGTTTCCAGAATTGAAAGAAACCGATCATTATAAAGAGAAAATCAACTATATTGCGGAGAAATATTCTTCATTTTTCAACAAATCAAAGGGACTTGTGGCAAAGGAACTTGCTTCTGAATTGGAATCATGATCTTTGAAATGGGAGAAAGAGCCCAATATTGGACCTCGTAGTGCTCTCGATTTACTAAATAAGTGTGATAAGGATATTTATCCAATTATCCAAATTCTTTGAAGAATATTAATTACACTTCCCATTTCAAATGCTTCAGCTGAAAGGACGTTTTCTACTCTAAGAAGATTGAAATCATGGCTTAGAAACACAATGTCAGAAGACCACCTTAATGGATTGGCTTTGCTAAATATTTATTATGATCTTGAAGTAGATCCAGAAGATATTATTAATAGATATGCTAAAAAACGCAATCATCGCATAGAATTTGTAATTTAATTATGCTTTAATTAAAATAGTATTAATAAATAAATTAATTACGAATATAACGTCTTTTATTTAAGAAATTTTTTTACATTATTCCACTTTTCTAAGTGATGGCGAACACATACACACACAAAAACTATACATATATATATATATATATACACACACAAAAGTTTCGCCCCCCCGCCACAAAATTTTCTGGATACGCGCCTGATAAGGAGTGACCCGGCCTTCACTACTGACGGGAAAAGAATCTTCTGTCAACTTTGTGGAAAAGAGGTAAGTGTTCCTATTTAAGATATTTTGGAGAAAATTCATTTTAGATAGGTATGTAACACTAAACTCAATTTCTATTCCTTTCGCTGCTTTTTTGTTTCAAACACTTAAACTTCAATAATATTTTTGTGGAAAAATGTCTCTTTTTGTTTTCCTTTACTATCACTTCCAAAGAATTGGTATATACGCGTAAATAGGTTTTTGAACAAAGAATTCGGTAATAGTTCTGAGTAACGCCCTCGTCTGGAAAAGGCACAAAACCTGCAAAATCCGGGTTTTTTTTTTGGTGGTTTTATGTAAACTACAGGCCAAGACTAGGAGCGGACGCGAATAATCCGCAAAAAAAAATTGAAATCAGTGGGCCTGATTTCTTGGCCTGTAATTTACGTAAATTCACAAAAAACCTGGATTTTTGCAGGTTTTGTGCCTTTTCCAGAGAAGGGCGTTACTCGGAACTATTACCAAGAATTCGTACGTAGCCAAGATCTATCTTCCTAGCAAGATGCTAAACAAACAATTTTTGAAGTATGCGTATAAAAAAAATAAGATTTTTCTAACAGTTTTTTTAGTTTTTGGGGGGGTAGGTACCAACCTATTTCTACTGAAATCACAATGTTGTCCCTCCAAATCGGCGGCCTTTATTTTCTCTTATTTTGCCTACCTACGAGTTTACCATTATCAAAAAAATACCTAAATATTCATTTTCGAATTTATGGTAGATTAATTTTTAATTACCTAAATTAAACCAGAAAAAACTAACAGAATTTCTTGTTGTTTGATTTCAGGTCAAAGCTGAAAAAAAGTTTCAGTTCGACCAACACAAATCAACTATGACTCACAAACAAAAGGTGGAAAAGGCACAAAAAGTGAAGAATCTTCAACAGCCTTTCATCGCGTCAAAGCTCGAGTCAATGTCCCAATCTTCGGAGAAGAACGAGATGTACCAAGATCTCTGCGAGGCAATGTTAAAATCCAATATTCCTCTTCATAAGTTGGAGAATGAACATTTTAGAGCCTTCTTGAAGAAGTACACAGGTAAAGAAATCCCTCACGAATCGACACTCAGAAAAAACTACATTACTCCAGTGTACGAGAAGGTGATGCAAAGAATACAAAATGAGATAGGTGATTCCATCATCTGGATGTCAATTGATGAAACGACTGACCCCTGCGGGCGATATATAGCCCATGTAATAGTTGGGGAACTTAGTTCAGAGGAAGCTGGACGTGGCCACCTGATTTTATGTAAAGAGTTAGAAAAAAAAATCACTCCACGATCGCCAGGACAGTGGGTGAAGCGATTAATATTTTGTGGGGGTCTCACGCGCAGCAATATGGGGAGGAATGATTATTGGCTTTTGTTACGGATAGTGCAGCGCACATGATGAAGGCTGGAGAATTCTGTTGTGTCTGACGCTTGATTCGTCTTACAAAATGTCCCATGTCTACTGTCTGTCTGGTAGTGTCGTAATCGAAATCAAAACTAATCTACAACCAAATGTTTAGTATTTAATAAACTTAGTAAAAAAAAAAGTAGTGAATTAAATATAAAATGTACTATAATTACTTTCACCATTTACTCTTCACAATGAAAATAAGGTCGATTGGAAGTGAAGGCCACTTTGTGCTACGTAAGCTACGTATTTAGTGAAGGTTAGTGACCGCTCATTTGTGATTTACCCCTCGCCTCTCCTTCTCACCCGCATCGTCTTTAAATAAGTACACTTGTTACTTTCTCTTGGTGTTCAGTTCGTTTGTGCAGCTAGTGCGCTTGTGGTGTTTCACTAGTGCTTCATTAGTGGTGGAAAGCGAAAAATGTCTTTTAAATTGTTCAAAAAGTGGATAGTGAGCAGGCGCGTATCCAAGGGGGGGGCGATCGCTCCCCCCCAACACTAAGAAAAAATGTCATTTTATATTAATAAAAAAAAATTGAAAAATATTTGAGTTTAATTTAAGCGTCATTAGAGTAACTGGCTTGACAGTCGGTAATATAGAGAAACGCGATAGCACATAAACTGATAAACAGTGTCGAGGTTCGTGGTGAGACGACAGTTACGCGCATGCGCTCTTGTACTTTGTACATCTGCAATATATTGCAAGTCGACTTGTCCGGCCCTTTATCCGTTAAGCATACATAACCTGAGTTAAAACAAGTTATTTTGAAATACAATTGGAGTTAAACTGGGAAGTCTTTTTAAGTATGGTGAGTAAATACAAGTTTCGTTTTTCTTGCAGGTGTAATGTGCGAAGTATATTCGTGTGTTCTATATATATTGTGTATTGGCAGTAGAAAGCTTTTGTTGTGTATTAGTGTTGGTCAACAATTGAATTGTAGCGTCGCGAATAGGTATTTTTTTATCCTTTTTGTAATAACTTCTTATACTGACGACTAAAAAGATTGATTAATTTTTATGAAAATTGAAATATTAATTTTCTAAAATTTAAAATTATATCACGCTTATTTTAGTACGTGTGAGTTCGTACTTATGTTTTCATAACATATATTAACATTTTTGCTTTTGTCATTTAGAGAGATCTACCGAACTTCAATATATCTATACGTATTAGTTTTATATTTAGAGTTACATTTTCACAAGTAAATCATAGAATCCTATTACCGTTTAGATAGGTCTATCGAAGTGCTAGGTAACTCAGAGAGAAACACCACTTTCAATTATCCTCGTCGAATCTAAAAATTTTATTTAATTTTATTTTTTAAATTATGAATATTCTGTTAGAATAAAAATTATGTTACAGGAGCCGCAACCATCCTGCAGTTCCCAAGCAAAGAAAAGATCTGGGACTATTGATTCATATTTTATTATGACGCCTGCCAAAAGGACTTGCCTACCTGATATTGACACAAAAATAAAAGATAAATTAACTCCTCCAACAAGTGATGAAGTTGAAAAAGAAAAGTTGATTAACAAATCTGAAAATAAAAATTGTACTAAAATAACTTATGATATCGGAAATTATGTAGGCCTTGAAGTAGATGACTTAACAAAGAAGAATTAAATTTTACATCCATGGGTACCATGTATGAATTATACTTTCCCTTTTTCAATCCATAATAAAAATGGCAAGCCAGAAAAACGATTTGCACGTCATGACCATCTAAATAAATATAATTGGCTCGTGTATTCTCATACAAAAAAGGGCTATTTTTGTAAATATTGCCCTTTCTTTATTAATTATGGTGTCAGAGGTGATAACAAAAACGTAACTTTAAATCAATTTGTTAAGGTACCTGTCATGAGGTTTCATAAGTTGTTAGGAAAAGATAGGAACTTAGAAAAACACGATAAAAATGAATTGCATAAAAATTCCATCCAAACTGCAAAAGATTGTATATATAATTTGGATCATGCAGAGTTGTCCGTTATTAACCGAATAAATAAGCAGCGTATTTTCGAAATATCTGAAAACAGATCACGCCTATTACCAATTGTAGATACTATAAACGTTCTTGGACAACAGGGTATGCCATTACGGGGCCACAGAGACTCAGGAAAATTTGAAATGAATAGTCTTGTAAACGATGGAAATTTTCGGGCTCTCTTGAGATATCGTGCTAAAGAAGATGAAAGTTAAGAAATCACTTACAAAATTCTTCATCACGAGCTACCTATATTAGCAGTGTTACACAAAACGAGCTAATTCTATGCAGAAGAAATTCTCAGCCGGATTATCCCAAAAGTTCAGGCTGCAAAATTTTATAGCGTAATGTTTGATGAAACAACAGACATTTCTAATATCTCTCAGCTGGCATTAATTTTGCGGTATACAGATGGCGAACGCATTTTTGAATCCCTTCTTAAATTTATTGATGTGCGTGCTGAAGATCATCATGACGGCAATGACAACACTGAGCCAATAATATCTGGTTTTAAGATAGGAAGAATTGTCATTGAAGAATTACAGAAAAACTTCAACTTGGATCTAAAAAAATGCGTCGGAATAACGACAGACGGTTGTTCAGCTATGGTTTCTGAAGTTTGTGGAGCAGGTAAAACTGTACAAGAAGAAGCAATAAATGCGGTTTTTTCACCTTGCTCTAACCACGGGCTAAATTTGTCAATATCGCAAACATCTAAAGTGAAAAGTATTCGGAATGCGGTAGATACAATGACAGAAACGATATCCTTTTTAGGTGCATCATCTAAACGATCTGTACCTATAAAGAAAGTACTTGGTCACAAGCTTAATCATAAAAGCACTGGAAAGTATGTGTTCTTGGAAAGATCCGCAAACAAGGGTAAAAGCTCGAGGCCTGAGGACACTGTAACCCCTCTTTCCTTTTGTGTTGTATCTAAAATTTTTTTTTTGTATTTTATTTTTATTTTTTTTGTAATTATCTTTTTTTTTGAAAGAGAAGTCACAAGTTATTTAAAACTAGGCAGGAGCCTAGAGAAGCCAAAATGTGCTGGGTCCAGCATGACGGGACTTGCAATGTAACTCGGCTGTAATATAACAATAACAGCTTTTATTGTACCCCATAATCCGTTACATGTAAATGAAAAATTATCACATAAGTTTGTCACCTAATTTCAGGAGTAACGCACAAAATACATAATAAATAAATAAGCCCCATCATGAGCATATGAAATCTTTAAGTTTCTTCAAAAGCATAAAATAAAATAAAAATTACATCACCTGAGTTTAAGCAATTGCTATGCGGTTCTAAAATGTTAATTTGTTTTACAAATTCAGATGGATTCATGTATCAGTACATGCTTTACAAGAAAAAAAATTAATCAGTATAGACCTTTATAAAGTACGAAAGATTAATTTGTATATGCCCAGAAAAATATGAAAGTTCTTTTCTATTAAAGCCCGACTGGCTATATATAAATGAATTTACAATAAGGACTGTTGTGCCCTAGCAGATGTGGGAGCGCGCCAGCTTGTGCTTAACCTTATGTGACAGGAATCAAACCTCCCTTAAACTGTATGAACATGTGCCTGGCAAAAACTATGTCCCCTTTTATTCCCCCGAAAACAGCCAAAAAGAAAACGAAAACTCCCCAGCCCTTACATGTTAAACCCAAAATGAAATTAATATCAACCCCATTCTGAACCAGCCGGAGCAGAATCCCTAGCATGTGATATAAATTTTGTAGTAAGTATGGTGATGACTATTGGCAATCTGTGAAAATGTTTAAGTGTAAAAAAAAATCTCTAGCACGCTCCCCCAGTGCAGCACACAATTACAAACATTGTACTTAGTGTTATGAAGTTAAATTATTAAAGTGTTCATTAACATTAACACATAATGTTCAGAATGGATGTTCAGCTGACACACCCTATAGCAGACTGTCTGGCTACGTGGGCACATGGTTTCAAAAGAAATTTACACTGTGAATCAGGAGCACAGTAGGCCCGGTCACCAAAAAAATAAAAGAGTGCATATCACCTTAATTATGCTGAGCAAGCGTTACATCTTGAGTTAGTCACCCGACTCCTTTTCCGAACAGGTGCGTTTCTGATGGTTCATGGCTGATGAGGATGGAGTGCAATCAGCAAGGCCAGCATCTCCGGCTTTAAGCGAGAACCCTGTTAATTCATAAAAATTAGAAAAGATGTTCATAAAAAAATGTACACCCAAGTTCACAGGTAAATAACCTCAGAACGAACCTTCAACCAACTCAAGATAAATGCACCAAGTTTCGGTTATAATTTCCTTGCAAATTGCTTAAAGAGTAAAAAAAAAGTCTGCCATGGAATCATTAATTCAAAAATAAAAAGATTTTATTAAAAGGCGTAGAGTAAAGTCATTGGCACGAGCTCTTAACATGCTCCGACAGAACGCCACAGGTAAGATTACCACGTGGCGGCATCATTATTGCAATTTGCCAAAAAAAAATGATTAACTTCAAGGCACTCACAGTATTAATAATGTTTCAATATTAATAATGTTTCCTCTACGGGTGTTCTCACAAGTTATTTTTACTGCAAAGTTAATTAAAGAGAGTCACACGAGCAATCTGATGCATGTATGTGCACAATTCCATTCCATAACTACGCACTGACTTTAGCTTATAATTTATATAACATTCGATAAATTTACAATGACAATGACAATTACAATGACTCTTACAATATAATAATAATAATAAAAAGAACATGGGCTATATACTGAACATTAAGTAATCTTTTTAATATAGAAACTGTCGGATCGCACCAAATGCATTCGTCTTTCTCATACGGCGGCATACATTTCGTTAATTAAATGTAATCGCTTATTATTATTTCTGACACACACAATAAGAGCTATGATCCTTACCGGGAAGTCTCGTAAATTTAGCCAGCCATCAGAGTGGAAGAAAACTGCGTAGTAATATCTGCTCGGATCAGGTAGTCGGTGCTTTCTTGCTTGCCGGGCGATGAACTGAACTAACCGGCCACAATCTAACCAAGCCGAACCTCCCTACGAGGTGCGCGCGTAGCTTTAACGGAGCCGTACAAGGGTCACTTTAACCGACCCTTTTCGCGTTATTTTACAATTAAATTCTCTAAAACTTTCGACAGCCGGATTTACACCGGCACACCCCCACCCCGAAAGGGCAACCCGGTTGCCCCACTCTTAAACTCGGGAGAGTACCCAGCAGTGTACCCCCTTCTCAGAACAAGCTCGTGGACATCGTGGTTATGGTGGCCCGGCGGCACTTGCTCTCAGGAGAACAGAGGCTCAGAAGGGAAAACGAAAGAGACGAAAGAAGACGTGTAGAGTGTAAGTGTGCGGTTGCTGCACGCCTACCTGATCAGGGCCAGCCCACAGCGAAGAGGGACAGAGAAGAAAGACAAAAGAAAGTTCGGGAGCTCCCTGAGTTCCGACCTCCTGAGGCTTGTCCACACAAGCCAGAACACGACTGCCACCTCAACAGGGCCATCTGCCCTCTATTCCTACCGGGGAATTCTCTGGTACGACCTTCATCTTAAACAATACCGCCCCTGCACGGGCAAGGGAAAGATGGGAAATGATGGTCTCCACGATACGATGATCCAATTCGCCGACGTACATCAAGGCGGAAGGTCAAGGATCATCGAACGGTCATGGGCTGGGACTGAAGGTAAGGACATGGCTCCCTCCGGACATAAGGACGATTGGAGAACACCAAGGCTCGCGCAGGCAGGGTAATCCCTGAAGTAGACGAACCCCGCTGGGACTGTGGGAAACATCTACCCGCTACCCTATCATTCTCAATACCGTCCCCGGAGCACACCCTTTTAAGATTGACAACATCCCTACTCACACAGAGACCACCATCATTCCCCCCCTTTGTCACCCCGTTTACCCTCTTCTACACAGTTTCAATTTTGAAATATGTGTAGTAATCTCTTTAGGATTACTACCCGGCTCCTCCAACCGAGCCGTCACTGGCGACGAGAACCCCAGGATACGATATGGCCCCGACCAGCGATAACACAACTTAGCGGCTCTTTTATCGGCAGCTGAGCTGATCGGGTGGCTCTGGCAGTAGACCAAATCTCCTACCTTAAAGGGATTTGGAATACGCCCCTGATTATACCGACTACGGACGCGCTCGTGCGCACGAAGCAAATTCTTCCGGCCCTCTTTCCACCTATCTGCCGTCCTAATGTCCGGATTACTCGGCAGAAGATCGTCTATGTTCCATATGTTGGCCAAGGGAAGCGTAGGCGAGAAACCAAACATAACTTCAAAGGGAACGGCCTTATGACTGTCATGCAGGGCCGTATTGAAAGCTAGCTGTAACCACTTAACATTCTGGTCCCAGGTGGTCTGTTGCTCTGCATGATAAGCAATAAGCGCGGACCTGAGATTCCTGTTGAACCTCTCCGCGTGGGACGGCTGTGGGTAATAGGGGGAAGTGGTTACATGTTTGATGCCATTGGCGAAGCACATTCGCCGAAAATCGCCTGAAATAAATTGTGGACCATTGTCCGAGACAATGATGGCCGGAAGACCGAAGTGCTGAAATACATGACTCTGGAGCGCGCTTATGGTTAAACGAGCAGTTGCCTGCCGTAAGGGCAGTAGCCAGGCAAACTTCGAAAAAGCATCCACACAAACAAGCAGGTAAGAATTACCTGACTTGCTACGCGGGAAAGGTCCCACGTAGTCTATGAATAACTTCTCCATCGGTCTGCTCGCCACATCAGATGACAACAGCCCCAACTTGGTGTTCTGGGCAGGCTTGCTCAAGCGACAGAGATGACATGCCTTCACCCGAGTTGCTATGTCCCTATCCATGCCCTTCCAGATAAACTGTCTCCAAATACTGGAAATGGTCTTCGAAATCCCCTTATGTCCACCTACCGGGGAATTGTGGTAGTAGCTGAAGACCATGGGCACGAGTTTGCTAGGCAGCACTATCTTCGGGGTCCGTCCTTTTCTCTCTCTGCAACATAGGACGCCCCTGGACAAGAAGTAAGGCACCTGCACGTTACCCTCTTTTAGATTTTGGATGATCGGACCCAACTCTTCATCATCTAACTGATGGGGTAACACATCAGTAAAAGCTAAAGGAAAGTCCAGTAAAACAGAACAGGGTTGCTCCGGCTGGGCTTCGCTGGGTTGGGAAAACATACGGGACAAAGCATCTGCAACCACATTTTGAGTTCCCCGAATGTGTTGCACCTTGAATTTAAAGGATGAGATCTTGACCACCCATCGTCCAATCTTACCCAGCTGCCGGGGATGAGCGAGAAGCCAAGAGAGAGCCTGGTTGTCGGTCTCGAGCAGGAACTCAGCGTGTTCCAAGAAACGCCTGAACTTGTCTAGAGCGTAAACCACAGCTAAACACTCTAGCTCATAGACTGAAGACTTCCGTTCTTGTTGGGTCAAAGTTCTAGATATAAAGGCCACAGGCTGCCTAGCACCATCAACAACTTGGGACAGAACCGCCCCGAGCGCCACCGAACTCGCGTCCGTCTGCAAGATAAACGGCCGAGAAAAGTCCGGCATTCTCAGTACTGGAGGGGAAATGATGGCTTCCTTCAGGGTCTCGAAAGCCTTCTGTTGTTTTTCCCCCCATTCAAATTTGGCGCCCTTTTTCCGAAGTTCATTCAGAGGTGCCGCAATCTCCGCCGCGTTTGGAATGAAACGCCGATAGAAATTGACCATCCCCACAAATCTCGCGATGCCTTTGGCATCCTTTGGTGGGGGAAAGTCCCTGATTCCCTGTGTTCGCTCAGGATCCACAGTGACACCTCTATGGGAAATCAGGTGGCCCAGAAAAGAAATTTGTGTCTGGGCGAACTTCACCTTTTCGGGATTGACAGTGAGGCCAGCACCCCTCAACCTGCACATCACCTCTTCAAGATGACCCAAATGCTCCTCGTACCCCTTGCTGTACACCAGCAAGTCGTCAAGATAATTGAAAACGTACTTGAACTTGACATCGTGAAAAACGGTGTCAAGTAAACGGGTGAGTGTTTGGGCCCCTGCCGCTAGACCCATGGGAACCCTAGTGTACTGATAGAGGTTCCACGGAACACAGAAAGCCATGTAGGGCCTACTTTCTTTCGTCAAGGGAATCTGGTGATATGCAGAGTTGAGGTCAATGATGGTAAAATACCTCGCCTCACTGAACCAATCGAACGCGGAATGAAGGTCAGGAAGTGGGACCGAATCTACCTCAATGTTAGCGTTCAGCTTGCGGTAGTCGATGACCATCCTATGCTTACCTCCAGGCTTGGGCACTAGGAACGCTGGGCTGGCATAACTGGACTGAGAAGGTTCAATCACCCCTTGATCTAATAACTCTTGAACCTTCTCCCTCAAGATGCTCATCTTCGGAGGGGCAAATTTATAAGGGTGGGAGCGCACCACCTTGGAGTCCGTTAGGCGGATCTTATACTCCAAGAGATGTGTGAGCCCAAGGGCCGGAGTTAATACAGTGGGGAAACGCTCACACAACTGATCTAAAGCGGACCGCTGGGACTGGGAGAGGTGGTCTCTAGATGTGTCGGGGCACTTAACCTCTTGGATATCTTGCCTGGTCCCCTGATATCCAAGGAAAGGGATTACAACTCCCCGATTAAATTTAAAATAACATTGGTGCTCTTGGATGTCAATAACGAGACCACTTTTGCAGATGAAATCGGCACCAATAATGCATTCAACTCCCAGAGCAGGAGAAACCAGAAAGCTCCACACCCAAGAAAATCCCTCGATTTTAAACTTAAATGAAACTACCCGGGAAATGGGCAGAATTTCCTGGGATGCCGTCCAGCACACTACGGAAGACTGTTCTGACCTTTTAATTAAATAATTAAACTATAAAGTTTTACCTTAATCCGTCTATGTGATCGCTTAACTTTTCTTCTTTTCTTCTAACGCGTTTCGGATTGTTAATCCATCATCAGAGGTTAAAATAATTCGTCGGTTAAGACTTCGTTAAACATTAAAAGTTGCGTAAAAGACATTTAAAAATTACACTAAAAGAACATTTAAAAATATAGTCCACAAACACAGCGACGTAGCGGATGCGAGTGCGCACTCAATACCGGTCAGCGACGTACTGCACAGTTTATTGGAGTTTTCATGTTATCTATTGATGTGTTGGGGTATGTATTCTATGGCTATGTTATCTATAATCTTATCGTATAGTGTATGCGATTTAAATGCCAATTGTTGGTTTAATATATTATTGGGATTATTTCTGAAGGCTCGGTAAATTTCGAACTCTTCTACCGCATCCATACGTCGCTGTGTTTGTGGACTATATTTTTAAATGTTCTTTTAGTGTAATTTTTAAATGTCTTTTACGCAACTTTTAATGTTTAACGAAGTCTTAACCGACGAATTATTTTAACCTCTGATGATGGATTAACAATCCGAAACGCGTTAGAAGAAAAGAAGAAAAGTTAAGCGATCACATAGACGGATTAAGGTACAACTTTATAGTTTAATTATAATAATTGTGACGCGGATACCAATACAATGACTTTTAATTAAACCCTGCCGTTCAAGGTCCTCGCACACTTTGGATGAAATGATGGATCTTGCTGATCCGGAGTCAACTAATGCTCTGAGTTGACTCTTTTTCAACTCCAACAGCAAGAAGGGGCATACGGAAGTGGGCCTACAGATGGTTTGGAGGACCTTGATGCCCAAAGACTTGGGACCTACAACTGGCCTGGAGGCGCGTACCTTAGAAGACCTGCGACAGGTAGGGGAAGACCTCCGACAGATCTTCCCCTCATTGATCTTTTTCTGAATGACCTTGGGCGCCTTGGGGAGGGACGTTGGACTCGATCCAACCCCGGTACAAAATCGTCTGATGTGGCCCAACCTACCACACCTAAAACAAGTCACATTAGGCGAACGACGGCGCCTCTCGCTACAAGAGTTTATAATTCCAATTTCAGTACCGCATGAGGATGGAACAATTCGCCCCCCATGCCTCTCGTGTCTTACCTTATCATGGGCTACGTGCTTACGGGACTCGTCAATCCCCTGGACCGTTCTAGAAACTACACATAGCCGTTCGAGGTCCGCAAAACAACGTGGACGGTCCGCGAACACCAAACGGGATCTCTCTTGGGGCGTCACCCCTTCTAAAATAATTCTAACGACATCCTTCTCGGGCAACCCCAACCTCAAAACCCGGGCACATTTACGGATATCCTGCACAAAATCCCCCAACGCCTCCCCGTTGGCCTGTTCACGATAGAACCGGTTATGTTTCAAATGCTCACGTTGCCGACGGGGTATGAAAGAGTCCAACACCTCCCCATGGAGAGAGTCGATACTGCCACCACGACGCAGAGTGTCGGTGACCAGCTCAGCCAATGAACCCCGGCAGTACGGATATATAACGGACAAGAGGACATCATCGGACAGCCCCGGAAAATCCGTCAACTCCAGAACGATGTCCAGAAAAACCAACAATTTGCCCTCATCTTCTCCATCCACCACAGGAAGTCTCTGGAGGATGCCGGAAATAGGGTTGGGTAGTCTCTGGTAACCTACCCCCGCCAGAATCACACAATACACCTAACACAAAACCATACTTACAACAACATATTCACAAGAATCAGAAAAACCCAAGTACTGTCCTTCCTTTGAGTGGACCCCCGGGTTCTCTAGCGCTGCGGAGACCTGGCCTACCTTTGAACCATCTACTCACACCACAGAAGGAGACAAGTGACAACCAACAATACTGAACACACATAACATCAAACATCAATTCGACACACACGTCTCACCAACACATAACTCACAAAAACCAACTAACAATCAAAATTCATAATTCGGGAATTAGTAATCAAACGTGAACAGGACATAAGTTGGTGACGGTACCGACTTCCGATCGGGCCATACCGCATCCCGCTAATGTCACACGCTAAACTCCGACCCTGAATCCGCAACACTCTATCACCCAGGCCACGCTTGAGACTCCCCGGCAGTTCAAGCTATCACATTTTCTAAACACAATACCCGCCTCAGTGGTGCGACCAGACTCACAAGTTATACGACCTAAAACTAGCCTACACGGGCATATACCTAAGAACAACAATGTCATAACAATAGCCTAATATTTCCGAGTTTGCAAGCCCCGTCACACCCCAGGACCCAAGGGTTCGACCAAAGAATCGATCGCGCTCTGCTACCATTTGTAACCCCTCTTTCCTTTTGTGTTGTATCTAAAATTTTTTTTTGTATTTTATTTATTTATTTATTTTTTTTTTTGTAATTATCTTTTTTTTTGAAAGAGAAGCCACAAGTTATTTAAAACTAGGCAGGAGCCTAGAGAAGCCAAAATGTGCTGGGTCCAGCATGACGGGACTTGCAATGAAACTCGGCTGTAATATAACAATAACAGCTTTTATTGTACCCCATAATCCGTTACATGTAAATGAAAAATTATCACATAATTATCACATAGGTTTGTCACCTAATATCAGGAGTAACGCACAAAATACATAATAAATAAATAAGCCCCATCATGAGCATATGAAATCTTTAAGTTTCTTCAACAGCGTAAAATAAAATAAAAATTGCATCACCTGAGTTTAAGCAATTGCTATGCGGTTCTAAAATGTTAATTTTTTTTACAAATTCAGATGGATTCATGTATCAGTATATGCTTTACAAGAAAAAAAATTAATCAGTATAGACCTTTATGAAGTACAAAAAATTAATTAGTATATGCCCAGAAAAATATGAAAGTTCTTTTCTATTAAAGCCGAATGGCTATATATAAATGAATTTACAATAAGGACTGTTGTGCCCTAGCAGATGTGGGAGCGCGCCAGCTTGTGCTTAACCTTATGTGACAGGAATCAAACCTCCCTTAAACTGTATGAACATGTGCCTGGCAAAAACTATGTCCCCTTTTATTCCCCCGAAAACAGCCAAAAAAGAAAACGAAAACTCCCCAGCCCTTACATGTTAAACCCAAAATGAAATTAATATCAACCCCATTCTGAACCAGCCGGAGCAGAATCCCTAGCATGTGATATAAATTTTGTAGTAAGTATGGTGATGACTATTGGCAATCTGTGAAAATGTTTAAGTGTAAAAAAAAATCTCTAGCACGCTCCCCCAGTGCAGCACACAATTACAAACATTGTACTTAGTGTTATGAAGTTAAATTATTAAAGTGTTCATTAACATTAACACATAATGTTCAGAATGGATGTTCAGCTGACACACCCTATAGCAGACTGTCTGGCTACGTGGGCACATGGTTTCAAAAGAAATTTACACTGTGAATCAGGAGCACAGTAGGCCCGGTCACCAAAAAAATAAAAGAGTGCATATCACCTTAATTATGCTGAGCAAGCGTTACATCTTGAGTTAGTCACCCGACTCCTTTTCCGAACAGGTGCGTTTCTGATGGTTCATGGCTGATGAGGATGGAGTGCAATCAGCAAGGCCAGCATCTCCGGCTTTAAGCGAGAACCCTGTTAATTCATAAAAATTAGAAAAGATGTTCATAAAAAAATGTACACCCAAGTTCACAGGTAAATAACCTCAGAACGAACCTTCAACCAACTCAAGATAAATGCACCAAGTTTCGGTTATAATTTCCTTGCAAATTGCTTAAAGAGTAAAAAAAAAAGTCTGCCATGGAATCATTAATTCAAAAATAAAAAGATTTTATTAAAAGGCGTAGAGTAAAGTCATTGGCACGAGCTCTTAACATGCTCCGACAGAACGCCACAGGTAAGATTACCACGTGGCGGCATCATTATTGCAATTTGCCAAAAAAAAATGATTAACTTCAAGGCACTCACAGTATTAATAATGTTTCAATATTAATAATGTTTCCTCTACGGGTGTTCTCACAAGTTATTTTTACTGCAAAGTTAATTAAAGAGAGTCACACGAGCAATCTGATGCATGTATGTGCACAATTCCATTCCATAACTACGCACTGACTTTAGCTTATAATTTATATAACATTCGATAAATTTACAATGACAATGACAATTACAATGACTCTTACAATATAATAATAATAATAAAAAGAACATGGGCTATATACTGAACATTAAGTAATCTTTTTAATATAGAAACTGTCGGATCGCAACACATGCATTCGTCTTTCTCATACGGCGGCATACATTTCGTTAATTAAATGTAATCGCTTATTATTATTTCTGACACACACAATAAGAGCTATGATCCTTACCGGGAAGTGTCGTAAATTTAGCCAGCCATCAGAGTGGAAGAAAACTGCGTAGTAATATCTGCTCGGATCAGGTAGTCGGTGCTTTCTTGCTTGCTGGGCGATGAACTGAACTAACCGGCCACAATCTAACCAAGCCGAACCTCCCTACGAGGTGTGCGCGCAGCTTTAACGGAGCCGTACAAGGGTCACTTTAACCGACCCTTTTCGCGTTATTTTACAATTAAATTCTCTAAAACTTTCGACAGCCGGATTTACACCGGCACAACACCTCTTCTTGACGCTGAAACTGTAGTAGCGATTGTATGTTTGTCAGATATTTTAACTCGTACTCAGCAAGCAAGTTACTTTTTTCAAAAAATTCAAGTTGACTTAAAATCTGCTCAGGATATGACTCGAGATACTTTAACGAAATTGATTCGTCGTCGTGAAAAATGTACAGATGTATTAGCTACTATCTTTGAAGAAATACATAGATTAGCTGATGATTTAGATATTGAAATTAAAGTACCACGTACAGCAGCTATACAGAAGCATAGAGAAAATTATCCATCTCAAGATCCCCTTACTTACTTCAGACAGTCAATTTATATACCATTCTTGGAAAATGTCATAGAAGACATTAAAACACGTTTTCCTCAAGAAACGTTAAATTTGTTTAGCTTATTGATTTTGTTTCCAGAATTGAAAGAAACCGATCATTATAAAGAGAAAATCAACTATATTGCGGAGAAATATTCTTCATTTTTCAACAAATCAAAGGGACTTGTGGCAAAGGAACTTGCTTCTGAATTGGAATCATGGTCTTTGAAATGGGAAAAAGAGCCCAATATTGGACCTCGTAGTGCTCTCGATTTACTAAATAAGTGTGATAAGGATATTTATCCAATTATCCAAACTCTTTTAAGAATATTAATTACACTTCCCATTTCAAATGCTTCAGCTGAAAGGACGTTTTCTAAAGAAGATTGAAATCATGGCTTAGAAACACAATGTCAGAAGACCGCCTTAATGGATTGGCTTTGCTAAATATTTATTATGATCTTGAAGTAGATCCAGAAGATATTAATAGATATGCTAAAAAACGCAATCATCGCATAGAATTTGTAATTTAATTATGCTTTAATTAAAATAGTATTAATAAATAAATTAATTACGAATTTAATGTCTTTTATTTAAGAAATTTTTTTACATTATTCCACTTTTCTAAGTGATGGCGAACACATACACACACAAAAACTATACATATATATATATATATACACACACAAAAGTTTCGCCCCCCCGCCACAAAATTTTCTGGATACGCGCCTGATAAGGAGTGACACGGCCTTCACTACTGACGGGAAAAGAATCTTCTGTCAACTTTGTGGAAAAGAGGTAAGTGTTCCTATTTAAGATATTTTGGAGAAAATTCATTTTAGATAGGTATGTAACACTAAACTCAATTTCTATTCCTTTCGCTGCTTTTTTGTTTCAAACACTTAAACTTCAATAATATTTTTGTGGAAAAATGTCTCTTTTTGTTTTCCTTTACTATCACTTCCAAAGAATTGGTATATACGCGTAAATAGGTTTTTGAACAAAGAGTTCGGTAATAGTTCCGAGTAACGCCCTTGTCTGGAAAAGGCACAAAATCAGCAAAAACCGGGTTTTTTTTTTTGGTGGTTTTATGTAAACTACAGGCCAAGATTAGGAGCGGACGCGAATAATCCGCAAAAAAAAAATTGGAATCAGTGGGCCTGATTTCTTGGCCCGTAATTTACGTAAATCCACAAAAAACATGGATTTTTGCAGGTTTTGTGCCTTTTCCAGACAAGGGCGTTACTCGGAACTATTACCAAGAATTCGTACGTAGCCAAGATCTATCTACCTAGCAAGATGCTAAACAAAAAAATTTTGAAGTATGCGTATACAAAAATAATATTTTCCGAACAGTTTTTTAGTTTGGGGGGGGGTAGGTACCAACCTATTTCTACTGAAATCACAATGTTGTCCCTCGAAATCGGCGGCCTTTATTTTCTCTTATTTTGCCTACCTACGAGTTTACCATTATCAAAAAAATACCTAAATATTCATTTTCGAATTTATGGTAGATTAATTTTTAATTACCTAAATTAAACCAGAAAAAACTAACAGAATTTCTTGTTGTTTGATTTCAGGTCAAAGCTGAAAAAAAGTTTCAGTTCGACCAACACAAATCAACTATGACTCACAAACAAAAGGTGGAAAAGGCACAAAAATGAAGAATCTTCAACAGCCTTTCATCGCGTCAAAGCTCGAGTCAATGTCCCAATCTTCGGAGAAGAATGAGATGTACCAAGATCTCTGCGAGGCAATGTTAAAATCCAATATTCCTCTTCATAAGTTGGAGAATGAACATTTTAGAGCCTTCTTGAAGAAGTACACAGGTAAAGAAATCCCTCACGAATCGACACTCAGAAAAAACTACATTACTCCAGTGTACGAGAAGGTGATGCAAAGAATACAAAATGAGATAGGTGATTCCCCCATCTGGATGTCAATTGATGAAACGACTTACCCCTGCGGGCGATATCTAGCCCATGTAATAGTTGGGGAACTTAGTTCAGAGGAAGCTGGACGTGGCCACCTGATTTTATGTAAAGAGTTGGAAAAACAAATCACTCCATGATCGCCAGGACAGTGGGTGAAGCGATTAATATTTTGTGGGGGTCTCACGCGCAGCAATATGAGGAGGAATGATTATTGGCTTTTGTTACGGATAGTGCAGCGTACATGATGAAGGCTGGAGAATTCTGTTGTGTCTGACGCTTGATTCGTCTTACAAAATGTCCCATGTCTACTGTCTGTCTGGTCGTAATCGAAATCAAAACTAATCTACAACCAAATGTTTAGTATTTAATAAACTTAGTAAAAAAAAAGTAGTGAATTAAATATAAAATGTACTATAATTACTTTCACCATTTACTCTTCACAATGAAAATGAGGTCGATTGGAAGTGAAGGCCACTTTGTGCTACGTAAGCTACGTATTTAGTGAAGGTTAGTGACCGCTCATTTGTGATTTACCCCTCGCCTCTCCTTCTCACCCGCATCGTCTTTAAATAAGTACACTTGTTTCTTTCTCTCGGTGTTCAGTCCGTTTGTTCAGCTAGTGCGTTTGTGGTGTTTCACTAGTGCTTCAGTAGTGGTGGAAAGCGAAAAATGTCTTTTAAATTGTTCAAAAAGTGGTTAGGGAGCAGGCGCGTATTCAAGGGGGGGCGAGATCGCCCCCCCCAACTCTCAGAAAAAATGTCATTTTTATATTAATAAAAAAAAATCGAAAAATATTTTAGTTTAATTTAAGCGCCATTAGAGTAACTGGCTTGACAGTCGGTAATATAGAGAGACGAGTTATCATTCGATAGCACATAAACTGATAAACAGTGTCGAGATTCGTGGTGAGACGACAGTTACGCGCATGCGCTCTTGTACTTTGTACATCTGCAATATATTGCAAGTCGACTTGTCCGGCCCTTTATCCGTTAAGCATACATAACCTGAGTTAAAACAAGTTATTTTGAAATACAATTGGAGTTAAACTGGGAAGTCTTTTTAAGTATGGTGAGTAAATACAAGTTTCGTTTTTCTTGCAGGTGTAATGTGCGAAGTATATTCGTGTGTTCTATATATATTGTGTATTGGCAGTAGAAAGCTTTTGTTGTGTATTAGTGTTGGTCAACAATTGAATTGTAGCGTCACGAATAGGTATTTTTTTATCCTTTTTGTAATAACTTCTTATACTGACGACTAAAAAGATTGATTAATTTTTATGAAAATTGAAATATTAATTTTCTAAAATTTAAAATTATATCACGCTTATTTTAGTACGTGTGAGTTCGTACTTATGTTTTCATAACATATATTATCATTTTTGCTTTTGTCATTTAGATAGATCTACCGAACTTCAATATATCTATTCGTATTAGTTTTATATTTAGAGTTACATTTTCACAAGTAAATCATAGAATCCTATTACCGTTTAGATAGGTCTATCGAAGTGCTAGGTAACTCGGAGAGAAACACCACTTTCAATTATCCTCGTCGAATCTAAAAATTTTATTTAATTTTATTTTTGAAATTATGAATATTCTGTTAGAATAAAAATTATGTTACAGGAGCCGCAACCATCCTGCAGTTCCCAAGCAAACAAAAGATCTGGGACTATTGATTCATATTTTATTATGACGCCTGCCAAAAGGACTTGCCTCCCTGATATTGACACAAAAATAAAAGATAAATTAACTCCTCCAACAAGTGATGAAGTTGAAAAAGAAAAGTTGATTAACAAATCTGAAAATAAAAATTGTACTGAAATAACTTACGATATCGGAAATTATGTATGCCTTGAAGTAGATGACTTAACAAAGAAGAATTAAATTTTACATCCATGGGTACCATGTATGAATTATACTTTCCCTTTTTCAATCCATAATAAAAATGGCAAGCCAGAAAAACGATTTGCACGTCATGACCATCTAAATAAATATAATTGGCTCGTGTATTCTCATACAAAAAAGGGCTATTTTTGTAAATATTGCCCTTTCTTTATTAATTATGGTGTCAGAGGTGATAACAAAAACGTAACTTTAAATCAATTTGTTAAGGTACCTGTCACGAGGTTTCATAAGTTGTTAGGAAAAGATGGGATCTTAGAAAAACACGATAAAAATGAATTGCATAAAAATTTCATCCAAACTGCAAAAGATTTTATATATAATTTGGATCATGCAGAGTTGTCCGTTATTAACCGAATAAATAAGCAGCGTATTTTCGAAATATCTGAAAACAGATCACGCCTGTTACCAATTGTAGATACTATAAACGTTCTTGGACAACAGGGTATGCCATTACGGGGCCACAGAGACTCAGGAAAATTCGAAATGAATAGTCTTGTAAACGATGGAAATTTTCGGACTCTCTTGAGATATCGTGCTAAAGAAGATGAAACGTTAAGAAATCACTTACAAAATTCTTCATCACGAGCTACCTATATTAGCAGTGTTACACAAAACGAGCTAATTCTATGCAGAAGAAATTCTCAGCCGGATTATCCCAAAAGTTCAGGTTGCTAAATTTTATAGCGTAATGTTTGATGAAACAACAGACATTTCTAATATCTCTCAGCTGGCATTAATTTTGCGGTATACAGATGGCGAACGCATTTTTGAATCCCTTCTTAAATTTATTGATGTGCGTGCTGAAGATCATCATGACGGCAATGACAACACTGAGCCAATAATATCTGGTTTTAAGATAGGAATAATTGTCATTGAAGAATTACAGAAAAACTTCACAATCAGAATGATCACAGTTGAATGATCACAATAAAGAAGGATGATATTATAGTTACGAAGGCGGAGAAAGGAATTACAATGGTACTGCTGAGAAAGGACGAATAAATAAAGAAAACGGAAGAATTTATAAGGGAAGGACCATACGAGGAAATAAAGTATGATTTTACAAGTAAGTACCAGTCAAGGATAAAACAAATGATGAAACAGATAACATTTATAGAAGAAAATAAGAAAAAGTATTTATTGGAAAGTAATCCAACAGCACCAACTTTTAAAAGTCAGGTTACGAAGATACATAAAGAAGGAAAACCAATTAGACCGATTGTTTCTTTTATTAACGCTCCTTTTTATAAATTATCAAAGGAAGTTAGCAGAGTACTGAAAGAGAAATATGAATTTGGGACAAAATACAACATAGAGAATAATGTAAAATTGATAGAAAATTTAAAAAATATTAGGATTAATGTAAATACAAAATTGATATCACTGGATGTTAAGGACATGTTTACCAATATAACAGTAAATAAAGTTATTAAGTTAATAAACGATAATAATATGGGAGAATACAGGTATAAAAAGCAGTTGATGAAAGTAATTAAAGAATGTGTAAATCAGAACTATTTTAGGTTTAATAACAAGTTTTATATACAGAAAAAAGGTTTACCTATGGGGTCTTCATTATCCCCTATTCTTGCTGAAATATACATGAATGATTTTGAAAAGCATTTAATAACTTCCACTAAGTATAAAAACACTATAAAATTATGGTCTAGATACGTTGATGATGTGTTAGTAATTTGGGAAGGAAGCATAGAAGAAGTGCATGAGTTTATAAATGAGGTAAATAATAAGGATAAAAACTTACACGTTAAAGAAGAGATAGGAGGTAAGAAAATAAATTACTTAGATTTAAACATAGAAATTAAAGATAATGAGAAACTACAGTTTGGGATATTTAGGAAAGAGTCGTATTCTGATATAATTATACCAAGAGAGTCTTACCACCCATATAGATATAAAATGGCGGCAATCAATTCATTTTGTTACAGAGCTCAGAAGTGTTTAAAAGAGACCGAATCAAAAGATAGGGAGTTAAGAACGATAAAGGGAATTGTAAGGAATAATAATTATAACACCAACATAGTGGATAAAGTTATGAAAAGGGTTAACATACAAAAAGATAAAATAGAACCAGAACAAAAGAATTATGCAGGGTCATTGACATACATAGGTTCACATACTATAAAAATTATAAAATGTTTTAATAAATATGGAGTAGATATAGCTATTAAAAAATGTGAAACGGTATTTGATAAGATAAGGAATAAGAATATAGAAAAAATTCCAGTATTACAGAAAAGCGGAATTTATAAATTAAAATGTAAAAACTGTAACAAGGTGTACCTAGGAGAGACAGGACGAAAATTCGTATGCATTTTGTCTGACCACAAACGGGGAGAAGGTAATAGAACAACCAATTCGTTATATGCAAGACATTTCAAAGAAGACAACCATAAGTTTGTTAATCCTTTGGAAGAATACGAAATTGTAAAAGTAGTGAATAACACAGTTGAAAGGAAGCTTAGAGAGGAGTTAGAAATATTGAAAGAAAGAGAAAAAGGGTTAGACAATTTAATTAATATTAAAATTAAATTTGATAATGAAGAAATATTTTATAACATGATTAAGAAGTAAATGATAGAGGACAGATAGATAAGATTAAGAATTATTTTGCATAGTACTAATTGGATGTTTTAAAATAAGGGTGTAAGACTGACCCACGTGTGTGGAGAGGAAGAGGGTAGTTTAAAAGGATGCACACACACACACACGCACACACACACACACACAACACTGAAACACAAGGAATTTGCTAGAAAAAATATGTAACTCTACAGATGGTGGGACAGTGTTTAGGGGGTGGGGAAGGGTCATTTATATTATAGCTTGTTGTGTGTGAGCAGGGTGGGGAGAGGGGTGAAGGGGTTGTTTTTACGAATTTCCTGTCTATTCCAATCTGACGATGGGCTGTGAAGCTTGAAAGCGCTAATTGGGATAATTTTTATATAGTGGTGTGCAACTGTGATAATTCTGATTGTGATTTCAACCACTAACACAAATTTCTTCATTAAAAACTTCAACTTGGATCTAAAAAAATGCGTCGGAATAACGACAGACGGTTGTTCAGCTATGGTTTCTGAAGTTTGTGGAGCAGTTAAAACTGTACAAGAAGAAGCAATTAATGCGGTTTTTTCACCTTGCTCTAACCACGGGCTAAATTTGTCAATATCGCAAACATCTAAAGTGAAAAGTATTCGGAATGCGGTAGATACAATGACAGAAACGATATCCTTTTTAGGTGCATCATCTAAACGATCTGTACCTATAAAGAAAATACTTGGTCACAAGCTTAGTGGGCTTTGTGAAACGAGGTGGATAGAGCGCCATGATGGTGTATTGCAGTTTAGAGAATCTCTACCTCTAATCATAAAAGCACTGGAAAGTATGTGTTCTTGGAAAGATCCGCAAACAAGGGTAAAAGCTCGAGGCCTGAAGACACCTCTTCTTGACGCTGAAACTGTAGTAGCGATTGTATGTTTGTCAGATATTTTAACTTGTACTCAGCAAGCAAGTTACTTTTTTCAAAAAATTCAAGTTGACTTAAAATCTGCTCAGGATATGACTCGAGATACCTTAACGAAATTGATTCGTCGTCGTGAAAAATGTACAGATGTATTAGCTACTATCTTTGTAGAAATACGTAGATTAGCTGATGATTTAGATATTGAAATTAAAGTACCACGTACAGCAGCTATACAGAAGCATAGAGAAAATTATCCATCTCAAGATCCCCTTACTTACTTCAGACAGTCAATTTATATACCATTCTTGGAAAATGTCATAGAAGACATTAAAACACGTTTTCCTGAAGAAACGTTAAATTTGTTTAGCTTATTGATTTTGTTTCCAGAATTGAAAGAAACCGATCATTATAAAGAGAAAATCAACTATATTGCGTGGAAATATTCTTCATTTTTCAACATATCAAAGGGACTTGTGGCAAAGGAACTTGCTTCTGAATAGGAATCATGGTCTTTGAAATGCGAAAAAGAGCCCAATATTGGACCTCGTAGTGCTCTCGATTTACTAAATAAGTGTGATAAGGATATTTATCCAATTATTAGAAACTCTTTTAAGAATATTAATTACACTTCCCATTTCAAATGCTTCAGCTGAAAGGACGTTTTCTACTCTAAGAAGATTGAAATCATGGCTTAGAAACACAATGTCAGAAGACCGCCTTAATGGATTGGCTTTGCTAAATATTTATTATGATCTTGAAGTAGATCCAGAAGATATTAATAGATATGCTAAAAAACGCAATCATCGCATAGAATTTGTAATTTAATTATGCTTTAATTAAAATAGTATTAATAAATAAATTAATTACGAATTTAATGTCTTTTATTTAAGAAATTTTTTTAAATTATTCCACTTTTCTAAGTGATGGTGAACACATACACACACAAAAACTATACATATATATATATACACACAAAAGTTTCGCCCCCCCGCCACAAAATTTCTGGATACGCGCCTGATTAGGAGTTACACGGCCTTCACTACTGACGGGAAAAGAATCTTCTGTCAACTTTGTGGAAAAGAGGTAAGTGTTCCTATTTAAGATATTTTGGAGAAAATTCATTTTAGATAGGTATGTAACACTAAACTCAATTTCTATTCCTTTCGCTGCTTTTTTGTTTCAAACACTTAAACTTCAATAATATTTTTGTGGAAAAATGTCTCTTTTTGTTTTCCTTTACTATCACTTCCAAAGAATTGGTATATACGCGTAAATAGGTTTTTGAACAAAGAATTCGGTAATAGTTCCGAGTAACGCCCTTGTCTGGAAAAGGCACAAAACCAGCAAAAACCGGGTTTTTTTTTTGGTGGTTTTATGTAAACTACAGGCCAAGATTAGGAGCGGACGCGAATAATCCGCAAAAAAAAAATTGGAATCAGTGGGCCTGATTTCTTGGCCTGTAATTTACGTAAATCCACAAAAAACCTGGATTTTTGCAGGTTTTGTGCCTTTTCCAGACAAGGGCGTTACTCGGAACTATTACCAAGAATTCGTACGTAGCCAAGATCTATCTTCCTAGCAAGATGCTAAACAAAAAAATTTTGAAGTATGCGTATAAAAAAATAAGATTTTCCGAACAGTTTTTTAGTTTTTGGGGGGTGGGGGTAGGTACCAACCTATTTCTACTGAAATCACAATGTTGTCCCTCGAAATCGGCGGCCTTTATTTTTTCTTATTTTGCCTACCTACGAGTTTACCATTATCAAAAAAATACCTAAATATTCATTTTCGAATTTATGGTAGATTAATTTTTAATTACCTAAATTAAACCAGAAAAAACTAACAGAATTTCTTGTTGTTTGATTTCAGGTCAAAGCTGAAAAAAAGTTTCAGTTCGACCAACACAAATCAACTATGACTCACAAACAAAAGGTGGAAAAGGCACAAAAAGTGAAGAATCTTCAACAGCCTTTCATCGCGTCAAAGCTCGAGTCAATGTCCCAATCTTCGGAGAAGAACGAGATGTACCAAGATCTCTGCGAGGCAATGTTAAAATCCAATATTTCTCTTCATAAGTTGGAGAATGAACATTTTAGAGCCTTCTTGAAGAAGTACACAGGTAAAGAAATCCCTCACGAATCGACACTCAGAAAAAACTACATTACTCCAGTGTACGAGAAGGTGATGCAAAGAATACAAAATGAGATAGGTGATTCCCCCATCTGGATGTCAATTGATGAAACGACTTACCCCTGCGGGCGATATCTAGCCCATGTAATAGTTGGGGAACTTAGTTCAGAGGAAGCTGGACGTGGCCACCTGATTTTATGTAAAGAGTTGGAAAAACAAATCACTCCATGATCGCCAGGACAGTGGGTGAAGCGATTAATATTTTGTGGGGGTCTCACGCGCAGCAATATGGGGAGGAATGATTATTGGCTTTTGTTACGGATAGTGCAGCGTACATGATGAAGGCTGGAGAATTCTGTTGTGTCTGACGCTTGATTCGTCTTACAAAATGTCCCATGTCTACTGTCTGTCTGGTAGTGTCGTAATCGAAATCAAAACTAATCTACAACCAAATGTTTAGTATTTAATAAACTTAGTAAAAAAAAAGTAGTGAATTAAATATAAAATGTACTATAATTACTTTCACCATTTACTCTTCACAATGAAAATGAGGTCGATTGGAAGTGAAGGCCACTTTGTGCTACGTAAGCTACGTATTTAGTGAAGGTTAGTGACCGCTCATTTGTGATTTACCCCTCGCCACTCCTTCTCACCCGCATCGTCTTTAAATAAGTACACTTGTTACTTTCTCTCGGTGTTCAGTTCGTTTGTTCAGCTAGTGCGTTTGTGGTGTTTCACTAGTGCTTCAGTAGTGGTGGAAAGCGAAAAATGTCTTTTAAATTGTTCAAAAAGTGGTTAGGGAGCAGGCGCGTATTCAAGGGGGGGGGCGAGATCGCCCCCCCCAACTCTCAGAAAAAATGTCATTTTTATATTAATAAAAAAAAATCGAAAAATATTTTAGTTTAATTTAAGTGCCATTAGAGTAACTGGCTTGACAGTCGGTAATATAGAGAGACGAGTTATCATTCGATAGCACATAAACTGATAAACAGTGTCGAGATTCGTGGTGAGACGACAGTTACGCGCATGCGCTCTTGTACTTTGTACATCTGCAATATATTGCAAGTCGACTTGTCCGGTCCTTTATCCGTTAAGCATACATAACCTGAGTTAAAACAAGTTATTTTGAAATACAATTGGAGTTAAACTGGGAAGTCTTTTTAAGTATGGTGAGTAAATACAAGTTTCGTTTTTCTTGCAGGTGTAATGTGCGAAGTATATTCGTGTGTTCTATATATATTGTGTATTGGCAGTAGAAAGCTTTTGTTGTGTATTAGTGTTGGTCAACAATTGAATTGTAGCGTCACGAATAGGTATTTTTTTATCCTTTTTGTTATAACTTCTTATACTGACGACTAAAAAGATTGATTAATTTTTATGAAAATTGAAATATTAATTTTCTAAAATTTAAAATTATATCACGCTTATTTTAGTACGTGTGAGTTCGTACTTATGTTTTCATAACATATATTAACATTTTTGCTTTTGTCATTTAGATAGATCTACCGAACTTCAATATATCTATTCGTATTAGTTTTATATTTAGAGTTACATTTTCCCAAGTAAATCATAGAATCCTATTACCGTTTAGATAGGTCTATCGAAGTGCTAGGTAACTCGGAGAGAAACACCACTTTCAATTATCCTCGTCGAATCTAAAAATTTTATTTAATTTTATTTTTGAAATTATGAATATTCTGTTAGAATAAAAATTATGTTACAGGAGCCGCAACCATCCTGCAGTTCCCAAGCAAAGAAAAGATCTGGGACTATTGATTCATATTTTATTATGACGCCTGCCAAAAGGACTTGCCTCCCTGATATTGACACAAAAATAAAAGATAAATTAACTCCTCCAACAAGTGATGAAGTTGAAAAAGAAAAGTTGATTAACAAATCTGAAAATAAAAATTGTACTGAAATAACTTACGATATCGGAAATTATGTATGCCTTGAAGTAGATGACTTAACAAAGAAGAATTAAATTTTACATCCATGGGTACCATGTATGAATTATACTTTCCCTTTTTCAATCCATAATAAAAATGGCAAGCCAGAAAAACGATTTGCACGTCATGACCATCTAAATAAATATAATTGGCTCGTGTATTCTCATACAAAAAAGGGCTATTTTTGTAAATGTTGCCCTTTCTTTATTAATTATGGTGTCAGAGGTGATAACAAAAACGTAACTTTAAATCAATTTGTTGAGGTACCTGTCACGAGGTTTCATAAGTTGTTAGGAAAAGATGGGATGTTAGAAAAACACGATAAAAATGAATTGCATAAAAATTCCATCCAAACTGCAAAAGATTTTATATATAATTTGGATCATGCAGAGTTGTCCGTTATTAACCGAATAAATAAGCAGCGTATTTTCGAAATATCTGAAAACAGATCACGCCTGTTACCAATTGTAGATACTATAAACGTTCTTGGACAACAGGGTATGCCATTACGGGGCCACAGAGACTCAGGAAAATTCGAAATGAATAGTCTTGTAAACGATGGAAATTTTCGGACTCTCTTGAGATATCGTGCTAAAGAAGATGAAACGTTAAGAAATCACTTACAAAATTCTTCATCACGAGCTACCTATATTAGCAGTGTTACACAAAATGAGCTAATTCTATGCAGAAGAAATTCTCAGCCGGATTATCCCAAAAGTTCAGGTTGCTAAATTTTATAGCGTAATGTTTGATGAAACAACAGACATTTCTAATATCTCTCAGCTGGCATTAATTTTGCGGTATACAGATGGCAAACGCATTTTTGAATCCCTTCTTAAATTTATTGATGTGCGTGCTGAAGATCATCATGACGGCAATGACAACACTGAGCCAATAATATCTGGTTTTAAGATAGGAAGAATTATCATTGAAGAATTACAGAAAAACTTCACAATCAGAATGATCTCAGTTGAATGATCACAATAAAGAAGGATGATATTATAGTTACGAAGGCGGAGAAAGGAAATACAATGGTACTGCTGAGAAAGGACGAATACATAAAGAAAACGGAAGAATTTATAAGGGAAGGACCATACGAGGAAATAAAGTATGATTATACAAGTAAGTACCAGTCAAGGATAAAACAAATGATGAAACAGATAACATTTATAGAAGAAAATAAGAAAAATTATTTATTGGAAAGTAATCCAACAGCACCAACTTTTAAAAGTCAGGTTAAGAAGATACATAAAGAAGGAAAACCAATTAGACCGATTGTTTCTTTTATTAACGCACCTTTTTATAAATTATCAAAGGAAGTTAGCAGAGTACTGAAAGAGAAATATGAATTTGGGACAAAATACAACATAGAGAATAATGTAAAATTGATAGAAAAATTAGAAAATATTAGGATTAATGTAAATACAAAATGATATCACTGGATGTTAAGGACATGTTTACCAATATCACAGTAAATAAAGTTATTAAGTTAATAAACGATAATAATATGGGAGAATACAGGTATAAAAAGCAGTTGATGAAAGTAATTAAAGAATGTGTAAATCAGAACTATTTTAGGTTTAATAACAAGTTTTATATACAGAAAAAAGGTTTACCTATGGGGTCTTCATTATCCCCTATTCTTGCTGAAATATACATGAATGATTTTGAAAAGCATTTAATAACTTCCACTAAGTATAAAAACACTATAAAATTATGGTCCAGATACGTTGATGATGTATTAGTAATTTGGGAAGGAAGCATAGAAGAAGTGCATGAGTTTATAAATGAGGTAAATAATAAGGATAAAAACTTACAATTTAAAGAAGAGATAGGAGGTAAGAAAATAAATTACTTAGATTTAAACATAGAAATTAAAGATAATGAGAAACTACAGTTTGGGATATTTAGGAAAGAGTCGTATTCTGATATAATTATACCAAGAGAGTCTTACCACCCATATAGATATAAAATGGCGGCAATCAATTCATTTTGTTACAGAGCTCAGAAGTGTTTAAAAGAGACCGAATCAAAAGATAGGGAGTTAAGAACGATAAAGGGAACTGTAAGGAATAATAATTATAACACCAACATAGTGGATAAAGTTATGAAAAGGGTTAACATACAAAAAGATAAAATAGAACCAGAACAAAAGAATTATGCAGGGTCATTGACATACATAGGTTCACATACTATAAAAATTATAAAATGTTTTAATAAATATGGAGTAGATATAGCTATTAAAAAATGTGAAACAGTATTTGATAAGATAAAGAATAAGAATATAGAAAAAATTCCAGTATTACAGAAAAGCGGAATTTATAAATTAAAATGTAAAAACTGTAACAAGGTGTACCTAGGAGAGACAGGACGAAAATTCGTATGCAGGTTGTCTGACCACAAACGTGGAGAAGGTAATAGAACAACCAATTCGTTATATGCAAGACATTTCATAGAAGACAACCATAAGTTTGTTAATCCTTTGGAAGAATACGAAATTGTAAAAGTAGTGAATAACACAGTTGAAAGGAAGCTTAGAGAGGAGTTAGAAATATTGAAAGAAAGAGAAAAAGGGTTAGACAATTTAATTAATATTAAAATTAAATTTGATAATGAAGAAATATTTTATAACATGATTAAGAAGTAAATGATAGAGGACAGATAGATAAGATTAAGAATTATTTTGCATAGTACTAATTGGATGTTTTAAAATAAGGGTGTAAGACTGACCCACGTGTGTGGAGAGGAAGAGGGTAGTTTAAAAGGATGCACACACACACACACGCACACACACACACACACACACACAACACTGAAACACAAGGAATTTGCTAGAAAAAATATGTAACTCACAGATGGTGGGACAGTGTTTAGGGGGTGGGGAAGGGTCATTTATATTATAGCTTGTTGTGTGTGAGCAGGGTGGGGAGAGGGGTGAAGGGGTTGTTTTTACGAATTTCCTGTCTATTCCAATCTGACGATGGGCTGTGAAGCTTGAAAGCGCTAATTGGGATAATTTTTATATAGTGGTGTGCAACTGTGATAATTCTGATTGTGATTTCAACCACTAACACAAATTTCTTCATTAAAAACTTCAACTTGGATCTAAAAAAATGCGTCGGAATAACGACAGACGGTTGTTCAGCTATGGTTTCTGAAGTTTGTGGAGCAGTTAAAACTGTACAAGAAGAAGCAATTAATGCGGTTTTTTCACCTTGCTCTAACCACGGGCTAAATTTGTCAATATCGCAAACATCTAAAGTGAAAAGTATTCGGAATGCGGTAGATACAATGACAGAAACGATATCCTTTTTAGGTGCATCATCTAAACGATCTGTACCTATAAAGAATATACTTGGTCACAAGCTTAGTGGGCTTTGTGAAACGAGGTGGATAGAGCGCCATGATGGTGTATTGCAGTTTAGAGAATCTCTACCTCTAATCATAAAAGCACTGGAAAGTATGTGTTCTTGGAAAGATCCGCAAACAAGGGTAAAAGCTCGAGGCCTGAAGACACCTCTTCTTGACGCTGAAACTGTAGTAGCGATTGTATGTTTGTCAGATATTTTAACTTGTACTCAGCAAGCAAGTTACTTTTTTCAAAAAATTCAAGTTGACTTAAAATCTGCTCAGGATATGACTCGAGATACCTTAACGAAATTGATTCGTCGTCGTGAAAAATGTACAGATGTATTAGCTACTATCTTTGAAGAAATACGTAGATTAGGTGATGATTTAGATATTGAAATTAAAGTACCACGTACAGCAGCTATACAGAAGCATAGAGAAAATTATCCATCTCAAGATCCCCTTACTTACTTCAGACAGTCAATTTATATACCATTCTTGGAAAATGTCATAGAAGACATTAAAACACGTTTTCCTGAAGAAACGTTAAATTTGTTTAGCTTATTGATTTTGTTTCCAGAATTGAAAGAAACCGATCATTATAAAGAGAAAATCAACTATATTGCGGGGAAATATTCTTCATTTTTCAACAAATCAAAGGGACTTGTGGCAAAGGAAGTTGCTTCTGAATTGGAATCATGGTCTTTGAAATGGGAAAAAGAACCCAATATTGGACCTCGTAGTGCTCTCGATTTACTAAATAAGTGTGATAAGGATATTTATCCAATTATCCAAACTCTTTTAAGAATATTAATTACACTTCCCATTTCAAATGCTTCAGCTGAAAGGACGTTTTCTACTCTAAGAAGATTGAAATCATGGCTTAGAAACACAATGTCAGAAGACCGCCTTAATGGATTGTCTTTGCTAAATATTTATTATGATCTTGAAGTAGATCCAGAAGATATTAATAGATATGCTAAAAAACGCAATCATCGCATAGAATTTGTAATTTAATTATGCTTTAATTAAAATAGTATTAATAAATAAATTAATTACGAATTTAATGTCTTTTATTTAAGAAATTTTTTTACATTATTCCACTTTTCTAAGTGATGGCGAACACATACACACACAAAAACTATACATATATATAGATACACACAAAAGTTTCGCCCCCCCCGCCACAAAATTTTCTGGATACGCGCCTGATAAGGAGTGACACGGCCTTCACTACTGACGGGAAAAGAATCTTCTGTCAACTTTGTGGAAAAGAGGTAAGTGTTCCTATTTAAGATATTTTGGAGAAAATTCATTTTAGATAAATTCAATTTCTATTCCTTTCGCTGCTTTTTTGTTTCAAACACTTAAACTTCAATAATATTTTTGTGGAAAAATGTCTCTTTTTGTTTTCCTTTACTATCACTTCCAAAGAATTGGTATATACGCGTAAATATGTTTTTGAACAAAGAATTCGGTAATAGTTCCGAGTAACGCCCTTGTCTGGATAAGGAACAAAACCTGCAAAAACCGGGTTTTTTTTGGTGGTTTTATGTAAACTACAGGCCAAGATTAGGAGCGGACGCGAATCATCCGCAAAAAAAAAATTGGAATCTGTGAGCCTCATTTCTTGGCCTGTAATTTACGTAAATTCACAAAAAACCTGGATTTTTGCAGGTTTTGTGCCTTTTCCAGACAAGGGCGTTACTCGGAACTATTACCAAGAATTCGTACGTAGCCAAGATCTATCTTCCTAGCAAGATGCTAAACAAAAAAATTTTGAATTATGCGTATAAAAAAATAAGATTTTCCTAACAGTTTTTTAGTTTTGGGGGGGGTAGGTACCAACTTATTTCTACTGAAATCACAATGTTGTCCCTCGAAATCGGCGGCCTTTATTTTCTCTTATTTTGCCTACCTACGAGTTTACCATTATCAAAAAATACCTAAATATTCATTTTCGAATTTATGGTAGATTAATTTTTAATTACCTAAATTAAACCAGAAAAACTAACAGAATTTCTTGTTGTTTGATTTCAGGTCAAAGCTGAAAAAAAGTTTCAGTTCGACCAACACAAATCAACTATGACTCACAAACAAAAGGTGGAAAAGACACATAAAAAGAAGAATCTTCAACAGCCTTTCATCGCGTCAAAGCTCGAGTCAATGTCCCAATCTTCGGAGAAGAACGAGATGTACCAAGATCTCTGCGAGGCAATGTTAAAATCCAATATTCCTCTTCATAAGTTGGAGAATGAACATTTTAGAGCCTTCTTGAAGAAGTACACAGGTAAAGAAATCCCTCACGAATCGACACTCAGAAAAAACTACATTACTCCAGTGTACGAGAAGGTGATGCAAAGAATACAAAATGAGATAGGTGATTCCCCCATCTGGATGTCAATTGATGAAACGACTTACCCCTGCGGGCGATATCTAGCCCATGTAATATTTGGGAAACTTAGTTCAGAGGAAGCTGGACGTGGCCACCTGATTTTATGTAAAGAGTTGGAAAAACAAATCACTCCATGATCGCCAGGACAGTGGGTGAAGCGATTAATATTTTGTGGGGGTCTCACGCGCAGCAATATGGGGAGGAATGATTATTGGCTTTTGTTACGGATAGGGCAGCGTACATGATGAAGGCTGGAGAATTCTGTTGTGTCTGACGCTTGATTCGTCTTACAAAATGTCCCATGTCTACTGTCTGTCTGGTAGTGTCGTAATCGAAATCAAAACTAATCTACAACCAAATGTTTAGTATTTAATAAACTTAGTAAAAAAAAGTAGTGAATTAAATATAAAATATACTATAATTACTTTCACCATTTACTCTTCACAATGAAAATGAGGTCGATTGGAAGTGAAGGCCACTTTGTGCTACGTAAGCTACGTATTTAGTGAAGGTTAGTAACCGCTCATTTGTGATTTACCCCTCGCCTCTCCTTCTCACCTGCATCGTCTTTAAATAAGTACACTTGTTACTTTCTCTCGGTGTTCAGTTCGTTTGTGCAGCTAGTGCGTTTGTGGTGTTTCACTAGTGCTTCAGTAGTGGTGGAAAGCGAAAAATGTCTTTTAAATTGTTCAAAAAGTGGATAGGGAGCAGGCGCGTATCCAAAGGGTGGCGATCGCCCCCCCCAACACTAAGAAAAAATGTCATTTTTATATTAATAAAAAAAAAATTGAAAAATATTTTAGTTTCATTTAAGCGCCATTAGAGTAACTGGCTTGATAGTCGGTAATATAGAGAGACGAGTTATCATTCGATAGCACATAAACTGATAAACGGTGTCGAGATTCGAGGTGAGACGACAGTTACGCGCATGCGCTCTTGTACTTTGTACATCTGCAATATATTGCAAGTCGACTTGTCCGGCCCTTTATCCGTTAAGCATACATAACCTGAGTTAAAACAAGTTATTTTGAAATACAATTGGAGTTAAACTCGGAAGTCTTTTTAAGTATGGTGAGTAAATACAAGTTTCGTTTTTCTTGCAGGTGTAATGTGCGAAGTATATTCGTGTGTTCTATATATATTGTGTATTGGCAGTAGAAAGCTTTTGTTGTGTATTAGTGTTGGTCAACAACTGAATTGTAGCGTCGCGAATAGGTATTTTTTTATCCTTTTTGTAATAACTTTTTATACTGAAGACTAAAAAGATTGATTAATTTTTATGAAAATTGAAATATTAATTTTCTAAAATTTAAAATTATATCACGCTTATTTTAGTACGTGTGAGTTCGTACTTATGTTTTCATAACATATATTAACATTTTTGCTTTTGTCATTTAGATAGATCTACCGAACTTCAATATATCTATACGTATTAGTTTTCTATTTAGAGTTACATTTTCACAAGTAAATCATAGAATCCTATTACCGTTTAGATAGGTCTATCGAAGTGCTAGGTAACTCGGAGAGAAACACCACTTTCAATTATCCTCGTCGAATCTAAAAATTTTATTTAATTTTATTTTTGAAATTATGAATATTCTGTTAGAATAAAAATTATGTTACAGGAGCCGCAACCATCCTGCAGTTCCCAAGCAAAGAAAAGATCTGGGACTATTGATTCATATTTTATTATGACGCCTGCCAAAAGGACTTGCCTCCCTGATATTGACACAAAAATAAAAGATAAATTAACTCCTCCAACAAGTGATGAAGTTGAAAAAGAAAAGTTGATTAACAAATCTGAAAATAAAAATTGTACTGAAATAACTTACGATATCGGAAATTATGTAGGCCTTGAAGTAGATGACTTAACAAAGAAGAATTAAATTTTACATCCATGGGTACCATGTATGAATTATACTTTCCCTTTTTCAATCCATAATAAAAATGGCAAGCCAGAAAAACGAATTGCACGTCATGACCATCTAAATAAATATAATTGGCTCGTGTATTCTCATACAAAAAAGGGCTATTTTTGTAAATGTTGCCCTTTCTTTATTAATTATGGTGTCAGAGGTGATAACAAAAACGTAACTTTAAATCAATTTGTTAAGGTACCTGTCACGAGGTTTCATAAGTTGTTAGGAAAAGATGGGATCTTAGAAAAACACGATAAAAATGAATTGCATAAAAATTCCATCCAAACTGCAAAAGATTTTATATATAATTTGGATCATGCAGAGTTGTCCGTTATTAACCGAATAAATAAGCAGCGTATTTTCGAAATATCTGAAAACAGATCACGCCTGTTACCAATTGTAGATACTATAAACGTTCTTGGACAACAGGGTATGCCATTACGGGGCCACAGAGACTCAGGAAAATTCGAAATGAATAGTCTTGTAAACGATGGAAATTTTCGGACTCTCTTGAGATATCGTGCTAAAGAAGATGAAACGTTAAGAAATCACTTACAAAATTCTTCATCACGAGCTACCTATATTAGCAGTGTTACACAAAACGAGCTAATTCTATGCAGAAGAAATTCTCAGCCGGATTATCCCAAAAGTTCAGGTTGCTAAATTTTATAGCGTAATGTTTGATGAAACAACAGACATTTCTAATATCTCTCAGCTGGCATTAATTTTGCGGTATACAGATGGCGAACGCATTTTTGAATCCCTTCTTAAATTTATTGATGTGCGTGCTGAAGATCATCATGACGGCAATGACAACACTGAGCCAATAATATCTGGTTTTAAGATAGGAAGAATTGTCATTGAAGAATTACAGAAAATACTTCACAATCAGAATGATCATAGTTGAATGATCACAATAAAGAAGGATGATATTATAGTTACGAAGGCGGAGAAAGGAAATACAATGGTACTGCTGAGAAAGGACAAATACATAAAGAAAACGGAAGAATTTATAAGGGAAGGACCATACGAGGAAATAAAGTATGATTATACAAGTAAGTACCAGTCAAGGATAAAACAAATGATGAAACAGATAACATTTATAGAAGAAAATAAGAAAAAGTATTTATTGGAAAGTAATCCAACAGCACCAACTTTTAAAAGTCAGGTTAAGAAGATACATAAAGAAGGAAAACCAATTAGACCGATTGTTTCTTTTATTAACGCACCTTTTTATAAATTATCAAAGGAAGTTAGCAGAGTACTGAAAGAGAAATATGAATTTGGGACAAAATACAACATAGAGAATAATGTAAAATTGATAGAAAAATTAGAAAATATTAGGATTAATGTAAATACAAAATTGATATCACTGGATGTTAAGGACATGTTTACCAATATCACAGTAAATAAAGTTATTAAGTTAATAAACGATAATAATATGGGAGAATACAGGTATAAAAAGCAGTTGATGAAAGTAATTAAAGAATGTGTAAATCAGAACTATTTTAGGTTTAATAACAAGTTTTATATACAGAAAAAAGGTTTACCTATGGGGTCTTCATTATCCCCTATTCTTGCTGAAATATACATGAATGATTTTGAAAAGCATTTAATAACTTCCACTAAGTATAAAAACACTATAAAATTATGGTCTAGATACGTTGATGATGTATTAGTAATTTGGGAAGGAAGCATAGAAGAAGTGCATGAGTTTATAAATGAGGTAAATAATAAGGATAAAAACTTACAATTTAAAGAAGAGATAGGAGGTAAGAAAATAAATTACTTAGATTTAAACATAGAAATTAAAGATAATGAGAAACTACAGTTTGGGATATTTAGGAAAGAGTCGTATTCTGATATAATTATACCAAGAGAGTCTTACCACCCATATAGATATAAAATGGCGGCAATCAATTCATTTTGTTACAGAGCTCAGAAGTGTTTAAAAGAGACCGAATCAAAAGATAGGGAGTTAAGAACGATAAAGGGAATTGTAAGGAATAATAATTATAACACCAACATAGTGGATAAAGTTATGAAAAGGGTTAACATACAAAAAGATAAAATAGAACCAGAACAAAAGAATTATGCAGGGTCATTGACATACATAGGTTCACATACTATAAAAATTATAAAATGTTTTAATAAATATGGAGTAGATATAGCTATTAAAAAATGTGAAACGGTATTTGATAAGATAAGGAATAAGAATATAGAAAAAATTCCAGTATTACAGAAAAGCGGAATTTATAAATTAAAATGTAAAAACTGTAACAAGGTGTACCTAGGAGAGACAGGACGAAAATTCGTATGCAGGTTGTCTGACCACAAACGTGGAGAAGGTAATAGAACAACCAATTCGTTATACGCAAGACATTTCATAGAAGACAACCATAAGTTTGTTAATCCTTTGGAAGAATACGAAATTGTAAAAGTAGTGAATAACACAGTTGAAAGGAAGCTTAGAGAGGAGTTAGAAATATTGAAAGAAAGAGAAAAAGGGTTAGACAATTTAATTAATATTAAAATTAAATTTGATAATTAAGAAATATTTTATAACATGATTAAGAAGTAAATGATAGAGGACAGATAGATAAGATTAAGAATTATTTTGCATAGTACTAATTGGATGTTTTAAAATAAGGGTGTAAGACTGACCCACGTGTGTGGAGAGGAAGAGGGTAGTTTAAAAGGATGCACACACACACACACACACACACACACACACACACACACACACACACACACACACACACACACACACACACACACACACACACACACACACACACACACACACACACACACACACACCACTGAAACACAAGGAATTTGCTAGAAAAAAAATGTAACTCTACAGATGGTGGGACAGGGTTTAGGGGGTGGGGAAGGGACATTTATATTATAGCTTGTTGTGTGTGAGCAGGGTGGGGGAGAGGGGTGAAGGGGTTGTTTTTACGAATTTCCTGTCTATTCCAATCTGACGATGGGCTGTGAAGCTTGAAAGCGCTAATTGGGATAATTTTTATATAGTGGTGTGCAACTGTGATAATTCTGATTGTGATTTCAACCACTAACACAAATTTCTTCATTAAAAACTTCAACTTGGATCTAAAAAAATGCGTCGGAATAACGACAGACGGTTGTTCAGCTATGGTTTCTGAAGTTTGTGGAGCAGTTAAAACTGTACAAGAAGAAGCAATTAATGCGGTTTTTTCACCTTGCTCTAACCACGGGCTAAATTTGTCAATATCGCAAACATCTAAAGTGAAAAGTATTCGGAATGCGGTAGATACAATGACAGAAACGATATCCTTTTTAGGTGCATCATCTAAACGATCTGTACCTATAAAGAAAATACTTGGTCACAAGCTTAGTGGGCTTTGTGAAACGAGGTGGATAGAGCGCCATGATGGTGTATTGCAGTTTAGAGAATCTCTACCTCTAATCATAAAAGCACTGGAAAGTATGTGTTCTTGGAAAGATCCGCAAACAAGGGTAAAAGCTCGAGGCCTGAAGACACCTCTTCTTGACGCTGAAACTGTAGTAGCGATTGTATGTTTGTCAGATATTTTAACTTGTACTCAGCAAGCAAGTTACTTTTTTCAAAAAATTCAAGTTGACTTAAAATCTGCTCAGGATATGACTCGAGATACCTTAACGAAATTGATTCGTCGTCGTGAAAGATGTACAGATGTATAAGCTACTATCTTTGAAGAAATACGTAGATTAGGTGATGATTTAGATATTGAAATTAAAGTACCACGTACAGCAGCTATACAGAAGCATAGAGAAAATTATCCATCTCAAGATCCCCTTACTTACTTCAGACAGTCAATTTATATACCATTCTTGGAAAATGTCATAGAAGACATTAAAACACGTTTTCCTGAAGAAACGTTAAATTTGTTTAGCTTATTGATTTTGTTTCCAGAATTGAAAGAAACCGATCATTATAAAGAGAAAATCAACTATATTGCGTGGAAATATTCTTCATTTTTCAACAAATCAAAGGGACTTGTGGCAAAGGAACTTGCTTCTGAATTGGAATCATGGTCTTTGAAATGGGAAAAAGAGCCCAATATTGGACCTCGTAGTGCTCTCGATTTACTAAATAAGTGTGATAAGGATATTTATCCAATTATCCAAACTCTTTTAAGAATATTAATTACAGTTCCCATTTCAAATGCTTCAGCTGAAAGGACGTTTTCTACTCTAAGAAGATTGAAATCATGGCTTAGAAACACAATGTCAGAAGACCGCCTTAATGGATTGGCTTTGCTAAATATTTATTATGATCTTGAAGTAGATCCAGAAGATATTAATAGATATGCTAAAAAATGCAATCATCGCATAGAATTTGTAATTTAATTATGCTTTAATTAAAATAGTATTAATAAATAAATTAATTACGAATTTAATGTCTTTTATTTAAGACATTTTTTTACATTATTCCACTTTTCTAAGTGATGGCGAACACATACACACACAAAAACTATACATACATATATATATATATATATGTATATATTTTGTAATAATACTATGAGTGGTGGGAATAATAAAATAAATATCGATGTATGTTGATTGTGCTCTCCTGTAAGTCCCACTGGTTGTGCTAGCTGATTTTGGTAATAAAACGATATTGCAAAATATAGCTTAATTTATAAGGTGTGTAGTAACGTAGCTAATATCTTCTTCTCTTCTAAGCTCTCACTGTTGATCTTCGCTTTTGTAATACAACCATACTATAATTGTAATTGTATAGTGTTCTGGTATAATATTATCCAGGATAATTTTTATGGTGTGTATGTGTAGTAGTGACGTTCCGCTCTGGGAATCGTCGATTTGGTAAAGTTCCTGGTCTTTGTTATTGGTAATTGGGATGTTATTACCATCAATTAAATAAAGTGTATTTTGCTGTGTAGCAAATTGAAATAAAATATAAATTTAAAATTTATATTTATAAAAAAAAATAATTTCGGAAAAAATATTTTCGGGGTATTTATGTGCTTAATATTTAGGAATAAATTGAGGTTGTGGATCGTAATTATAATTATAATAGTAAGGTGTTTAATTTGGTAATAAATTTCTGTTCGGTAAATTTGTTAAAAAGATAATCCAATTAACTTCAAGTTAGGCGAAAACGGCTCTCTTCTTCTTACTCTTGAAATATTGTAGTTTCGCATATACTGCCTTTAAAGATTATCTATTTTTCTTGGTTAATTAATGATTATGTCCTTTTATAAGAGAAATCAACTCCAATTTACCAAAAAACAAACAAAAACGTTTATTAAACACAATAATAAGGTTGGTCGATTAATTAATCGAGGTTACAAAGCCATATCGACTCGCTCAGGGTCGGTCGATATTAGAAGTTTTACAGTTGTATTGTTTAAACAGGTTCTTTGAACGGTTATTTATATAAAAAGCCAGAGAAGGTCAGGGACATGAAAGTATAACACTTACAATTCAAAAAAGGTCTTAAATTTAAACAACATAATGGTAATTATTAATAATAAAAGTTTATATATAATTTTGTTCAAACCAGAAAGCAGTCTAGTCGTGTCTTATTACGGTGACAAAACTGGATCAGAATGGCCGCCTGACGCATGCGCGTTGATAGCTTCTAATGTAAACAAAGTGCTGGTTGAGATAATATGGCCTTTCTTCGGTTAAATGTTCTTCGCTACGGTATATGATCTTCTGGGGTATAGTTTATTGTCACTGGTGTATCATGGAATAGTTCACTTTGTGTAAAAATGTTGTTAAATGGGTATATCTACCGATGTTTGTGCGTGTCAGTTAACCTCGAATTTTCACTTGGTGTTTGATGCGATTTCAGTGTTATTTCACGTAATTAGTTATATGTGATTTCGTTTATAGGTGTTATGTAGTTCATGGGTCAACTTCACCACTTCACTTTCATTAAAATAGTTAAAAATTTAGTTTTACATAAAATGATTCCGAACTTCGTTATAACATAACGGCCATTAAAGGTTGGTTCTATCAAATATTCACATGAAGTGCTCTCTTCGAGGTATAATAATGAACTGTCTGTATTTCCTTCGTCTCATGAAAATCTTAGCCTATATAATATATCTCATACATTGTTTCAAATTGCCATAACTTCCGATACACTTTAAAAATGTACATTATGTTCATAAAATAAATTCGTTATTAGTTAACTGTTTGAAATATAAAATACATATTCGTTTTCACTATTCTATTCTACTAATTTTGATAGTAATTAAGTTAGTATTACAAAGTTTTATCTGAAAATTATATTTCTTATAATTTTTTGGGAGGTAGGCCTAAAATTATACTTCCTGTCTTCTATGTAAATAATAGCCATTTTCCCTAATATAATTATTATTCTATTAAATCTGAAATTTGTATAATTATCAATTCTCACTTATTTTATTGCAATTTAGTATACTAATGATGGTTTTCTAATATAATTCATTTGTATATGACTCCCCTTAGGATAGTGTCAGTTAATCTATTTCAGTTTTAATGGTATCTTATTAGACAACTAAGATATCTTATATCTTATTTTATTTAAAATTAAATAATTTTACTCATATAATGACCATATCTCTAGAAAGCCTTATTTACATAGTATTTAATATGTTGAGTTTATCTTGCCTAAATATTGTCATTTTATCTGGTTTATAAGACTAGGTTTGTTAATGATTCTGCAGTTTAAATTTATTCTTTGGCCTAGATCTGATGTGTGGCTAAATTCCAAATGTTCTACTAATGTAATTATTTTATTTCCTTCTCTGACTTCTGATTCTGATATATTTGATTAAAAATTAGTTCTTTGAGCTGGCATAACAGTAATTATAGATTATACAATTAAAATATAACACCTAGATATATAAAACTGGTGTTCTGAATAACATTGTTTTGGTATATCACCTAATAACATAATAAAAAGTATTTCTACAACATTGGAATGATATCTATTTTTAGATAGTGCATTCCTAAATTAAAATGAACAATAAAATAACAATTATAATACTAATATTTCTTATGACTAATCCTTACTTATCTAAATGTTATATGTAATAGGAAGCTAACATCGTGGTTCCATATATAATTGTTAACACCTTCTATAAACTTCATCATAAACAGTTTGTTCTGTAATTCCCCATTTTATAAGATTTATGCCCCCTCTTAAAGTATAACCCTGGCTATCTAAGTTATATTCCGTTCTATGGAATGTTCATACAGTTTTAGTAGCCTTTTATTAGTAACATTACTATTTCATTATCAAAGTAGACACTGTTCATAAAACTTAAAGTTTGTTACTTTGTACTGTAACTCATGCACCTTTTTAAAGTTTATTATTTATAATTTGATCACTTGCACTTGTCTATGGTGAATTATCAATATATTTACTAGTCTTTCTCTAGTTTTTAACATGAAATATTCAACCATGGGGGAACTGTGAAGATTTGTTTATACAAACTAAACAATAACTTTTTGAATGCACTAATATTTAATACTACTAACACTTTTAGTTTTTTGTCAGTTTTACAGTGATATGGTTTTTTAGGGTGTTATACTTTCTCTTTGGGCATTCATTGATTTTGGGGTTTTTTGGGGTTCTATCCCTATGGGGTTTTTGTTTTATATGGGTCGTCTTAATTATTCTTCTTTCTTCTTTGAGTTTGGTTATTCTTCCTTCTCCTGTAGTTTTGGATTATCCTTCTTTCTTATTTCTTCTGTCTTCAGTAGCTTTGATTGTTCTTCTTTCTTCCTTCTTCTGTAGTAGTAGTTATAATTAGTCTTCTTTCTTCTCTAGTTTTAATTATTCTTCTTTCTTCTTTCTTCAGTAGCTTTGATTGTTCTTCCTTCTTCATTGTTCAGTAGTAGTAGATTTGGTTGTTCTTCTATCTTCTTTCTTCTGTAGTAGTTTTATTTAGTCTTCTTTCTTCTTTCTTCAGTAATAGTAGTATTAATTAGTCTTCTTTCTTCTTTAGTTTTAATTATTCTTCTTTCTTCTGTCTTCAGTAGCTTTGATTGTTCTTCTTTCTTCTTTCTTCAGTAGCAGTATTTTTTATTAGTCTTCTTTCTTCTGTCTTCAGTAGCTTTGACTGTTCTTCTTTCTTCATTGTTCAGTAGTAGTAGATTTGGTTGTTCTTCTTTCTTCTTTCTTCTGTAGTAGTTTTAATTAGTCTTCTTTCTTCTTTCTTCAGTAATAGTAGTTTTAATTAGTCTTCTTTCTTCTTTAGTTTTAATTATTCTTCTTTCTTCTGTCTTCAGTAGCTTTGATTGTTCTTCTTTCTTCAGTAGCAGTAATTTTAATTAGTCTTCTTTCTTCTTTCTTCGGTGGTTTTGGTTATTCTTCTTTCTTCAGTAATAGTAGTTTTAATTAGTCTTCTTTCTTCAGTAGCTTTGATTGTTCTTCTTTCTTCCTTCTTCTGTAGTAGTAGTTTTAATTAGTCTTCTTTCTTCTCTAGTTTTAATTATTCTTCTTTCTTCTGTCTTCAGTAGCTTTGATTGTTCTTCTTTCTTCCTTCTTCTGTAGTAGTAGTTTTAATTAGTCTTCTTTCTTCTCTAGTTTTAATTATTCTTCTTTCTTCTGTCTTCAGTAGCTTTGATTGTTCTTCTTTCTTCATTGTTCAGTAGTAGTAGATTTGGTTGTTCTTCTTTCTTCTCTAGTTTTAATTATTCTTCTTTCTTCTGTCTTCAGTAGCTTTGATTGTTCTTCTTTCTTCCTTCTTCTGTAGTAGTAGTTTTAATTAGTCTTCTTTCTTCTCTAGTTTTAATTATTCTTCTTTCTTCTGTCTTCAGTAGCTTTGATTGTTCTTCTTTCTTCATTGTTCAGTAGTAGTAGATTTGGTTGTTCTTCTTTCTTCTCTAGTTTTAATTATTCTTCTTTCTTCTTTCTTCAGTAGCTTTGATTGTTCTTCTTTCTTCATTGTTCAGTAGTAGTAGATTTGGTTGTTCTTCTTTCTTCTTTCTTCAGTAGCAGTAGTTTTAATTAGTCTTCTTTCTTCTTTCTTCGGTAGTTTTTGTTTTGGGTTATTCTTCCTTCTTCTGTAGTTCTTCGCCGTGTATGCCTTTGTTTCTTCTAGTCTGGTTTCCTTGTCGGGGTATATTAATTGCCTGCTTCTATCTTACCTGGGTAATTTTGTTATTATTGTTTTTAGTCTTCTGGGTTTTTAAATTTGTATTATATTATATTATTTGCAGAAATTTTCTTTATTCAATCTTTCTTGTGAATATATTAGTAAATAGTGCATTTTAATTAATTCTCATCTGGATATTCCATATATTAGAGCTTTATTAATGATCATTGAGTAATGTATTTGTGTGGGTTCTCTGTCACGCTACAGATTGCTCTCTTCCAGAAGTGATTAGTTCAGATCATACTTAGTTTGTCTGAAGTAATTGCTTATGACATTATATTATAAATTATATTTCTTTACTTCCTTCACATTTCTAAAAAATTTTTTCTCCTATATTTTTGAGCTTATCTATATTTCATTATTAACTGGATTCTTACTGATAGTAATAGTCATCTGAGGTTCGTTATTTTTTATTTTTCCATTTTCTTCTTAACTTGTTTCTTTATCCTTGGGATATTTATTCCCTAAAATTCCCTAACACGTTAGCTGGGGCAGTGTCCAGAGGGGCTCTGTAGGCTTCACACTCTGCTGGCCATGCTACGTCATTTATTGATTACAGAGGTAAATCATCTCTGATCAATACATAATAATACTGCTGGACTTATCTCAGACAGTCATTTATAAAAATTATATAAGAATAGTCCACCTTATGACTATTAAAAAAAAATTAAATATCTTTGGATATTTCACTTCGTATACGAACAGATCTATTAATATTTCTATCTTAGTGAATTTCTATCTCAGTTATTTTTCTCAATGGCTAGCTTTGCTGGCATTTTATTTCTCCTTGTGGTTGGAAGCTGGTATAATATAATTATCACTCATTATTCAGTGTAAAGTTTTTAAATCTTTGTCATATTCTGACTGTTATCACAATCTCTTTCTGGTCATTGGTAGCATATATTTTGTATTATATTTTTGTTCCTTTCTTAATTCTTGTGAATCGTTCCACTAGTATTATGTTTTTTCAATTACTCTTTTAATTGTCTTTCTAATAACTGACATTTATTGTATGATCATCTTTTCCGTATGGATTTATTTAGATATAGTTTTTCCTTTCTTTTTTCAACATTTATTTTGCTCTTGCTTTTTATCCAAATGCACTCCTTTATTATTAAGCCCATATGTTTAATATTTCTGTTTATTTGACATAAAATTCTCATTATTTTACTTCACAATAAGTTTATTCATTTAAATTGTATCAGTGGTTTGTACTGCCATTTCTTTATTCTTGAAAGTTTTTTCAGAATTGGTCCCATATATAATTGTTTGTAATGTGTTATCCAAATTCTTTTTCTTCTTGTTCATTTCTAAAAGTTGTTTTTAAAATAAGGTAGTAAGTAGTCATTACTTCATTTTTGAATTTTGGGGATTAATTCAAAATTCATTTTCTTTTGTCCATAAAGTTTTTTCATAAATATTTGGTAGTAAGTAGTCATTACTTCATTTTTGAATTTTGATGATTAATTCAAAATTCATTTTCTTTTGTCCATAAAGTTTTTTCATAAATATTTGGTAGTAAGTAGTCATTACTTCATTTTTGAATTTTGATGATTAATTCAAAATTCATTTTCTTTTGTCCATAAAGTTTTTTCATAAATATTTGGTAGTAAGTAGTCATTACTTCATTTTTGAATTTTGATGATTAATTCAAAATTCATTTTCTTTTGTCCATAAAGTTTTTTCATAAATATTTGGTAGTAAGTAGTCATTACTTCATTTTTGAATTTTGATGATTAATTCAAAATTCATTTTCTTTTGTCCATAAAGTTTTTTCATAAATATTTGGTAGTAAGTAGTCATTACTTCATTTTTGAATTTTGATGATTAATTCAAAATTCACTTTCTTTTGTCCATAAAGTTTTTTCATAAATATTTGGTAGTAAGTAGTCATTACTTCATTTTTGAATTTTGATGATTAATTCAAAATTCATTTTCTTTTGTCCATAAAGTTTTTTCATAAATATTTGGTAGTAAGTAGTCATTACTTCATTTTTGAATTTTGATGATTAATTCAAAATTCATTTTCTTTTGTCCATATAGTTTTTTCATAAATATTTGGTAGTAAGTAGTCATTACTTCATTTTTGAATTTTGATGATTAATTCAAAATTCATTTTCTTTTGTCCATGAAGTTTTTTCATAAATATTTGGTAGTAAGTAGTCATTACTTCATTTTTGAATTTTGATGATTAATTCAAAATTCATTTTCTTTTGTCCATAAAGTTTTTCATAAATATTTGGTAGTAAGTAGTCATTACTTCATTTTTGAATTTTGATGATTAATTCAAAATTCATTTTCTTTTGTCCATAAAGTTTTTTCATAAATATTTGGTAGTAAGTAGTCATTACTTCTTTTTTGAATTTTGATGATTAATTCAAAATTCATTTTCTTTTGTCCATAAAGTTTTTTCATAAATATTTGGTAGTAAGTAGTCATAACTTCATTTTTGAATTTTGATGATTAATTCAAAATTCATTTTCTTTGATTCATAAATTGTTTTTTAAATAATAGGTAAGTAAGTAGTCATTACTTCATTTTTGAATTTAGTGGTTTATTTAATTCAAAATTCCATTCCTTCAATTACTCATAATATTTTTTCATAAATATTGTTAACATATATTATTACCCTAAATATGGTATTAGCTCTCTTCTTTTCTTTACTTCAAATGTACTTCTTATTATTATTTTTCTTTTATATACCCAGGTTGAAGATTTTTATTAGGCTGGACAGTTGCTCATAATTTCTTTTTCTTTGATATAGGTTTTTGGCCGTCGTCGGTTATCATAACATCCGTCCCTTTTGTATAGGTGTGTAGTCTTTGGTTTAACCGTGGTCTTTAGTTGCTCTCATTGTCCGGATGACCATAGTCTTCATTATCGTTCCGGTACTAGTGACATCTCTGGCCTTCGTCTTGTATTTCATTTTTCTAGCTGCTATTCCTTTGTTGGCTGCTAAGCTTATTCGGCTCCCTCTATCATAGTGTTTTATACACCAGTACTTCTCTGGTCCATATGTGGTATTGCATGAAAAATATCTGTGAGGATCTTCATCTGAATTATTAATTATTTGCTTATCTGAAGCCCCATAATCTGGTTCATCATCACACATCCACCCTGAAGGAATACATTTTAGTGTACCTGTACACTGGAACTGTCCTGGATGGTACACTAATGGAACACATCCTGGTGATTCATCTGTGCCGTCATCACAGTCTGGTAAGATGTCATACTTCCATCTTTCTGGAATACACTGTCCAGTCCTTCGCTGAAACTGATCTAGTCCCCATGTTTTATTCAGTTTACCTCTGGTCCTTTCCCAGTGGTGAACTACTGTCTGCTGGTAAACCATCTCTGAGATTACCCTTAATCTACTTCCATTATTTCTGGAACTCAAGATTTCTTCATGGTTGGTAATAGGGATATTATCATCATCAAATAAACCATGGTTCATCATCTCCATTTCTTCCTTTGTTTTCATTACATTTCTTGGATACATTCTCCTTTTCCTTTGTTTAATATTTTCCTTGTTTCGGTTAGTTTCAATTTCAGGTACTACCATTACTTGTTCCTGCCTTATATCATTTGGTACTTCTTCTGGTTCTGGTTTGCTATCATATTTTATTTCTTTGGTCCTCTCCTTTCTTAATTCTTCTCTTTTTAATCTGTCCTCTCTTAATTTTTCCCTAAATAGTTTATTATCATTTTTTATATCTATAACCCAATCATCCATTTGTTTGCTTAAATTTTCCACCATTTTCTTGTTCCTTTCTTCCATTCTCTCCATCATTTGTTGGAACATTTTCCTTATCTCAATCATTTCTTCTGGTGTAGGTTCTTCCATTTTGCTTGTTGTTGTTCCCTTTTCTCTGGCTGGCTAACCGCTGCCAAGCTGAATTAGGAATTGGGTAAGTAATTACAGTAATTTCAACCCCTAATTACAGCCCCACGTTGGGCGCCAATTTTGTAATAATACTATGAGTGGTGGGAATAATAAAATAAATATCGATGTATGTTGATTGTGCTCTCCTGTAAGTCCCACTGGTTGTGCTAGCTGATTTTGGTAATAAAACGATATTGCAAAATATAGCTTAATTTATAAGGTGTGTAGTAACGTAGCTAATATCTTCTTCTCTTCTAAGCTCTCACTGTTGATCTTCGCTTTTGTAATACAACCATACTATAATTGTAATTGTATAGTGTTCTGGTATAATATTATCCAGGATAATTTTTATGGTGTGTATGTGTAGTAGTGACGTTCCGCTCTGGGAATCGTCGATTTGGTAAAGTTCCTGGTCTTTGTTATTGGTAATTGGGATGTTATTACCATCAATTATATAAAGTGTATTTTGCTGTGTAGCAAATTGAAATAAAATATAAATTTAAAATTTATATTTATAAAAAAAAATAATTTCGGAAAAAATATTTTCGGGGTATTTATGTGCTTAATATTTAGGAATAAATTGAGGTTGTGGATCGTAATTATAATTATAATAGTAAGGTGTTTAATTTGGTAATAAATTTCTGTTCGGTAAATTTGTTAAAAAGATAATCCAATTAACTTCAAGTTAGGCGAAAACGGCTCTCTTCTTCTTACTCTTGAAATATTGTAGTTTCGCATATACTGCCTTTAAAGATTATCTATTTTTCTTGGTTAATTAATGATTATGTCCTTTTATAAGAGAAATCAACTCCAATTTACCAAAAAACAAACAAAAACGTTTATTAAACACAATAATAAGGTTGGTCGATTAATTAATCGAGGTTACAAAGCCATATCGACTCGCTCAGGGTCGGTCGATATTAGAAGTTTTACAGTTGTATTGTTTAAACAGGTTCTTTGAACGGTTATTTATATAAAAAGCCAGAGAAGGTCAGGGACATGAAAGTATAACACTTACAATTCAAAAAAGGTCTTAAATTTAAACAACATAATGGTAATTATTAATAATAAAAGTTTATATATAATTTTGTTCAAACCAGAAAGCAGTCTAGTCGTGTCTTATTACGGTGACAAAACTGGATCAGAATGGCCGCCTGACGCATGCGCGTTGATAGCTTCTAATGTAAACAAAGTGCTGGTTGAGATAATATGGCCTTTCTTCGGTTAAATGTTCTTCGCTACGGTATATGATCTTCTGGGGTATAGTTTATTGTCACTGGTGTATCATGGAATAGTTCACTTTGTGTAAAAATGTTGTTAAATGGGTATATCTACCGATGTTTGTGCGTGTCAGTTAACCTCGAATTTTCACTTGGTGTTTGATGCGATTTCAGTGTTATTTCATGTAATTAGTTATATGTGATTTCGTTTATAGGTGTTATGTAGTTCATGGGTCAACTTCACCACTTCACTTTCATTAAAATAGTTAAAAATTTAGTTTTACATAAAATGATTCCGAACTTCGTTATAACATAACGGCCATTAAAGGTTGGTTCTATCAAATATTCACATGAAGTGCTCTCTTCGAGGTATAATAATGAACTGTCTGTATTTCCTTCGTCTCATGAAAATCTTAGCCTATATAATATATCTCATACATTGTTTCAAATTGCCATAACTTCCGATACACTTTAAAAATGTACATTATGTTCATAAAATAAATTCGTTATTAGTTAACTGTTTGAAATATAAAATACATATTCGTTTTCACTATTCTATTCTACTAATTTTGATAGTAATTAAGTTAGTATTACAAAGTTTTATCTGAAAATTATATTTCTTATAATTTTTTGGGAGGTAGGCCTAAAATTATACTTCCTGTCTTCTATGTAAATAATAGCCATTTTCCCTAATATAATTATTATTCTATTAAATCTGAAATTTGTATAATTATCAATTCTCACTTATTTTATTGCAATTTAGTATACTAATGATGGTTTTCTAATATAATTCATTTGTATATGACTCCCCTTAGGATAGTGTCAGTTAATCTATTTCAGTTTTAATGGTATCTTATTAGACAATTAAATAATTTTACTCATATAATGACCATATCTCTAGAAAGCCTTATTTACATAGTATTTAATATGTTGAGTTTATCTTGCCTAAATATTGTCATTTTATCTGGTTTATAAGACTAGGTTTGTTAATGATTCTGCAGTTTAAATTTATTCTTTGGCCTAGATCTGATGTGTGGCTAAATTCCAAATGTTTTACTAATGTAATTATTTTATTTCCTTCTCTGACTTCTGATTCTGATATATTTGATTAAAAATTAGTTCTTTGAGCTGGCATAACAGTAATTATAGATTATACAATTAAAATATAACACCTAGATATATAAAACTGGTGTTCTGAATAACATTGTTTTGGTATATCACCTAATAACATAATAAAAAGTATTTCTACAACATTGGAATGATATCTATTTTTAGATAGTGCATTCCTAAATTAAAATGAACAATAAAATAACAATTATAATACTAATATTTCTTATGACTAATCCTTACTTATCTAAATGTTATATGTAATAGGAACCTAACATCCTGGTTCCATATATAATTGTTAACACCTTCTATAAACTTCATCATAAACAGTTTGTTCTGTAATTCCCCATTTTATAAGATTTATGCCCCCTCTTAAAGTATAACCCTGGCTATCTAAGTTATATTCCGTTCTATGGAATGTTCATACAGCTTTAGTAGCCTTTTATTAGTAACATTACTATTTCATTATCAAAGTAGACACTGTTCATAAAACTTAAAGTTTGTTACTTTGTACTGTAACTCATGCACCTTTTTAAAGTTTATTATTTATAATTTGATTACTTGCACTTGTCTATGGTGAATTATCAATATATTTACTAGTCTTTCTCTAGTTTTTAACATGAAATATTCAACCATGGGGGAACTGTGAAGATTTGTTTATACAAACTAAACAATAACTTTTTGAATGCACTAATATTTAATACTACTAACACTTTAGTTTTTTGTCAGTTTTACAGTGATATGGTTTTTTAGGGTGTTATACTTTCTCTTTGGACATTCATTGATTTTGGGGTTTTTTGGGGTTCTATCCCTATGGGGTTTTTGTTTTATATGGGTCGTCTTAGTTATTCTTCTTTCTTCTTTGAGTTTGGTTATTCTTCCTTCTCCTGTAGTTTTGGATTATCCTTCTTTCTTCTTTCTTCTTTCTTCAGTAGCTTTGATTGTTCTTCTTTCTTCCTTCTTCTGTAGTAGTAGTTATAATTAGTCTTCTTTCTTCTCTAGTTTTAATTATTCTTCTTTCTTCTTTCTTCAGTAGCTTTGATTGTTCTTCCTTCTTCATTGTTCAGTAGTAGTAGATTTGGTTGTTCTTCTATCTTCTTTCTTCTGTAGTAGTTTTAATTAGTCTTCTTTCTTCTTTCTTCAGTAATAGTAGTTTTAATTAGTCTTCTTTCTTCTTTAGTTTTAATTATTCTTCTTTCTTCTGTCTTCAGTAGCTTTGATTGTTCTTCTTTCTTCTTTCTTCAGTAGCAGTATTTTTTATTAGTCTTCTTTCTTCTGTCTTCAGTAGCTTTGACTGTTCTTCTTTCTTCATTGTTCAGTAGTAGTAGATTTGGTTGTTCTTCTTTCTTCAGTAATAGTAGTTTTAATTAGTCTTCTTTCTTCTTTAGTTTTAATTATTCTTCTTTCTTCTGTCTTCAGTAGCTTTGATTGTTCTTCTTTCTTCAGTAGCAGTAATTTTAATTAGTCTTCTTTCTTCTTTCTTCGGTGGTTTTGGTTATTCTTCTTTCTTCAGTAATAGTAGTTTTAATTAGTCTTATTTCTTCAGTAGTTTTTATTGTTCTTCTTTCTTCCTTCTTCTGTAGTAGTAGTTTTAATTAGTCTTCTTTCTTCTCTAGTTTTAATTATTCTTCTTTCTTCTGTCTTCAGTAGCTTTGATTGTTCTTCTTTCTTCCTTCTTCTGTAGTAGTAGTTTTAATTAGTCTTCTTTCTTCTCTAGTTTTAATTATTCTTCTTTCTTCTGTCTTCAGTAGCTTTGATTGTTCTTCTTTCTTCATTGTTCAGTAGTAGTAGATTTGGTTGTTCTTCTTTCTTCTCTAGTTTTAATTATTCTTCTTTCTTCTGTCTTCAGTAGCTTTGATTGTTCTTCTTTCTTCCTTCTTCTGTAGTAGTAGTTTTAATTAGTCTTCTTTCTTCTCTAGTTTTAATTATTCTTCTTTCTTCTGTCTTCAGTAGCTTTGATTGTTCTTCTTTCTTCATTGTTCAGTAGTAGTAGATTTGGTTGTTCTTCTTTCTTCTCTAGTTTTAATTATTCTTCTTTCTTCTTTCTTCAGTAGCTTTGATTGTTCTTCTTTCTTCATTGTTCAGTAGTAGTAGATTTGGTTGTTCTTCTTTCTTCTTTCTTCAGTAGCAGTAGTTTTAATTAGTCTTCGTTCTTCTTTCTTCGGTAGTTTTTGTTTTGGGTTATTCTTCCTTCTTCTGTAGTTCTTCGCCGTGTATGCCTTTGTTTCTTCTAGTCTGGTTTCCTTGTGTGGGTATATTAATTGCCTGCTTCTATCTTACCTGGGTAATTTTGTTATTATTATTTTTAGTCTTCTGGGTTTTTAAATTTGTATTATATTATATTATTTGCAGAAATTTTCTTTATTCAATCTTTCTTGTGAATATATTAGTAAATAGTGCATTTTAATTAATTCTCATCTGGATATTCCATATATTAGAGCTTTATTAATGATCATTGAGTAATGTATTTGTGTGGATTCTCTGTCACGCTACAGATTGCTCTCTTCCAGAAGTGATTAGTTCAGATCATACTTAGTTTGTCTGAAGTAATTGCTTATGACATTATATTATAAATTATATTTCTTTACTTCCTTCACATTTCTAAAAAATTTTTTCTCCTATATTTTTGAGCTTATCTATACTTCATTATTAACTGGATTCTTACTGATAGTAATAGTCATCTGAGGTTCGTTATTTTTTATTTTTCCATTTTCTTCTTAACTTGTTTCTTTATCCTTGGGATATTTATTCCCTAAAATTCCCTAACACGTTAGCTGGGGCAGTGTCCAGAGGGGCTCTGTAGGCTTCACACTCTGCTGGCCATGCTACGTCATTTATTGATTACAGAGGTAAATCATCTCTGATCAATACATAATAATACTGCTGGACTTATCTCAGACAGTCATTTATAAAAATTATATAAGAATAGTCCACCTTATGACTATTAAAACAAAATTAAATATCTTTGGATATTTCACTTCGTATACGAACAGATCTATTAATATTTCTATCTTAGTGAATTTCTATCTCAGTTATTTTTCTCAATGGCTAGCTTTGCTGGCATTTTATTTCTCCTTGTGGTTGGAAGCTGGTATAATATAATTATCACTCATTATTCAGTGTAAAGTTTTTAATTCTTTGTCATATTCTGACTGTTATCACAATCTCTTTCTGGTCATTGGTAGCATATATTTTGTATTATATTTTTGTTCCTTTCTTAATACTTGTGAATCGTTCCACTAGTATTATGTTTTTTCAATTACTCTTTTAATTGTCTTTCTAATAACTGACATTTATTGTAAGATCAGCTTTTCCGTATGGATTTATTTAGATATAGTTTTTCCTTTCTTTTTTCAACATTTTATTTTGCTCTTTCTTTTTATCCAAATGCACTCCTTTATTATTAATGCCATATGTTTAATATTTCTGTTTATTTGACATAAAATTCTCATTATTTTACTTCACAATAAGTTTATTCATTTAAATTGTATCAGTGGTTTGTACTGCCATTTCTTTATTCTTGAAAGTTTTTTCAGAATTGGTCCCATATATAATTGTTTGTAATGTGTTATCCAAATTCTTTTTCTTCTTGTTCATTTCTAAAAGTTGTTTTTAAAATAAGGTAGTAAGTAGTCATTACTTCATTTTTGAATTTTGGGGATTAATTCAAAATTCATTTTCTTTTGTCCATAAAGTTTTTTCATAAATATTTGGTAGTAAGTAGTCATTACTTCATTTTTGAATTTTGATGATTAATTCAAAATTCATTTTCTTTTGTCCATAAAGTTTTTTCATAAATATTTGGTAGTAAGTAGTCATTACTTCATTTTTGAATTTTGATGATTAATTCAAAATTCATTTTCTTTTGTCCATAAAGTTTTTTCATAAATATTTGGTAGTAAGTAGTCATTACTTCATTTTTGAATTTTGATGATTAATTCAAAATTCATTTTCTTTTGTCCATAAAGTTTTTTCATAAATATTTGGTAGTAAGTAGTCATTACTTCATTTTTGAATTTTGATGATTAATTCAAAATTCATTTTCTTTTGTCCATAAAGTTTTTTCATAAATATTTGGTAGTAAGTAGTCATTACTTCATTTTTGAATTTTGATGATTAATTCAAAATTCATTTTCTTTTGTCCATAAAGTTTTTTCATAAATATTTGGTAGTAAGTAGTCATTACTTCATTTTTGAATTTTGATGATTAATTCAAAATTCATTTTCTTTTGTCCATAAAGTTTTTTCATAAATATTTGGTAGTAAGTAGTCATTACTTCATTTTTGAATTTTGATGATTAATTCAAAATTCATTTTCTTTTGTCCATAAAGTTTTTTCATAAATATTTGGTAGTAAGTAGTCATTACTTCATTTTTGAATTTTGATGATTAATTCAAAATTCATTTTCTTTTGTCCATAAAGTTTTTTCATAAATATTTGGTAGTAAGTAGTCATTACTTCATTTTTGAATTTTGATGATTAATTCAAAATTCATTTTCTTTTGTCCATGAAGTTTTTTCATAAATATTTGGTAGTAAGTAGTCATTACTTCATTTTTGAATTTTGATGATTAATTCAAAATTCATTTTCTTTTGTCCATAAAGTTTTTCATAAATATTTGGTAGTAAGTAGTCATTACTTCATTTTTGAATTTTGATGATTAATTCAAAATTCATTTTCTTTTGTCCATAAAGTTTTTTCATAAATATTTGGTAGTAAGTAGTCATTACTTCATTTTTGAATTTTGATGATTAATTCAAAATTCATTTTCTTTTGTCCATAAAGTTTTTTCATAAATATTTGGTAGTAAGTAGTCATAACTTCATTTTTGAATTTTGATGATTAATTCAAAATTCATTTTCTTTGATTCATAAATTGTTTTTTAAATAATAGGTAATTAAGTAGTCATTACTTCATTTTTGAATTTAGTGGTTTATTTAATTCAAAATTCCATTCCTTCAATTACTCATAATATTTTTTCATAAATATGGTTAACATATATTATTACCCTAAATATGGTATTAGCTCTCTTCTTTTCTTTACTTCAAATGTACTTCTTATTATTATTTTTCTTTTATATACCCAGGTTGAAGATTTTTATTAGGCTGGACAGTTGCTCATAATTTCTTTTTCTTTGATATAGGTTTTTGGCCGTCGTCGGTTATCATAACATCCGTCCCTTTTGTATAGGTGTGTAGTCTTTGGTTTAACCGTGGTCTTTAGTTGCTCTCATTGTCCGGATGACCATAGTCTTCATTATCGTTCCGGTACTAGTGACATCTCTGGCCTTCGTCTTGTATTTCATTTTTCTAGCTGCTATTCCTTTGTTGGCTGCTAAGCTTATTCGGCTCCCTCTATCATAGTGTTTTATACACCAGTACTTCTCTGGTCCATATGTGGTATTGCATGAAAAATATCTGTGAGGATCTTCATCTGAATTATTAATTATTTGCTTATCTGAAGCCCCATAATCTGGTTCATCATCACACATCCACCCTGAAGGAATACATTTTAGTGTACCTGTACACTGGAACTGTCCTGGATGGTACACTAATGGAACACATCCTGGTGATTCATCTGTGCCGTCATCACAGTCTGGTAAGATGTCATACTTCCATCTTTCTGGAATACACTGTCCAGTCCTTCGCTGAAACTGATCTAGTCCCCATGTTTTATTCAGTTTACCTCTGGTCCTTTCCCAGTGGTGAACTACTGTCTGCTGGTAAACCATCTCTGAGATTACCCTTAATCTACTTCCATTATTTCTGGAACTCAAGATTTCTTCATGGTTGGTAATAGGGATATTATCATCATCAAATAAACCATGGTTCATCATCTCCATTTCTTCCTTTGTTTTCATTACATTTCTTGGATACATTCTCCTTTTCCTTTGTTTAATATTTTCCTTGTTTCGGTTAGTTTCAATTTCAGGTACTACCATTACTTGTTCCTGCCTTATATCATTTGGTACTTCTTCTGGTTCTGGTTTGCTATCATATTTTATTTCTTTGGTCCTCTCCTTTCTTAATTCTTCTCTTTTTAATCTGTCCTCTCTTAATTTTTCCCTAAATAGTTTATTATCATTTTTTATATCTATAACCCAATCATCCATTTGTTTGCTTAAATTTTCCACCATTTTCTTGTTCCTTTCTTCCATTCTCTCCATCATTTGTTGGAACATTTTCCTTATCTCAACCATTTCTTCTGGTGTAGGTTCTTCCATTTTGCTTGTTGTTGTTCCCTTTTCTCTGGCTGGCTAACCGCTGCCAAGCTGAATTAGGAATTGGGTAAGTAATTACAGTAATTTCAACCCCTAATTACAGCCCCACGTTGGGCGCCAATTTTGTAATAATACTATGAGTGGTGGGAATAATAAAATAAATATCGATGTATGTTGATTGTGCTCTCCTGTAAGTCCCACTGGTTGTGCTAGCTGATTTTGGTAATAAAACGATATTGCAAAATATAGCTTAATTTATAAGGTGTGTAGTAACGTAGCTAATATCTTCTTCTCTTCTAAGCTCTCACTGTTGATCTTCGCTTTTGTAATACAACCATACTATAATTGTAATTGTATAGTGTTCTGGTATAATATTATCCAGGATAATTTTTATGGTGTGTATGTGTAGTAGTGACGTTCCGCTCTGGGAATCGTCGATTTGGTAAAGTTCCTGGTCTTTGTTATTGGTAATTGGGATGTTATTACCATCAATTATATAAAGTGTATTTTGCTGTGTAGCAAATTGAAATAAAATATAAATTTAAAATTTATATTTATAAAAAAAAATAATTTCGGAAAAAATATTTTCGGGGTATTTATGTGCTTAATATTTAGGAATAAATTGAGGTTGTGGATCGTAATTATAATTATAATAGTAAGGTGTTTAATTTGGTAATAAATTTCTGTTCGGTAAATTTGTTAAAAAGATAATCCAATTAACTTCAAGTTAGGCGAAAACGGCTCTCTTCTTCTTACTCTTGAAATATTGTAGTTTCGCATATACTGCCTTTAAAGATTATCTATTTTTCTTGGTTAATTAATGATTATGTCCTTTTATAAGAGAAATCAACTCCAATTTACCAAAAAACAAACAAAAACGTTTATTAAACACAATAATAAGGTTGGTCGATTAATTAATCGAGGTTACAAAGCCATATCGACTCGCTCAGGGTCGGTCGATATTAGAAGTTTTACAGTTGTATTGTTTAAACAGGTTCTTTGAACGGTTATTTATATAAAAAGCCAGAGAAGGTCAGGGACATGAAAGTATAACACTTACAATTAAAAAAAGGCCTTAAATTTAAACAACATAATGGTAATTATTAATAATAAAAGTTTATATATAATTTTGTTCAAACCAGAAAGCAGTCTAGTCGTGTCTTATTACGGTGACAAAACTGGATCAGAATGGCCGCCTGACGCATGCGCGTTGATAGCTTCTAATGTAAACAAAGTGCTGGTTGAGATAATATGGCCTTTCTTCGGTTAAATGTTCTTCGCTACGGTATATGATCTTCTGGGGTATAGTTTATTGTCACTGGTGTATCATGGAATAGTTCACTTTGTGTAAAAATGTTGTTAAATGGGTATATCTACCGATGTTTGTGCGTGTCAGTTAACCTCGAATTTTCACTTGGTGTTTGATGCGATTTCAGTGTTATTTCATGTAATTAGTTATATGTGATTTCGTTTATAGGTGTTATGTAGTTCATGGGTCAACTTCACCACTTCACTTTCATTAAAATAGTTAAAAATTTAGTTTTACATAAAATGATTCCGAACTTCGTTATAACATAACGGCCATTAAAGGTTGGTTCTATCAAATATTCACATGAAGTGCTCTCTTCGAGGTATAATAATGAACTGTCTGTATTTCCTTCGTCTCATGAAAATCTTAGCCTATATAATATATCTCATACATTGTTTCAAATTGCCATAACTTCCGATACACTTTAAAAATGTACATTATGTTCATAAAATAAATTCGTTATTAGTTAACTGTTTGAAATATAAAATACATATTCGTTTTCACTATTCTGTTCTACTAATTTTGATAGTAATTAAGTTAGTATTACAAAGTTTTATCTGAAAATTATATTTCTTATAATTTTTTGGGAGATAGGCCTAAAATTATACTTCCTGTCTTCTATGTAAATAATAGCCATTTTCCCTAATATAATTATTATTCTATTAAATCTGAAATTTGTATAATTATCAATTCTCACTTATTTTATTGCAATTTAGTATACTAATGATGGTTTTCTAATATAATTCATTTGTATATGACTCCCCTTAGGATAGTGTCAGTTAATCTATTTCAGTTTTAATGGTATCTTATTAGACAATTAAATAATTTTACTCATATAATGACCATATCTCTAGAAAGCCTTATTTACATAGTATTTAATATGTTGAGTTTATCTTGCCTAAATATTGTCATTTTATCTGGTTTATAAGACTAGGTTTGTTAATGATTCTGCAGTTTAAATTTATTCTTTGGCCTAGATCTGATGTGTGGCTAAATTCCAAATGTTTTACTAATGTAATTATTTTATTTCCTTCTCTGACTTCTGATTCTGATATATTTGATTAAAAATTAGTTCTTTGAGCTGGCATAACAGTAATTATAGATTATACAATTAAAATATAACACCTAGATATATAAAACTGGTGTTCTGAATAACATTGTTTTGGTATATCACCTAATAACATAATAAAAAGTATTTCTACAACATTGGAATGATATCTGTTTTTAGATAGTGCATTCCTAAATTAAAATGAACAATAAAATAACAATTATAATACTAATATTTCTTATGACTAATCCTTACTTATCTAAATGTTATATGTAATAGGAACATAACATCCTGGTTCCATATATAATTGTTAACACCTTCTATAAACTTCATCATAAACAGTTTGTTCTGTAATTCCCCATTTTATAAGATTTATGCCCCCTCTTAAAGTATAACCCTGGCTATCTAAGTTATATTCCGTTCTATGGAATGTTTATACAGCTTTAGTAGCCTTTTATTAGTAACATTACTATTTCATTATCAAAGTAGACACTGTTCATAAAACTTAAAGTTTGTTACTTTGTACTGTAACTCATGCACCTTTTTAAAGTTTATTATTTATAATTTGATCACTTGCACTTGTCTATGGTGAATTATCAATATATTTACTAGTCTTTCTCTAGTTTTTAACATGAAATATTCACCCATGGGGGAACTGTGAAGAATTGTTTATACAAACTAAACAATAACTTTTTGAATGCACTAAAATTTAATACTACTAACACTTTTAGTTTTTTGTCAGTTTTACAGTGATATGGTTTTTTAGGGTGTTATACTTTCTCTTTGGGCATTCATTGATTTTGGGGTTTTTTGGGGTTCTATCCCTATGGGGTTTTTGTTTTATATGGGTCGTCTTAATTATTCTTCTTTCTTCTTTGAGTTTGGTTATTCTTCCTTCTCCTGTAGTTTTGGATTATCCTTCTTTCTTCTTTCTTCTGTCTTCAGTAGCTTTGATTGTTCTTCTTTCTTCCTTCTTCTGTAGTAGTAGTTATAATTAGTCTTCTTTCTTCTCTAGTTTTAATTATTCTTCTTTCTTCTTTCTTCAGTAGCTTTGATTGTTCTACCTTCTTCATTGTTCAGTAGTAGTAGATTTGGTTGTTCTTCTTTCTTCTTTCTTCTGTAGTAGTTTTAATTAGTCTTCTTTCTTATTTCTTCAGTAATAGTAGTTTTAATTAGTCTTCTTTCTTCTTTAGTTTTAATTATTCTTCTTTCTTCTGTCTTCAGTAGCTTTGATTGTTCTTCTTTCTTCTTTCTTCAGTAGCAGTAGTTTTAATTAGTCTTCTTTCTTCTGTCTTCAGTAGCTTTGACTGTTCTTCTTTCTTCATTGTTCAGTAGTAGTAGATTTGGTTGTTCTTCTTTCTTCTTTCTTCTGTAGTAGTTTTAATTAGTCTTCTTTCTTCTTTCTCCAGTAATAGTAGTTTTAATTAGTCTTCTTTCTTCTTTAGTTTTAATTATTCTTCTTTCTTCTGTCTTCAGTAGCTTTGATTGTTCTTCTTTCTTCTTTCTTCAGTAGCAGTAATTTTAATTAGTCTTCTTTCTTCTTTCTTCGGTGGTTTTGGTTATTCTTCTTTCTTCAGTAATAGTAGTTTTAATTAGTCTTCTTTCTTCAGTAGCTTTGATTGTTCTTCTTTCTTCCTTCTTCTGTAGTAGTAGTTTTAATTAGTCTTCTTTCTTCTCTAGTTTTAATTATTCTTCTTTCTTCTGTCTTCAGTAGCTTTGATTGTTCTTCTTTCTTCCTTCTTCTGTAGTAGTAGTTTTAATTAGTCTTCTTTCTTCTCTATTTTTAATTATTCTTCTTTCTTCTGTCTTCAGTAGCTTTGATTGTTCTTCTTTCTTCATTGTTCAGTAGTAGTAGATTTGGTTGTTCTTCTTTCTTCTCTAGTTTTAATTATTCTTCTTTCTTCTGTCTTCAGTAGCTTTGATTGTTCTTCTTTCTTCCTTCTTCTGTAGTAGTAGTTTTAATTAGTCTTCTTTCTTCTCTAGTTTTAATTATTCTTCTTTCTTCTGTCTTCAGTAGCTTTGATTGTTCTTCTTTCTTCATTGTTCAGTAGTAGTAGATTTGGTTGTTCTTCTTTCTTCTCTAGTTTTAATTATTCTTCTTTCTTCTTTCTTCAGTTGCTTTGATTGTTCTTCTTTCTTCATTGTTCAGTAGTAGTAGATTTGGTTGTTCTTCTTTCTTCTTTCTTCAGTAGCAGTAGTTTTAATTAGTCCTCTTTCTTCTTTCTTCTTTAGTTTTTGTTTTGGGTTATTCTTCCTTCTTCTGTAGTTCTTCGCCGTGTATGCCTTTGTTTCTTCTAGTCTGGTTTCCTTGTCGGTGTATATTAATTGCCTGCTTCTATCTTACCTGGGTAATTTTGTTATTATTATTTTTAGTCTTCTGGGTTTTTAAATTTGTATTATATTATATTATTTGCAGAAATTTTCTTTATTCAATCTTTCTTGTGAATATATTAGTAAATAGTGCATTTTAATTAATTCTCATCTGGATATTCCATATATTAGAGCTTTATTAATGATCATTGAGTAATGTATTTGTGTGGATTCTCTGTCACGCTACAGATTGCTCTCTTCCAGAAGTGATTAGTTCAGATCATACTTAGTTTGTCTGAAGTAATTGCTTATGACATTATATTATAAATTATATTTCTTTACTTCCTTCACATTTCTAAAAAATTGTTTCTCCTATATTTTTGAGCTTATCTATATTTCATTATTAACTGGATTCTTACTGATAGTAATAGTCATCTGAGGTTCGTTATTTTTTATTTTTCCATTTTCTTCTTAACTTGTTTCTTTATCCTTGGGATATTTATTCCCTAAAATTCCCTAACACGTTAGCTGGGGCAGTGTCCAGAGGGGCTCTGTAGGCTTCACACTCTGCTGGCCATGCTACGTCATTTATTGGTTACAGAGGTAAATCATCTCTGATCAATATATAATAATACTGCTGGACTTATCTCAGACAGTCATTTATAAAAATTATATAAGAATAGTCCACCTTATGACTATTAAAAAAAAATTAAATATCTTTGGATATTTCACTTCGTATACGAACAGATCTATTAATATTTCTATCTTAGTGAATTTCTATCTCAGTTATTTTTCTCAATGGCTAGCTTTGCTGGCATTTTATTTCTCCTTGTGGTTGGAAGCTGGTATAATATAATTATCACTCATTATTCAGTGTAAAGTTTTTAATCCTTTGTCATATTCTGACTGTTATCACAATCTCTTTCTGGTCATTGGTAGCATATATTTTGTATTATATTGTTGTTCCTTTCTTAATTCTTGTGAATCGTTCCACTAGTATTATGTTTTTTCAATTACTCTTTTAATTGTCTTTCTAATAACTGACATTTATTGTATGATCATCTTTTCCGTATGGATTTATTTAGATATAGTTTTTCCTTTCTTTTTTCAACATTTTATTTTGCTCTTGCTTTTTATCCAAATGCACTCCTTTATTATTAATGCCATATGTTTAATATTTCTGTTTATTTGACATAAAATTCTCATTATTTTACTTCACAATAAGTTTATTCATTTAAATTGTATCAGTGGTTTGTACTGCCATTTCTTTATTCTTGAAAGTTTTTTCAGAATTGGTCCCATATATAATTGTTTGTAATGAAGTTATCCAAATTCTTTTTCTTCTTGTTCATTTCTAAAAGTTGTTTTTAAAATAAGGTAGTAAGTAGTCATTACTTCATTTTTGAATTTTGGGGATTAATTCAAAATTCATTTTCTTTTGTCCATAAAGTTTTTTCATAAATATTTGGTAGTAAGTAGTCATTACTTCATTTTTGAATTTTGATGATTAATTCAAAATTCATTTTCTTTTGTCCATAAAGTTTTTTCATAAATATTTGGTAGTAAGTTGTCATTACTTCATTTTTGAATTTTGATGATTAATTCAAAATTCATTTTCTTTTGTCCATAAAGTTTTTTCATAAATATTTGGTAGTAAGTAGTCATTACTTCATTTTTGAATTTTGATGATTAATTCAAAATTCATTTTCTTTTGTCCATAAAGTTTTTTCATAAATATTTGGTAGTAAGTAGTCATTACTTCATTTTTGAATTTTGATGATTAATTCAAAATTCATTTTCTTTTGTCCATAAAGTTTTTTCATAAATATTTGGTAGTAAGTAGTCATTACTTCATTTTTGAATTTTGATGATTGATTCAAAATTCATTTTCTTTTGTCCATAAAGTTTTTTCATAAATATTTGGTAGTAAGTAGTCATTACTTCATTTTTGAATTTAGTGGTTTATTTAATTCAAAATTCCATTCCTTCAAGTACTCATAATATTTTTTCATAAATATGGTTAACATATATTATTACCCTAAATATGGTATTAGCTCTCTTCTTTTCTTTACTTCAAATGTACTTCTTATTATTATTTTTCTTTTATATACCCAGGTTGAAGATTTTTATTAGGCTGGACAGTTGCTCATAATTTCTTTTTCTTTGATATAGGTTTTTGGCCGTCGTCGGTTATCATAACATCCGTCCCTTTTGTATAGGTGTGTAGTCTTTGGTTTAACCGTGGTCTTTAGTTGCTCTCATTGTCCGGATGACCATAGTCTTCATTATCGTTCCGGTACTAGTGACATCTCTGGCCTTCGTCTTGTATTTCATTTTTCTAGCTGCTATTCCTTTGTTGGCTGCTAAGCTTATTCGGCTCCCTCTATCATAGTGTTTTATACACCAGTACTTCTCTGGTCCATATGTGGTATTGCATGAAAAATATCTGTGAGGATCTTCATCTGAATTATTAATTATTTGCTTATCTGAAGCCCCATAATCTGGTTCATCATCACACATCCACCCTGAAGGAATACATTTTAGTGTACCTGTACACTGGAACTGTCCTGGATGGTACACTAATGGAACACATCCTGGTGATTCATCTGTGCCGTCATCACAGTCTGGTAAGATGTCATACTTCCATCTTTCTGGAATACACTGTCCAGTCCTTCGCTGAAACTGATCTAGTCCCCATGTTTTATTCAGTTTACCTCTGGTCCTTTCCCAGTGGTGAACTACTGTCTGCTGGTAAACCATCTCTGAGATTACCCTTAATCTACTTCCATTATTTCTGGAACTCAAGATTTCTTCATGGTTGGTAATAGGGATATTATCATCATCAAATAAACCATGGTTCATCATCTCCATTTCTTCCTTTGTTTTCATTACATTTCTTGGATACATTCTCCTTTTCCTTTGTTTAATATTTTCCTTGTTTCGGTTAGTTTCAATTTCAGGTACTACCATTACTTGTTCCTGCCTTATATCATTTGGTACTTCTTCTGGTTCTGGTTTGCTATCATATTTTATTTCTTTGGTCCTCTCCTTTCTTAATTCTTCTCTTTTTAATCTGTCCTCTCTTAATTTTTCCCTAAATAGTTTATTATCATTTTTTATATCTATAACCCAATCATCCATTTGTTTGCTTAAATTTTCCACCATTTTCTTGTTCCTTTCTTCCATTCTCTCCATCATTTGTTGGAACATTTTCCTTATCTCAACCATTTCTTCTGGTGTAGGTTCTTCCATTTTGCTTGTTGTTGTTCCCTTTTGTCTGGCTGGCTAACCGCTGCCAAGCTGAATTAGGAATTGGGTAAGTAATTACAGTAATTTTAACCCCTAATTACAGCCCCACGTTGGGCGCCAATTTTGTAATAATACTATGAGTGGTGGGAATAATAAAATAAATATCGATGTATGTTGATTGTGCTCTCCTGTAAGTCCCACTGGTTGTGCTAGCTGATTTTGGTAATAAAACGATATTGCAAAATATAGCTTAATTTATAAGGTGTGTAGTAACGTAGCTAATATCTTCTTCTCTTCTAAGCTCTCACTGTTGATCTTCGCTTTTGTAATACAACCATACTATAATTGTAATTGTATAGTGTTCTGGTATAATATTATCCAGGATAATTTTTATGGTGTGTATGTGTAGTAGTGACGTTCCGCTCTGGGAATCGTCGATTTGGTAAAGTTCCTGGTCTTTGTTATTGGTAATTGGGATGTTATTACCATCAATTAAATAAAGTGTATTTTGCTGTGTAGCAAATTGAAATAAAATATAAATTTAAAATTTATATTTATAAAAAAAATAATTTCGGAAAAAATATTTTCGGGGTATTTATGTGCTTAATATTTAGGAATAAATTGAGGTTGTGGATCGTAATTATAATTATAATAGTAAGGTGTTTAATTTGGTAATAAATTTCTGTTCGGTAAATTTGTTAAAAAGATAATCCAATTAACTTCAAGTTAGGCGAAAACGGCTCTCTTCTTCTTACTCTTGAAATATTGTAGTTTCGCATATACTGCCTTTAAAGATTATCTATTTTTCTTGGTTAATTAATGATTATGTCCTTTTATAAGAGAAATCAACTCCAATTTACCAAAAAACAAACAAAAACGTTTATTAAACACAATAATAAGGTTGGTCGATTAATTAATCGAGGTTACAAAGCCATATCGACTCGCTCAGGGTCGGTCGATATTAGAAGTTTTACAGTTGTATTATTTAAACAGGTTCTTTGAACGGTTATTTATATAAAAAGCCAGAGAAGGTCAGGGACATGAAAGTATAACACTTACAATTCAAAAAAGGTCTTAAATTTAAACAATATAATGGTAATTATTAATAATAAAAGTTTATATATAATTTTGTTCAAACCAGAAAGCAGTCTAGTCGTGTCTTATTACGGTGACAAAACTGGATCAGAATGGCCGCCTGACGCATGCGCGTTGATAGCTTCTAATGTAAACAAAGTGCTGGTTGAGATAATATGGCCTTTCTTCGGTTAAATGTTCTTCGCTACGGTATATGATCTTCTGGGTATAGTTTATTGTCACTGGTGTATCATGGAATAGTTCACTTTGTGTAAAAATGTTGTTAAATGGGTATATCTACCGATGTTTGTGCGTGTCAGTTAACCTCGAATTTTCACTTGGTGTTTGATGCGATTTCAGTGTTATTTCATGTAATTAGTTATATGTGATTTCGTTTATAGGTGTTATGTAGTTCATGGGTCAACTTCACCACTTCACTTTCATTAAAATAGTTAAAAATTTAGTTTTACATAAAATGATTCCGAACTTCGTTATAACATAACGGCCATTAAAGGTTGGTTCTATCAAATATTCACATGAAGTGCTCTCTTCGAGGTATAATAATGAACTGTCTGTATTTCCTTCGTCTCATGAAAATCTTAGCCTATATAATATATCTCATACATTGTTTCAAATTGCCATAACTTCCGATACACTTTAAAAATGTACATTATGTTCATAAAATAAATTCGTTATTAGTTAACTGTTTGAAATATAAAATACATATTCGTTTTCACTATTCTATTCTACTAATTTTGATAGTAATTAAGTTAGTATTACAAAGTTTTATCTGAAAATTATATTTCTTATAATTTTTTGGGAGATAGGCCTAAAATTATACTTTCTGTCTTCTATGTAAATAATAGCCATTTTCCCTAATATAATTATTATTCTATTAAATCTGAAATTTGTATAATTATCAATTCTCACTTATTTTATTGCAATTTAGTATACTAATGATGGTTTTTTAATATAATTCATTTGTATATGACTCCCCTTAGGATAGTGTCAGTTAATCTATTTCAGTTTTAATGGTATCTTATTAGACAATTAAATAATTTTACTCATATAATGACCATATCTCTAGAAAGCCTTATTTACATAGCATTTAATATGTTGGGTTTATCTTGCCTAAATATTGTCATTTTATCTGGTTTATAAGACTAGGTTTGTTAATGATTCTGCAGTTTAAATTTATTCTTTGGCCTAGATCTGATGTGTGGCTAAATTCCAAATGTTTTACTAATGTAATTATTTTATTTCCTTCTCTGACTTCTGATTCTGATATATTTGATTAAAAATTAGTTCTTTGAGCTGGCATAACAGTAATTATAGATTATACAATTAAAATATAACACCTAGATATATAAAACTGGTGTTCTGAATAACATTGTTTTGGTATATCACCTAATAACATAATAAAAAGTATTTCTACAACATTGGAATGATATCTATTTTTAGATAGTGCATTCCTAAATTAAAATGAACAATAAAATAACAATTATAATACTAATATTTCTTATGACTAATCCTTACTTATCTAAATGTTATATGTAATAGGAACCTAACATCCTGGTTCCATATATAATTGTTAACACCTTCTATAAACTTCATCATAAACAGTTTGTTCTGTAATTCCCCATTTTATAAGATTTATGCCCCCTCTTAAAGTATAACCCTGGCTATCTAAGTTATATTCCGTTCTATGGAATGTTTATACAGCTTTAGTAGCCTTTTATTAGTAACATTACTATTTCATTATCAAAGTAGACACTGTTCATAAAACTTAAAGTTTGTTACTTTGTACTGTAACTCATGCACCTTTTTAAAGTTTATTATTTATAATTTGATCACTTGCACTTGTCTGTCTATGGTGAATTATCAATATATTTACTAGTCTTTCTCTAGTTTTTAACATGAAATATTCAACCATGGGGGAACTGTGAAGATTTGTTTATACAAACTAAACAATAACTTTTTGAATGCACTAATATTTAATACTACTAACACTTTTAGTTTTTTGTCAGTTTTACAGTGATATGGTTTTTTAGGGTGTTATACTTTCTCTTTGGGCATTCATTTTGGGGTTTTTTGGGGTTCTATCCCTATGGGGTTTTTGTTTTATACGGGTCGTCTTAATTATTCTTCTTTCTTCTTTGAGTTTGGTTATTCTTCCTTCTCCTGTAGTTTTGGATTATCCTTCTTTCTTCTTTCTTCTGTCTTCAGTAGCTTTGTTTGTCCTTCTTCCTTCCTTCTTCTGTAGTAGTAGTTATAATTAGTCTTCTTTCTTCTCTAGTTTTAATTATTCTTCTTTCTTCTTTCTTCAGTAGCTTTGATTGTTCTTCCTTCTTCATTGTTCAGTAGTAGTAGATTTGGTTGTTCTTCTTTCTTCTTTCTTCTGTAGTAGTTTTAATTAGTCTTATTTCTTCTTTCTTCAGTAATAGTAGTTTTAATTAGTCTTCTTTCTTCTTTAGTTTTAATTATTCTTCTTTCTTCTGTCTTCAGTAGCTTTGATTGTTCTTCTTTCTTCTTTCTTCAGTAGCAGTAGTTTTAATTAGTCTTCTTTCTTCTGTCTTCAGTAGCTTTGACTGTTCTTCTTTCTTCATTGTTCAGTAGTAGTAGATTTGGTTGTTCTTCTTTCTTCTTTTTTCTGTAGTAGTTTTAATTAGTCTTCTTTCTTCTTTCTTCAGTAATAGTAGTTTTAATTAGTCTTCTTTCTTCTTTAGTTTTAATTATTCTTCTTTCTTCTGTCTTCAGTAGCTTTGATTGTTCTTCTTTCTTCTTTCTTCAGTAGCAGTAGTTTTAATTAGTCTTCTTTCTTCTGTCTTCAGTAGCTTTGACTGTTCTTCTTTCTTCATTGTTCAGTAGTAGTAGATTTGGTTGTTCTTCTTTCTTCTTTCTTCTGTAGTAGTTTTAATTAGTCTTCTTTCTTCTTTCTTCAGTAATAGTAGTTTTAATTAGTCTTCTTTCTTCTTTAGTTTTAATTATTCTTCTTTCTTCTGTCTTCAGTAGCTTTGATTGTTCTTCTTTCTTCTTTCTTCAGTAGCAGTAATTTTAATTAGTCTTCTTTCTTCTTTCTTCGGTGGTTTTGGTTATTCTTCTTTCTTCAGTAATAGTAGTTTTAATTAGTCTTCTTTCTTCTTTCTTCAGTAGCTTTGGTTGTTCTTCTTTCTTCCTTCTTCTGTAGTAGTAGTTTTAATTAGTCTTCTTTCTTCTCTAGTTTTAATTATTCTTCTTTCTTCTGTCTTCAGTAGCTTTGATTGTTCTTCTTTCTTCCTTCTTCTGTAGTAGTAGTTTTAATTAGTCTTCTTTCTTCTCTAGTTTTAATTATTCTTCTTTCTTCTGTCTTCAGTAGCTTTGATTGTTCTTCTTTCTTCATTGTTCAGTAGTAGTAGATTTGGTTGTTCTTCTTTCTTCTCTAGTTTTAATTATTCTTCTTTCTTCTGTCTTCAGTAGCTTTGATTGTTCTTCTTTCTTCCTTCTTCTGTAGTAGTAGTTTTAATTAGTCTTCTTTCTTCTCTAGTTTTAATTATTCTTCTTTCTTCTGTCTTCAGTAGCTTTGATTGTTCTTCTTTCTTCATTGTTCAGTAGTAGTAGATTTGGTTGTTCTTCTTTCTTCTCTAGTTTTAATTATTCTTCTTTCTTCTTTCTTCAGTAGATTTGATTGTTCTTCTTTCTTCATTGTTCAGTAGTAGTAGATTTGGTTGTTCTTCTTTCTTCTTTCTTCAGTAGCAGTAGTTTTAATTAGTCTTCTTTCTTCTTTCTTCGGTAGTTTTTGTTTTGGGTTATTCTTCCTTCTTCTGTAGTTCTTCGCCGTGTATGCCTTTGTTTCTTCTAGTCTGGTTTCCTTGTCGGGGTATATTAATTGCCTGCTTCTATCTTACCTGGGTAATTTTGTTATTATTATTTTTAGTCTTCTGGGTTTTTAAATTTGTATTATATTATATTATTTGCAGAAATTTTCTTTATTCAATCTTTCTTGTGAATATATTAGTAAATAGTGCATTTTAATTAATTCTCATCTGGATATTCCATATATTAGAGCTTTATTAATGATCATTGAGTAATGTATTTGTGTGGATTCTCTGTCACGCTACAGATTGCTCTCTTCCAGAAGTGATTAGTTCAGATCATACTTAGTTTGTCTGAAGTAATTGCTTATGACATTATATTATAAATTATATTTCTTTACTTCCTTCACATTTCTAAAAAATTTTTTCTCCTATATTTTTGAGCTTATCTATATTTCATTATTAACTGGATTCTTACTGATAGTAATAGTCATCTGAGGTTCGTTATTTTTTATTTTTCCATTTTCTTCTTAACTTGTTTCTTTATCCTTGGGATATTTATTCCCTAAAATTCCCTAACACGTTAGCTGGGGCAGTGTCCAGAGGGGCTCTGTAGGCTTCACACTCTGCTGGCCATGCTACGTCATTTATTGATTACAGAGGTAAATCATCTCTGATCAATATATAATAATACTGCTGGACTTATCTCAGACAGTCATTTATAAAAATTATATAAGAATAGTCCACCTTATGACTATTAAAAAAAAATTAAATATCTTTGGATATTTCACTTCGTATACGAACAGATCTATTAATATTTCTATCTTAGTGAATTTCTATCTCAGTTATTTTTCTCAATGGCTAGCTTTGCTGGCATTTTATTTCTCCTTGTGGTTGGAAGCTGGTATAATATAATTATCACTCATTATTCAGTGTAAAGTTTTTAATCCTTTGTCATATTCTGACTGTTATCACAATCTCTTTCTGGTCATTGGTAGCATATATTTTGTATTATATTGTTGTTCCTTTCTTAATTCTTGTGAATCGTTCCACTAGTATTATGTTTTTTCAATTACTCTTTTAATTGTCTTTCTAATAACTGACATTTATTGTATGATCATCTTTTCCGTATGGATTTATTTAGATATAGTTTTTCCTTTCTTTTTTCAACATTTTATTTTGCTCTTGCTTTTTATCCAAATGCACTCCTTTATTATTAATGCCATATGTTTAATATTTCTGTTTATTTGACATAAAATTCTCATTATTTTACTTCACAATAAGTTTATTCATTTAAATTGTATCAGTGGTTTGTACTGCCATTTCTTTATTCTTGAAAGTTTTTTCAGAATTGGTCCCATATATAATTGTTTGTAATGAAGTTATCCAAATTCTTTTTCTTCTTGTTCATTTCTAAAAGTTGTTTTTAAAATAAGGTAGTAAGTAGTCATTACTTCATTTTTGAATTTTGGGGATTAATTCAAAATTCATTTTCTTTTGTCCATAAAGTTTTTTCATAAATATTTGGTAGTAAGTAGTCATTACTTCATTTTTGAATTTTGATGATTAATTCAAAATTCATTTTCTTTTGTCCATAAAGTTTTTTCATAAATATTTGGTAGTAAGTAGTCATTACTTCATTTTTGAATTTTGATGATTAATTCAAAATTCATTTTCTTTTGTCCATAAAGTTTTTTCATAAATATTTGGTAGTAAGTAGTCATTACTTCATTTTTGAATTTTGATGATTAATTCAAAATTCATTTTCTTTTGTCCATAAAGTTTTTTCATAAATATTTGGTAGTAAGTAGTCATTACTTCATTTTTGAATTTTGATGATTAATTCAAAATTCATTTTCTTTTGTCCATAAAGTTTTTTCATAAATATTTGGTAGTAAGTAGTCATTACTTCATTTTTGAATTTTGATTATTAATTCAAAATTCATTTTCTTTTGTCCATAAAGTTTTTTCATAAATATTTGGTAGTAAGTAGTCATTACTTCATTTTTGAATTTTGATGATTAATTCAAAATTCATTTTCTTTTGTCCATAAAGTTTTTTCATAAATATTTGGTAGTAATTAGTCATTACTTCATTTTTGAATTTAGTGGTTTATTTAATTCAAAATTCCATTCCTTCAATTACTCATAATATTTTTTCATAAATATGGTTAACATATATTATTACCCTAAATATGGTATTAGCTCTCTTCTTTTCTTTACTTCAAATGTACTTCTTATTATTATTTTTCTTTTATATACCCAGGTTGAAGATTTTTATTAGGCTGGACAGTTGCTCATAATTTCTTTTTCTTTGATATAGGTTTTTGGCCGTCGTCGGTTATCATAACATCCGTCCCTTTTGTATAGGTGTGTAGTCTTTGGTTTAACCGTGGTCTTTAGTTGCTCTCATTGTCCGGATGACCATAGTCTTCATTATCGTTCCGGTACTAGTGACATCTCTGGCCTTCGTCTTGTATTTCATTTTTCTAGCTGCTATTCCTTTGTTGGCTGCTAAGCTTATTCGGCTCCCTCTATCATAGTGTTTTATACACCAGTACTTCTCTGGTCCATATGTGGTATTGCATGAAAAATATCTGTGAGGATCTTCATCTGAATTATTAATTATTTGCTTATCTGAAGCCCCATAATCTGGTTCATCATCACACATCCACCCTGAAGGAATACATTTTAGTGTACCTGTACACTGGAACTGTCCTGGATGGTACACTAATGGAACACATCCTGGTGATTCATCTGTGCCGTCATCACAGTCTGGTAAGATGTCATACTTCCATCTTTCTGGAATACACTGTCCAGTCCTTCGCTGAAACTGATCTAGTCCCCATGTTTTATTCAGTTTACCTCTGGTCCTTTCCCAGTGGTGAACTACTGTCTGCTGGTAAACCATCTCTGAGATTACCCTTAATCTACTTCCATTATTTCTGGAACTCAAGATTTCTTCATGGTTGGTAATAGGGATATTATCATCATCAAATAAACCATGGTTCATCATCTCCATTTCTTCCTTTGTTTTCATTACATTTCTTGGATACATTCTCCTTTTCCTTTGTTTAATATTTTCCTTGTTTCGGTTAGTTTCAATTTCAGGTACTACCATTACTTGTTCCTGCCTTATATCATTTGGTACTTCTTCTGGTTCTGGTTTGAAATCATATTTTATTTCTTTGGTCCTCTCCTTTCTTAATTCTTCTCTTTTTAATCTGTCCTCTCTTAATTTTTCCCTAAATAGTTTATTATCATTTTTTATATCTATAACCCAATCATCCATTTGTTTGCTTAAATTTTCCACCATTTTCTTGTTCCTTTCTTCCATTCTCTCCATCATTTGTTGGAACATTTTCCTTATCTCAACCATTTCTTCTGGTGTAGGTTCTTCCATTTTGCTTGTTGTTGTTCCCTTTTCTCTGGCTGGCTAACCGCTGCCAAGCTGAATTAGGAATTGGGTAAGTAATTACAGTAATTTCAACCCCTAATTACAGCCCCACGTTGGGCGCCAATTTTGTAATAATACTATGAGTGGTGGGAATAATAAAATAAATATCGATGTATGTTGATTGTGCTCTCCTGTAAGTCCCACTGGTTGTGCTAGCTGATTTTGGTAATAAAACGATATTGCAAAATATAGCTTAATTTATAAGGTGTGTAGTAACGTAGCTAATATCTTCTTCTCTTCTAAGCTCTCACTGTTGATCTTCGCTTTTGTAATACAACCATACTATAATTGTAATTGTATAGTGTTCTGGTATAATATTATCCAGGATAATTTTTATGGTGTGTATGTGTAGTAGTGACGTTCCGCTCTGGGAATCGTCGATTTGGTAAAGTTCCTGGTCTTTGTTATTGGTAATTGGAATGTTATTACCATCAATTAAATAAAGTGTATTTTGCTGTGTAGCAAATTGAAATAAAATATAAATTTAAAATTTATATTTATAAAAAAAAATAATTTCGGAAAAAATATTTTCGGGGTATTTATGTGCTTAATATTTAGGAATAAATTGAGGTTGTGGATCGTAATTATAATTATAATAGTAAGGTGTTTAATTTGGTAATAAATTTCTGTTCGGTAAATTTGTTAAAAAGATAATCCAATTAACTTCAAGTTAGGCGAAAACGGCTCTCTTCTTCTTACTCTTGAAATATTGTAGTTTCGCATATACTGCCTTTAAAGATTATCTATTTTTCTTGGTTAATTAATGATTATGTCCTTTTATAAGAGAAATCAACTCCAATTTACCAAAAAACAAACAAAAACGTTTATTAAACACAATAATAAGGTTGGTCGATTAATTAATCGAGGTTACAAAGCCATATCGACTCGTTCAGGGTCGGTCGATATTAGAAGTTTTACAGTTGTATTATTTAAACAGGTTCTTTGAACGGTTATTTATATAAAAAGCCAGAGAAGGTCAGGGACATGAAAGTATAACACTTACAATTCAAAAAAGGTCTTAAATTTAAACAATATAATGGTAATTATTAATAATAAAAGTTTATATATAATTTTGTTCAAACCAGAAAGCAGTCTAGTCGTGTCTTATTACGGTGACAAAACTGGATCAGAATGGCCGCCTGACGCATGCGCGTTGATAGCTTCTAATGTAAACAAAGTGCTGGTTGAGATAATATGGCCTTTCTTCGGTTAAATGTTCTTCGCTACGGTATATGATCTTCTGGGGTATAGTTTATTGTCACTGGTGTATCATGGAATAGTTCACTTTGTGTAAAAATGTTGTTAAATGGGTATATCTACCGATGTTTGTGCGTGTCAGTTAACCTCGAATTTTCACTTGGTGTTTGATGCGATTTCAGTGTTATTTCATGTAATTAGTTATATGTGATTTCGTTTATAGGTGTTATGTAGTTCATGGGTCAACTTCACCACTTCACTTTCATTAAAATAGTTAAAAATTTAGTTTTACATAAAATGATTCCGAACTTCGTTATAACATAACGGCCATTAAAGGTTGGTTCTATCAAATATTCACATGAAGTGCTCTCATGAAAATCTTAGCCTATATAATATATCTCATACATTGTTTCAAATTGCCATAACTTCCGATACACTTTTAAAATGTACATTATGTTCATAAAATAAATTCGTTATTAGTTAACTGTTCGAAATATAAAATACATATTCGTTTTCACTATTCTATTCTACTAATTTTGATAGTAATTAAGTTAGTATTACAAAGTTTTATCTGAAAATTATATTTCTTATAATTTTTTGGGAGGTAGGCCTAAAATTATACTTCCTGTCTTCTATGTAAATAATAGCCATTTTCCCTAATATAATTATTATTCTATTAAATCTGAAATTTGTATAATTATCAATTCTCACTTATTTTATTGCAATTTAGTATACTAATGATGGTTTTCTAATATAATTCATTTGTATATGACTCCCCTTAGGATAGTGTCAGTTAATCTATTTCAGTTTTAATGGTATCTTATTAGACAATTAAATAATTTTACTCATATAATGACCATATCTCTAGAAAGCCTTATTTACATAGTATTTAATATGTTGAGTTTATCTTGCCTAAATATTGTCATTTTATCTGGTTTATAAGACTAGGTTTGTTAATGATTCTGCAGTTTAAATTTATTCTTTGGCCTAGATCTGATGTGTGGCTAAATTCCAAATGTTTTACTAATGTAATTATTTTATTTCCTTCTCTGACTTCTGATCCTGATATATTTGATTAAAAATTAGTTCTTTGAGCTGGCATAACAGTAATTATAGATTATACAATTAAAATATAACACCTAGATATATAAAACTGGTGTTCTGAATAACATTGTTTTGGTATATCACCTAATAACATAATAAAAAGTATTTCTACAACATTGGAATGATATCTATTTTTAGATAGTGCATTCCTAAATTAAAATGAACAATAAAATAACAATTATAATACTAATATTTCTTATGACTAATCCTTACTTATCTAAATGTTATATGTAATAGGAACCTAACATCCTGGTTCCATATATAATTGTTAACACCTTCTATAAACTTCATCATAAACAGTTTGTTCTGTAATTCCCCATTTTATAAGATTTATGCCCCCTCTTAAAGTATAACCCTGGCTATCTAAGTTATATTCCGTTCTATGGAATGTTCATACAGCTTTAGTAGCCTTTTATTAGTAACATTACTATTTCATTATCAAAGTAGACACTGTTCATAAAACTTAAAGTTTGTTACTTTGTACTGTAACTCATGCACCTTTTTAAAGTTTATTATTTATAATTTGATCACTTGCACTTGTCTGTCTATGGTGAATTATCAATATATTTACTAGTCTTTCTCTAGTTTTTAACATGAAATATTCAACCATGGGGGAACTGTGAAGATTTGTTTATACAAACTAAACAATAACTTTTTGAATGCACTAATATTTAATACTACTAACACTTTTAGTTTTTTGTCAGTTTTACAGTGATATGGTTTTTTAGGGTGTTATACTTTCTCTTTGGGCATTCATTGATTTTGGGGTTTTTTGGGGTTCTATCCCTATGGGGTTTTTGTTTTATACGGGTCGTCTTAATTATTCTTCTTTCTTCTTTGAGTTTGGTTATTCTTCCTTCTCCTGTAGTTTTGGATTATCCTTCTTTCTTCTTTCTTCTGTCTTCAGTAGCTTTGATTGTTCTTCTTCCTTCCTTCTTCTGTAGTAGTAGTTATAATTAGTCTTCTTTCTTCTCTAGTTTTAATTATTCTTCTTTCTTCTTTCTTCAGTAGCTTTGATTGTTCTTCCTTCTTCATTGTTCAGTAGTAGTAGATTTGGTTGTTCTTCTTTCTTCTTTCTTCTGTAGTAGTTTTAATTAGTCTTCTTTCTTCTTTCTTCAGTAATAGTAGTTTTAATTAGTCTTCTTTCTTCTTTAGTTTTAATTATTCTTCTTTCTTCTGTCTTCAGTAGCTTTGATTGTTCTTCTTTCTTCTTTCTTCAGTAGCAGTAGTTTTAATTAGTCTTCTTTCTTCTGTCTTCAGTAGCTTTGACTGTTCTTCTTTCTTCATTGTTCAGTAGTAGTAGATTTGGTTGTTCTTCTTTCTTCTTTCTTCTGTAGTAGTTTTAATTAGTCTTCTTTCTTCTTTCTTCAGTAATAGTAGTTTTAATTAGTCTTCTTTCTTCTTTAGTTTTAATTATTCTTCTTTCTTCTGTCTTCAGTAGCTTTGATTGTTCTTCTTTCTTCTTTCTTCAGTAGCAGTAGTTTTAATTAGTCTTCTTTCTTCTGTCTTCAGTAGCTTTGACTGTTCTTCTTTCTTCATTGTTCAGTAGTAGTAGATTTGGTTGTTCTTCTTTCTTCTTTCTTCTGTAGTAGTTTTAATTAGTCTTCTTTCTTCTTTCTTCAGTAATAGTAGTTTTAATTAGTCTTCTTTCTTCTTTAGTTTTAATTATTCTTCTTTCTTCTGTCTTCAGTAGCTTTGATTGTTCTTCTTTCTTCTTTCTTCTTTCTTCAGTAGCAGTAATTTTAATTAGTCTTCTTTCTTCTTTCTTCGGTGGTTTTGGTTATTCTTCTTTCTTCAGTAATAGTAGTTTTAATTAGTCTTCTTTCTTCTTTCTTCAGTAGCTTTGGTTGTTCTTCTTTCTTCCTTCTTCTGTAGTAGTAGTTTTAATTAGTCTTCTTTCTTCTCTAGTTTTAATTATTCTTCTTTCTTCTGTCTTCAGTAGCTTTGATTGTTCTTCTTTCTTCCTTCTTCTGTAGTAGTAGTTTTAATTAGTCTTCTTTCTTCTCTAGTTTTAATTCTTCTTCTTTCTTCTGTCTTCAGTAGCTTTGATTGTTCTTCTTTCTTCATTGTTCAGTAGTAGTAGATTTGGTTGTTCTTCTTTCTTCTCTAGTTTTAATTATTCTTCTTTCTTCTGTCTTCAGTAGCTTTGATTGTTCTTCTTTCTTCCTTCTTCTGTAGTAGTAGTTTTAATTAGTCTTCTTTCTTCTCTAGTTTTAATTATTCTTCTTTCTTCTGTCTTCAGTAGCTTTGATTGTTCTTCTTTCTTCATTGTTCAGTAGTAGTAGATTTGGTTGTTCTTCTTTCTTCTCTAGTTTTAATTATTCTTCTTTCTTCATTGTTCAGTAGTAGTAGATTTGGTTGTTCTTCTTTCTTCTCTAGTTTTAATTATTCTTCTTTCTTCTGTCTTCAGTAGCTTTGATTGTTCTTCTTTCTTCCTTCTTCTGTAGTAGTAGTTTTAATTAGTCTTCTTTCTTCTCTAGTTTTAATTATTCTTCTTTCTTCTGTCTTCAGTAGCTTTGATTGTTCTTCTTTCTTCATTGTTCAGTAGTAGTAGATTTGGTTGTTCTTCTATCTTCTCTAGTTTTAATTATTCTTCTTTCTTCTTTCTTCAGTAGCTTTGATTGTTCTTCTTTCTTCATTGTTCAGTTGTAGTAGATTTGGTTGTTCTTCTTTCTTCTTTCTTCAGTAGCAGTAGTTTTAATTAGTCTTCTTTCTTCTTTCTTCGGTAGTTTTTGTTTTGGGTTATTCTTCCTTCTTCTGTAGTTCTTCGCCGTGTATGCCTTTGTTTCTTCTAGTCTGGTTTCCTTGTCGGGGTATATTAATTGCCTGCTTCTATCTTACCTGGGTAATTTTGTTATTATTATTTTTAGTCTTCTGGGTTTTTAAATTTGTATTATATTATATTATTTGCAGAAATTTTCTTTATTCAATCTTTCTTGTGAATATATTAGTAAATAGTGCATTTTAATTAATTCTCATCTGGATATTCCGTATATTAGAGCTTTATTAATGATCATTGAGTAATGTATTTGTGTGGATTCTCTGTCACGCTACAATATATATATATATACACAAAAGTTTCGCCCCCCCGCCACAAAATTTTCTGGATACGCGCCTGATAAGGAGTGACACGGCCTTCACTACTGACGGGAAAAGAATCTTCTGTCAACTTTGTGGAAAAGAGGTAAGTGTTCCTATTTAAGATATTTTGGAGAAAATTCATTTTAGATAGGTATGTAACACTAAACACAATTTCTATTCCTTTCGCTGCTTTTTTGTTTCAATCACTTAAACTTCAATAATATTTTTGTGGAAAAATGTCTCTTTTTGTTTTCCTTTACTATCACTTCCAAAGAATTGGTATATACGCGTAAATAGGTTTTTGAACAAAGAATTCGGTAATAGTTCCGAGTAACGCCCTTGTCTGGAAAAGGCACAAAACCTGCAAAAACCGGGTTTTTTTTTGGTGGTTTTATGTAAACTACAGGCCAAGATTAGGAGCGGACGCGAATAATCCGCAAAAAAAAAATTGGAATCTGTGGGCCTGATTTCTTGGCCTGTAATTTACGTAAATTCACAAAAAAGCTGGATTTTTGCAGGTTTTGTGCCTTTTCCAGACAAGGGCGTTACTCGGAACTATTACCAAGAATTCGTACGTAGCCAAGATCTATATTCCTAGCAAGATGCTAAACAAAAAAATTTTGAAGTATGCGTATAAAAAAATAAGATTTTCCTAACAGTTTTTTAGTTTTGGGGGGGGGGTAGGTACTAACCTATTTCTACTGAAATCACAATGTTGTCCCTCGAAATCGGCGGCCTTTATTTTCTCTTATTTTGCCTACCTACGAGTTTACCATTATCAAAAAATACCTAAATATTCATTTTCGAATTTATGGTAGATTAATTTTTAATTACCTAAATTAAACCAGAAAAAACTAACAGAATTTCTTGTTGTTTGATTTCAGGTCAAAGCTGAAAAAAAGTTTCAGTTCGACCAACACAAATCAACTATGACTCACAAACAAAAGGTGGAAAAGACACATAAAATGAAGAATCTTCAACAGCCTTTCATCGCGTCAAAGCTCGAGTCAATGTCCCAATCTTCGGAGAAGAACGAGATGTACCAAGATCTCTGCGAGGCAATGTTAAAATCCAATATTCCTCTTCATAAGTTGGAGAATGAACATTTTAGAGCCTTCTTGAAGAAGTACACAGGTAAAGAAATCCCTCACGAATCGACACTCAGAAAAAACTACATTACTCCAGTGTACGAGAAGGTGATGCAAAGAATAAAAAATGAGATAGGTGATTCCCCCATCTGGATGTTAATTGATGAAACGACTTACCCCTGCGGGCGATATCTAGCCTATGTAATATTTGGGAAACTTAGTTAAGAGGAAGCTGGACGTGGCCATCTGATTTTATGTAAAGAGTTGGAAAAACAAATCACTCCATGATCGCCAGGACAGTGGGTGAAGCGATTAATATTTTGTGGGGGTCTCACGCGCAGCAATATGGGGAGGAATGATTATTGGCTTTTGTTACGGATAGTGCAGCGTACATGATGAAGGCTGGAGAATTCTGTTGTGTCTGACGCTTGATTCGTCTTACAAAATGTCCCATGTCTACTGTCTGTCTGGTAGTGTCGTAATCGAAATCAAAACTAATCTACAACCAAATGTTTAGTATTTAATAAACTTAGTAAAAAAAAGTAGTGAATTAAATATAAAATATACTATAATTACTTTCACCATTTACTCTTCACAATGAAAATGAGGTCGATTGGAAGTGAAGGCCACTTTGTGCTACGTAAGCTACGTATTTAGTGAAGGTTAGTTACCGCTCATTTGTGATTTACCCCTCGCCTCTCCTTCTCACCCGCATCGTCTTTAAATAAGTACACTTGTTACTTTCTCTCGGTGTTCAGTTCGTTTGTGCAGCTAGTGCGTTTGTGTTGTTTCACTAGTGCTTCAGTAGTGGTGGAAAGCGAAAAATGTCTTTTAAATTGTTCAAAAAGTGGATAGGGAGCAGGCGCGTATGCAAAGGGTGGCGATCGCCCCCCCCCCCAACACTCAGAAAAAATGTCATTTTTATATTAATAAAAAAAAATTGAAAAATATTTGAGTTTAATTTAAGCGCCATTAGAGTAACTGGCTTGATAGTCGGTAATATAGAGAGACGAGTTATCATTCGATAGCACATAAAATGATAAACAGTGTCGAGATTCGAGGTGAGACGACAGTTACGCGCATGCGCTCTTGTACTTTGTACATCTGCAATATATTGCAAGTCGACTTGTCCGGCCCTTTATCCGTTAAGCATACATAACCTGAGATAAAACAAGTTATTTTGAAATACAATTGGATTTAAACTCGGAAGTCTTTTTAAGTATGGTGAGTAAATACAAGTTTCGTTTTTCTTGCAGGTGTAATGTGCGAAGTATATTCGTGTGTTCTATATATATTGTGTATTGGCAGTAGAAAGCTTTTGTTGTGTATTAGTGTTGGTCAACAACTGAATTGTAGCGTCGCGAATAGGTATTTTTTTATCCTTTTTGTAATAACTTCTTATACTGACGACTAAAAAGATTGATTAATTTTTATGAAAATTGAAATATTAATTTTCTAAAATTTAAAATTATATCACGCTTATTTTAGTACGTGTGAGTTCATACTTATGTTTCATAACATATATTAACATTTTTGCTTTTGTCATTTAGATAGATCTACCGAACTTCAATATATATTCAATATATATACGTATTAGTTTTCTATTTAGAGTTACATTTTCACAAGTAAATCATAGAATTCTATTACCGTTTAGATAGGTCTATCGAAGTGCTAGGTAACTCGGAGAGAAACACCACTTTCAATTATCCTCGTCGAATCTAAAAATTTTATTTAATTTTATTTTTGAAATTATGAATATTCTGTTAGAATAAAAATTATGTTACAGGAGCCGCAACCATCCTGCAGTTCCCAAGCAAAGAAAAGATCTGGGACTATTGATTCATATTTTATTATGACGCCTGCCAAAAGGACTTGCCTCCCTGATATTGACACAAAAATAAAAGATAAATTAACTCCTCCAACAAGTGATGAAGTTGAAAAAGAAAAGTTGATTAACAAATCTGAAAATAAAAATTGTACTGAAATAACTTACGATATCGGAAATTATGTAGGCCTTGAAGTAGATGACTTAACAAAGAAGAATTAAATTTTACATCCATGGGTACCATGTATGAATTATACTTTCCCTTTTTCAATCCATAATAAAAATGGCAAGCCAGAAAAACGATTTGCACGTCATGACCATCTAAATAAATATAATTGGCTCGTGTATTCTCATACAAAAAAGGGCTATTTTTGTAAATATTGCCCTTTCTTTATTAATTATGGTGTCAGAGGTGATAACAAAAACGTAACTTTAAATCAATTTGTTAAGGTACCTGTCACGAGGTTTCATAAGTTGTTAGGAAAAGATGGGATCTTAGAAAAACACGATAAAAATGAATTGCATAAAAATTCCATCCAAACTGCAAAAGATTTTATATATAATTTGGATCATGCAGAGTTGTCCGTTATTAACCGAATAAATAAGCAGCGTATTTTCGAAATATCTGAAAACAGATCACGCCTGTTACCAATTGTAGATACTATAAACGTTCTTGGACAACAGGGTATGCAATACGGGGCCACAGAGACGCAGGAAAATTCGAAATGAATAGTCTTGTAAACGATGGAAATTTTCGGACTCTCTTGAGATATCGTGCTAAAGAAGATGAAACGTTAAGAAATCACTTACAAAATTCTTCATCACGAGCTACCTATATTAGCAGTGTTACACAAAACGAGCTAATTCTATGCAGAAGAAATTCTCAGCCGGATTATCCCAAAAGTTCAGGCTGCAAAATTTTATAGCGTAATGTTTGATGAAACAACAGACATTTCTAATATCTCTCAGCTGGCATTAATTTTGCGGTATACAGATGGCGAACGCATTTTTGAATCCCTTCTTAAATTTATTGATGTGCGTGCTGAAGATCATCATGACGGCAATGACAACACTGAGCCAATAATATCTGGTTTTAAGATAGGAAGAATTGTCATTGAAGAATTACAGAAAAACTTCACAATCAGAATGATCACAGTTGAATGATCACAATAAAGAAGGATGATATTATAGTTACGAAGGCGGAGAAAGGAAATACAATGGTACTGCTGAGAAAGGACGAATACATAAAGAAAACGGAAGAATTTATAAGGGAAGGACCATACGAGGAAATAAAGTATGATTATACAAGTAAGTACCAGTCAAGGATAAAACAAATGATGAAACAGATAACATTTATAGAAGAAAATAAGAAAAAGTATTTAATGGAAATTAATCCAACAGCACCAACTTTTAAAAGTCAGGTTAAGAAGATACATAAAGAAGGAAAACCAATTAGACCGATTGTTTCTTTTATTAACGCACCTTTTTATAAATTATCAAAGGAAGTTAGCAGAGTACTGAAAGAGAAATATGAATTTGGGACAAAATACAACATAGAGAATAATGTAAAATTGATAGAAAAATTAGAAAATATTAGGATTAATGTAAATACAAAATTGATATCACTGGATGTTAAGGACATGTTTACCAATATCACAGTAAATAAAGTTATTAAGTTAATAAACGATAATAATATGGGAGAATACAGGTATAAAAAGCAGTTGATGAAAGTAATTAAAGAATGTGTAAATCAGAACTATTTTAGGTTTAATAACAAGTTTTATATACAGAAAAAAGGTTTACCTATGGGGTCTTCATTATCCCCTATTCTTGCTGAAATATACATGAATGATTTTGAAAAGCATTTAATAACTTCCACTAAGTATAAAAACACTATAAAATTATGGTCCAGATACGTTGATGATGTATTAGTAATTTGGGAAGGAAGCATAGAAGAAGTGCATGAGTTTATAAATGAGGTAAATAATAAGGATAAAAACTTACAATTTAAAGAAGAGATAGGAGGTAAGAAAATAAATTACTTAGATTTAAACATAGAAATTAAAGATAATGAGAAACTACAGTTTGGGATATTTAGGAAAGAGTCGTATTCTGATATAATTATACCAAGAGAGTCTTACCACCCATATAGTTATAAAATGGCGGCAATCAATTCATTTTGTTACAGAGCTCAGAAGTGTTTAAAAGAGACCGAATCAAAAGATAGGGAGTTAAGAACGATAAAGGGAACTGTAAGGAATAATAATTATAACACCAACATAGTGGATAAAGTTATGAAAAGGGTTAACATACAAAAAGATAAAATAGAACCAGAACAAAAGAATTATGCAGGGTCATTGACATACATAGGTTCACATACTAGAAAAATTATAAAATGTTTTAATAAATATGGAGTAGATATAGCTATTAAAAAATGTGAAACGGTATTTGATAAGATAAAGAATAAGAATATAGAAAAAATTCCAGTATTACAGAAAAGCGGAATTTATAAATTAAAATGTAAAAACTGTAACAAGGTGTACCTAGGAGAGACAGGACGAAAATTCGTATGCAGGTTGTCTGACCACAAACGTGGAGAAGGTAATAGAACAACCAATTCGTTATATGCAAGACATTTCATAGAAGACAACCATAAGTTTGTTAATCCTTTGGAAGAATACGAAATTGTAAAAGTAGTGAATAACACAGTTGAAAGGAAGCTTAGAGAGGAGTTAGAAATATTGAAAGAAAGAGAAAAAGGGTTAGACAATTTAATTAATATTAAAATTAAATTTGATAATGAAGAAATATTTTATAACATGATTAAGAAGTAAATGATAGAGGACAGATAGATAAGATTAAGAATTATTTTGCATAGTACTAATTGGATGTTTTAAAATAAGGGTGTAAGACTGACCCACGTGTGTGGAGAGGAAGAGGGTAGTTTAAAAGGATGCACACACACACACACACACACACACACACACACAACACTGAAACACAAGGAATTTTCTAGAAAAAATATGTAACTCTACAGATGGTGGGACAGGGTTTAGGGGGTGGGGAAGGGTCATTTATATTATAGCTTGTTGTGTGTGAGCATGGTGGGGGAGAGGGGTGAAGGGGTTGTTTTTACGAATTTCCTGTCTATTCCAATCTGACGATGGGCTGTGAAGCTTGAAAGCGCTAATTGGGATAATTTTTATATAGTGGTGTGCCACTATAAATTGATTCGTCGTCGTGAAAAATGTACAGATGCATTAGCTACTATCTTTGAAGAAATACGTAGATTAGCTGATGATTTAGATATTGAAATTAAAGTACCACGTACAGCAGCTATACAGAAGCATAGAGAAAATTATCCATCTCAAGATCCCCTTACTTACTTCAGACAGTCAATTTATATACCATTCTTGGAAAATGTCATAGAAGACATTAAAACACGTTTTCCTGAAGAAACGTTAAATTTGTTTAGCTTATTGATTTTGTTTCCAGAATTGAAAGAAACCGATCATTATAAAGAGAAAATCAACTATATTGCGGGGAAATATTCTTCATTTTTCAACAAATCAAAGGGACTTGTGGCAAAGGAACTTGCTTCTGAATTGGAATCATGGTCTTTGAAATGGGAAAAAGAGCCCAATATTGGACCTCGTAGTGCTCTCGATTTACTAAATAAGTGTGATAAGGATATTTATCCAATTTTCCAAACTCTTTTAAGAATATTATTTACACTTCCCATTTCAAATGCTTCAGCTGAAAGGACGTTTTCTACTCTAAGAAGATTGAAATCATGGCTTAGAAACACAATGTCAGAAGACCGCCTTAATGGATTGGCTTTGCTAAATATTTATTATGATCTTGAAGTAGATCCAGAAGATATTAATAGATATGATAAAAAACGCAATCATCGCATAAAATTTGTAATTTAATTATGCTTTAATTAAAATAGTATTAATAAATAAATTAATTACGAATTTAATGTCTTTTATTTAAGGAATTTTTTTACATTATTCCACTTTTTTAAGTGATGGCGAACACATACACACACAAAAACTATACATATATATATATATATATATACAAAAAAGTTTCGCCCCCCCCGCCGTAAAATTTTCTGGATACGCGCCTGATAAGGAGTGACACGGCCTTCACTACTGACGGGAAAAGAATCTTCTGTCAACTTTGTGGAAAAGAGGTAAGTGTTCCTATTTAAGATATTTTGGAGAAAATTCATTTTAGATAGGTATGTAACACTAAACTCAATTTCTATTCCTTTCGCTGCTTTTTTGTTTCAAACACTTAAACTTCAATAATATTTTTGTGGAAAAATGTCTCTTTGTTTTTCTTTACTATTACTTCCAAAGAATTGGTATATACGCGTAAATAGGTTTTTGAACAAAGAATTCGGTAATAGTTCCGAGTAACGCCCTTGTCTGGAAAGGCACAAAACCTGCAAAAACCGTTTTTTTTTGTGGTTTTACGTAAACTACAGGCCAAGACTAGGAGCGGACGCGAATAATCCGCAAAAAAAAATTTGAATCAGTGGGCCTGATTTCTTTGCCTGTAATTTACGTAAATCCACAAAAAACCTGGATTTTTGCAGGTTTTGTGCCTTTTCCAGACAAGGGCGTTACTCGGAACTATTACCAAGAATTCGTTCGTAGCCAAGATCTATCTTCCTAGCAAGACGCTAAACAAAAAAATTTTGAAGTATGCGTACAAAAAAATAAGATTTTCCTAACAGTTTTTTTAGTTTTTGGGGGGGTAGGTACCAACCTATTTCTACTGAAATCACAATGTTGTCCCTCGAAATCGGCGGCCTTTAATTTTTTTCTCTTATTTTGCCTACCTACGAGTTTACCATTATCAAAAAAATACCTAAATATTCATTTTCGAATTTATGGTAGATTAATTTTTAATTACCTAAATTAAACCAGAAAAAACTAACAGAATTTCTTGTTGTTTGATTTCAGGTCAAAGCTGAAAAAAAGTTTCAGTTCGACCAACACAAATCAACTATGACTCACAAACAAAAGGTGGAAAAGACACATAAAATGAAGAATCTTCAACAGCCTTTCATCGCGTCAAAGCTCGAGTCAATGTCCCAATCTTCGGAGAAGAACGAGATGTACCAAGATCTCTGCGAGGCAATGTTAAAATCCAATATTCCTCTTCATAAGTTGGAGAATGAACATTTTAGAGCCTTCTTGAAGAAGTACACAGGTAAAGAAATCCCTCACGAATCGACACTCAGAAAAAACTACATTACTCCAGTGTACGAGAAGGTGATGCAAAGAATACAAAATTAGATAGGTGATTCCCCCATCTGGATGTCAATTGATGAAACGACTGACCCCTGCGGGCGATATCTAGCCCATGTAATAGTTGGGGAACTTAGTTCAGAGGAAGCTGGACGTGGCCACCTGATTTTATGTAAAGAGTTAGAAAAACAAATCACTCCATGATCGCCAGGACAGTGGGTGAAGCGATTAATATTTTGTGGGGGTCTCACGCGCAGCAATATGGGGAGGAATGATTATTGGCTTTTGTTACTGATAGTGCAGCGTACATGATGAAGGCTGGAGAATTCTGTTGTGTCTGACGCTTGATTCGTCTTACACAATGTCCCATGTCTACTGTCTGTCTGGTAGTGTCATAATCGAAATCAAAACTAATCTACAACCAAATGTTTAGTATTTAATAAACTTAGTAAAAAAAAAGTAGTGAATTAAATATAAAATATACTATAATTACTTTCACCATTTACTCTTCACAATGAAAATGAGGTCGATTGGAAGTGAAGGCCACTTTGTGCTACGTAAGCTACGTATTTAGTGAAGGTTAGTGACCGCTCATTTGTGATTTACCCCTCGCCTCTCCTTCTCACCCGCATCGTCTTTAAATAAGTACACTTGTTACTTTCTCTCGGTGTTCAGTTCGTTTGTGTAGCTAGTGCGTTTGTGTTGTTTCACTAGTGCTTCAGTAGTGGTGGAAAGCGAAAAATGTCTTTTAAATTGTTCAAAAAGTGGATAGGGAGCAGGTGCGTATCCAAGGGGGGGGGCGATCGCTCCCCCCCAACACTCAGAAAAAATGTCATTTTTATATTAATAAAAAAAAAATTGAAAAATATTTTAGTTTATTTTAAGCGCCATTAGAGTAACTGGCTTGATAGTCGGTAATATAGAGAGACGAGTTATCATTCGATAGCACATAAACTGATAAACAGTGTCGAGATTCGAGGTGAGACGACAGTTACGCGCATGCGCTCTTGTACATCTTGCACTTTTGTACATGTACTTTGTACATGTTTCACTAGTGCTTCAGTAGTGGTGGAAAGCAAAAAATGAGCTGTTCTCATCAGGAGCTGTTCACCACCACGTGTTGGTCTCAATTGTAGAGAGCTGGAAAATTTCGTGGTTTTCTTTTTTTATGCCGGCGTTTGTTGTGATGATTATGTCAGGCTAAGGTAAAAGTGTGCTGACGGGGTCCCTCGTCCTGGCTGATGCCCCCGTATGAAAAGACCAAGATGTGTGCGTAAGTATTTGGGGAACTCGTACACCACGGGCCTGCACCATTAAACAGGTATGAAGAGTGCAAATTATTAACTTTTGTCAGGGATGCGCTTTGGGCTGCTCGTTTTGGAGTCAAGCGGGCTCTGGCCTTTCTTTTTAACACAAAAAAAAAGGGGGACCATAGTTTCTTAATTCTGGAATTTTGTCATTTCACGGTACACTTGTAATCTAACATGCACGTTTCTGCAGAACTTGAATAGTTTCTCATATTTCTCTCTAATGATGAGTGACAGTGTATTTGATGTGCAAAACTTTTTGTACCAAAAAAAAAAAAAAAGAAAAAGTAACAAAAATAAAACTTAAGAAAATGTGTTAAGAATTAGCCAAGGGGTTCATGTGGCTCAGTGAAGCAAAATTCAATCGAGTTCCTTAATTGCTTTTGAATGGTTCAGTGTGTTCATGTAATTGTCTTGTGTTGTCCATATACGCATGTAATGTCCAGTACAATTTTTTTTCTTATAATCTGTGTGGAACTTATATTGTGGCTGCCTTTTTATGGGAATGTGTAAATCTGGTTGTGAAAAGAGTTGCAGTCCACCTACGGTGGTAACCTTATATTACCTTGTGCTAGAACAGTAATTCAAAAGTATTCAACCTATTAAATAAAAAAAAAAAACTGAACTGTTGTACAAGAGGAAATTTTACTATTTATATATTTATAATGTTTGTAGATGTATATGCTCATAATTTTATGCACCACATATTTTTACCTTCTGAGAGATATATGTAACTGATTATCTGATAGTTTTTGTATATAATTGTGCACTCTGAAATCTGTAAGCCTTGGTGCTACACCAGTTTATACAAGTTAGGGCAAGGTGAGCACATGCACTTGTGAGTTCCACACAAGTATATAATTATCTATCTTATTTTGCATGATACTCTATTGATTAGATGATTCTCCTTTCCAGTGTTTGATTTAGATTTCAGAGGGCGCATGTTGTTGGGTAATATAATTGTTTAAATTGTTGTGGCTGTAATGCTTGTTAATGCTTGTTAAATGTTTTATATATTTTATATAATTTTCAGTATGCCATGTAAGAGATTTTAAATGTTTTATATATTTTATATAATTTTCAGTATGCCATGTAAGAGATGTTAAATGTTTTATATATTTTATAGAATTTTCAGTATGCCATGTAAGAGATTTTAAATGTTGTATATATTTTATAGAATTTTCAGTATGCCATGTAAGAGATTTTACTTCCATATTCCTTAAGGAATGGAAGTATGGTGATGGCAAAAAAAATCGTGTTCGAGATTATTGCAGATTCTGATTCTACTACACTCAAAACATGAAAAAAAGTCGTTTTCCGAAAAGTGTCTGTGTGTCTGTCTGTGTGTCTGTGTGTCTGTCTGTCTGTAGATTTTTTTTCTATGGCAAACGATAACTGCCGCAAATTCAAACAGAATCAAATAATTTTTTGCATACAGTCCGGTTTTGCAGAGTTCTCGCGACCTATTGTTTTTGGTGAAGATCGGTTGAGGGAAAGGGGTAGTTTACCTGCAACGGTTTTTTTTTAAAAGGGAAATTTTGTTTGTTTGGCAAACGATAACAGCCGCAAATTCAAACAGAATCAAATAATGTTTCGCATACAGCCCTGAATTGTAGCGTTCTCAAGACCTATTGTTTTTGGTGAAGATCGGTTAAGGGAAAGGGGTAGTTTACCTGTAACGTTTTATGTTTTAACAAGGGTATTTCCTATGGCAAACGATAACAGCCGCAAATTCAAACAGAATGAAAAGAATATTTGCATACAGCCCTAAATTGTAGAGTTCTCAATACCTATTGTTTTTGGTGAAGATCGGTTAAGGGAAAGGGGTAGTTTACCTACAACGTTTTTTTAACAAGGGTATTTTCTATGGCAAACGATAACAGCCGCAAATTCAAACAGAATCAAATAATTTTCTGCATACAGCCCTGATTTGTAGAGTACTCAAGACCTATTGTTTTTGGTGAAGATCGGTTGAGGGGAAGGGGTAGTTTACCAGCAACGTTTTTTATCATGCGTATTTTCTATGGCAAACGACAACTGCCGCAAATTCAAACAGAATCAAATAATTTTTTGCATACAGCCCTGATTTGTAGAGTACTCGCGACCTATTGTTTTGGTGAAGATCGGTTGAGGGGAAGGGGTAGTTTACCTGCAACGGTTTTTTTTATCAAGGGAAATTTTTTTTTTTTTTGGCAAACGATAACAGCCGCAAATTCAAACAGAATCAAATAATGTTTCGCATACAGCCCTGAATTGTAGATTTCTCAAGACCTATTGTTTTTGGTGAAGATCGGTTGAGGGAAAGGGGTAGTTTACCTGCAACGTTTTTTTAACAAGGGTATTTTATATGGCAAACGATAACAGCCGCAAATTCAAACAGAATCAAATAATGTTTTGCATACAGTCCTGATTTGTAGAGTACTCAAGACCTATTGTTTTTGGTGAAGATCGGTTAAGGGGAAGGGGTAGTTTACCTGCAACCTTTTACGTTTTATTTTCTATGGCAAACGATAACAGCCGCAAATTCAAACAGAATCAAATAATGTTTTGCATACAGCCCTGATTTGTAGAGTACTCAAGACCTATTGTTTTTGGTGAAGATCGGTTAAGGGGAAGGGGTAGTTTACCTGCAACGTTTTTTTATCAAGCGTATTTTCTATGGCAAACGATAACAGCCGCAAATTCAAACAGAATCAAATAATTTTTTGCATACGTCCCTGAATTGTAGAGGTCTCAATGACTTTCGATTTTGGTGAAGATCGGTTAAGGGGAAGGGGTAGTTTACCTGCAACCTTTTACGTTTTAACAAGAGTAAAGTACTTGAAAATTTATTTAAACTTTTTGAAACAATGGTAATTGTTAAAAATAAAATAATTTTGTTGCCAGGCAATAAAATTATAATTTTTTCATTTTAATGTAATATAATATTTTTCATTTAATACAGCAATAAAAAGGCAGGTAAGACACAGCCTGGCTGTTTGGCTGAAAATGATTTTAAATATAAATCTTAGAATATGGAAGTCATGTATGGTTCTCCATACCGATATTTATTTATGCCATGTATTCTATATAATTTCATGGAATATGTTTTAAATATTAAATGTTGAATATTTTGAAATTTTAAATTCTGGTTACCCGGTCAGAGATTTTAAATATTTACATATTTTCTATTATTCTAATAGAATACCTTCAGTCTGGACACTATGTATCATTGTAAGAAAACATGTAATTTTTTGCAGATATTTTACTGATTTTATATTTTTCTCATGGTATACTTTCGAATATTGAATAGTGAATATTTCACATACTTATATATTGTAATGGAATAACTTACAGCCGGATTTTTATGAAATTTTCATTGTAACAAAACAAAAGATGATCGTTTCAATAAACTTGTTATTTTTCGAAATTTTTAAAATTGAGGTCACCTCATTCGTCCAATTCCCCAATGGACCTAGCATGTGGATATTCTTCCACTAGGAGGCATCTCCTAGTTCAAGTGAACAAGTGAGCCGGTCATCAAGGCAAGTTGTGGGTTTTTTTTTGAAATTTATTTTTCGGATGTCAAACTTGGAAAGTTTAAATTTTGTTGTGACGTCATGGGTGATGAGCGGCTCACTACGTAAGCTACGTATTTGGTGAAGGTTAGTGACCGCTCATTTGTGATTTACCCCTCGCCTCTCCTTCTCACCCGCATCGTCTTTAAATAAGTACACTTGTTACTTTCTCTTCGCGTTCAGTTCGTTTGTGCAGCTAGTGCGTTTGTGGTGTTTCACTAGTGCTTCAGTAGTGGCAGAAAGCGAAAAATGTCTTTTAAATTGTTCAAAAAGTGGATAGGGAGTGACACGGCCTTCACTACTGACGGGAAAAGAATCTTCTGTCAACTTTGTGGAAAAGAGGTAAGTGTTTAAGATATTTTGGAGAAAATTCATTTTAGATAGGTATGTAACACTAAACTCAATATCTATTCCTTTCGCTGCTTTTTTGTTTCAAACACTTAAACTTCAATAATATTTTTTTGGAAAAATGTCTCTTTTTGTTTTCCTTTACTATCACTTCCAAAGAATTGGTATATACGCGTAAATAGGTTTTTGAACAATGAATTCGGTAATAGTTCCGAGTAATGCCCTTGTCTGGAAAAGGCACAAAACCTGCAAAAACCGTTTTTTTTTGTGGTTTTACGTAAACTACAGGCCAATACTAGGAGCGGACGCGAATAATCCGCAAAAAAAATTGAAATCAGTGGGCCTGATTTCTTTGTCTGTAATTTACATAAAACCACAAAAAAAACCCGGTTTTTGCAGGTTTTGTGCCTTTTCCAGACAAGAGCGTTACTCAGAACTATTACCAAGAATTCGAATGTAGCCAAGATCTATCTTCCTAGCAAGATGCTAAACAAAAAAATTTTGAAGTATGCGTATACAAAAATTAAATTTTCCTAACAGTTTTTTTAGTTTTTGGGGGGTAGGTACCAACCTATTTCTACTGAAATCACAACGTTGTCCCTCGACAACGGTGGCCTTTATTTTCTCTTATTTTGCCTACCTACGAGTTTACCATTACCAAAAAAATACCTAAATATTCATTTTCGAATTTGTGGTAGATTAATTTTTAATTACCTAAATTAAACCAGAAAAAACTAACAGAATTTCTTGTTGTTTGATTTCAGGTCAAAGCTGAAAAAAGTTTCAGTTTGACCAACACAAATCAACTATGACTCACAAACAAAAGGTGGAAAAGGCGCAAAAAGTGAAGAATCTTCAACAGCCTTTCATCGCGTCAAAGCTCGAGTCAGCGTCCCAAACTTCGGAGAAGAACGAGATGTACCAAGATCTCTGCGAGGCAATGTTAAAATCCAATATTCCTCTTCATAAGTTGGAGAATGAACATTTTAGAGCCTTCTTGAAGAAGTACACAGGTAAAGAAATCCCTCACGAATCGACACTCAGAAAAAACTACATTACTCCAGTGTACGAGAAGGTGATGCAAAGAATACAAAATTAGATAGGTGATTCCCCCATCTGGATGTCAATTGATGAAACGACTGACCCCTGCGGGCGATATCTAGCCCATGTAATAGTTGGGAAACTCAGTTCAGAGGAAGCTGGACGTGGCCACCTGATTTTATGTAAAGAGTTAGAAAAAAAAATCACTCCACGATCGCCAGGACAGTGGGTGAAGCGATTAATATTTTGTGGGGGTCTCACGCGCAGTAATATTGGGAGGAATGATTATTGACTTTTGTTACGGATAGTGCAGCGTACATGATGAAGCCTGGAGAAAGCCTAAAAGTTTTTTATCCCAAGATGATTCACCTGACGTGCATGGCCCATGGTGTCCATCGTGTTGCTGAAGAGTTGAGGAATAGTCTACCTGATTTGAAAAAATTATTATCTTCGGCAAAAAAGCTATTTGTTAAAGCATCTAGCAGAGTAAGGGCTTTCAAAAATGCATAGCCTGATACTCCTCTACCACCTGAAACAATAATCACAAGATGGGATTTCTGCGGCTAATTATTTTGCTGAACATCACCAAAAGTTGAAGGAAGTGATTGAAAGTTTTGATGAAACCGGAAACCAAGCCATTGTGAAAGCAAAAGCTGCACTGAACAACTCTTCTGTGGTCCAAGATCTTGCTTACATCCGATCCAATGTTGGTGATTTGCCTGATTTAATTACCACTCTGGAAAGTAGAGGAATGGATTTGTGTAATTCTGTGGCTCTGATCGATGACTTGATTACAAAAAGTAAAGATTGGAAAGGGGCCATCGGGGAACGCATGAGGAAGAAGCTGGATGCGGTACTACAAAGAAATCCTGGATGGAAGACTGCTCAGGCGGTGTCAAAGATTTTGAATGGAGAGGTTGTGCCAGAATGTGAGATGACGGACCCCCAAGAAATAACAGCTTATCGATTCCTCCCCATAGTCTCATGTGACGTGGAAAGGTCCTTTTCCTTATTGAAAAATGTTTTAAGTGACAAAAGACGAAATTTCAAGATTGAAAACCTTGAAAAAACTTTGATTATTCTATGTAATTCCAATTAGTTGGAGGACGTTTTGTGTTTTCATTTTAATATATATTTTCAACTACATAATATAAGCTTTGTATATTTTGTATCTACCTTTATCTGCACTATAAAAATAAAATTGTGAATTGATTGAATGAAAGAGTGGCTCATTTTCACTTTATCCTCCTCACTACCATTTTTGTAAGAATGAAATTATAAAAAAAGATTCAAGTTTTATAGCTGTTTTTACGCATTTTTTGCATATTTCACCATTTTTAGTGCATATTTTGTGATTTTAGTGCATATTTGCATGCATATTTCAGGTCAAATTTTTGCATATCGATCCGAACTCACTGATGAGTACGAATTGTTGGTTTGTCTGTAATCAGGTTTTAACCAGATAAAAATAAACTAATTAATACATTTTAAACCTGTGAACAAAGACTTACTCCAATTATAAAAACACTATTACATTAAGGAATTTTAACGATTATAGTGATGTAAAAGTATTGCAGAAATGTGCAATAATAAAGACGCTAGGTAATTTAATGTTAATTAATAAGTGTGTTATATGTGAGTGACCAGAAAAAAATTACGCAAACGATGATATCGCTTGTGCTACGAGTATGTTTACGAAATCGCGAAAATGAACCAGAAAGTGATTTGTAATTAAAAGTACGCTTTGCACGAAGTGACAATATCTGACAGGTCGAAAACAGTCCTGGACTTGTCAGATCGCCGTCCAGTATAAATACCACTGGCAATTTTGGGGCGATCTCAGAGACTCAAGATATCTTCACACAACGTCATGCTGCTCGTCTGCCGTCCGATCAAACATCTTTACCACACACATCAAGACTTATGAAGGAACTCTGGACCATCACAAACAACAAACCACAGAGACAGAGAACACAGCATCAGCATAATCATCATCATCAAATTCTCAGGATTCAGGACACACACACACACACACACACACACACACACACACACACACACACACACACACACACACACACACACACACACACACACACACACAACGGTAACGTCGGCAGTACACAGGTGATGAATAAACAATTATATTTTTTGTTTGTGAAAAGAACTCTTAAAAAGAAACTTATATATGAACAGTAAAGACTTAAAGTTTTAAATATAATCACTGTATATAAATTTAAATGGTAGTTAAAGAAAATAATTTAATTTAACAAGAAAATTTAAAAATAATAATCTTCTGTTGTATGTTAAAATTTGGATGTGTCAGTAGAAATAAATAATAGGTTGGAAGTAAATGTTATTTTTTTATTTTGTTTATAGCAACAGTTAGTTTTATTCTTGAGATTTAATATTATTTTTGTTGGAGTCAAAGTCAGACACACTGAAATAAAAAGTGTTTAGATAATTTGTTTAACATGTCTGCTTAGCTAGTAAGATTATATGGTTGTTTATTTGTACACGGTATGTCATGAACAGCATAGAAGGTTATATTGTATTTTTTTTGTAAACTTATAAAAGAGAATATTTTTTTATTTTTATAATTCGAAATTTTAATATTTGCATATTTTTGATTAATATTAATAAATCATAGAATGATTATTTTGAAACGGTTTTAATTAATTATTTCATGTCATCAACATCTCACTCCTCTTTGAAAATTATTTTTTTATTGTGCAACTACATATACTTGACGCATCGAGAATAAAAAAAATCTGCGACCTGGCCGGTATGATACACTTCATAGTTGCGTTGAGTAGGCCTACATGGTATTTGTATTTGTGTATAATACTTGTAACGTTGCAATATATATAAACTGTGTGTTGATCTCTAGGCATTGCTAATGCACACATGCAATATAATCATACAGCCTGTCCATACCCCCAGGTTACAAACACCAAACTTACTACCACAGACACAGACCCAGTGGCAGGGTATCAATAAAGAGTGGCAAGATGACTACTGAAGGTAGTTTGTGCTAAGTGTTAATCCAGACATACAGCATGTGTCCTGAATTAGCACACATCCAGAAGGCAAAGTCCTGTTGGTTACTATGATTACAGGTGGTGGCACTTGACAGATGTGGCACAACAAATTATAAACAAACTTGGTATAATATCTGATCTATTCACAGAAAGAAATTCATTCCATTGTATAAGGCTGCCAAAAACTAAATTTTTAACAACATACGGATTTTTTTTTAGTTTATCTTCATATTTAGTATAATAGAAAATAACAAATAAATAAACTACATAATTTGCTGTATTCAACTTATATAACCTTGTTTTTGATTCATGTTATTTTGTCAAACTTTCTTAAATGCATACTTTCTTCACATAGTAAATTAAATGTAGTTTGTGATTTATTGTCAACACTATTAAAAAGAATAAAATGGTGTCATGGTCATTTTGTCATTCACTTTAAGTAGGTAGTTTATTCACTTCTAATTTTTCTGTCACTGACATTAATAATTATTAGTAACCAGTCAAAACTGTATACTACAAATAAATAAATATACAGACATTATGCAATAATAACCTTATATTCACAAAGTGTAATTTTAACACAAAAATAAAACTAGGCCTGAAAAATTGTTTCCATAAAAGTAAACATACATTTGGTTTATTCTTTAATCAAATTGTTTTGAAATAATAAACAATATAAGCAACAGACAACAAATACTAACTTCAGACAAAGAAATGGCAAGGGTCAGTGGTGTTGCCTGCATGTTTCTGCCTTCCACTGCTTGGCCAGCTCATAATCTGCTGATAAGCAATCCAATGCAATTAGTTCCAATTAATCCTTAATTACAACTTACAATCTCAAAAAGAAAGAATGCAAGATAAATATGTAAAACTCAATAATCAGATTACATTTTTTCTGATCTTTCTAGGGGTTTGTTTTTTTTGAGATTTTATAACATTCACTTTTTATTATACTTTTTACTTTTACATATTAAATATTCATTTTAAAACACCCAATAAATTGAGAGTGCACCTATCTTTTACCAGTTCAAGAAATAATATGTTCATAAGCATGTTTAAATTTGTTCTATTTTGTATAGTCAACTTCACATTCTAACTTGTACAGTATTACTTATTGACACTTACTCAAACATATTCACCTTTCTCTTATTACACTTTCCTTTTATTTTATATTATGTTCATTTTAAACTGACAATATCTTATAAATTCTATTCAATTAATTTACTCATTTCATACTTAATTTTAAGCTATTCAAATATTTGTTAGACGTGAACCTTATACATCACTGATGGTTCTAAACTTGTTCATGTATAAACTTTAGCAGTTTCAGTATGAGATAAATCATAATTAGTTACTTTTACTGTGTTAAAGAAAATATTTATGTATAAGTATGAAAATGATTAAGATAGTAATGTTTCTCTAGTTATTTATTACTTATGCCTCAAATTTATGTCTACCACTGTCAGATAGGAGGTCAATCCTTTCATATACTAGTTTGCTATTCAAAATTTGAGTCATCGGAATTAGCAGTATTGATAATAAAACTATGAATGATGCCTGTAATGTATAATTGTTACGTATTTCTCAACAGTTTACCTTCCTCATCCCTTACATGTTTAACACAACTAAATCACGTATTTCATGATTCTCACTCCCAGGTGGACTAATTGTTTCATCTCTTTAAATTTGTAAAATGAGTCCACATTGAAAGATGCTATGTTTTCACTATTAATGTTTTGTTCAGTGTTGGATATTCGAGGGGATCTAGGTAACCTAAGATGGATCAGAAATGTTGTCAAAAAAGATGTTATTTGTAAAGTTTTAGTCAATTGGTAATCTTCTTTAATTTTGACTTTCATAACATCAATATTGAAACAACGGAACATTCCCGAACAATGGAGAGTCACGTTCTACATGCTTCTCGGCTAGCCCAGCAGGTGCATGTTTCTGCCAAGGCGGCACTCAAGTACACTCTATAGAGTTTTTGAGTGCTTGTTAAGGATGCATATTATAGAACATTAGTTTGGAACCCTGCAGGCTATATATAGGTGACAGCTGCCACTTAGAAGTTAATTATAAATGGCGATATATTCAGCATGAATTAAGTGTTTGTTGTGTAAAGTGATTACTGTATTATAATAGTGTCGAACTCTATTAGTTGACATTATTATTATGTATAGACAAATTTAACTTGAGTTATTGTATGAGTTGGTTATAAATTGTTATTTGTGATTAATTAAAGCTGGTTATTATTGACTTCATTGGTGTCTGTATTTTGTTTCCACTGTACCATACGACGATCAGTGAGACTGTTGTAACAATATTTTAAATTCAAATAAGTCACTTTAGTTTGTATACATTTCATAGTTGAATAATTTTTGAAACAAAAATGGTTGATAGCAAGGTTCATCTCCCTCAAAATGTAAATTCTCCAGCACTGGGAACTGTCAGCAGGCTGCATGCATTGAGCAATGATGAAATCTTCTCTATGCTTTCAATATAATGAGTGGGTGGTCAGAAATCCAGAGATGCTACCAATGTATCGGAATTATCAAATATTATACCTGCTCTTAAAATTACTATGATTTTCCCCTGTAGATAGGTACTTTATTTAACTAGTCTTATTTATTGTAGGAAACTCGTATTATCAATTCTGAGTGTTCTAAAATTTTAGTTTTTAAAATAAGTCAACTTTTGAACTATTTGTTTGTTTTAAATTCTTTGTTAATAGTAAGGAACTAACAAGACTACTGTGTGTGTATAACTAACACTTTATATTCCCTATACCATTTACTTATAAAGAAAATTATTTTCTCTGTTGGTTACTTAAGTGTTTTGGGTGGGAGGGAGGTATTGAGTGTTTAGAGAATGCCCACTTCTTGGCTCCACCACTGGTTTTGTTGCTCATAACATTGCAGTTTGCTGCTGACATTTGAGTACGTATATATTAAACAATATTTTTAAAAAAAGACAGGAAGGAGTTTAAAAAACACAATTACAACAAATGAAAAGTTACCAGTTCACCCCCCCCATTTCTTTTCTATTTTTTTCTTGCTGATAAAGCAAGGCCCCTACAGGAATACCAAGCTGGCTTTCAACCTGGAAGTTTTACAATCAACCAACTCTTCTCGGTTAAACAGATGCTTTGATATGGATGGGAACACAATATCGATGTCTATCAAATGTTTGTGAACTTCCAACAAGCATACAATTCTATTAGCAGGGACAAACGTTGAGTTATAATGCATGAGATCGGCAACCAGATAAACTGGTAAAACTAACTCAAGTGATGCATACTGAAGCTCAAGTAAGTCAACTAACTGCTTCCATGCATATCACATGGGGGTATTAGGCCCAGCATTATTCAGTATTGCTTTGGAACACATAATTAGAGGGTTGTCAATTATTATTAGCTTCAACCTATTACAAATGAAAATGTACAAGTAGCCACTTATGCAGATGACATTGTCATGTCAAAGTGGACTGCCGCTGCTAAAGAGATATTTTTGGAGCTAAAAAATAAAGTGAAAGAAGTTGGGCAAGATGTAATGTGACGATTTTATTAAAAAAAATAAAATAAATAAGAAGGAGAGAGATTTATGTTTAAATTAAAATCACACATTTAAACAAAGTTCAATTCCTAAGGTAAAACAGAAATAATAATTAAAAAAAGCTTAAAACCAAGGAACTTCACCGTCACCGATACTAAGATAACGACAGACCTTCAGGAAACACACTGAGGACCGAGGAGCCGAATCTGCATCAACTACAGGATACCACAGGTGACATGGAGGCTTGTCTTCCGTGGTTATGAGATACTAAAATTATAACCAACAAAAGACAATTTAACTAACACTTTAAGACTTTTAAAAACAGGCATTACATGTAAGATGTAGTCTGTAATCTGATAAAACTATTTGTAGTACAAGAGTAAAAGTTTAAACTGTAAAGCATTATTGTTTTAAAAGGTAAATAAAGTCCATTCTTCAAATGGCACAATTTTAAGATAGTATATGGGGAGGTGACCATTATTAACATACTATATTCAATCCCGGATCCGTGGAAAAGTTAAACCGATGTACATCTTTATTTTGAGGGCCTTTCTGAAAGAATAAAATATATAATCATCTTGTAAACTGTAAACTGTTGAACCATATATGTTGAGAACTTTAAGTAGAGCCATTAATGTTATTATGTAATAAAGAGATGTCATGGTACAAAACAACAAAACTGAGTGAATAAATCTGCAGAAACCCCTGTCAATGTTCGTCAATTATAGGACCCGAGATTAAATATAGACTCCTAAATGCTTATTGTTGTTTAATTAGAAGTTGGTTAAGACTATGGCAGCCTGTGTAATTGACCTGAACCAATTAACCACAGGTTCCCGATATTATAACGTAGGAGACGTTATAGTAAAACACTGAAAAAATAAAAATGCTCAGCCAAACAAGAAGGGATCGTGTCAATCAAATCGTTATGATGAAAGATGATAGATAATTTCATATATCTTGGAGTAAACCTAGCAAATACTGGATCAGAGAAACCCAGGATATGAAGAAGGATCACCATTGCTAACAAAGTATATTTCTCTCTACTGCCATTATTTAGATCCAGGGATGGTGAAACAAAAATGAAAATGTACAAGACCATCATTAGGCCAGCACTATGCTATGGCTCTGAAGCATGGAAGATAACAAAAGAAACCGGTCGCCATTATAGATTTTTGAAAGAAGAATCCCAAGATACATTAATTATGTGGCCAGTACAAGAAAATGGCTCACGGACACTGAGGCACAACAATGAATTGTATCAAATACATAAAGAGATCCCGGTCTCAGAACTTGTAAGGCTACAAAGATTGTGCTGGCTGGGCACATCAACCTCTTGGAGAATGACAGAACCACTAATAGGGTGTTCTTAGGTATCTGGGAGCGGACATGACCCAGAGGATTGGAGGTGGCCAGGGCCAGATTTGGGCTACAGAGACATAGGAGAGAGAGAGAAGGAAGGCCTCCCCCAAATGTTAATAACAAAGTGAGAGGGGGTGTACAATGACAACCCTCAGCATAATGTAAGATCGAAATCTGTCTTCACGGGCAATTTACACTCCATTTTCAGTTTCTGACAGCACTGTACTCGAATTGTATTCTCAAAATATCTTGAATGCAAGCCAGTAATAACTAAACTGAAAATGTGTTTACATATATAACAGATGTCTAATATCTTTGCGTGGAATTATATCATGTGGGTCACTTTTTGCTTCGTAAACAATACATATATAATGACTAAAGTTAAATGACAATGGTTTTTGAGATTTGCCACTCAAAAGAAACAAAAACACCAAATATAAATAAATAAGACACACACACACACGTAATTAGTTAAATTTTTGTTGTTGGTTGGCTCCCCACTTCTGTGCATTGCCCAGCTTCCCCTTCATGCAGCATCAGTTGACTCCCGCTTCAAATAGCATCAATTGGTTTACCTTTCATGCAGTGTCACATTGATAACATTTTCTCTGGAATATTTTAACATGTTTACTGGGAGCATCCTATTTAGCAATAGCAGTGTTTATGATTAAACAATTACATAATGGCAGGGCTTTAGTAGAACATGTAAAAAAGTACGCAACTAAGCAGGTCACATAGAATGATGGACAATCAAGTGCCAAGAAGACGATAACTGTTAACAGGAGAAGTAGAAATAGTAGAAGTGGAGGGAATCCTGTAACTCACATCAAGATGTATATGGACAGTCACAAATTGACGAAAGTGATTGGTCTTAGTCAAAGAAGTAAGAAAAGTCTTGGTCCAGCAAGGTTGTAGAACCACAGGAAGAAGAATGTCTCGATTCCATCTGTCAGTACTTGTGGGATCTTCCATGACATAGTATTATCGTCTATAACATACCAGAGTGCAGGACAAAGGACAAACAAATGTACAGAAGATTACTGTCATTGCTTACTGTGATTTCTAATGAATCAGGTAATTAAAAAAAAGATATTTTTAAAATCATTGTTGCTTATCCTCCTGTGGATATATTAGGAAATCATTGAATTTTCTTACTTTGCTGGATTTCTCTGTAATAATTTTTTAAGTATAAAAAATATATAAATAACATCTTTTGTACATATAAAATATAATATTATAAATACATAATATACTGAAACGGATAATCTAATTGCATATGGAACACAGCAGAGAGTAAAGCATACAATAGCATATAAAGACGCTGTATGGATAAGTAGAGATTGCAGGTTTGAACACTGTAAATAGTTGATAAGGTGCATTGTAAAAAATGTTAGTGGTAAGTATTTTTAGACTAGTAAAAACAACTTTTAAGTGCAGTGAGATGGTGTGTAAGAATACTTACTTGTGAGGGTACAGAATTATTTTACAGGATGTTTTAAAAAAACATGTTAATTTAAATACAGGGTTACCACAAAATTTTCCAAATTAATTTCCCTGACGGTTTCAAGAAATATCCCTGACATGCGGAAAGTTCAGAAAGATTACACATTTTTAAAATAATTATTTTTTATTAACTAGGCCTACAATACATTTACATTAAATGCAAGACATAAAACACAATTAGAGTATAACATGGAAACATGTATGTATGTATATACTTAACATTTAAATATCAAAAAGTAACATTGTTTTGATTATACAAAACAAAAAAATGTCTTATTTAACATAGACAGGAAAGCTTCACTTCACTTTCAATATGCAGAGAAACAAATTAACATGTAATTATTATTTACAGAAGCACTAGTTATATTTTAAAGAATCTTCTAAGCACCTAATTTTCAAACTGATTTCTTCTTCTAGTTCCTGTTTCATTAGAAAAACTTTTCTCAGATCTTCTTTTTAATTTCATTTTTTATTTTTAGAAGGTCTAGGCCATTGTTTTCTTGGTATTTCTTATTCTATTTTACTTTCTCTTGACACTGTTCATATTTTTCCTCGCAGATTGTACAGCATTTTTTAAGTGAGTTTTATATTTTGAAGCCACCGTAATACTTAAGAGCATCATATACAATGTGCTGAGCAAAAAACTATCCTCTATCATTTTCTGTTAATAGCCACTTGTTTACTGAAACCCCTGACTCAACAGAAGCATTACCATGTGAAACAATTAGAGTTAATTTAACAACTTCCCACAGTTCATAATACTTGGCATTTTTGTACAAAAAAAGATGAATGGAAATCGTCCAATCTAATTTCAGTTTTCTCTTTGTCATTGATAGTCATTAAAAGAATCATTAGTGTCTTTTAATACACCATTGGCCTCATTACAGACCATAAAATACTGCTGTTTAGTTTTTTCAGCAACCACTTCAGTAATACTATTTTTCTCATTCACAACTTCAAGTAAAGCATTGATTCTCTTCTTTCCAATACTTGACTGATTATTTATAATTACAGTATCAAATGACTCCAGACCTCTAACAGCTTTGAATTTTAATGGTCTTCTTCCTTGATTTTTTTTAAATACTCTTAATAAGAAACGTTAGTCATTCCTTCTTAAATTTAATAATATTGTTACGACGGCTTCACTGATTGTCGTATAGTATAGTGGAAAACAAAATACAGACACCAGTGAAGTCACTAATAACAAGCTTTAATTACTCACAAATAACAATTTGTAATCAACTTGTATAATAATTCCAGTTAAATTTGTCCACGCGCAATAATAATGTCAAATAATAGAGTTCCACACTAATAACACTTCTCACAATACTTCGAGAAACACTTGATCCGTAATAAGGAAAAATGCTCAACGAACTAACTAGCCAGGTGCTATGGCTTTTTATAGGTAGTGCACGTCTTCCAAAATTTTCTGTCCTTACTGCAGCATGCCAGCTAATGCGTATTTCATTGTGTTCTTGAAGAATCTGGAACATCCTTTAGCGCGGTCTTGACTGAGGCTACACCTGCTCGACTAGAGGAGGGACGGGTGGAGGACGCTCTCGGCTGTTCGATAGGGTTCTCGTTACAATATCTAGCTCATCACTCCTTTAAACAATTTAGATGTTTCAAATCCTATACAAATTTTCTTGGTTTCTATTAAATTCTCAATTACGGTCATTCAGGTCAATGGAAACAAGTTTACTGCCAGTATCTGCTGACTGTAAGCAATGGGATTTGACACAATGAGCCATTAAACTTCTCATCAAATCAAGTAAATCTGAAAACAGTTGTGGCCCAAGTGGCGATGAACTTTGAAATCTCCTCAAGAATGGCTCGCACTCACAAGATGCCACTTTGAAAAATGCCAACTTACATTTAAAAAAATTATCCTTGATGTGGGTTTGAATTGATTTATATGGAGTGCTATTGACAGGTTTTACGCTATTCCATATTTAATGATATCATCAATGATCTTTACACCTGACAAAAGAGAGATAAATTCAAATAGGCCTATTTTCAAACCTATTATAGTATGTATATTACTTTAAAAAATAAAGTTTGTTTCACACTTAACAGCCCTTTTTCTGTAAATTTCCACAATGTATAAAATTATAAACAATTACGGTATTTTTGATGGTTTATGAAATTCCCCTGACTTTTGACCAGTTGTTTTCCCGACTTTTAGCAAATTTGAAAGGCCTTCCTTGACAGATAGTGAATTTCCCTGACTTTCCACGTCTGTGGGAACCCTGAAATACCTTTCAAGATATGGGACTTATATCACAATAATCATAATAAAAAGACCTATCTGATGACAATAGTATTTTTTAAAAATTGGTAACTGAATTTATGCGTTTTTAACGTAATAAGCTTTAATAGCCCATAAAATTGGTCGTCAAATATTTCAGGTTTTTTTAACAAGGATTATTATTCTGTTCTGAAGCCTTCTTGGATGAGAACATTTATTATATGTATACAGATGATGAACAGGGGTTACCAAAGAACCAATCAGATTAAGAGAAATTTAGTTTCAAACATAAGACTCGGACGTACAAATCAGTTTCTCTTAGGAACCAATAACGAAAAAACGTGGCACTGGTCCAGACAACTGGTCTGTCAGTTGCAACAACCACAAGTTAGAAATTCGTGTTGAGTTACTGTGAACGTTATTTTAATTAAAGTGCTATCCACGAAAGTTCAAGGTACTGTGTTTAGGGTATATAGACACTTCAAGCTGACTGGAAGTGTAAGCTCAACACACTAGAAGCAATAACAATATCGGTTTGCAGTGAAAGTGAATGTAACCGTGCCTGTAAGAATTATGCCCAAAAGTGACCCTGCAGCCGGACAGAGTATATCAACCCATGTATTCATTCATCCGAATAGGATCAGCCTATCGTCTGAAGGATCTGCAGACGACATTAAATGAAAGTGAATTATATTATTTATATACAATTATAAAAAAATATTTAAAAGAAAGAAGTTATTACATCAGTAAAGACTATTATAAATAGGACAAAAAGAACTTCTTAAATATTAATTTATTTCATTGTAAAGAAAGTAAATTTTAGTTTGTGTAATGAAGGTCAACAGACAGTTTAATTATTTTTCATTAAAAGCACAGTAGATTGTCAGAAATAACAGCATCATTAATAAATCCACTCCATTCCAGTAACATATATCTTGACTACTTATTCTATGCGACACCTATACATCCCAATATATACTGTATATATAAGCATTCATAAATATATAAATGGTAAGATCTTTTGACAGGTATATTAATCAGCAAAACATTCAGTATTATCAAACATTTGAAAAACTAACAACAATAATAAAAATCAATGGCAAATATCGGTATGGAGAACCATACATGACTTCCATGTTCTAAGATTTATATTTAAAATCATTTACTTATTTTAATTTGAAATTTATAAAGCTATAAAAAATAGTACCACTAAAAACAGTTTACTAAATGATCAGATAAATTTTGCATCAAACTACTTGTTCGACACTGCCATCGGTTTGGATTTATTGACCAGTCGCGTGACGATCGCGGTTGAGGGTGAATGCATGAGGGAGCTCCAGCCGTGGTTCGTATAACATTTCACATGCGATTTGAAGTTTTATTTTATTTTATTTGATTGACATGACCATATCATGGTTGCCATTTTTATTGTATTAGTTTATTATATTGAAATAAGTGTTATCTGAGGATGGGACTTAGTCCCGAAACGCGTCATAACTGACGAAACTTTGTATCACTAGAGTGGATAATAAGGTAATTATTTTAAATCATATTTGAAATGAAATATTTCTATAGAAACTTCTTTCTACTTATTGCTTCAGCCTTAACCACAGTACTGTGGTCACTAACGTATACCACCTCACGTTTTCGCACTCGATTTTCACTGACGATGGCAGTCGATGGCACTGCCGAAACGTCTGGTTTTGCAGAAAACATTGGACTACGGTTAAACAGCCTGGGAAGGAATTTTAACAAAAAACTACTTTGTTGCTGATAACGTAGTACATATATAAAAAATTCTCCCCTCCCTCTTCAACTATAATTTTCATTAATAGAAAATTACCCCCACCCTATTCACCTAACCTCTTAATTTATAGATATTTCATCTACGTTTCTACAGTGGATTATTATGAGCTTCTTATCAGGATACTTTATTTATCAAAATTAAGTACTTTACTCTTGTTAAAACATAAACCGTTGCTGGTAAACTACCCCTTTCTCTTAACCAATCTTCACCAAAATCAATAGGCCTTCAGTCCTCTACAATTCAGGGATGCATGCAAAAAAATATTTGATTCTGTTTGAATGTGCGGCAGTTATTGTTCATCATGACAACATTTCTCTTGTTACAACATAAAATGTTGCAGGTAAACTACCCCCTTCCCTTAACCGGTCTTCACCAAAATCAACAGACCTTCACTTCCTTACAATTCAGGACCACATGCAAAAAAGTATTTGATTCTCTTTGAATTTACGGCAGTTATCGTTCGTCATAAAAAAATTACCCTTGTTAAAACATAAAAAGTTGCTGGTAAACTACCCCTTTCCCATAACCGATCTTCAACAAAATCAACAGACCTTGAATTCTCTATAATTCTAAAAGGTATGCAAAAAAGTAGTTGATTCTGTTTGAATTTATAGCAGTTATCGTTCGTCATAGAAAAAATTACCATTGTTAAAACATAACATGTTGCTGGTAAACTACCCCTTTCCCATAACGGATCTTCAACAAAATCAACAGACCTTGAATTCTCTATAATTCTAAAAGGTATGCAAAAAAGTAGTTGATTATGTTTGAATTTATACCAGTTATCGTTCGTCATAGAAAAAATTACCATTGTTAAAACATAAAATGTTGCAGGTAAACTACCCCTTTCCCTTAACCGATCTTCACCAACACCAACAGGTCTTGAGAACTCTACAACTCAGGGCTGTATGCAAAACTTTATATGATTCTGTTTGAATTTGCGGCTGTTATGTCTTGCTATAGAAAAAAATTACCCTTGATAAAAAACACGTTGCAGGTAAACTACCACTTTCCCTTAACCGATCTTCACCAAACACAACAGGTCTTGAGTACTCTACAAATCAGGACTGTATGCAAAAAATGATTTGATTCAGTTTGAATTTGCGGCCGTTATCGTTTGCCATAGGAAATACCCTTGTTAAAACATAAAACGTTGCAGGTAAACTACCCGTTTCCCTTAACCGATCTTCACCAAAAACCAACAGGTCTTGAGAACTCTACAATTCAGGGATGCATCCAAAACATTATTTGATTCTGTTTGAAGTTGTGGCTGTTTTCGTTTGCCATAGAAAAATATCGGTATGGAGAACCATACATGACTTCCATGTTCTAAGATTTATATTTTTAATCATATTTGAAATGAAATATTTCCATAGAAACTACGTCTTTCTACTTATTGCTTCAGCATTAACCACAGTACTGTGATCACTAACGTATACCACCTCACGTTTTCGCACTCGATTTTCACTGATGATGGCAGTCGATGCCACTGCCGAAAAGTCTGGTTTTGCAGAAAACATTGGACTACGGCTAAACAGCCCGGGAACCAATTTTAACAAAAAACTACTTCTTTGTTGCCGATAACGTAGTACACATATAAAAAATTCTCCCCTCCACCTTCAACTATAATTTTTAATAATAGAAAATTATCCCAACCCCGTTCACCAAACTTCTTCATTTATAGATATTTCATCTACGTTTCTACAGTAGATTACTATGAGCTTCTTATCAGGATACTTTATTTATAAATATTAAGTACTTTACTCCTGTTAAATCATAAAATGTTTCAGGTAAACTACCCCTTTCTCTTAACCGATCTTCTCCAAAATCAATAGACCTTCAGTCCTCTACAATTCAGGGATGCATGCAAAAAAATATTTTTCTGTTTGAATGTGCGGCAGTTATTGTTCATCATGAATACATTTCTCTTGTTACAGCATAAAATGTTGCAGGTAAACTACCCCATTCCCTTAACCGATCTTGACCAAAATCAACAGACCTTGGCACTCTACAACTCAGGAAAGTGTGCAAAAAATTATTAGATTCTCTTTGAATTATCGGCAGTTATCGTTCGTCATAAAAAAATTACCCTTTTTAAAACATAAAACGTTGCTGATAAACTACCCCTTTCCCTTAACCGATCTTCAACAAAATCAACAGACCTTTAGTTGAAAAAGGTATGCTCAAACGTAGTTGACTCTGTTTGAATTTACGGGAGTTATCGTTCGTCATATAAAAAATTACCCTTGTTAAAACATAAAATGTTGCAGGTAAACTACCCCTTTCCCTTAACCGATCTTCACCAACACTAATAGGTATTGAGAACTCTACAATACAGGGCTGTATGCAAAACATCATTTGATTCTGTTTGAATTTGCGGCTGTTATCGTTTGCCATAGAAAAAAATTACACGTTTTTAAAAAACCGTTGCAGGTAAACTACCCCTTTCCCTTAACCGATCTTCAGCAAATCAATAGACCTTGAGTTCTCTTTAGTTCAAAAAGGTATTGTGACGATTTAAATTGTAACCATTATTAAAAAGAAAGAAAAAAAAAAGAAATTAAGGTTGAGAGCCATTAACCATTTAAATCTCACAATAATAATAAAAACATGTAGGTACTAAGTGTGAAAGGAAGAAGTAATTAATAAGGGCAAAGAAACTGTAATAAAGAGGCATATTGTAAATAATTATTATTGTCGTATTTAACCCTTGCTTGCTATCAGGCGCCTACCTGTTGATTCCGGACTCGACATGTTTTCCGAGTCTTCGGTAATTAAGAATAAAATAAAAAACTAATGTTAATAATTAAAGAATCTGAAGACACAGATAGTCACTAAAAATAACTCATTTAAATTATGTATTTTTATCTAGGGATAGTTTGTATAAATAAAAAAGTTTATTTAGAGAGAGACAGGGACTATATTCTCGCGGAATAAACACCCCACTACCTCTTGTGCAGTACCAGTGGAAGCGGGCGAAAAATCTCTCTCTCGCTATGAAGACTCCAAGCAGTGCACACGCACGAGCAAAAGCTCTGTTGGAATGTTGTGTGATTTGTTGTTAGTTTGGCTTATTTCAAATGTAGTTTATTAACTGCTACACAAAAGAGTGTAACATGTAACATTAATTAAAAATCAGAAACGTGGTAACAAGAAGAAATATGTGACAACAAAAAGTACGAGTATTAATAACGATGACTGCTAACTTTACCAACTGACGACACTTTTCAACATCCTACCCGGAGAGGTGAACTACCAGAATTTGCAACTCTAGTAGACCCGACAGAAGATGCAGTTCGAGACATCAAAGAATCTACGCCTACCATCGTAGAAGGTTCGACCTAGACTGCAGACGTTTAAGCCTTTAATGACTAAGACCAGACCTAGATGAGGACGACGCTTTTAAGGATTCCCAAGACGGACACTCCCGGAGGAAATTTCTACATACCAAATTAAAGGTGACTCGATAGCACGTCTATCGAGGAATAAATAATAATTATAATTGTAACACAATACACTTTAAAAGAGAGACTTTTCAGAGACGATTAAACTTGTAAAGATTAAAAAAGAATTAACTCTAAGAATTTAATGTAACTATTCAGACATCATACATTGTAACAGTTTAAATCTTAATGTATCGTAGTATAATTAATACCATTCTTCAAATGGAATAATAATGAAGCATAAAACTAAAGGTCTTGCAAGCTAATATCATGAATTGAATATAATTAAAAGTTTGATGACTAAATACCTAAGGTTACCCGGATCCGTGGTATAGCTAAATAAAATCTGTTGTGATCCCAAAGTTTAAATAAAGAATTCAAATAACTTTAATAATTCAATTAGTAATGTCATGGGATCTATCTTTTGAGTAAATGTTATTTTTTTAAATGTTTAATAAAGAGAAGTCTTCTTGTTACACACATATACTGAGTACATAAATCAACAGTTTTCCCATTCCCTGATTCCTTTTATATTTACTCTGTGTTGTTCTGATTAAATTTCAGCTCGTCGAATAAGGCAGCCTGAATAATTGGCAGAACCAATTATTTCGGGTACCCCAAGTTATAACACTAGAGAAGATGTTATAAATTGCGCAACTCTGCTAATTTGTTGAAATTTTGCTGCTAATTAGTAAAAAAAAAAATTTTTGGTGACTTGTGTTGTTTAAGCAGTAATTGTGTCCCGATTAACCCAGCCCATAAGCTGTTGATTTATTCACTCGTGTACTTTAAAATGTGTCTAAAATCTTAAATAAAATTAAACGATAATAGTTATTATAATAGTTTTATAAATAAGTAAGTTAATTATTATTTATATATAGGAATGAACATCATGTTAACTAAAGACGCCCCAAGAATACTATATAACAGCAGGTACGCGCTTGTCAAAAGTTCATTCATCAACCTGTCGGTTTGTAAACAAAATGAGACCTGTAAATTTCCTGTTCTCGCCTGTACTGAACTGTCCTTGTCACCCTCCGGCAAAGTTGGGTTAGACAATGCATTCACCCTCTAGTTGAGTCCCCTTTGTAAACAAAACAATGCCATTGTTTAAAACTCGTCTGACCTACATTCCAGCGTAACAGCTGATCGTTTAAATAAAAACTAATGCTAATGTTTAATAATAATTGTTAATAAATGTTTACCATGTACTAAAGTGTGTAGGCGATAATTGTGTATAGTATAGTAGAGCAAATAATATTATGACTTAAATTTCAAATAAATAAATATGGTAAGTCGATAAGAAATAATTCTAGGTAAGTTTTTTAAAAAACCCCAAAGTAATAATAAGTGAATAATACTTGCTGAATAAATCTTAAGTTAAACTAAATGTGTGTAACTTGTAGCAGTAAATAAAAGAGAGGTAAATAATAATAAAAGTATAGTTGAATAGTGAACGCACCAGTTGTGGCCAGTAAGAGAACAATAAAGCGTGTTAAGAAATGGTAGTAAGCAGCCACACTCTCCCTATTGTGATAAACCGTTGCCTCCCTAAACAATGAATACCACCGCGCGTGAAATACAATGAATTGAGTAAAGTGTCTCCCCTTCCGCATAGTTTGTCTACTTATTGTTAAAGAGGTAATAAGAATGACCATCGTGAGATTCCGCTTCTCTCAAGTAACTATAATCTAGAGTGGAGTATGGGATCCTCTTTAGATTATTTTAGAAGTAAGTCTATGGTATATAATCAAGATAGAATTATATACATGTAAAGTAACTAGTCACAACGGCGCCGGCTTAAAAAAAAATGATGAGGCAAAAAAAAAAGGTGCCAAGAGTTCATTTATGAATGCTGAAAGCTAACCTGTAGAGTTAGAGTAAGCTGATGTCAGTCGGGCCACGATATTGTGAGTTACTGTAATTAGGGAAATTAGTATTATAAGTTAGTACTGTAAGAAGTGAAATAAAGGGAATTTCACGAAGGCGATCATTTAAATGAGAACTAGATCATTTAAAGAGAATTAGAAAAAACAAACCTTGCAATAATAATAAATAATGATAATAATAGCAAAACTTCCCACGGTACGCCCCAAGCATACTCTCGGTACGTTGCTGACCATATTTTCAGGAGTCTGTGTTGGTTAAGAGGCGGAGTATGTGACGATTTAAATTGTAACCATTATTAAAAAGAAAGAAAAAAAAAAGAAATTAAGGTTGAGAGCCATTAACCATTTAAATCTCACAATAATAATAAAAGCATGTAGGTACTAAGTGTGAAAGGAAGAAGTAATTAATAAGGGCAAAGAAACTGTAATAAAGAGGCATATTGTAAATAATTATTATTGTCGTATTTAACCCTTGCTTGCTATCAGGCGCCTACCTGTTGATTCCGGACTCGACATGTTTTCCGAGTCTTCGGTAATTAAGAATAAAATAAAAAACTAATGTTAATAATTAAAGAATCTGAAGACACAGATAGTCACTAAAAATAACTCATTTAAATTATGTATTTTTATCTAGGGATAGTTTGTATAAATAAAAAAGTTTATTTAGAGAGAGACAGGGACTATATTCTCGCGGAATAAACACCCCACTACCTCTTGTGCAGTACCAGTGGAAGCGGGCGAAAAATCTCTCTCTCGCTATGAAGACTCCAAGCAGTGCACACGCACGAGCAAAAGCTCTGTTGGAATGTTGTGTGATTTGTTGTTAGTTTGGCTTATTTCAAATGTAGTTTATTAACTGCTACACAAAAGAGTGTAACATGTAACATTAATTAAAAATCAGAAACGTGGTAACAAGAAGAAATATGTGACAACAAAAAGTACGAGTATTAATAACGATGACTGCTAACTTTACCAACTGACGACACTTTTCAACATCCTACCCGGAGAGGTGAACTACCAGAATTTGCAACTCTAGTAGACCCGACAGAAGATGCAGTTCGAGACATCAAAGAATCTACGCCTACCATCGTAGAAGGTTCGACCTTGACTGCAGACGTTTAAGCCTTTAATGACTAAGACCAGACCTAGATGAGGACGACGCTTTTAAGGATTCCCAAGACGGACACTCCCGGAGGAAATTTCTACATACCAAATTAAAGGTGACTCGATAGCACGTCTATCGAGGAATAAATAATAATTATAATTGTAACACAATACACTTTAAAAGAGAGACTTTTCAGAGACGATTAAACTTGTAAAGATTAAAAAAGAATTAACTCTAAGAATTTAATGTAACTATTCAGACATCATACATTGTAACAGTTTAAATCTTAATGTATCGTAGTATAATTAATACCATTCTTCAAATGGAATAATAATGAAGCATAAAACTAAAGGTCTTGCAAGCTAATATCATGAATTGAATATAATTAAAAGTTTGATGACTAAATACCTAAGGTTACCCGGATCCGTGGTATAGCTAAATAAAATCTGTTGTGATCCCAAAGTTTAAATAAAGAATTCAAATAACTTTAATAATTCAATTAGTAATGTCATGGGATCTATCTTTTGAGTAAATGTTATTTTTTTAAATGTTTAATAAAGAGAAGTCTTCTTGTTACACACATATACTGAGTACATAAATCAACAGTTTTCCCATTCCCTGATTCCTTTTATATTTACTCTGTGTTGTTCTGATTAAATTTCAGCTCGTCGAATAAGGCAGCCTGAATAATTGGCAGAACCAATTATTTCGGGTACCCCAAGTTATAACACTAGAGAAGATGTTATAAATTGCGCAACTCTGCTAATTTGTTGAAATTTTGCTGCTAATTAGTAAAAAAAAAAATTTTTGGTGACTTGTGTTGTTTAAGCAGTAATTGTGTCCCGATTAACCCAGCCCATAAGCTGTTGATTTATTCACTCGTGTACTTTAAAATGTGTCTAAAATCTTAAATAAAATTAAACGATAATAGTTATTATAATAGTTTTATAAATAAGTAAGTTAATTATTATTTATATATAGGAATGAACATCATGTTAACTAAAGACGCCCCAAGAATACTATATAACAGCAGGTACGCGCTTGTCAAAAGTTCATTCATCAACCTGTCGGTTTGTAAACAAAATGAGACCTGTAAATTTCCTGTTCTCGCCTGTACTGAACTGTCCTTGTCACCCTCCGGCAAAGTTGGGTTAGACAATGCATTCACCCTCTAGTTGAGTCCCCTTTGTAAACAAAACAATGCCATTGTTTAAAACTCGTCTGACCTACATTCCAGCGTAACAGCTGATCGTTTAAATAAAAACTAATGCTAATGTTTAATAATAATTGTTAATAAATGTTTACCATGTACTAAAGTGTGTAGGCGATAATTGTGTATAGTATAGTAGAGCAAATAATATTATGACTTAAATTTCAAATAAATAAATATGGTAAGTCGATAAGAAATAATTCTAGGTAAGTTTTTTAAAAAACCCCAAAGTAATAATAAGTGAATAATACTTGCTGAATAAATCTTAAGTTAAACTAAATGTGTGTAACTTGTAGCAGTAAATAAAAGAGAGGTAAATAATAATAAAAGTATAGTTGAATAGTGAACGCACCAGTTGTGGCCAGTAAGAGAACAATAAAGCGTGTTAAGAAATGGTAGTAAGCAGCCACACTCTCCCTATTGTGATAAACCGTTGCCTCCCTAAACAATGAATACCACCGCGCGTGAAATACAATGAATTGAGTAAAGTGTCTCCCCTTCCGCATAGTTTGTCTAGTTATTGTTAAAGAGATAATAAGAATTACCATCGTGAGATTCCGCTTCTCTCAAGTAACTATAATCTAGAGTGGAGTATGGGATCCTCTTTAGATTATTTTAGAAGTAAGTCTATGGTATATAATCAAGATAGAATTATATACATGTAAAGTAACTAGTCACAACGGCGCCGGCTGAAAAAGATAATGATGAGGCAAAAAAAAAAGGTGCCAAGAGTTCATTTATGAATGCTGAAAGCTAACCTGTAGAGTTAGAGTAAGCTGATGTCAGTCGGGCCACGATATTGTGAGTTACTGTAATTAGGGAAATTAGTATTATAAGTTAGTACTGTAAGAAGTGAAATAAAGGGAATTTCACGAAGGCGATCATTTAAATGAGAACTAGATCATTTAAAGAGAATTAGAAAAAACAAACCTTGCAATAATAATAAATAATGATAATAATAGCAAAACTTCCCACGGTACGCCCCAAGCATACTCTCGGTACGTTGCTGATCATATTTTCAGGAGTCTGTGTTGGTTAAGAGGCGGAGTATGTGACGATTTAAATTGTAACCATTATTAAAAAGAAAGAAAAAAAAAAGAAATTAAGGTTGAGAGCCATTAACCATTTAAATCTCACAATAATAATAAAAACATGTAGGTACTAAGTGTGAAAGGAAGAAGTAATTAATAAGGGCAAAGAAACTGTAATAAAGAGGCATATTGTAAATAATTATTATTGTCGTATTTAACCCTTGCTTGCTATCAGGCGCCTACCTGTTGATTCCGGACTCGACATGTTTTCCGAGTCTTCGGTAATTAAGAATAAAATAAAAAACTAATGTTAATAATTAAAGAATCTGAAGACACAGATAGTCACTAAACATAACTCATTTAAATTATGTATTTTTATCTAGGGATAGTTTGTATAAATAAAAAAGTTTATTTAGAGAGAGACAGGGACTATATTCTCGCGGAATAAACACCCCACTACCTCTTGTGCAGTACCAGTGGAAGCGGGCGAAAAATCTCTCTCTCGCTATGAAGACTCCAAGCAGTGCACACGCACGAGCAAAAGCTCTGTTGGAATGTTGTGTGATTTGTTGTTAGTTTGGCTTATTTCAAATGTAGTTTATTAACTGCTACACAAAAGAGTGTAACATGTAACATTAATTAAAAATCAGAAACGTGGTAACAAGAAGAAATATGTGACAACAAAAAGTACGAGTATTAATAACGATGACTGCTAACTTTACCAACTGACGACACTTTTCAACATCCTACCCGGAGAGGTGAACTACCAGAATTTGCAACTCTAGTAGACCCGACAGAAGATGCAGTTCGAGACATCAAAGAATCTACGCCTACCATCGTAGAAGGTTCGACCTAGACTGCAGACGTTTAAGCCTTTAATGACTAAGACCAGACCTAGATGAGGACGACGCTTTTAAGGATTCCCAAGACGGACACTCCCGGAGGAAATTTCTACATACCAAATTAAAGGTGACTCGATAGCACGTCTATCGAGGAATAAATAATAATTATAATTGTAACACAATACACTTTAAAAGAGAGACTTTTCAGAGACGATTAAACTTGTAAAGATTAAAAAAGAATTAACTTAAGAATTTAATGTAACTATTCAGACATCATACATTGTAACAGTTTAAATCTTAATGTATCGTAGTATAATTAATACCATTCTTCAAATGGAATAATAATGAAGCATAAAACTGAAGGTCTTGCAAGCTAATATCATGAATTGAATATAATTAAAAGTTTGATGACTAAATACCTAAGGTTACCCGGATCCGTGGTATAGCTAAATAAAATCTGTTGTGATCCCAAAGTTTAAATAAAGAATTCAAATAACTTTAATAATTCAATTAGTAATGTCATGGGATCTATCTTTTGAGTAAATGTTATTTTTTTAAATGTTTAATAAAGAGAAGTCTTCTTGTTACACACATATACTGAGTACATAAATCAACAGTTTTCCCATTCCCTGATTCCTTTTATATTTACTCTGTGTTGTTCTGATTAAATTTCAGCTCGTCGAATAAGGCAGCCTGAATAATTGGCAGAACCAATTATTTCGGGTACCCCAAGTTATAACACTAGAGAAGATGTTATAGTATGCTCAAACGTAGTTGATTCTGTTTGAATTTACGGGAGTTATCATTCATCATCATAAAAAAATTACCCTTGTTAAAACATAAAATGTTACAGGTAAACTACCCATTTCCCTTAACCGATCTTCACCAACACCAATAGGTATTGAGAACTCTACAATACAGGGCTGTTTGCAAAACATCATTTGATTCTGTTTGAATTTGCGGCTCTTATCGTTTGCCATAGAAAATACCTTTTTAAAACATAAAACGTTGCAGGTAAACTGCCCCTTTCCCTTAACCGATCTTCACCAAAAACAAAAGGTCTTGAGAACTCTAGAATTCAGGTCTGTATGCGAAACATTATTTGATTCTGTTTGAATTTGCGGCTGTTATCGTTTGCCAAACAAACAAAATTACCCTTGATAAAAAAAAACCGTTGCAGGTAAACTACCCCCTTCCCTCAACCGATCGTCTTATCGTTATCGTTTGCCTTAAAAATAACGGTATGGAGAACCATACATGACTTCCATGTTCTAAGATTTTTATTTAAAATCACTTTTAAAGAAATATTTTATAAAAACTACTTCTTTCTACTTACTGCTTCAGCCTTAACCACAGTACTGTGGTCACTTTCGTATACCACCTCATGTTTTCGCACTCGATTTTCACTGAGATGGAAGTCGATGGCACTGCCGAAAAGTTTGGTTTTGCAGAAAACATTGGACTACGCCTAAACAGCCCGGGACGGAATTTTAACAAAGAACTACTTCTTTGTTGCCGATAACGTACTACACATAAAAAATTCTCCCCTCCACCATCAACTATAATTTTCATTTAGAGAAAATTACCCCCACCCCGTTCACCAAACCTCTTCATTTATAGATATTTCATCTACGTTTCTACAGTGGATTATTATGAGCTTCTTATCAAGATACTTTATTTATAAAAATTAAGTACTTTAATCTCGTTAAAACACAAAACGTTGCATGTAAACTACCCCTCTCACTAAACCGATCTTCACCAAAATCAATAGACCTTCAGTCCTCTACAATGCAGGGATGCATGGAAAAAAATATTTGATTCTGTTTCAATTTGCGGCAGTTATCGTTCGTCATAGAAAAAATTACCCTTGTTAAAACATAAAAAGTTGCAGGTAAACTACCCTTTTCGCTAAACCGATCTTCACCAAAATCAATAGACCTTCAGTCCTCTACAATTCTGGGCTGTATGCAAAACATTATTTGATTCTGTTTGAATTTGCGGCTCTTATCGTTTGCCATAATAAATACCCTTGTTAAAATATAAAACGTTGCAGGTAAACTACCTCTTTCCCTTAACCGATCTTCAACAAAATCAAGAGACCTTGTGTTCTGTATAACTCAAAAAGGTATGCAAAAGAGTAGTTGATTCGGTTTGAATTTACGGCAGTTGTCGTTCGTCATAAAAAAAATTACCCCTGTTAAAACATAAAATGTTGCAGGTAAACTACCCTATTCCCTTTATCGATCTACACCAAAACCAACAGGACTTGAGAACTCTACAATACAGGGCTGTATGCAAAACATCATTTGATTCTGTTTGAATTTGCGGCTGTTATCATTTACCATAGAAAAAATTACCCTTGATAAAAAAACCGTTGCAGGTAAACTACCCCTTTCCCTTAACCGATCTTCACCACAAACGACAGGTCTTGAGAAATCTACAATTCAGGGCCGTATGCAAAATATTATATGATTTTGTTTGAATTTGCGGCTGTTATCGTTTGCCATACAAAATACACTCGATAAAACAAAAAACGTGGCTGGTAAACTACCCCTTTCCATTAAACGATCTTCACCAAAAACAATAGGTCTTTAGTACTCAAGAAATCAGGGCTGTATGCAAAAACGTATTTGATTCTGTTTGAATTTGCGGCTCTTATCGTTTGCCATAGAAAATACCTTTTTAAAACATAAAACGTTGCAGGTAAACTGCCCCTTTCCCTTAACCGATCTTCACCAAAAACGAAAGGTCTTGAGAACTCCAGAATTCAGGTCTGTATGCGAAACATTATTTGATTCTGTTTGAATTTGCGGCTGTTATCGTTTGCCAAACAAACAAAATTACCCTTGATAAAAAAAAACCGTTGCAGGTAAACTACCCCCTTCCCTCAGCCGATCGTCACAAAAAACAAAAAGTCGCGAGTACTCTACAAATCAGGGCTGTATGCAAAAAATTATTTCATTCTGTTTCAATTTGCGGCTGTTATCGTTTGCCATAGGAAAAAATCTACACGCACACACACACACACACACACACACACACACACACACACACACACACACACACACACACACACACACACACACACACACACACACACACACACACACACACACACACACACACACACACACACACACACACACACACACACACACACACACACACACACACACACACACACACACACACACACACACACACACACACACACACACACACACACACACACACACACACACACACACACACACACACACACACTTTTCGAAAAACGACTTTTTTTCATGTTTTGAGTGTAGTACAATCAGAATCTGCAATAATCTCGAACACGATTTTTTTTGCCATCACTATACTTCCATTTCCTTAAGGAACATGGAAGTAAACCATCACCATACTTCCATTCCTTAAGGAATATGGAAGTAAAATTACACTTGATAAAAAACCGTTGCTGGTAAACTACCCCTTTCCCTTAACCGATCTTTACCAAATACAATAGGTCTTGAGTACTCTACAAATCAGTGCTGTATGCAAAAAAGTATTTGATTCTGTTTGAATTTGCGGCTGTTATCGTTTGCCATAGAAAAAAATTTACAGACACACACACACAGACACTTTTCGAAATAAAATGACTTTTTTTCATGTTTTGAGTGTAGTAAAATCAGAATCAAAAACAATAGGTCTTTAGTACTCAAGAAATCAGGGCTGTATGCAAAAACATATTTGATTCTGTTTGAATTTACGGGAGTTATCGTTCGTCATATAAAATATCGGTATGGAGAACCATACATGACTTCCATATTCTAAGATTTATATTTAAAATCATTTTCGAAATGAAATATTACCATAGAAACTACTTCTTTCTACTTGCTGCTTCAGCCTTAACCACAGTACTGTGGTCACTAACGTATACCACCTCACGTTATCGCACTCGATTTTCACTGATGATGGAAGTCGACGGCATTGCCGAAACATCTGGTTTTGTAGAAAACATTGGACTACGGCCAAATATCCCGGGAAGGAATTTTAACAAAAACTACTTCTTTGTTGCCGATAACGTTGTACACATATATATAAAATATATGCATAAAATTAATGGCTTGTATAAGTTAATGATTGATCTCTATTAAGTAGTGCTCAAGTTTCCAAAGTTTTAATATTATGATGTCCGTAATTAAAACATCAGAGCAGGTTTAGTGTGAATGAGGGTACAGTGTGGACAAAAATTTTCAACATTTCCTATTGCGCGTTGCTTAGAGTAAAGCTGCGAATCTACAGTGTATGTTTCACAGAACAAACACGCGAAAAAGAAGGAGCGCTCCGAAGTCACTCATGGACCCTCAGCATCTTGCATAGGGTTCATTCCCTAAAGACGAAAAGTATGTCTATGAATCGTTCCTCTGTAAACACGTGCAGTTACATTGCCCAGCGATCCACAGGAAGCAAATTGATGTCCATTTTATCGGCTTGCACGCGTTATGTTGGTGTGGGTTTCGACACTTTCCATTTAAAAAGCGTGCAAATGTAAGAAAACAAACATTAGTGAGGCCAGAAATAACGTAAATTGTGTGTGTGTGTGTGTGTGTGTGTGTGTGTGTGTGTGTCTTACCTGCCTTTTTATTGCTGTAGGCATAATAATAAAATGGAAACGTAAACATTACATAACTGAGATATGCTCACCTGCCACGAACGATATATTATTTTATACATGGAGGAGTTCAGTGACATACACACGTACAGAAGTCATCTTCAAAAATACTAGAAGTCGTCCACGCTTTTATGTCTGTAGCCATGGGCTAGCGCGTGCGCACATATATACGTTTATATGAAATTTAGAGTAAAATATCTGCGAAATATTTGACGCTATAACAGAGTAGTACAATGTTTAGTGACGTTAAAACCGGGAATTTTTATAATGTTAAAGATATCAGTTTGACTGGACTTATGACAAAATAACTCTACACCCGAGTTGACGTAACAGCCGAGGCCGTAATAACCAAGTTCCACTGTATATATAAAGATATTAACTCAAACATAATTTACATTAAAATGAAAAAAATTATAATTTTATTGCCTGGCAACAAAATTATTTTATTTTCAACAATTACCATTGTTTGAAGAAGTTTAAATGAATTTTGAAGTACTTTACTCTTGTTAAAACGTAAAAGGTTGCCGGTAAACTACCCCTTCCCCTTAACCGATCTTCACCAAAATCTAAAGGCCTTGAGTCCTCTACAATTCACTGACGTATGCAGAAAATTATTTGATTCTGTTTGAATTTGCGGCTGTTATCATTTGCCATAGAAAATACCCTTGTTAAAAAAAACGTTGTAGGTAAACTTCCCCTTTCCCTTAACCGATCTTCACCAAAAACAACAGGTCTTGAGAATTCTACAATGTAGGGGTGTATGCAAATAATCTTTAGATTCTGTTTGAATTTGTGGCTGTTATCGTTTGCCATAGGAAATACCCTTGTTAAAACATAAAACGTTACAGGTAAACTACCCCTTTCCCTTAACCGATCTTCACCAAAAACAACAAGTCTTGAGAACTCTACAATTCAGGACTGTATGCGAAACATTATTTGATTCTGTTTGAATTTGCGGCTGTTATCGTTTGCCAAAAAAAAAAATTTCCCTTGATAAAAAAAACCGTTGCAGGTAATCTACCCCTTTCCCTCAACCGATCTTCACCAAAAACAATAGGTCGTGAGTATTCTAAAAATCGGCCTGTATGCAAAAAATTATTTGATTCTGTTTGAATTTGCGGCAGTTATCGTTTGCCATAGAAAAAAATTTACAGACACACAGACAGACAGACAGACACACACACAGACACTTTTCGGAAAACGACTTTTTTCATGTTTTGAGTGTAGTACAATCAGAATCTGCAATAATCTCGAACACGATTTTTTTTGCCATCACCATACTTCCATTCCTTAAGGAATATGGAAGTAAAAATTACCCTTGATAAAACATAAAATGTTGCAGGTAAACTACCCCTTTCCCTTAATCGATCTTCACCAACACCAATAGGTATTGAGAACACTACAATACAGGGCTGTATGCAAAACATCATTTGATTCTGTTTGAATTTGCGGCTGTTATCGTTTGCCATAGAAAATATCGGTATGGAGAACCATACACGACTTCCATGTTCTAAGATTAATATTTAAAATCATATTCGAAATGAAATATTTCCATAGAAACTACGCCTTTCTACTTATTGCTTCAGCATTAACCACAGTACTGTGGTCACTAACGTATACCACCTCACGTTTTCGCACTCGATTTTCACCGTTGATGGCAGTCGATGGCACTGCCGAAAAGTCTGATTTTGCAGAAAACATTGGACTACGGCTAAAGAGCCCGGGAAGCAATTTTAACAAAAAACTACTTCTTTGTTGCCGATAACGTAGTACACATATAAAAAATTCTCCCCTCCAACTTCAATTATAATTTTTAATAATAGAAAATTACCCCCACCCCGTTCAACTAGCCTCTTCATTTATAGATATTTCATCTAAGTTTCTACAGTGGATTACTATGATCTTCTTATCAGGATACTTTATTTATAAAAATTAAGTACAGTACTTTACTCTAGTTAAATCATAAAATGTTTCTGGTAAACTACCCCTTTCTCTTAACCGATCTTCACCAAAAACGACAGGTCTTAGGTACTCTACAATTCAGGCCTGTATGCAAACATTTATTTGATTCTGTTTAAATTTGCGGCTGTTATCGTTTGCCATAGAAAACACCCTTGATAAAACATAAAACGTTGCTATTAAACTACCCTATTCCATTAACCGATCTTCACAAAAAACAATAAGTCTTTAGAACTCTAATATTCAGGGCTGTACGCAAAACATTAGTTGATTCTCTTTGAATTTACGGCAGTTATGGTTCGTCATAGAAAAAATACCCTTGTTAAAACATAAAATGTTGCCGGTAAACTACCCCTTTCCCTTAACCGATCCTCAACAAAATCAACAGACCTTGAGCTCTGTATAATTCAAAAAGGTATGCAGAAGAGTAGTTGATTCTGTTTTAATGTACGGCAGTTATCGTTCGTCAAAAAAAAATTACCCTTGATAAAACATAAACTGTTGCTGGTAAACAACCCTATTCCCTTAACCGATCTTCACCAAAACCAACAGGTCTTGAGAACTCTACATTCCAGGGCTGTATGCAAAATATTATAAGATTCTGTTTGAATTTGCGGCTGTTATCGTTTGCCATATAAAATACCCTTGATAAAACAAAAAACGTGACTGGTAAACTACCCCTTTCCCTTAACCGATCTTCACCAAAAACAATAGGTCTTTAGTACTCAACAAAACAGGGCTGTATGCAAAAACCTATTTGATTCTGTTTGAATTTGCGGCTCTTATCGTTTGCCATAAGAAATACCCTTTCAAAAAATAAAACGTTGCCGGTAAACTACCCCTTTCCCTTAACCGATCTTCACCAACACCAATACGTATTGAGAACTCTACAATACAGGGCTGTATGCAAAACATCATTTGATTCTGTTTGAATTTGCGGCTGTTATCGTTTACCATAGAAAAAAATTACCCTTGATAAAAAACCGTTGCTGGTAAACTACCCCTTTCCCTTAACCGATCTTCACCAAAAACGATAAGTCTTGAGAACTCAAAAATTCAGGGTTCTATGTTAAATATTATATGATTTTGTTTGAATTTCCGGCTGTTATCGTTTGCCATACAAAGTACCCTTGATAAAACAAAAAACGTGGCTGGTAAACTACCCCTTTCCCTCAAACGATCTTCACCAGAAACAATAGGTCTTTAGCACTCAAGAAATCAGCGCTGTATGCAAAAACGTATTTGATTCTGTTTGAATTTGCGGCTCTTATCGTTTGCCATAGAAAATACCCTTTTAAAACATAAAACGTTGCTGGTAAACTACCCCTTTTCCTTAACCGATCTTCACCAAAACAAAAAGGTCTTGAGAACTCTACAATTCAGGACAGTATGCAAAACATTATTTGCGTATGTTTGAATTTGCGGCTGTTATCGTTTGCCATAGGAAATACCCTTGTTAAAACATAAAACGTTGCAGGTAAACTACCCCTTTCCCTTAACCGATCTGTACTAAAATCAACAGCTCTTGAGAAGTCTACAATTCAGGGCTGTATGCGAAACATTATTTGATTCTGTTTGAATTTGCGGCTGTTATCGTTTGCCAAACAAACAAACTTACCCTTCATAAAAAAAACCGTTGCTGGTAAACTACCTCTTTCCTTAACCGATCTTCACCAAAAACAACAGGTCGCGAGTACTCTACAAATCAGGGCTGTATGCAAAAAATTTTTTGATTCTGTTTGAATTTGCGGCTGTTATCGTTTGCCATAGAAAAAAATCTATAGACACACAGACACACACAGACACACAGACAGACACACACACAGACACTTTTCGAAAAACGACTTTTTTTCATGTTTTGAGTTTAGTACAATCAGAATCTGCAATAATCTCGAACACGATTTTTTTTGCCATCACCATACTTCCATTTCCTTAAGGAACATGGAAGTAAAAAATTACACGTGAGAAAAAACCGTTGCAGGTAAACTACCCCTTTCCTTTAACCGATCTTCAACCAAATCAACAGACCTTGAGTTCTCTTTAGTTCAAAAAGGTATGCTCAAACGTAGTTGATTCTGTTTGAATTTACGGGAGTTATCGTTCGTCATATAAAATATTGGTATGGAGAACCATACATGACTTCCATATTCTAAGATTTATATTTAAAATCATTTTCGAAATGAAATATTACCATAGAAACTACTTCTTTCTACTTGCTGCTTCAGCCTTAACCACAGTACTGTGGTCACTAACGTATACCACCTCACGTTATCGCACTCGATTTTCACTGATGATGGAAGTCGACGGCATTGCCGAAACATCTGGTTTTTTGAAAACATTGGACTACGGCCAAATATCCCGGGAAGGAATTTTAACAAAAACTACTTCTTTGTTGCCGATAACGTTGTACACATATATATAAAATATATGCATAAAATTAATGGCTTTTATAAGTTAATGATTGATCTCTATTAAGTAGTGCTCAAGTTTCCAAAGTTTTAATATTATGATGTCCGTAATTAAAACATCAGAGCAGGTTTAGTGTGAATGAGGGTACAGTGTGGACAAAAATTTTCAACATGTCCTATTGAGCGTTGCTTAGAGTAAAGCTGCGAATCTACAGTGTATGTTTCACAGAACAAACACGCGAAAAAGAAGGAGCGCTCCGAAGTCACTCATGGACCCTCAGCATCTTGCAGAGGGTTCATTCCCTAAAGACGAAAAGTCTGTCTATGAATCGTTCCTCTGTAAACACGTGCAGTTACATTGCCCAGCGATCCACAGGAAGCAAATTGATGTCCATTTTTTCGGCTTGCACGCGTTATGTTGGTGTGGGTTTCGGCACTTTCCATTTAAAAAGCGTGCAAATGTAAGAAAACAAACATGAGTGAGGCCAGAAATAACGTGAATTGTGTGTGTGTGTGTGTGTGTGTGTGTGTGTGTGTGTGTGTGTGTCTTACCTGCCTTTTTATTGCTGTAGGCATAATAATAAAATGGAAACGTAAGCATTACATAACTGAGATATGCTTACCTGCCACGAACGATATATTATTTTATACATGGAGGAGTTCAGTGACATACACACGTACAGAAGTCATCTTCAAAAATACTAGAAGTCGTCCACGCTTTTATGTTGGCAGTGTAACTTACAGGAAGGTTTTTGATGTTTTTAAAACATCTAGGATGCAAACTTATCCCGATAACTAAAAGTTTCCTTTTTTCGGTTCCCGTCATGTTCGCACGAACAAAAACTGTAACTCTTTGTTTAGAGAGCTTCCCACCAACGCACATTTCATTTTTAAATTTGAAAGTCTTATCTGGAGTTAATTTATAAAAAATTCCGGCTTCATGTCCATTAAAGATGTCTCCATCTTTATATGATCGTCTAATTTCTGGCCAAGTGTTACGCACCCAATCGCCTGTAACGTTCAGATCTACGCATTTTGCCTCACCACAAATTTTTGCAAAGGAAATCGAGTGTCGGGCCTTAAATCGATCTAGCCATCCGTTGGAGCACGTAAAACGGCTGGCGCTGGCAGTCCAGTTACAGTGCTTATCGCTTGCATACAATGTATGTCTGTAGCCATGGGCTATCGCGCGCGCGCACATATATACGTTTATATGAAATTTAGAGTAAAATATCTGAGAAATATTTGATGCTATAACAGAGTAGTACAATATTTAGTGACGTTAAAACCGGGAATTTTTATAATGTTAAAGATATCAGTTTCACTGGACTTATGACAAAATAACTCTACACCCGAGTTGACGTAACAGCCGAGGCCGTAATAACCAAGTTCCACTGTATATATAAAGATATTAAATCAAACATAATTTACATTAAAATGAAAAAAATTATAATTTTATTGCCTGGCAACAAAATTATTTTATTTTCAACAATTACCATTGTTTGAAAAAGTTTAAATGAATTTTGAAGTACTTTACTCTTGTTAAAAAGTAAAAGGTTGCAGGTAAACTACCCCTTCCCCTTAACCGATCTTCACCAAAATCTAAAGGCCTTGAGTCCTCTACAATTCACTGACGTATGCAAAACATTATTTGATTCTGTTTGAATTTGCGGCTGTTATCGTTTGCCATAGAAAATACGCTTGATAAAAAATGTTGCAGGTAAACTACCCCTTCCCATCAACCGATCTTCACCAAAAGCAACAGGTCGTGAGTACGTTAAAAACCAGGGCTGTATGCAGAAAATTATTTGATTCTGTTTGAATTTGCGGCTGTTATCATTTGACATAGAAAATACCCTTGTTAAAAACACGTTGTAGGTAAACTACCCCTTTCCCGTAACCGATCTTCACCAAAAACAACAGGTCTTGAGAACTCTACAATGTAGGGCTGTATGCAAATAATCTTTAGATTCTGTTTGAATTTGCGGCTGTTATCGGTTGCCATAGGAAATACCCTTGTTAAAACATAAAACGTTACAGGTAAACTACCCCTTTCCCTTAACCGATCTTCACCAAAAACAATAAGTCTTGAGAACTCTGCAATTCAGGGCTGTATGCGAAACATTATTTGATTCGGTTTGAATTTGCGGCTGTTATCGTTTGCCAAAAAAAAAATTTCCCTTGATAAAAAAAAACCGTTGCCGGTAAACTACCCCTTTCCCTCAACCGATCTTCACCAAAAAAAAAATAGGTCGTGAGTATTCTACAAATCAGGGCTGTATGCAAAAAATTATTTGATTCTGTTTGAATTTGCGGCAGTTATCGTTTGCCATAGAAAAAAATCTACAGACACACAGACAGACACACACACAGACACTTTCCGGAAAACGACTTTTTTTCATGTTTTGAGTGTAGTACAATCAGAATCTGCAATAATCTCGAACACGATTTTTTTTGCCATCACCATCCTTAAGGAATATGGAAGTAAAAATTACCCTTGATAAAACATAAAATGTTGCAGGTAAACTACCCCTTTCCCTTAATCGATCTTCACCAACACCAATAGGTACTGAGAACTCTACAATACAGGGCTGTATGCAAAACATCATTTGATTCTGTTTGAATTTGCGGCTGTTATCGTTTGCCATAGAAAATATCGGTATGGAGAACCATACATGACTTCCATGTTCTAAGATTAATATTTAAAATCATATTCGAAATGAAATATATCCATAGAAACTACGCCTTTCTACTTATTGCTTCAGCATTAAGAACACTACTGTGGTCACTAACGTATACCACCTCACTTTTTCGCACTCGATTTTCACCGATGATGGCAGTCGATGGCACTGCCGAAAAGTCTGATTTTGCAGAAAACATTGGACTACGGCTAAAGAGCCCGGGAAGCAATTTTAACAAAAAACTACTTCTTTGTTGCCGATAACGTAGTACACATATAAAAAATTCTCCCCTCCAACTTCAATTATAATTTTTAATAATAGAAAATTACCCCCACCCCGTTCAACTAGCCTCTTCATTTATAGATATTTCATCTACGTTTCTACAGTGGATTACTATGAGCTTCTTATCAGGATACTTTATTTATAAAAATTAAGTACAGTACTTTACTCTAGTTAAATCAAAAAATGTTGCAGGTAAACTACCCCTTTCCCTTAATCGATCTTCACCAACACCAATAGGAATTGAGAACTCTACAATACAGGGCTGTATGCAAAACATCATTTGATTCTGTTTGAATTTGCGGCTGTTATCGTTTGCCATAGAAAATATCGGTATGGAGAACCATACATGACTTCCATGTTCTAAGATTAATATTTAAAATCATATTCGAAATGAAATATTTCCATAGAAACTACGCCTTTCTACTTATTGCTTCAGCATTAACCACAGTACTGTGGTCACTAACGTATACCACCTCACGTTTTCGCACTCGATTTTCACCGATGATGGCAGTCGATGGCACTGCCGAAAAGTCATTTGATTTTGCAGAAAACATTGGACTACGGCTAAAGAGCCCGGGAAGCAATTTTAACAAAAAACTACTTCTTTGTTGCCGATAACGTAGTACACATATAAAAAATTCTCCCCTCCAACTTCAATTATAATTTTTAATAATAGAAAATTACCCCCACCCCGTTCAACTAGCCTCTTCATTTATAGATATTTCATCTACGTTTCTACAGTGGATTACTCTGAGCTTCTTATCAGGATACTTTATTTATAAAAATTAAGTACAGTACTTTACTCTAGTTAAATCATAAAAAAGTTTCAGGTAAACTACCCCTTTCTCTTAACCGATCTTCACCAAAAACGACAGGTCTTAGGTACTCTACAATTCAGGCCTGTATGCAAACAATTATTTGATTCTGTTTGAATTTGCGGCTGTTATCGTTTGCCATAGAAAACACCCTTGATAAAACATAAAACGTTGCTGGTAAACTAACCTATTCCATTAACCGATCTTCACCAAAAACAATAGGTCTTGAGAACTCTACTATTGAGGGCTGTACGCAAAACATTAGTTGATTCTCTTTGAATTTACGGCAGTTATCGTTCGTCATAGAAAAAATACCCTTGTTAAAACATAAAACGTTGCCGGTAAACTACCCCTTCCCTTAACCGATCCTCAACAAAATCAACAGACCTTGAGTTCTGTATAATTCAAAAAGGTATGCAGAAGAGTAGTTGATTCTGTTTTAATGTACGGCAGTTATCGTTCGTACAAAAAAAATTACCCTTGATAAAACATAAACTGTTGCTGGTAAACAACCCTATTCCCTTAACCGATCTTCACCAAAACCAACAGGTCTTGAGAACTCTACATTCTAGGGCTGTATGCAAAATATTATATGATTCTGTTTGAATTTGCGGCTGTTATCGTTTGCCATAAAAAAAATCTACAGACACACAGACACACACAGACACACAGACAGACACACACACAGACACTTTTCGAAAAACGACTTTTTTTCATGGTTTGAGTTTAGTACAATCAGAATCTGCAATAATCTCGAACACGATTTTTTTTGCCATCACCATACTTCCATTTCCTTAAGGAACATGGAAGTAAAAAATTACAGGTGAGAAAAAACCGTTGCAGGTAAACTACCCCTTTCCTTTAACCGATCTTCAACCAAATCAACAGACCTTGAGTTCTCTTTAGTTCAAAAAGGTATGCTCAAACGTAGTTGATTCTGTTTGAATTTACGGGAGTTATCGTTCGTCATATAAAATATCGGTATGGCGAACCATACATGACTTCCATATTCTAAGATTTATATTTAAAATCATTTTCGAAATGAAATATTACCATAGAAACTACTTCTTTCTACTTGCTGCTTCAGCCTTAACCACAGTACTGTGGTCACTAACGTATACCACCTCACGTTATCGCACTCGATTTTCACTGATGATGGAAGTCGACGGCATTGCCGAAACATCTGGTTTTGTAGAAAACATTGGACTACGGCCAAATATCCCGGGAAGGAATTTTAACAAAAACTACTTCTTTGTTGCCGATAACGTTGTACACATATATATATAAAATATATGCATAAAATTAATGGCTTGTATAAGTTAATGATTGATCTCTATTAAGTAGTGCTCAAGTTTCCAAAGTTTTAATATTATGATGTCCGTAATTAAAACATCAGAGCAGGTTTAGTGTGAATGAGGGTACAGTGTGGAAAAAAATTTTCAACATGTCCTATTGAGCGTTGCTTAGAGTAAAGCTGCGAATCTACAGTGTATGTTTCACAGAACAAACACGCGAAAAAGAAGGAGCGCTCCGAAGTCACTCATGGACCCTCAGCATCTTGCAGAGGGTTCATTCCCTAAAGACGAAAAGTCTGTCTATGAATCGTTCCTCTGTAAACACGTGCAGTTACATTGCCCAGCGATCCACAGGAAGCAAATTGATGTCCATTTTATGGGCTTGCACGCGTTATGTTGGTGTGGGTTTCGGCACTTTCCATTTAAAAAGCGTGCAAATGTAAGAAAACAAACATGAGTGAGGCCAGAAATAACGTGAATTGTGTGTGTGTGTGTCTTACCTGCCTTTTTATTGCTGTAGGCATAATAATAAAATGGAAACGTAAACATTACATAACTGAGATATGCTTACCTGCCACGAACGATATATTATTTTATACATGGAGGAGTTCAGTGACATACACACGTACAGAAGTCATCTTCAAAAATACTAGAAGTCGTCCACGCTTTTATGTTGGCAGTGTAACTTACAGGAAGTTTTTTGATGTTTTTAAAACATCTAGGATGCAAACTTATCCCGATAACTAAAAGTTTCCTTTTTTCGGTTCCCGTCATGTTCGCACAAACAAAAACTGTAACTCTTTGTTTAGAGAGCTTCCCACCAACGCACTTTTCATTTTTAAATTTGAAAGTCTTATCTGGAGTTAATTTATAAAAAATTCCGGCTTCATGTCCATTAAAGATTTCTCCATCTTTATATGATCGTCTAATTTCTGGCCAAGTGTTACGCACCCAATCGCCTGTAACGTTCAGATCTACGCATTTTGCCTCACCACAAATTTTTGCAAAGGAAATCGAGTGTCGGGCCTTAAATCGATCTAGCCATCCGTTGGAGCACGTAAAACGGCTGGCGCTGGCAGTCCTGTTACAGTGCTTATCGCTTGCATACAATGTATGTCTGTAGCCATGGGCTATCGCGCGCGCGCACATATATACGTTTATATGAAATTTAGAGTAAAATATCTGAGAAATATTTGATGCTATAACAGAGTAGTACAATATTTAGTGACGTTAAAACCGGGAATTTTTATAATGTTAAAGATATCAGTTTCACTGGACTTATGACAAAATAACTCTACACCCGAGTTGACGTAACAGCCGAGGCCGTAATAACCAAGTTCCACTGTATATATAAAGATATTAAATCAAACATAATTTACATTAAAATGAAAAAAATTATAATTTTATTGCCTGGCAACAAAATTATTTTATTTTCAACAATTACCATTGTTTGAAAAAGTTTAAATGAATTTTGAAGTACTTTACTCTTGTTAAAAAGTAAAAGGTTGCAGGTAAACTACCCCTTCCCCTTAACCGATCTTCACCAAAATCTAAAGGCCTTGAGTCCTCTACAATTCACTGACGTATGCAAAACATTATTTGATTCTGTTTGAATTTGCGGCTGTTATCGTTTGCCATAGAAAATACGCTTGATAAAAAATGTTGCAGGTAAACTACCCCTTCCCATCAACCGATCTTCACCAAAAGCAACAGGTCGTGAGCACGTTAAAAACCAGGGCTGTATGCAGAAAATTATTTGATTCTGTTTGAATTTGCGGCTGTTATCATTTGACATAGAAAATACCCTTGTTAAAAACACGTTGTAGGTAAACTACCCCTTTCCCGTAACCGATCTTCACCAAAAACAACAGGTCTTGAGAACTCTACAATGTAGGGCTGTATGCAAATAATCTTTAGATTCTGTTTGAATTTGCGGCTGTTATCGGTTGCCATAGGAAATACCCTTGTTAAAACATAAAACGTTACAGGTAAACTACCCCTTTCCCTTAACCGATCTTCACCAAAAACAATAAGTCTTGAGAACTCTGCAATTCAGGGCTGTATGCGAAACATTATTTGATTCGGTTTGAATTTGCGGCTGTTATCGTTTGCCAAAAAAAAAATTTCCCTTGATAAAAAAAAACCGTTGCCGGTAAACTACCCCTTTCCCTCAACCGATCTTCACCAAAAAAAAAATAGGTCGTGAGTATTCTACAAATCAGGGCTGTATGCAAAAAATTATTTGATTCTGTTTGAATTTGCGGCAGTTATCGTTTGCCATAGAAAAAAATCTACAGACACACAGACAGACACACACACAGACACTTTCCGGAAAACGACTTTTTTTCATGTTTTGAGTGTAGTACAATCAGAATCTGCAATAATCTCGAACACGATTTTTTTTGCCATCACCATCCTTAAGGAATATGGAAGTAAAAATTACCCTTGATAAAACATAAAATGTTGCAGGTAAACTACCCCTTTCCCTTAATCGATCTTCACCAACACCAATAGGTACTGAGAACTCTACAATACAGGGCTGTATGCAAAACATCATTTGATTCTGTTTGAATTTGCGGCTGTTATCGTTTGCCATAGAAAATATCGGTATGGAGAACCATACATGACTTCCATGTTCTAAGATTAATATTTAAAATCATATTCGAAATGAAATATATCCATAGAAACTACGCCTTTCTACTTATTGCTTCAGCATTAAGAACACTACTGTGGTCACTAACGTATACCACCTCACTTTTCGCACTCGATTTTCACCGATGATGGCAGTCGATGGCACTGCCGAAAAGTCTGATTTTGCAGAAAACATTGGACTACGGCTAAAGAGCCCGGGAAGCAATTTTAACAAAAAACTACTTCTTTGTTGCCGATAACGTAGTACACATATAAAAAATTCTCCCCTCCAACTTCAATTATAATTTTTAATAATAGAAAATTACCCCCACCCCGTTCAACTAGCCTCTTCATTTATAGATATTTCATCTACGTTTCTACAGTGGATTACTATGAGCTTCTTATCAGGATACTTTATTTATAAAAATTAAGTACAGTACTTTACTCTAGTTAAATCAAAAAATGTTGCAGGTAAACTACCCCTTTCCCTTAATCGATCTTCACCAACACCAATAGGAATTGAGAACTCTACAATACAGGTCTGTATGCAAAACATCATTTGATTCTGTTTGAATTTGCGGCTGTTATCGTTTGCCATAGAAAATATCGGTATGGAGAACCATACATGACTTCCATGTTCTAAGATTAATATTTAAAATCATATTCGAAATGAAATATTTCCATAGAAACTACGCCTTTCTACTTATTGCTTCAGCATTAACCACAGTACTGTGGTCACTAACGTATACCACCTCACGTTTTCGCACTCGATTTTCACCGATGATGGCAGTCGATGGCACTGCCGAAAAGTCATTTGATTTTGCAGAAAACATTGGACTACGGCTAAAGAGCCCGGGAAGCAATTTTAACAAAAAACTACTTCTTTGTTGCCGATAACGTAGTACACATATAAAAAATTCTCCCCTCCAACTTCAATTATAATTTTTAATAATAGAAAATTACCCCCACCCCGTTCAACTAGCCTCTTCATTTATAGATATTTCATCTACGTTTCTACAGTGGATTACTCTGAGCTTCTTATCAGGATACTTTATTTATAAAAATTAAGTACAGTACTTTACTCTAGTTAAATCATAAAAAAGTTTCAGGTAAACTACCCCTTTCTCTTAACCGATCTTCACCAAAAACGACAGGTCTTAGGTACTCTACAATTCAGGCCTGTATGCAAACAATTATTTGATTCTGTTTGAATTTGCGGCTGTTATCGTTTGCCATAGAAAACACCCTTGATAAAACATAAAACGTTGCTGGTAAACTAACCTATTCCATTAACCGATCTTCACCAAAAACAATAGGTCTTGAGAACTCTACTATTGAGGGCTGTACGCAAAACATTAGTTGATTCTCTTTGAATTTACGGCAGTTATCGTTCGTCATAGAAAAAATACCCTTGTTAAAACATAAAACGTTGCCGGTAAACTACCCCTTTCCCTTAACCGATCCTCAACAAAATCAACAGACCTTGAGTTCTGTATAATTCAAAAAGGTATGCAGAAGAGTAGTTGATTCGGTTTAAAGTACGGCAGTTATCGTTCGTACAAAAAAAATTACCCTTGATAAAACATAAACTGTTGCTGGTAAACAACCCTATTCCCTTAACCGATCTTCACCAAAACCAACAGGTCTTGAGAACTCTACATTCCAGGGCTGTATGCAAAATATTATATGATTCTGTTTGAATTTGCGGCTGTTATCGTTTGCCATATAAAATACCCTTGATAAAACAAAAAACGTGTCTGGTAAACTACCCTTTCCCTTAACCGATCTTCACCAAAAACAATAGGTCTTTAGTACTCAACAAAACAGGGCTGTATGCAAAAACCTATTTGATTCTGTTTGAATTTGCGGCTCTTATCGTTTGCCATAAGAAATACCCTTTTAAAAAATAAAACGTTGCAGGTAAACTACCCCTTTCCCTTAACCGATCTTCACCAACACCAATACGTATTGAGAACTCTACAATACAGGGCTGTATGCAAAACATCATTTGATTCTGTTTGAATTTGCGGCTGTTATCGTTTACCATAGAAAAAAATTACCCTTGATAAAAAACCGTTGCCGGTAAACTACCCCTTTCCCTTAACCGATCTTCACCAAAAACGATAGGTCTTGAGAACTCAAAAATTAAGGGTTCTATGTTAAATATTATATGATTTTGTTTGAATTTCCGGCTGTTATCGTATGCCATACAAAGTACTCTTGATAAAACAAAAAACGTGGCTGGTAAACTACCCCTTTCCCTCAAACGATCTTCACCAAAAACAATAGGTCTTTAGCACTCAAGAAATCAGCGCTGTATGCAAAAACGTATTTGATTCTGTTTGAATTTGCGGCTCTTATCGTTTGCCATAGAAATTACCCTTTAAAACATAGAACGTTGCAGGTAAACTACCCCTTTCCCTTAACCGATCTGTACTAAAATCAACAGCTCTTGAGAATTCTACAATTCAGGGCAGTATGCGAAACATTAATTGATTCTGTTTGAATTTGCGGCTGTTATCGTTTGCCAAACAAACAAAATTAACCTTCATAAAAAAAAACCGTTGCTGGTAAACTAGCTCTTTCCCTTAACCGATCTTCACCAGAAACAACAGGTCGCGAGTACTCTACAAATCAGGGCTGTATGCAAAAAATTATTTGATTCTGTTTGAATTTGCGGCTGTTATCGTTTGCCATAAGAAAAATCTACAGACACACAGGCACACACAGACACACACACAGACACTTTTCGAAAAACGACTTTTTTTCATGTTTTGAGTTTAGTACAATCAGAATCTGCAATAATCTCGAACACGATTTTTTTTGCCATCACCATACTTCCATTTCCTTAAGGAACATGGAAGTAAAAAATTACAGGTGAGAAAAAACCGTTGCAGGTAAACTACCCCTTTCCTTTAACCGATCTTCAACCAAATCAACAGACCTTGAGTTCTCTTTAGTTCAAAAAGGTATGCTCAAACGTAGTTGATTCTGTTTGAATTTACGGGAGTTATCGTTCGTCATATAAAATATCGGTATGGAGAACCATACATGACTTCCATATTCTAAGATTTATATTTAAAATCATTTTCGAAATGAAATATTACCATAGAAACTACTTCTTTCTACTTGCTGCTTCAGCCTTAACCACAGTACTGTGGTCACTAACGTATACCACCTCACGTTATCGCACTCGATTTTCACTGATGATGGAAGTCGACGGCATTGCCGAAACATCTGGTTTTGTAGAAAACATTGGACTACGGCCAAATATCCCGGGAAGGAATTTTAACAAAAACTACTTCTTTGTTGCCGATAACGTTGTACACATATATATATAAAATATATGCATAAAATTAATGGCTTGTATAAGTTAATGATTGATCTCTATTAAGTAGTGCTCAAGATTCCAAAGTTTTAATATTATGATGTCCGTAATTAAACCATCAGAGCAGGTTTAGTGTGAATGAGGGTACAGTGTGGACAAAAATTTTCAACATGTCCTATTGAGCGTTGCTTAGAGTAAAGCTGCGAATCTACAGTGTATGTTTCACAGAACAAACACGCGAAAAAGAAGGAGCGCTCCGAAGTCACTCATGGACCCTCAGCATCTTGCAGAGGGTTCATTCCCTAAAGACGAAAAGTCTGTCTATGAATCGTTCCTCTGTAAACACGTGCAGTTACATTGCCCAGCGATCCACAGGAAGCAAATTGATGTCCATTTTTTCGGCTTGCACGCGTTATGTTGGTGTGGGTTTCGGCACTTTCCATTTAAAAAGCGTGCAAATGTAAGAAAACAAACATGAGTGAGGCCAGAAATAACGTGAATTGTGTGTGTGTGTGTTTGTGTCTTACCTGCCTTTTTATTGCTGTAGGCATAATAATAAAATGGAAACGTAAACATTACATAACTGAGATATGCTTACCTGCCACGAACGATATATTATTTTATACATGGAGGAGTTCAGTGACATACACACGTACAGAAGTCATCTTCAAAAATACTAGTAGTCGTCCACGCTTTTATGTTGGCAGTGTAACTTACAGGAAGTTTTTTGATGTTTTTAAAACATCTAGGATGCAAACTTATCCCGATAACTAAAAGTTTCCTTTTTTCGGTTCCCGTCATGTTCGCACAAACAAAAACTGTAACTCTTTGTTTAGAGAGCTTCCCACCAACGCACTTTTCATTTTTAAATTTGAAAGTCTTATCTGGAGTTAATTTATAAAAAATTCCGGCTTCATGTCCATTAAAGATGTCTCCATCTTTATATGATCGTCTAATTTCTGGCCAAGTGTTACGCACCCAATCGCCTGTAACGTTCAGATCTACGCATTTTGCCTCACCACAAATTTTTGCAAAGGAAATCGAGTGTCGGGCCTTAAATCGATCTAGCCATCCGTTGGAGCACGTAAAACGGCTGGCGCTGGCAGTCCTGTTACAGTGCTTATCGCTTGCATACAATGTATGTCTGTAGCCATGGGCTATCGCGCGCGCGCACATATATACGTTTATATGAAATTTAGAGTAAAATATCTGAGAAATATTTGATGCTATAACAGAGTAGTACAATATTTAGTGACGTTAAAACCGGGAATTTTTATAATGTTAAAGATATCAGTTTGACTGGACTTATGACAAAATAACTCTACACCCGAGTTGACGTAACAGCCGAGGCCGTAATAACCAAGTTCCACTGTATATATAAAGATATTAAATCAAACATAATTTACATTAAAATGAAAAAAATTATAATTTTATTGCCTGCCAACAAAATTATTTTATTTTCAACAATTACCATTGTTTGAAAAAGTTTAAATGAATTTTGAAGTACTTTACTCTTGTTAAAAAGTAAAAGGTTGCTGGTAAACTACCCCTTCCCCTTAACCGATCTTCACCAAAATCTAAAGGCCTTGAGTCCTCTACAATTCACTGACGTATGCAAAACATTATTTTATTCTGTTCGAATTTGCGGCTGTTATCGTTTGCCATAGAAAATACGCTTGATAAAAAACGTTGCTGGTAAACTACCCCTTCCCATCAACCGATCTTCACCAAAAACAAAAGGTCTTGAGTACTCTAAAAACCAGGGCTGTATGCAGAAAATTATTTGATTCTGTTTGAATTTGCGGCTGTTATCATTTGCCATAGAAAATACCCTTGTTAAAAACACGTTGTAGGTAAACTACCCCTTTCCCTTAACCGATCTTCACCAAAAACATCAGATATTGAGAACTCTACAATGTAGGGCTGTATGCAAATAATCTTTAGATTCTGTTTGAATTTGCGGCTGTTATCGTTTGCCATAGGAAATACCCTTGTTAAAACATAAAACGTTACAGGTAAACTACCCCTTTCCCTTAACCGATCTTCACCAAAAACAAAAAGTCTTGAGAACTCTACAATTCAGGGCTGTATGCGAAACATTATTTGATTCTGTTTGAATTTGCGGCTGTTATCGTTTGCCATAGAAAATATCGGTATGGAGAACCATACATGACTTCCATGTTCTAAGATTAATATTTAAAATCATATTCGAAATGAAATATTTCCATAGAAACTACGCCTTTCTACTTATTGCTTCAGCATTAACCACAGTACTGTGGTCACTAACGTATACCTCCTCTCGTTTTCGCACTCGATTTCCACCGATGATGGCAGTCGATGCACTGCCGAAAAGTCATTTGATTTTGCAGAAAACATTGGACTACGGCTAAAGAGCCCGGGAAGCAATTTTAACAAAAAACTACTTCTTTGTTGCCGATAACGTAGTACACATATAAAAAATTCTCCCCTCCAACTTCAATTATAATTTTTAATAATAGAAAATTACCCCCACCCCGTTCAAGTAGCCTCTTCATTTATAGATATTTCATCTACGTTTCTACAGTGGATTACTATGAGCTTCTTATCAGGATACTTTATTTATAAAAATTAAGTACAGTACTTTACTCTAGTTAAATCATAAAATGTTTCAGGTAAACTACCCCTTTCTCTTTACCGATCTTCACCAAAAATGACAGGTCTTAGGTACTCTACAATTCAGGCCTGTATGCAAACAATTATTTGATTCTGTTTGAATTTGCGGCTGTTATCGTTTGCCATATAAACACCCTTGATAAAACATAAAATGTTGCTGGTAAACTACCCTATACCATTAACCGATCTTCACCAAAAACAATAGGTCTTGAGAACTCTACTATTCAGGGCTGTACGCAAAACATTAGTTGATTCTCTTTGAATTTACGGCAGTTATCGTTCGTCATATAAAAAATACCCTTGTTAAAACATAAAACGTTGCCGGTAAACTACCCCTTTCCCTTAACCGATCCTCAACAAAATCAACAGACCTTGAGTTCTGTATAATTCAAAAAGGTATGCAGAAGAGTAGTTGATTCTGTTTTAATGTACGGCAGTTATCGTTCGTACAAAAAAAATTACCCTTGATAAAACATAAACTTTTGCTGGTAAACAACCCTATTCCCTTAACCGATCTTCACCAAAACCAACAGGTCTTGAGAACTCTACATTCCAGGGCTGTATGCAAAATATTATATGATTCTGATTGAATTTGCGGCTGTTATCGTTTGCCATATAAAATACCCTTGATAAAACAAAAAACGTGTCTGGTAAACTACCCCTTTCCCTTAACCGATCTTCACCAAAAACAATAGGTCTTTAGTACTCAACAAAACAGGGTTGTATGCAAAAACCTATATGATTCTGTTTGAATTTGCGGCTCTTATCGTTTGCCATAAGAAATACCCTTTTAAAAAATAAAACGTTGCTGGTAAACTACCCATTTCCCTTAACCGATCTTCACCAAAAACGATAGGTCGTGAGAACTCAAAAATTCAGGGTTGTATGTAAAATATTATATGATTTTGTTTGAATTTCCGGCTGTTATCGTTTGCCATACAAAGTACCCTTGATAAAACAAAAAACATGGCTGGTAAACTACCCCTTTCCCACAAACGATCTTCACCAAAAACAATAGGTCTTTAGCACTCAAAAAATCAGCGCTGTATGCAAGAACGTACTTGATTCTGTTTGAATTTGCGGCTCTTATCGTTTGCCATAGAAAATACCCTTTTAAAACATAAAACGTTGCTGGTAAACTACCCCTCTTCCTTAACCGATCTTCACCAAAACCAAAAGGACTTGAGAACTCTATAATTCAGGACAGTATGCAAAACATTATTTTATTATGTTTGAATTTGCGGCTGTTATCGTTTGCCATAAGAAATACCCTTGTTAAAACATAAAACGTTGCAGGTAAACTACCCCTTTCCCTTAACCGATCTGTACTAAAATCAACAGCTCTTGAGAATTCTACAATTCAGGGCTGTATGCGAAACATTATTTGATTCTGTTTGAATTTGCGGCTGTTATCGTTTGCCAAACAAACAAAATTACCCTTCATAAAAAAAACCGTTGCTGGTAAACTACCCCTTTCCCTTAACCAATCTTCACCAAAAACAATAGGTCGCGAGTACTCTACAAATCAGGGCTGTATGAAAAAATTGTTTGATTCTGTTTGAATTTGCGGCTGTTATCCTTTGCCATAGAAAAAAATCTACAGACACACAGACACACAGACAGACACACACACAGACACTTTTCGGAAAACGACTTTTTTTCATGTTTTGAGTGTAGTACAATCAGAATCTGCAATAATCTCGAACACGATTTTTTTTGCTATCACCATACTTCCATTCCTTAAGGAATATGGAAGTAAAAATTACCCTTGTTAAAACATAAAATGTTGCCGGTAAACTACCCCTTTCCCTTAATCGATCTTCACCAACACCAATAGGTATTGAGAACTCTACAATACAGGGCTGTATGCAAAACATCATTTGATTGTGTTTGAATTTGCGTCTATTATCGTTTGCTATAGAAAATATCGGTTTGGAGAACCATACATGACTTGCATGTTCTAAGATTAATATTTAAAATCATATTCGAAATGAAATATTTCCATTGAAACTACGCCTTTCTACTTATTGCTTCAGCATTAACCACAGTACTGTGGTCACTAACGTATACCACCTAACGTTTTCGCACTCGATTTTCACCGATGATGGCAGTCGATGCCACTGCCGAAAAGTCTGATTTTGCAGAAAACATTGGACTACGGCTAAAGAGCCCGGGAAGCAATTTTAACAAAAAACTACTTCTTTGTTGCCGATAAAGTAGTACACATATAAAAAATTCTCCCCTACACCTTCAACTATAATTTTAATAATAGAAAATTACCCCGACCCCGTTCTCCTAACTTCTTCATTTATAGATATTTCATCTACGTTTCTACAGTGGATTACTATGAGCTTCTTATCAGGATACTTTATTTATAAAAATAAAGTACTTTACTCATGTTAAAACATAAAATGTTTCCGGTAAACTACCCCTTTCTCTTAACCGATCTTCTCCAAAATCAACAGACCTTCCGTCCTCTACAATTCAGGGCAGCATGCAAAAAAATATTTGATTCTGTTTGAATGTGCGGCAGTTATCGTTCGTCATGGAAACATTTCTCTTGTTACAACATAAAATGTTGCAGGTAAACTACCCCTTTCCCTTAACTGATCTTCACGAAAGTCAATAGACCTTGAGCTCTCTGCAACTCAGGGGGTGCAAAAAATTATTTGATTCTCATTGAATTTTCGGCAGTTATCGTTCGTCATAAAAAAATTACTCTTTTTAAAACATAAAACGTTGCTGATAAACTACCCCTACCCTTCACCAATCTTCAACAAAATCAACAGACCTTGAGTTCTCTTTAGTTCAAAAAGGTATGCAAAAACCTAGTTGATTCTGTTTGAATTTACGGCAGTTATCGTTCGTCATATAAAATATCGGTATGGAGAACCATACATGACTTCCATATTCTAAGATTTATATTTAAAATCATTTTCGAAATGAAATATTACCATAGAAACTACTTCTTTCTACTTACTGCTTCAGCCTTAACCACAGTACTGTGGTCACTAACGTATACCACCTCACGTTATCGCACTCGATTTTCACTGATGATGGAAGTCGATGGCATTGCCGAAACGTCTGGTTTTGTAGAAAACATTGGACTACCGCCAAATATCCCGGGAAGGAATTTTAACAAAAACTACTTCTTTGTTGCCGATAACGTTGTACACATATATATAAAAAATATGCATAAAATTAATGGCTTGTATAAGTTAATGATTGATCTCCATTAAGTAGTGCTCAAGTTTCCAAATTTTTAATATTATGATGTCCGTAATTAAAACATCAGAGCAGGTTTAGTGTGAATGAGGGTACAGTGTGGACAAAAATTTTCAACATGTCCTATTGAGCGTTGCTTAGAGTAAAGCTGCGAATCTACAGTGTATGTTTCACAGAACAAACACGCGAAAAAGAAGGAGCGCTCCGAAGTCACTCATGGACCCTCAGCATCTTGCAGAGGGTTCATTCCCTAAAGACGAAAAGTCTGTCTATGAATCGTTCGTCTGTAAGCACGTGCAGTTACACTGCCCAGCGATCCACAGGAAGCAAATTGATGTCCATTTTTTCGGCTTGCACGCGTTATGTTGGTGTGGGTTTCGGCACTTTCCATTTAAACAGCGTGCAAATGTGCAAATGTAAGAAAATAAACATGAGAGGGGCCAGAAATAACGTATATTGTGTGTGTGTGTGTGTGTGTGTGTGTGTGTCTTACCTGCCTTTTTATTGCTGTAGGCATAATAATAAAATGGAAACGTAAACATTACATAACTGAGATATGCTTACCTGCCACGAACGATATATTATTTTATACATGGAGGAGTTCAGTGACATACACACGTACAGAAGAATTATATATATAAAGATATTAACTCATACATAATTTACATTAAAATGAAAAAATTATAAGTTTATTCCCTGGCAACAAAATTATTTTATTTTTAACAATTACCATTGTTTGAAAAAGTTTAAATGCATTTTCAAGTACTTTACTGTTGTTAAAACGTAAAAGGTTGCAGGTAAACTACCCCTTAACCTTAAACGATCTTCACCAAAATCGCGAAACATTATTTGATTCTGTTTGAATTTGCGGCTGTTATCGTTTGCAAAAAAAAAATTTCCCTTGATAAAAAAAACCGTTGCAGGTAAACTACACCTTTCCCTCAACCGATCTTCACCAAAAAAAACAGGCCGTGAGTACTCTACAAATCAGGGCTGTATGCAAAAAATTATTTGATTCTGTTTGAATTTGCGGCTGTTATCGTTTGCCATAGAAAAAAAATCTACACACACACACACACACACACACACACACACACACACACACACACACACACACACACACACACACACACACACACACACACACACACACACACACACACACACACACACACACACACACACACACACACACACACACACACACACTTTTCGAAAAACGACTTTTTTCATGTTTTGAGTGTAGTACAATCAGAATCTGCAATAACCTCGAACACGATTTTTTTTGCCATCACCATACTTCCATTTCCTTAAGGAATATGGAAGTAAAAATTACCCTTGATAAGAAAAACGTTGCCAGTAAACTACCCCTTCCCGTTAACCGATCTTCACCAAAAACAACAGATCTTGAGTACTCTACAAATCAGAGCTGTATGCAAAAAAGTATTTGATTTTGTTTGAATTTGCGACTCTTGTCGTTTGCCACAAAAAATACCCTTTTAAAACATAAAACGTTTAAGGTAAACTACCCCTTTCCATTAACCGATCTTCACCAAAAACAACAGATATTGAGTACTCCATAAATCAGGGCTGTATGCAAAAAATTGTTTGATTCTGTTTGAAATTGCGGCTCTTATCGTTTGCCATAGAAAATACCCTTTTAAAACATAAAACGTGGCTGGTAAACTACCCCTTTTCCTTATTCGATCTTCACCAAAAACAATAGGTCCTGAGCACTCTAAAATTCAGGGCTGTATGCAAAACATTATTTGATTCTGTTTACATTTGCGGCTTTTAACGTTTGCCATAGAAAATACCCTTGTTAAAAAAACGCTACAGGTAAACTACCCCTTCCCCTCAACCGATCTTCACCAAAAACAACAGGTCTTGAGGCCTCTACAATTTAGGGCTGTATGCAAATAATCTTTTGATTCTGTTTGAATTTGCGGCTGTTATCGTTTGCCATAGGAAATACCCTTGTTAAAACATAAAACGTTACAGGTAAACTACCCCTTTACCTTAACCGATCTTCACCAAAATAAACAGATCTTGAGAACTCTACAATTCAGGGCTGTATGCGAAACATTATTTGATTCTGTTTGAATTTGCGGCTGTTATCGTTTGCCAAACAAACAAAATTACCCTTGCAAAAAAAAAACCGTTGCCGGTAAACTACCCCTTTCCCTCAACCGATCTACACCAAAAACAACAAGTCGCGAGTACTCTACAAATCAGGCCTGTATGCAAAAAATTATTTGATTCTGTTTGAATTTGCGGCAGTTATCGTTTGCCATAGAAAAAAAATCTACAGACACACAGACAGACAGACAGACAGACAGACAGACACACAGACACTTTTCGGAAAACGACTTTTTTTCATGTTTTGAGTGTAGTAGAATCAGAATCTGCAATAATCTGGAACACGATTTTTTTTGCCATCACCATACTTCCATTCCTTAAGGAATATGGAAGTAAAAATTACCCTTGTTAACACATAAAATGTTGCCGGTAAACTACCCCTTTCCCTTAACCGATCTTCACCAACACCAATACGTATTGAGAACTCTACAATACAGGGCTGTATGCAAAACATCATTTGATTCTGTTTGAATTTGCGGCTGTTATAGTTTACTATAGAAAAAAAAACCCTTGATAAAAAACCGTTGCCGGTAAACTACCCCTTTCCCTTAACCGATCTTCACCAAAAACGACAGGTCTTAGGTACTCTACAATTCAGGCCTGTATGCAAACAATTATTTGATTCTGTTTGAATTTGCGGCTGTTATCGTTTGCCATAGAAAACACCCTTGATAAAACATAAAACGCTGCTGGTAAACTACCCTATTCCATTAACCGATTTTCACCAAAAACAATAGGTCTTGAGAACTCTACAATTCAGGGCTGTACGCAAAACATTAGTTGATTCTCTTTGAATTTACGGCAGTTATCGTTCGTCATATAAAAAAATACGCTTGTTAAAACATAAAACATTGCAGGTAAACTATCCCTTTCCCTTAACCGATCCTCAACAAAATCAACAGACCTTGAGTTCTGTATAATTCAAAAAGGTATGCAGAAGAGTAGTTGATTCTGTTTTAATGTACGGCAGTTATCGTTCGTACAAAAAAAATTACCCTTGATAAAACATAAACTTTTGCTGGTAAACAACCCTATTCCCTTAACCGATCTTCACCAAAACCAACAGGTCTTGAGAACTCTACATTCCAGGGCTGTATGCAAAATATTATATGATTCTGATTGAATTTGCGGCTGTTATCGTTTGCCATATAAAATACCCTTGATAAAACAAAAAACGTGTCTGGTAAACTACCCCTTTCCCTTAACCGATCTTCACCAAAAACAATAGGTCTTTAGTACTCAACAAAACAGGGTTGTATGCAAAAACCTATATGATTCTGTTTGAATTTGCGGCTCTTATCGTTTGCCATAAGAAATACCCTTTTAAAAAATAAAACGTTGCTGGTAAACTACCCATTTCCCTTAACCGATCTTCACCAAAAACGATAGGTCGTGAGAACTCAAAAATTCAGGGTTGTATGTAAAATATTATATGATTTTGTTTGAATTTCCGGCTGTTATCGTTTGCCATACAAAGTACCCTTGATAAAACAAAAAACATGGCTGGTAAACTACCCCTTTCCCACAAACGATCTTCACCAAAAACAATAGGTCTTTAGCACTCAAAAAATCAGCGCTGTATGCAAGAACGTACTTGATTCTGTTTGAATTTGCGGCTCTTATCGTTTGCCATAGAAAATACCCTTTTAAAACATAAAACGTTGCTGGTAAACTACCCCTCTTCCTTAACCGATCTTCACCAAAACCAAAAGGACTTGAGAACTCTACAATTCAGGACAGTATGCAAAACATTATTTTATTATGTTTGAATTTGCGGCTGTTATCGTTTGCCATAAGAAATACCCTTGTTAAAACATAAAACGTTGCAGGTAAACTACCCCTTTCCCTTAACCGATCTGTACTAAAATCAACAGCTCTTGAGAATTCTACAATTCAGGGCTGTATGCGAAACATTATTTGATTCTGTTTGAATTTGCGGCTGTTATCGTTTGCCAAACAAACAAAATTACCCTTCATAAAAAAAACCGTTGCTGGTAAACTACCCCTTTCCCTTAACCAATCTTCACCAAAAACAATAGGTCGCGAGTACTCTACAAATCAGGGCTGTATGAAAAAATTGTTTGATTCTGTTTGAATTTGCGGCTGTTATCCTTTGCCATAGAAAAAATCTACAGACACACAGACACACAGACAGACACACACACAGACACTTTTCGGAAAACGACTTTTTTTCATGTTTTGAGTGTAGTACAATCAGAATCTGCAATAATCTCGAACACGATTTTTTTTGCTATCACCATACTTCCATTCCTTAAGGAATATGGAAGTAAAAATTACCCTTGTTAAAACATAAAATGTTGCCGGTAAACTACCCCTTTCCCTTAATCGATCTTCACCAACACCAATAGGTATTGAGAACTCTACAATACAGGGCTGTATGCAAAACATCATTTGATTGTGTTTGAATTTGCGTCTATTATCGTTTGCTATAGAAAATATCGGTTTGGAGAACCATACATGACTTGCATGTTCTAAGATTAATATTTAAAATCATATTCGAAATGAAATATTTCCATTGAAACTACGCCTTTCTACTTATTGCTTCAGCATTAACCACAGTACTGTGGTCACTAACGTATACCACCTAACGTTTTCGCACTCGATTTTCACCGATGATGGCAGTCGATGCCACTGCCGAAAAGTCTGATTTTGCAGAAAACATTGGACTACGGCTAAAGAGCCCGGGAAGCAATTTTAACAAAAAACTACTTCTTTGTTGCCGATAAAGTAGTACACATATAAAAAATTCTCCCCTACACCTTCAACTATAATTTTAATAATAGAAAATTACCCCGACCCCGTTCTCCTAACTTCTTCATTTATAGATATTTCATCTACGTTTCTACAGTGGATTACTATGAGCTTCTTATCAGGATACTTTATTTATAAAAATAAAGTACTTTACTCATGTTAAAACATAAAATGTTTCCGGTAAACTACCCCTTTCTCTTAACCGATCTTCTCCAAAATCAACAGACCTTCCGTCCTCTACAATTCAGGGCAGCATGCAAAAAAATATTTGATTCTGTTTGAATGTGCGGCAGTTATCGTTCGTCATGGAAACATTTCTCTTGTTACAACATAAAATGTTGCAGGTAAACTACCCCTTTCCCTTAACTGATCTTCACGAAAGTCAATAGACCTTGAGCTCTCTGCAACTCAGGGGGTGCAAAAAATTATTTGATTCTCATTGAATTTTCGGCAGTTATCGTTCGTCATAAAAAAATTACTCTTTTTAAAACATAAAACGTTGCTGATAAACTACCCCTACCCTTCACCAATCTTCAACAAAATCAACAGACCTTGAGTTCTCTTTAGTTCAAAAAGGTATGCAAAAACCTAGTTGATTCTGTTTGAATTTACGGCAGTTATCGTTCGTCATATAAAATATCGGTATGGAGAACCATACATGACTTCCATATTCTAAGATTTATATTTAAAATCATTTTCGAAATGAAATATTACCATAGAAACTACTTCTTTCTACTTACTGCTTCAGCCTTAACCACAGTACTGTGGTCACTAACGTATACCACCTCACGTTATCGCACTCGATTTTCACTGATGATGGAAGTCGATGGCATTGCCGAAACGTCTGGTTTTGTAGAAAACATTGGACTACCGCCAAATATCCCGGGAAGGAATTTTAACAAAAACTACTTCTTTGTTGCCGATAACGTTGTACACATATATATAAAAAATATGCATAAAATTAATGGCTTGTATAAGTTAATGATTGATCTCCATTAAGTAGTGCTCAAGTTTCCAAATTTTTAATATTATGATGTCCGTAATTAAAACATCAGAGCAGGTTTAGTGTGAATGAGGGTACAGTGTGGACAAAAATTTTCAACATGTCCTATTGAGCGTTGCTTAGAGTAAAGCTGCGAATCTACAGTGTATGTTTCACAGAACAAACACGCGAAAAAGAAGGAGCGCTCCGAAGTCACTCATGGACCCTCAGCATCTTGCAGAGGGTTCATTCCCTAAAGACGAAAAGTCTGTCTATGAATCGTTCGTCTGTAAGCACGTGCAGTTACACTGCCCAGCGATCCACAGGAAGCAAATTGATGTCCATTTTTTCGGCTTGCACGCGTTATGTTGGTGTGGGTTTCGGCACTTTCCATTTAAACAGCGTGCAAATGTGCAAATGTAAGAAAATAAACATGAGAGGGGCCAGAAATAACGTATATTGTGTGTGTGTGTGTGTGTGTGTGTGTGTGTCTTACCTGCCTTTTTATTGCTGTAGGCATAATAATAAAATGGAAACGTAAACATTACATAACTGAGATATGCTTACCTGCCACGAACGATATATTATTTTATACATGGAGGAGTTCAGTGACATACACACGTACAGAAGAATTATATATATAAAGATATTAACTCATACATAATTTACATTAAAATGAAAAAATTATAAGTTTATTCCCTGGCAACAAAATTATTTTATTTTTAACAATTACCATTGTTTGAAAAAGTTTAAATGCATTTTCAAGTACTTTACTGTTGTTAAAACGTAAAAGGTTGCAGGTAAACTACCCCTTAACCTTAAACGATCTTCACCAAAATCGCGAAACATTATTTGATTCTGTTTGAATTTGCGGCTGTTATCGTTTGCAAAAAAAAAATTTCCCTTGATAAAAAAAACCGTTGCAGGTAAACTACACCTTTCCCTCAACCGATCTTCACCAAAAAAAACAGGCCGTGAGTACTCTACAAATCAGGGCTGTATGCAAAAAATTATTTGATTCTGTTTGAATTTGCGGCTGTTATCGTTTGCCATAGAAAAAAAATCTACACACACACACACACACACACACACACACACACACACACACACACACACACACACACACACACACACACACACACACACACACACACACACACACACACACACACACACACACACACACACACACACACACACACACACACACACACACACACACACACACACACACACACACACACACACACACACTTTTCGAAAAACGACTTTTTTCATGTTTTGAGTGTAGTACAATCAGAATCTGCAATAACCTCGAACACGATTTTTTTTGCCATCACCATACTTCCATTTCCTTAAGGAATATGGAAGTAAAAATTACCCTTGATAAGAAAAACGTTGCCAGTAAACTACCCCTTCCCGTTAACCGATCTTCACCAAAAACAACAGATCTTGAGTACTCTACAAATCAGAGCTGTATGCAAAAAAGTATTTGATTTTGTTTGAATTTGCGACTCTTGTCGTTTGCCACAAAAAATACCCTTTTAAAACATAAAACGTTTAAGGTAAACTACCCCTTTCCATTAACCGATCTTCACCAAAAACAACAGATATTGAGTACTCCATAAATCAGGGCTGTATGCAAAAAATTGTTTGATTCTGTTTGAAATTGCGGCTCTTATCGTTTGCCATAGAAAATACCCTTTTAAAACATAAAACGTTGCTGGTAAACTACCCCTTTTCCTTATTCGATCTTCACCAAAAACAATAGGTCCTGAGCACTCTAAAATTCAGGGCTGTATGCAAAACATTATTTGATTCTGTTTACATTTGCGGCTTTTAACGTTTGCCATAGAAAATACCCTTGTTAAAAAAACGCTACAGGTAAACTACCCCTTCCCCTCAACCGATCTTCACCAAAAACAACAGGTCTTGAGGCCTCTACAATTTAGGGCTGTATGCAAATAATCTTTTGATTCTGTTTGAATTTGCGGCTGTTATCGTTTGCCATAGGAAATACCCTTGTTAAAACATAAAACGTTACAGGTAAACTACCCCTTTACCTTAACCGATCTTCACCAAAATAAACAGATCTTGAGAACTCTACAATTCAGGGCTGTATGCGAAACATTATTTGATTCTGTTTGAATTTGCGGCTGTTATCGTTTGCCAAACAAACAAAATTACCCTTGCAAAAAAAAAACCGTTGCCGGTAAACTACCCCTTTCCCTCAACCGATCTACACCAAAAACAACAAGTCGCGAGTACTCTACAAATCAGGCCTGTATGCAAAAAATTATTTGATTCTGTTTGAATTTGCGGCAGTTATCGTTTGCCATAGAAAAAAAATCTACAGACACACAGACAGACAGACAGACAGACAGACAGACACACAGACACTTTTCGGAAAACGACTTTTTTTCATGTTTTGAGTGTAGTAGAATCAGAATCTGCAATAATCTGGAACACGATTTTTTTTGCCATCACCATACTTCCATTCCTTAAGGAATATGGAAGTAAAAATTACCCTTGTTAACACATAAAATGTTGCCGGTAAACTACCCCTTTCCCTTAACCGATCTTCACCAACACCAATACGTATTGAGAACTCTACAATACAGGGCTGTATGCAAAACATCATTTGATTCTGTTTGAATTTGCGGCTGTTATAGTTTACTATAGAAAAAAAAACCCTTGATAAAAAACCGTTGCCGGTAAACTACCCCTTTCCCTTAACCGATCTTCACCAAAAACGACAGGTCTTAGGTACTCTACAATTCAGGCCTGTATGCAAACAATTATTTGATTCTGTTTGAATTTGCGGCTGTTATCGTTTGCCATAGAAAACACCCTTGATAAAACATAAAACGCTGCTGGTAAACTACCCTATTCCATTAACCGATTTTCACCAAAAACAATAGGTCTTGAGAACTCTACAATTCAGGGCTGTACGCAAAACATTAGTTGATTCTCTTTGAATTTACGGCAGTTATCGTTCCTCATATAAAAAAATACGCTTGTTAAAACATAAAACATTGCAGGTAAACTATCCCTTTCCCTTAACCGATCCTCAACAAAATCAACAGACCTTGAGTTCTGTATAATTCAAAAAGGTATGCAGAAGAGTAGTTGATTCTGTTTTAATGTACGGCAGTTATCGTTCGTCAAAAAAATTACCCTTGATAAAACATAAACTGTTCCTGGTAAACAACCCTATTCCCTTAACCGATCTTCACCAAAACCAACAGGTCTTGAGAACTCTACATTCCAGGGCTGTATGCAAAATATTATATGATTCTGTTTGAATTTGCGGCTGTTATCGTTTGCCATATAAAATACCCTTGATAAAACAAAAAACGTGTCTGGTAAACTACCCCTTTCCCTTAACCGATCTTCACCAAAAACAAAAGGTCTTTAGTACTCAACAAAACAGGGCTGTATGCAAAAATCTATTTGATTCTGTTTGAATTTGCGGCTCTTATCGTTTGCCATAAGAAATACCCTTTTAAAAAATAAAACGTTGCTGGTAAACTACCCCTTTCCCTTAACCGATCTTCACCAACACCAATACCTATTGAGAACTCTACAATACAGGGCTGTATGCAAAACATCATTTGAGTCTGTTTGAATTTGCGGCTGTTATCGTTTTCCATAGAAAAATATGGGTATGGAGAACCATACATGACTTCCATATTCTAAGATTTATATTTAAAATCATTTACAGCCAAACAGCCAGGCTGTGTCTTACCTGCCTTTTTATTGCTGTATTAAATGAAAAATATTTTATTACATCAAAATGAAAAAATTATAATTTTATTGCCTGGCAACAAAATTATTTTATTTTTAACAATTACCATTGTTTCAAAAAGTTTAAATAAATTTTCAAGTACTTTACTCTTGTTAAAACGTAAAAGGTTGCAGGTAAACTACCTCTTCCCCTCAACCGATCTTCACCAAAATCGAATGTTATTGAGACCTCTACAATTCAGGGACGTATGCAAAAAATTATTTGATTCTGTTTGAATTTGCGGCTGTTATCGTTTGCCATATAAAATACGCTTGATAAAAAAACGTTGCAGGTAAACTACCCCTTCCCCTTAACCGATCTTCACCGAAAACAATAGGTCTTGAGCACTCTACAAATCAGGGCTGTATGCAGAACATTATTTGATTCTGTTTGCATTTGCGGCTGTTATCGTTTGCCATAGAAAATACCCTTGTTAAAAAACGTTGCAGGTAAACTACCCCTTCCCCTCAACCGATCTTCACCGAAAACAATAGGTCTTGAGAACTCTACAATTTAGGGCTGTATGCAAGTAATCTTTTGATTCTGTTTGAATTTACGGCTGTTATCGTTTGCCATAATAAATACCCTTGTTAAAACATAAAATGTTACAGGTAAACTACCCCTTTCCCTTAACCGATCTTCACCAAAATCAACAGATCCTGAGAACTCTACAATTCAGGGCTGTATGCGAAACATTATTTGATTCTGTTTGAATTTGCGGCTGTTATCGTTTGCCAAACAAACAAAATTACCCTTGCTAAAAAAAAACCGTTGCAGGTAAACTACCCCTTTCCCTCAACCGATCTTCACCAAAAACAAGAGGTCGTGATTACACTGCAAATCAGGGCTGTATGCAAAAAATTATTTGATTCTGTTTGAATTTGCGGCAGTTATCGTTTGCCATAGAAAAAAAATCTACAGAGATAGACAGACAGACAGATAGACAGACAGACAGACAGACAGACAGACAGACAGACAGACACACAGACACTTTTTGGAAAAAGACTTTTTTTCATGTTTTGAGTGTAGTAGAATCAGAATCTGCAATAATCTCGAACACGATTTTTTTTGCCATCACCATACTTCCATTCCTTAAGGAATATGGAAGTAAAAATTACCCTTGATAAAAAACCGTTGCAGGTAAACTACCCCTTTCCCTTAACCGATCTTCACCAAAAACGACAGGTCTTGAGAACTCAAAAATTCAGGGTTGTATGTAAAATATTATATGATTTTGATTGAATTTGCGGCTGTTATCGTTTGCCATACAAAGTACCCTTGATAAAACAAAAAACGTGGCTGGTAAACTACCCCTTTCCCTCAAACGACCTTCACCAAAAACAATAGGTCTTTAGCACTCAAGAAATCAGCGCAGTATGCAAAAACGTATTTGATTCTGTTTGAATTTGCGGCTCTTATCGTTTGCCATAGAAAATACCCTTTTAAAACATAAAACGTTGCCGGTAAACTACCCCTTCCCCTTAACCGATCTTCACCAACACCAATACTTATTGAGAACTCTACAGTACAGGGCTGTATGCAAAACATCATTTGATTCTGTTTGAATTTGCGGCTGTTATCGTTTACCATAAAAAAAAAATACCCTTGATAAAAAACCGTTGCTGGTAAACAACCCCTTTTCCATAACCGATCTTCACCAAAACCAAAAGGTCTTGAGAAATCTACAATTCAGGACAGTAGGCAAAATATTATTTGATTATGTTTGAATTTGCGGCTGTTATCGTTTGCCATAAGAAATACCCTTGTTAAAACATAAAACGTTGCTGGTAAACTACCCCTTTCCCTTAACCGATCCGTACTAAAATCAACAGCTCTTGAGAATTCTACAATTCAGGGCTGTATGCGAAACATTATTTGATTCTGTTTGAATTTGCTGCTGTTATCGTTTGCCAAACAAACAAAATTACCCTTCATAAAAAAAACCGTTGCTGGTAAACTACCCTATTCCATTAACCGATCTTCACCAAAAACAATAGGTCTTGAGAACTCTACTATTCAGGGCTGCACGCAAAACATTAGTTGATGCTCTTTGAATTAACGGCAGTTATCGTTCGTCATAAAAAAAATACCCTTGTTAAAACATAAAACGTTGCCGGTAAACTACCCCTTTCCCTTAACCGATCCTCAACAAAATCAACAGACCTTGAGTTCTGTATAATTCAAAAAGGTATGCAGAAGAGTAGTTGATTCTGTTTTAATGTACGGCAGTTATCGTTCGAAAAAGAAAATTACCCTTGATAAAACATAAACTGTTGCTGGTAAACAACCCTACTCCCTTAACCGATCTTCACCAAAACCAACAGGTCTTGAGAACTCTACATTCCAGGGCTGTATGCAAAATATTATATGATTCTGTTTGAATTTGCGGCTCTTATCGTTTGCCATAAGAAATACCCTTTCAAAAAATAAAACGTTGCCGGTAAACTACCCCTTTCCCTTAACCGATCTTCACCAACACCAATACGTATTGAGAACTCTACAATACAGGGCTGTATGCAAAACATCATTTGATTCTGTTTGAATTTGCGGCTGTTATCGTTTACCATAGAAAAAAATTACCCTTGATAAAAAACCGTTGCTGGTAAACTACCCCTTTCCCTTAACCGATCTTCACCAAAAACAATAGGTCTTGAGAACTCTACAATTCAGGGCTGTACGCAAAACATTAGTTGATTCTCTTTGAATTTACGGCAGTTATCGTTCGTCATAGAAAAAAATACGCTTGTTAAAACATAAAACGTTGCAGGTAAACTATCCCTTTCCCTTAACCGATCCTCAACAAAATCAACAGACCTTGAGTTCTGTATAATTCAAAAAGGTATGCAGAAGAGTAGTTGATTCTGTTTTAATGTACGGCAGTTATCGTTCGTCAAAAAATTACCCTTGATAAAACATAAACTGTTGCTGGTAAACAACCCTATTCCCTTAACCGATCTTCACCAAAACCAACAGGTCTTGAGAACTCTACATTCCAGGGCTGTATGCAAAATATTATATGATTCTGTTTGAATTTGCGGCTGTTATCGTTTGCCATATAAAATACCCTTGATAAAACAAAAAACGTTTCTGGTAAACTACCCCTTTCCCTTAACCGATCTTCACCAAAAACAAAAGGTCTTTAGTACTCAACAAAACAGGGCTATATGCAAAAACCTATTTGATTCTGTTTGAATTTGCGGCTCTTATCGTTTGCCATAAGAAATACCCTTTTAAAAAATAAAACTTTGCAGGTAAACTACCCCTTTCCCTTAACCGATCTTCACCAACACCAATACCTATTGAGAACTCTACAATACAGGGCTGTATGCAAAACATCATTTGAGTCTGTTTGAATTTGCGGCTGTTATCGTTTACCATAGAAAAATATGGGTATGGAGAACCATACATGACTTCCATATTCTAAGATTTATATTTAAAATCATTTACAGCCAAACAGCCAGGCTGTGTCTTACCTGCCTTTTTATTGCTGTATTAAATGAAAAATATTTTATTACATCAAAATGAAAAAATTATTTTATTTTTAACAATTACCATTGTTTCAAAAAGTTTAAATACATTTTCAAGTACTTTACTCTTGTTAAAACGTAAAAGGTTGCAGGTAAACTACCTCTTCCCCTCAACCGATCTTCACCAAAATCGAATGTTGTTGAGACCTCTACAATTCAGGGACGTATGCAAAAAATTATTTGATTCTGTTTGAATTTGCGGCTGTTATCGTTTGCCATATAAAATACGCTTGATAAAAAAACGTTGCAGGTAAACTACCCCTTCCCCTTAACCGATCTTCACCAAAAACAATAGGTCTTGAGCACTCCACAAATCAGGGCCGTATGCAGAACATTATTTGATTCTGTTTGCATTTGCGGCTGTTATCGTTTGCCATAGAAAATACCCTTGTTAAAAAACGTTGCAGGTAAACTACCCCTTCCCCTCAACCGATCTTCACCGAAAACAATAGGTCTTGAGAACTCTACAATTTAGGGCTGTATGCAAGTAATCTTTTGATTCTGTTTGAATTTACGGCTGTTATCGTTTGCCATAAGAAATACCCTTGTTAAAACATAAAACGTTACCGGTAAACTACCACTTTCCCTTAACCGATCTTCACCAAAATCAACAGATCTTGAGAACTCTACAATTCAGGGCTGCATGCGAAACATTATTTGATTCTGTTTGAATTTGCGGCTGTTATCGTTTGCCAAACAAACAAAATTACCCTTGCTAAAAAAAAACTGTTGCAGGTAAACTACCCCTTTTCCGTCAACCGATCTTCACCAAAAACAACAGGTCGTGAGCACTCTGCAAATCAGGACTGTATGCAAAAAATTATTTGATTCTGTTTGAATTTGCGGCAGTTATCGTTTGCCATAGAAAAAAAATCTACAGAGATAGACAGACAGACAGATAGACAGACAGACAGACAGACAGACAGACAGACAGACAGACAGACAGACAGACACTTTTCGGAAAACGCCTTTTTTTCATGTTTTGAGTGTAGTAGAATCAGAATCTGCAATAATCTCGAACACGATTTTTTTTGCCATCACCATACTTCCATTCCTTAAGGAATATGGAAGTAAAAATTACCCTTGATAAAAAACCGTTGCTGGTAAACTACCCCTTTCCCCTAACCGATCTTCACCAAAAACGATAGGTCTTGAGAACTCAAAAATTCAGGGTTGTATGTAAAATATTATATGATTTTGATTGAATTTGCGGCTGTTATCGTTTGCCATACAAAGTACCCTTGATAAAACAAAAAACTTGGCTGGTAAATTACCCCTTTCCCTCAAACGACCTTCACCAAAAACAATAGGTCTTTAGCACTCAAGAAATCAGCGCAGTATGCAAAAACGTATTTGATTCTGTTTGAATTTGCGGCTCTTATCGTTTGCCATAAGAAATACCCTTGTTAAAACATAAAACGTTGCTGGTAAACTACCCCTTTCCCTTAACCGATCCGTACTAAAATCAACAGCTCTTGAGAATTCTTCAATTCAGGGCTGTATGCGAAATATTATTTGATTCTGTTTGAATTTGCGGCTGTTATCGTTTGCCAAACAAACAAAATTACCCTTCATAAAAAAAACCGTTGCTGGTAAACTACCCTATTCCATTATCCGATCTTCACCAAAAACAATAGGTCTTGAGAACTCTACTATTCAGGGCTGTACGCAAAACATTAGTTGATGCTCTTTGAATTAACGGCAGTTATCGTTCGTCATAGAAAAAATACCCTTGTTAAAACATAAAACGTTGCCGGTAAACTACCCCTTTCCCTTAACCGATCCTCAACAAAATCAACAGACCTTGAGTTCTGTATAATTCAAAAAGGTATGCAGAAGAGTAGTTGATTCTGTTTTAATGTACGGCAGTTATCGTTCGAAAAAAAATTACCCTTGATAAAACATAAACTGTTGCTGGTAAACAACCCTACTCCCTTAACCGATCTTCACCAAAACCAACAGGTCTTGAGATCTCTACATTCCAGGGCTGTATGCAAAATATTATATGATTCTGTTTGAATTTGCGGCTGTTATCGTTTGCCATATAAAATACCCTTGATAAAACAAAAAACGTGTCTGGTAAACTACCCCTTTCCCTTAACCGATCTTCACCAAAAACAATAAGTCTTTAGTACTCAACAAATCAGGGCTGTATGCAAAAACCTATTTGATTCTGTTTGAATTTGCGGCTCTTATCGTTTGCCATAAGAAATACCCTTTTAAAAAATAAAACGTTGCAGGTAAACTACCCCTTTCCCTTAACCGATCTTCACCAACACCAATACGTATTGAGAACTCTACAATACAGGGCTGTATGCAAAACATCATTTGATTCTGTTTGAATTTGCGGCTGTTATCGTTTACCATAGAAAATATCGGTATGGAGAACCATACATGACTTCCATGTTCTAAGATTTATATTTAAAATCATATTCGTAATAAAATATTTCCATAGAAACTACGTCTTTCTACTTATTGCTTCAGCATTAACCACAGTACTGTGGTCACTAACGTATACCACCTCACGTTTTCGCACTCGATTTTCACCGATGATGGCAGTCGATAGCACTGCCGAAAAGTCTGGCTTTGCAGAAAACATTGGACTACGGCTAAAGAGCCCGGGAAGCAATTTTAACAAAAAAACTACTTCTTTGTTGCCGATAACGTAGTACACATATAAAAAATTCTCCCCTCCACCTTCAACTATAATTTTTAATAATAGAAAATTACCCCCACCCCGTTCACCTAACCTCTTAATTTATAGATATTTCATCTACGTTTCTACAGTGGATTACTATGAGCTTCTTATCAGGATACTTTATTTATAAAAATTACGTACTTTACTCTTGTTAAATCATAAAATGTTTCCGGTAAACTACCCCTTTTTCTTAACCGATCTTCTCCAAAATCAACAGACCTTCCGTCCTCTACAATTCAGGGAAGCATGCAAAAAAATATTTGATTCTGTTTGAATCTGCGGCAGTTATCGTTCGTCATGGAAACATTTCTCTTGTTACAACATAAAATGTTGCAGGTAAACTACCCCTTTCCCTTAACTGATCTTCACGAAAATCAATAGACCTTGAGCTCTCTGCAACTCAGGGGGTGCAAAAAATTATTTGATTCTCATTGAATTTTCGGCAGTTATCGTTCGGCATAAAAAAATTACCCTTTTTAATTTAAAACATAAAACGTTGCTGATAAACTACCCCTTCCCTTAACCAATCTTAAACAAAATCAACAGACCTTGAGTTCTCTTTAGTTGAAAAAGTTATTCAAAAACCTAGTTGATTCTGTGTGAATTTACGGCAGTTATCATTCGTCACATAAAAAATTACCCTTGTTAAAACATAAAATGTTGCTGGTAACTACCCCTTTCCCTTAACCGATCTTCACCAACACCAATACGTATTGAGAACTCTACAATACAGGGCTGTATGCAAAACATCATTTGATTCTGTTTGAATTTGCGGCTGTTATCGTTTACTATAGAAACAAGCTTTACACTGTAAAGACAATTTAGAATTAAAAGAACCACATAAAGATGGGTATATCATTAATTCAGAATTACATGAAAAAGACATGGCATACTAAACTTGAGAACAATAAATTTTACGTTAAAAAAAAGCAAATAATTGTATTCTAATAAAAACTAAGCTGTTTAGAACTTGTAATTGACATCTTAGAATACCTATGTCAATAAATAAAGAGAATTTTTTATTAAATAAAAGTGGTATGTGTGGTGTTTAATGCAATATACACAGACTGACATTGGACAGAAAGTGTAGACATTAAACACGCTCAGAATTTCTACAATAATATAAACCAGTGAAGGATAATGTCATAAATGTGCAATATGATATGTATTACCACTATTATAGTACACAATGATTATTATGAGAAAGTAATTTCACCAGAATTAAGGAAAACTGAGGTCACTGCCTGACCACACTAGCTGCAATAAGTATTGGTGAATTATTATCAATATCACATGTAATTATAAAATAACAACCACTGCAAAACAAGCTTTACACTGTAAAGACAATTTAGAATTAAAAGAACCACATAAAGATGGGTATATCATTAATTCAGAATTACATGAAAAAGACATGGCATACTAAACTTGAGAACAATAAATTTTACGTTAAAAACAAGCAAATAATTGTATTCTAATAAAAACTAAGCTGTTTAGAACTTGTAATTGACATCTTAGAATACCTATATCACTGCAAAAGTGTGAACAGGACAACTTATGTCAATAAATAAAGAGAATCTAACTGACTATGCTCCAAGCCTTAGAACGCATGGTTCAAATTTATTAATCTTAGACAATCATTGTACTTGGAAATTAAGAATTAAAATAGGTTAATTACAACTATATATTCTCAGATTAGGAGAGTAGTTATATCTATTAACCATATGTTCTTAATCTAAATCAATAAATCTCGTCTGAAAATGTTCGACATTTTGAGGTTACCATTGTATGAAAAGTAATCATCTTTAAGCTATGCTTATATTTAATTTACAATTTAACAATAATAGTGATTATTTGAATAATGTCTTGATGATAGTGTAATTATTGACAAATGTGTAATTAGTTCAAAGTGCCTTCCTAGATATTACGCTACCATAGTAAGTAATTAATATTGCACTAGGGCCTATACTTGCCTTAAATTCACTGAATTGCAAATTATTATACACCTTCCAATTGTATGAGCACTGGAATAAACTTTATAAGCTTTTAAAAAAGCTAGTATTTCGAACGGCAGATAAAATCAACCTTATCGCTTCAGAACTTTAGCAAAGTCGGTTAACGGTTAACGGAAAAAGATTTTCGGCAAACATGGTGCATAGCACTCTGGGTAACATTATTCAAAAAATATAGACGTCTGCTTTCCTTAAATATGATAGATTTCACAAAGCATATTCTATGGAATAAAATTTACAATAAATACTATTACAAACATTCCCTTATGCATCTTGAAATTGCAAATCATGGCATAAATTCGTCCATTAATATCAAAATTCACTTTTTTAAACTAATAGTCGATCGATTAGTCGATACAATATTTTGATAAACGTATGCATTAAAACTAATTACTGATTGAAAGATTGTTATTTAAAATAACTAGGATACGTATAAAGTTCTTTTATAACAATTCTTAACATAATAAACATCTTAAATTGACAAAAATACAATGTTTAGTTCTAGGCTTAAGTTGGCCTAAAACATCCTAAGTTAGTTTTATCGGAACTTATCATAAAACGTTGCTGGTAAACTACCCCTTTCACTTACCCGATCTTCACCAAAATCAACAGGTCTTGAGAACTCTATAATTCAGGGCTGTATGCAAAACATTATTTGATTCTGTTTACATTTGCGGCTTTTATCGTTTGCCATAGAAAATACCCTTGTTAAAATATAAAATGTTGCAGGTAAACTACCCCTTTATCTTAACCGATCTTCACCAAAACCAACAGGTCTTGAGAACTCTAAAATTCAGGGCTGTATGCAAAAGAGTAGTTGATTCTGTTTGAATTTGCGGCTCTTATCGTTTGCCATAAAAAATTAAAAAAATTACACTTGATTTAAAACAAAAGTTGCAGGTAAACTACCCCTTCCCCTTAACCGATCTTCATCAAAATCAATAGGTCTTGAGTACTCTACAAATCAGGGCTGTATGCAAAGTATTATTTGATTTTGTTTGAATTTGCGACTCTTATCTTTTGCCATAAAAAATACCCTTTTAAAACATAAAACGTTGCAGGTAAACTACCCCTTTCCCTTAACCGATCTTCACCAAAAACAATAGGTCTTGGGTACTCTACAAATCAGGGCTGTATGCAAAACATCATTTGTTTCTGTTTGAATTTGCGTCTCTTATCGTTTGCCATAGAAAATACCCTTGTTAAAACATAAAACGTTGCAGGTAAACTACCCCTTTCCCTTAACCGATCTTTACCAAAATCAACAGATCTTGAGTGCTCAACACTTCAGGGCTGTATGCGAAATATTATTTGATTCTGTTTGAATTTGCGGCTGTTATCGTTTGCCAAACAAACAAAATTACCCTTGATAAAAACAAACCGTTGCAGGTAAACTACCCCTTTCCCACATCCGATCTTCACCAACACCAATAGGTATTGAGAACTCTACAAATCAGGGCTGTATGCAAAACATTATTTGATTCTGTTTGAACTTGCGGCTGTTATCGTTTGCCATAGAAAAAAAATCTACAGACAGACAGACAGACACACAGACAGACAGACAGATAGACACACACACAGACACTTTTCGAAAAACGACTTTTTTTCATGTTTTGAGTGTAGTACAATCAGAATCTGCAATAATCTCGAACACGATTTTTTTTGCCATCACCATACTTCCATTTCCTTAAGGAACATGGAAGTAAAATATCGGTATGGAGAACCATACATGACTTCCATATTCTAAGATTCAGGTAAACTACCCCTTTCCCTCAACCGATCTTCACCAAAAACAACAGGTCGCGAGTACTCTGCAAATCAGGGCTGTATGCAAAAACTTATTTGATTCTGTTTGAATTTGCGGCAGTTATCGTTTGCCATAAAAAAAAATCTACAGACACACAGACAGACAGACAGACACACAGACACACACACACACACTTTTCGGAAAACGACTTTTTTTCATGTTTTGAGTGTAGTAGAATCAGAATCTGCAATAATCTCGAACACGATTTTTTTTGCCATCACCATACTTCCATTCCTTAAGGAATATGGAAGTAATACGCTTGATAAAAAAACGTTGCTGGTAAACTACCCCTTCCCCGTAACCGATCTTCACCAAAAACAATAGGTCTTGAGTACTCTACAAATCAGGGCTGTATGCAAAACATTATTTGATTCTGTTTGAATTTGCGGCTGTTATCGTTTGCCATAGAAAATACCCTTGTTAAAAAAACGTTGCAGGTAAACAACCCCTTTCCCTCAACCGATCTTCACCAAAAACAACAGGTCTTGAGAACTCTGCAATTCAGGGACGTATGCAAATAATCTTTTGATTCTGTTTGAATTTGCGACTGTTATCGTTTGCCATACGAAATACCCTTGTTAAAACATAAAACGTTACAGGTAAACTACCCCTTCCCCTTAACCGATCATCACCAAAATCGACAACTCGTGAGAACTCTACAATTGAGGGCTGTATGCAAAACATTATTTGATTCTGTTTGAATTTGCGGCTGTTATCGTTTGCCAAACAAACAAAATTACCCTTGCTAAAAAGAAATCGTTGCCGGTAAACTACCCCTTTCCCTCAACCGATCTTCACCAAAAACAATAAGTCGCGAGTACTCTGCAAATCAGGACTGTATGCAAAAAATTATTTGATTCTGTTTGAATTTGCGGCAGTTATCGTTTGCCATAGAAAACAAATCTACAGACACACAGACACACACACAGACAGACAGACAGACAGACAGACAGACAGACAGACAGACAGACAGACACTTTCCGGAAAACGACTTTTTTTCATGTTTTGAGTGTAGTAGAATCAGAATCTGCAATAATCTCGAACACGATTTTTTTTGCCATCACCATACTTCCATTCCTTAAGGAATATGGAAGTAAAATTACCCTTGATAAAAAACCGTTGCAGGTAAACTACCCCTTTCCCTTAACCGATCTTCACCAAAAACGATAGGTCTTGAGAACTCAAAAATTCAGGGTTGTATGTAAAATATTATATGATTTTGTTTGAATTTCCGGCTGTTATCGTTTGCCATACAAAGTACCCTTGATAAAACAAAAAACGTAGCTGGTAAACTACCCCTTTGACACAAACGATCTTCACCAAAAACAATAGGTCTTTAGCACTCAAGAAATCAGCGCTGTATGCAAAAACGTATTTGATTCTGTTTGAATTTGCGGCTCTTATCGTTTACCATAGAAAATACCCTTTTAAAACATAAAACGTTGCAGGTAAACTACCCCTTCTCCTAAACCGATCTTCACCAAAACCAAAAGGTCTTGAGAACTCTACAATTCAGGACAGTATGCAAAACATTATTTGATTATGTTTGAATTTGCGGCTGTTACCGTTTGCCATAGGAAATACCCTTGTTAAAACATAAAACGTTGCCGGTAAACTACCCCTTTCCCTTAACCGATCTGTACTAAAATCAACAGCTCTTGAGAATTCTACAATTCAGGGCAGTATGCGAAACATTAATTAATTCTGTTTGAATTTGCGGCTGTTATCGTTTGCCAAACAAACAAAATTACCCTTCATAAAAAAAACCGTTGCTGGTAAACTACCCCTTTCCCTTAACAGATCTTCACCAAAAACAATAGGTCGCGAGTACTCTTCAAATCAGGGGTGTATGAAAAAATTGTTTGATTCTATTTGAATTTGCGGCTGTTATCGTTTGCCATAGAAAAAATCTACAGACACACAGACACACAGACACACACAGACACACAGACAGACACACACACAGACACTTTTCGAAAAACGACTTTTTTTCATGTTTTGAGTGTAGTACAATCAGAATCTGCAATAATCTCGAACACGATTTTTTTTGCCATTACCATACTTCCATTCCTTAAGGAATATGGAAGTAAAAATTACCCTTGATAAAACATAAAATGTTGCAGGTAAACTACCCCTTTCCCTTAATCGATATTCACCAACACCAATAGGTATTGAGAACTCTACAATACAGGGCTGTATGCAAAACATCATTTGATTCTGTTTGAATTTGCGGCTGTTATCGTTTGCCATAGAAAATATCGGTATGGAGAACCATACATGACTTCCATGTTCTAAGATTAATATTTAAAATCATATTCGAAATGAAATATTTCCATAGAAACTACGCCTTTCTACTTATTGCTTCAGCATTAACCACAGTACTGTGGTCACTAACGTATACCACCTCACTTTTTCGCACTCGATTTTCACCGATGATGGCAGTCGATGGCACAGCCGAAATGTCTGATTTTGCAGAAAACATTGGACTACGGCTAAAGAGCCCGGGAAGCAATTTTAACAAAAAACTACTTCTTTGTTGCCGATAACGTAGTACACATAAAAAATTCTCCCCTCCAACTACAATTATAATTTTTAATAATAGAAAATTTCCCCCACCCCGTTCAACTAGCCTCTTCATTTATAGATATTTCATCTCCGTTTCTACAGTGGATTACTATGAGCTTCTTATCAGGATACTTTATTTATAAAAATAAAGTACAGTACTTTACTCTAGTTAAATCATAAAATGTTTCTGGTAAACTACCCCTTTCTCTTAACCGATCTTCACCAAAAACGACAGGTCTTAGGTACTCTACAATTCAGGCCTGTATGCAAACAATTATTTTATTCTCTTTGAATTTACGGCAGTTATCGTTCGTCATAGAAAAAATACCCTTGTTAAAACATAAAACGTTGCCGGTAAACTACCCCATTCCCTTAACCGATCCTCAACAAAATCAACAGACCTTGAGTTCTGTATAATTCAAAAAGGTATGCAGAAGAGTAGTTGATTCTGTTTTAATGTACGGCAGTTATCGTTCGACAAAAAAAATTACCCTTGATAAAACATAAACTGTTGCTGGTAAACAACCCTATTCCCTTAACCGATCTTCACCAAAACCAACCGGTCTTGAGAACTCTACATTCCAGGGCCGTATGCAAAATATTATATGATTCTGTTTGAATTTGGGGCTGTTATCGTTTGCCATATAAAATACCCTTGCTAAACAAAAAACGTGTCTGGTAAACTACCCCTTTCCCTTAACCGATCTTCACCAAAAGCTATAGGTCTTTAGTACTCAACAAAACAGGGCTGTATGCAAAAACCTATTTGATTCTGTTTGAATTTGCGGCTCTTATCGTTTGCCATAAGAAATACCCTTTTAAAAAATAAAACGTTGCTGGTAAACTACCCCTTTCCCTTAACCGATCTTCACCAACACCAATACGTATTGAGAACTATACAATACAGGGCTGTATGCAAAACATCATTTGATTCTGTTTGAATTTGCGGCTGTTATCGTTTACCATAAAAAAAAATTACCCTTGATAAAAAACCGTTGCCGGTAAACTACCCCTTTCCCATAACCGATCTTCACCAAAAACGATAGGTCTTGAGAACTCAAAAATTCAGGGTTGTATGTAAAATATTATATGATTTTGTTTGAATTTGCGGCTGTTATCGTTTGCCATTCAAAGTACCCTTGATAAAACAAAAAACGTGGCTGGTAAACTACCCCTTTCCCACAAACGATAGGCCTTTAGCACTCAAGAAATCAGCGCTGTACGCAAAACATTAGTTGATTCTCTTTGAATTTACGGCAGTTATCGTTCGTCATAGAAAAAATACCCTTGTTAAAACATAAAACGTTGCCGGTAAACTACCCCTTTCCCTTAACCGATCCTCAACAAAATCAACAGACCTTGAGTTCTGTATAATTCAAAAAGGTATGCCGAAGAGTAGTTGATTCTGTTTTAATGTACGGCAGTTATCGTTCGTCATATAAAAAATTACCCTTGTTAAAACATAAAATGTTGCCGGTAAACTACCCCTTTCCCATAACCGATCTTCACCAACACCAATAGGTATTGAGAACTCTACAATACAGGGCTGTATGCAAAACATCATTTGATTCTGTTTGAATTTGCGGCTGTTATCGTTTACTATAGAAAAAAATTACTCTTGATAAAAAACCGTTGCTGGTAAAGTACCCCTTTCCCTTAACCGATCTTCACCAAAAACGACAGGTCTTAGGTACTCTACAATTCAGGCCGGTATGCAAACAATTATTTGATTCTGTTTGAATTTGCGGCTGTTATCGTTTGCCATATAAAACACCCTTGATAAAACATAAAACGTTGCTGGTAAACTACCCTATTCCATTAACCGATCTTCACCAAAAACAATAGGTCTTTAGAACTCTACAATTCAGGGCTGTACGCAAAACATTAGTTGATTCTCTTTGAATTTACGGCAGTTATCATTCGTCATAAAAAAAATACCCTTGTTAAAACATAAAACGTTGCAGGTAAACTACCCCTTTCCCTTAACCGATCCTTAACAAAATCAACAGACCTTGAGTTCTGTGTAATTCAAAAAGGTATGCAGAAGAGTAGTTGATTCTGTTTTAACGTACGGCAGTTATCGTTCGTCAAAAAAAAAATTACCATTGATAAAACAAACTTTTGCTGGTAAACAACCCTATTCCCTTAACCGATCTTCACCAAAACCAACAGGTCTTGAGAACTCTACATTCCAGGGCTGTATGCAAAATATTATATGATTCTGTTTGAATTTGCGGCTGTTATCGTTTGCCATATAAAATACCCTTGATAAAACAAAAAACGTCTCTGGTAAACTACCCCTTTCCCTTAACCGATCTTCACCAACACCAATACGTATTGAGAACTCTACAATACAGGGCTGTATGCAAAACATCATTTGATTCTGTTTGAATTTGCGGCTGTTATCGTTTACTATAGAAAAAAATTACCCTTGATAAAAAACCGTTGCTAGTAAACTACCCCTTTCCCTTAACCGATCTTCACCAAAAACGACAGGTCTTGAGAACTCGAAAATTCAGGGTTGTATGTTAAATATTATATGATTTTGATTGAATTTGCGGCTGTTATCGTTTGCCATACAAAGTACCCTTGATAAAACAAAAAACGTGGCTGGGAAACTACCCCTTTCCCTCAAACGATCTTCACCAAAAACAATAGGTCTTTAGCAATCAAGAAATCAGCGGTGTATGCAAAAACGTATTTGATTCTGTTTGAATTTGCGGCTCTTATCGTTTGCCATAGAAAATACCCTTTTAAAACATAAAACGTTGCAGGTAAACTACCCCTTTCCCTTAACCGATCTTCACCAACACCAATACGTATTGAGAACTCTACAATACAGGGCTGTATGCAAAACATCATTTGATTCTGTTTGAATTTGCGGCTGTTATCGTTTGCCATATAAAACACCCTTGATAAAACATAAAACGTTGCTGGTAAACTACCCTATTCCATTAACCGATCTTCACCAAAAACAATAGGTCTTTAGAACTCTACTATACAGGGCTGTACGCAAAACATTAGTTGATTCTCTTTGAATTTACGGCAGTTATCGTTCGTCATAGAAAAAATACCCTTGTTAAAACATAAAACGTTGCCGGTAAACTACCCCTTTCCCTTAACCGATTCTCAACAAAATCAACAGACCTTGAGTTCTGTATAATTCAAAAAGGTATGCAGAAGAGTAGTTGATTCTGTCTTATTGTACGGCAGTTATCGTTCGTCAAAAAAAATTACCCTTGATAAAACATAAACTGTTGCTGGTAAACAACCCTATTCCCTTAACCGATCTTCACCAAAACCAACTGCTCTTGAGAACTCTACATTCCAGGGCTGTATACAAAATATTATATGATTCTGTTTGAATTTGGGGCTGTTATCGTTTGCCATATAAAATACCCTTGATAAAACAAAAAACGTGTCTGGTAAACTACAACTTTCCCTTAACCGATCTTCACCAAAAACAATAGGTCTTTAGTACTCAACAGAACAGGGCAGTATGCAAAAACCTATTTGATTCTGTTTGAATTTGCGGCTCTTATCGTTTGCCATAAAAATACCCTTTTAAAAAATAAAACGTTGCAGGTAAACTACCCCTTTCCCCTAACCGATCTTCACCAACACCAATACATATTGAGAAATCTACAATACAGGGCAGTATGCAAAACATCATTTGATTCTGTTTGAATTTGCGGCTGTTATCGTTTACCATAGAAAAAAATTACCCTTGATAAAAAACCGTTGCAGGTAAACTACCCCATTCCCATAACCGATCTTCACCAAAAACGATAGGTCTTGAGAACTCAAAAATTCAGTGTTGCATGTAAAATATTATATGATTTTGTTTGAATTTCCGGCTGTTATCGTTTGCCATACAAAGTACCCTTGATAAAACAAAAAACGTGGCTGGTAAACTACCCCTTTCCCACAAACGATCTTCACCAAAAACAATAGGTCTTTAGCACTCAAGAAATCAGCGCTGTACGCAAAACATTAGTTGATTCTCTTTGAATTTACGGCAGTTATCGTTCGTCATAAAAAAAATACCCTTGTTAAAACATGAAACGTTGCCGGTAAACTACCCCTTTCCCTTAACCGATCCTCAACAAAATCAACAGACCTTGAGTTCTGTATAATTCAAAAAGGTGTACAGAAGAGTAGTTGATTCTGTTTTAATGTACGGCAGTTATCGTTCGTCATATAAAAAATTACCCTTGTTAAAACAAAATGTTGCCGGTAAACTACCCCTTTCCCTTAACCGATCTTCACCAACACCAATACGTATTGAGAACTCTACAATACAGGGCTGTATGCAAAACATCATTTGATTCTGTTTGAATTTGCGGCTGTTATCGTTTACTATAGAAAAAAATTACCCTTGATAAAAAACCGTTGCTGGTAAACTACCCCTTTCCCTTAACCGATCTTCACCAAAAACGACAGGTCTTAGGTACTCTATAATTCAGGCCGGTATGCAAACAATTATTTGATTCTGTTTGAATTTGCGGCTGTTATCGTTTGCCATATAAAACACCCTTGATAAAACATAAAACGTTGCTGGTAAACTACCCTATTCAATTAACCGATCTTCACCAAAAACAATAGGTCTTGAGAACTCTACAATTCAGGGCTGTACGCAAAACATTAGTTGATTCTCTTTGAATTTACGGCAGTTATCGTTCGTCATAAAAAAAATATCCTTGTTAAAACATAAAACGTTGCCGGTAAATTACCCCTTTCCCTTAACCGATCCTCAACAAAATCAACAGACCTTGAGTTCTGTATAATTCAAAAAGGTATGCAGAAGAGTAGTTGATTCTGTTTTAATGTACGGCAGTTATCGTTCGTCAAAAAAAAAATTACCATTGATAAAACAAACTGTTGCCGGAAACAACCCTATTCGCTTAACCGATCTTCACCAAAACCAACGCGTCTTGAGAACCTAACATTCCAGGGCTGTATGCTAAACATTATATGATTCTGTTTGAATTTGCGGCTGTTATCGTTTGCCATATAAAATACCCTTGATAAAACAAAAAACGTGTCTGGTAAACTACCCCTTTCCCTTAACCGATCTTCACCAAAAACAAAAGGTCTTTAGTACTCAACAGAACAGGGCTGTATGCAAAACATCATTTGATTCTGTTTGAATTTGCGGCTGTTATCGTTTACCATAGAAAAATATCGGTATGGAGAACCATACATGACTTCCATATTCTAAGATTTATATTTAAAATCATTTTCAGCCAAACAGCCAGGCTGTGTCTTACCTGCCTTTTTATTGCTGTATTAAATGAAAAATATTATATTACATTAAAATGAAAAAATTATAATTTTATTGCCTGGCAACAAAATTATTTTATTTTTAACAATTACCATTGTTTCAAAAAGTTTAAATGCATTTTCAAGTACTTTACTGTTGTTAAAACGTAAAAGGTTGCAGGTAAACTACCCCTTTCCCTTAACCGATCTTCACCAAAATCTAAAGTCATTGAGATCTCTACAATTCAGGGTTGTATGCAAAAAATTATTTGATTCTGTTTGAATTTGCGGCTATCGTTTGCCATAGAAAATACCCTTGTTAAAACATAAAACGTTACTGGTAAACTACCCCTTTCCCTTAACCGATCTTCACCAAAATCAACAGATCTTGAGAACTCTACAATTCAGGGCTGTATGCGAAACATTATTTGATTCTGTTTGAATTTGCAGCTGTTATCGTTTGCCAAACAAACAAAAATTACCCTTGCTAAAAAAAAACCGTTGCAGGTAAACTACCCCTTCCCTTCAACCGATCTTCACCAAAAACAATAGGTCGCGAGTACTCAGCAAGTCAGGGCTGCATGCAAAAAATTATTTGATTCTGTTTGAATTTGCGGCAGTTATCGATTGCCATAGAAAAAAAATCTATAGACACACAGACAGACAGACACACACACAGACACTTTTCAGAAAACGACTTTTTTCATGTTTTGAGTGTAGTAGAATCAGAATCTGCAATAATCTCGAACACGATTTTTTTTGCCATCACCATACTTCCATTCCTTAAGGAATATGGAAGTAACAAGTACTTTACTCTTGTTAAAACGTAAAATGTTGCAGGTAAACTACCCCTTCCCCTTAACCGATCTTCACCAAAATCGAAAGTCATTGAGACCTCTACAACCCAGGGACGTATGCAAAAAAATTATTTGATTCTGTTTGAATTTGCGGCTGTTATCGTTTGCCATAGAAAATACGCTTGATAAAAAAACGTTGCAGGTAAACTACCCCTTCCCCTTAACCGATCTTCACCAAAAATAACACGTCTTGAGTACTCTGCAAAACAGGGCGGCATGCAAAACATTATTTGATTCTGTTTGAATTTGCGGCTGTTATCGTTTGCCATAGAAAATACCCTTGTTAAAAAAACGCTACAGGTAAACTACCCCTTTCCCTCAACCGATCTTCACCAAAAACAACAGGTCTTGAGAACTCTACAACTTAGGGCTGTATGCAAATAATCTTTTGATTCTGTTTGAATTTGCGGCTGTTATCGTTTGCCATAGGAAATACCCTTGTTAAAATATAAAATGTTGCTGGTAAACTACCCCTTTATCTTAACCGATCTTCACCAAAACCAACAGGTCTTGAGAACTCCAAAATTCAGGGCTGTATGCAAAAGAGTAGTTGATTCTGTTTGAATTTGCGGCTCTTATCGTTTGCCATAAAAAATTAAAAAAATTACACTTGATTTAAAACAACAGTTGCTGGTAAACTACCCCTTCCCCTTAACCGATCTTCATCAAAATCAATAGGTCTTGAGTACTCTACAAATCAGGGCTGTATGCAAAGTATTATTTGATTTTGTTTGAATTTGCGACTCTTATCTTTTGCCATAAAAAATACCCTTTTAAAACATAAAACGTTGCAGGTAAACTACCCCTTTTCCTTAACCGATCTTCACCAAAAACAATAGGTCTTGGGTACTCTACAAATCAGGGCTGTATGCAAAACATCATTTGTTTCTGTTTGAATTTGCGTCTCTTATCGTTTGCCATAGAAAATACCCTTGTTAAAACATAAAACGTGCAGGTAAACTACCCCTTTCCCTTAACCGATCTTTACCAAAATCAACAGATCTTGAGTGCTCAACACTTCAGGGCTGTATGCGAAATATTATTTGATTCTGTTTGAATTTGCGGCTGTTATCGTTTGCCAAACAAACAAAATTACCCTTGATAAAAACAAACCGTTGCAGGTAAACTACCCCTTTCCCACATCCGATCTTCACCAACACCAATAGGTATTGAGAACTCTACAAATCAGGGCTGTATGCAAAACATTATTTGATTCTGTTTGAACTTGCGGCTGTTATCGTTTGCCATAGAAAAAAATCTACAGACAGACAGACAGACACACAGACAGACAGACAGATAGACACACACACACAGACACTTTTCGAAAAACGACTTTTTTTCATGTTTTGAGTGTAGTACAATCAGAATCTGCAATAATCTCGAACACGATTTTTTTTGCCATCACCATACTTCCATTTCCTTAAGGAACATGGAATTAAATATCGGTATGGAGAACCATACATGACTTCCATATTCTAAGATTCAGGTAAACTACCCCTTTCCCTCAACCGATCTTCACCAAAAACAACAGGTCGCGAGTACTCTGCAAATCAGGGCTGTATGCAAAAACTTATTTGATTCTGTTTGAATTTGCGGCAGTTATCGTTTGCCATAGAAAAAAAATCTTCAGACACACAGACAGACAGACAGACACACAGACACACACACACACACTTTTCGGAAAACGACTTTTTTTCATGTTTTGAGTGTAGTAGAATCAGAATCTGCAATAATCTCGAACACGATTTTTTTTGCCATCACCATACTTCCATTCCTTAAGGAATATGGAAGTAATACGCTTGATAAAAAAACGTTGCTGGTAAACTACCCCTTCCCCGTAACCGATCTTCACCAAAAACAATAGGTCTTGAGTACTCTACAAATCAGGGCTGTATGCAAAACATTATTTGATTCTGTTTGAATTTGCGGCTGTTATCGTTTGCCATAGAAAATACCCTTGTTAAAAAAACGTTGCAGGTAAACAACCCCTTTCCCTCAACCGATCTTCACCAAAAACAACAGGTCTTGAGAACTCTGCAATTTAGGGACGTATGCAAATAATCTTTTGATTCTGTTTGAATTTGCGACTGTTATCGTTTGCCATACGAAATACCCTTGTTAAAACATAAAACGTTACAGGTAAACTACCCCTTCCCCTTAACCGATCATCACCAAAATCAACAACTCGTGAGAACTCTACAATTACAGGCCTGTATGCGAAACATTATTTGATTCTGTTTGAATTTGCGGCTGTTATCGTTTGCCAAACAAACAAAATTACCCTTGCTAAAAAGAAATCGTTGCCGGTAAACTACCCCTTTCCCTCAACCGATCTTCACCAAAAACAATAAGTCGCGAGTACTCTGCAAATCAGGACTGTATGCAAAAAATTATTTGATTCTGTTTGAATTTGCGGCAGTTATCGTTTGCCATAGAAAAAAATCTACAGACACACAGACACACACACAGACAGACAGACAGACAGACAGACAGACAGACAGACAGACAGACACTGTCCGGAAAACGACTTTTTTTCATGTTTTGAGTGTAGTAGAATCAGAATCTGCAATAATCTCGAACACGATTTTTTTTGCCATCACCATACTTCCATTCCTTAAGGAATATGGAAGTAAAATTACCCTTGATAAAAAACCGTTGCAGGTAAACTACCCCTTTCCCTTAACCGATCTTCACCAAAAACGATAGGTCTTGAGAACTCAAAAATTCAGGGTTGTATGTAAAATATTATATGATTTTGTTTGAATTTCCGGCTGTTATCGTTTGCCATACAAAGTACCCTTGATAAAACAAAAAACGTAGCTGGTAAACTACCCCTTTGACACAAACGATCTTCACCAAAAACAATAGGTCTTTAGCACTCAAGAAATCAGCGCTGTATGCAAAAACGTATTTGATTCTGTTTGAATTTGCGGCTCTTATCGTTTACCATAGAAAATACCCTTTTAAAACATAAAACGTTGCAGGTAAACTACCCCTTCTCCTAAACCGATCTTCACCAAAACCAAAAGGTCTTGAGAACTCTACAATTCAGGACAGTATGCAAAACATTATTTGATTATGTTTGAATTTGCGGCTGTTATCGTTTGCCATAGGAAATACCCTTGTTAAAACATAAAACGTTGCCGGTAAACTACCCCTTTCCCTTAACCGATCTGTACTAAAATCAACAGCTCTTGAGAATTCTACAATTCAGGGCAGTATGCGAAACATTAATTGATTCTGTTTGAATTTGCGGCTGTTATCGTTTGCCAAACAAACAAAATTACCCTTCATAAAAAAAACCGTTGCTGGTAAACTACCCCTTTCCCTTAACCGATCTTCACCAAAAACAATAGGTCGCGAGTACTCTTCAAATCAGGGGTGTATGAAAAAATTGTTTGATTCTATTTGAATTTGCGGCTGTTATCGTTTGCCATAGAAAAAATCTACAGACACACAGACACACAGACACACACAGACACACAGACAGACACACACACACACACACTTTTCGAAAAACGACTTTTTTTCATGTTTTGAGTGTAGTACAATCAGAATCTGCAATAATCTCGAACACGATTTTTTTTGCCATTACCATACTTCCATTCCTTAAGGAATATGGAAGTAAAAATTACCCTTGATAAAACATAAAATGTTGCAGGTAAACTACCCCTTTCCCTTAATCGATATTCACCAACACCAATAGGTATTGAGAACTCTACAATACAGGGCTGTATGCAAAACATCATTTGATTCTGTTTGAATTTGCGGCTGTTATCGTTTGCCATAGAAAATATCGGTATGGAGAACCATACATGACTTCCATGTTCTAAGATTAATATTTAAAATCATATTCGAAATGAAATATTTCCATAGAAACTACGCCTTTCTACTTATTGCTTCAGCATTAACCACAGTACTGTGGTCACTAACGTATACCACCTCACGTTTTCGCACTCGATTTTCACCGATGATGGCAGTCGATGGCACAGCCGAAATGTCTGATTTTGCAGAAAACATTGGACTACGGCTAAAGAGCCCGGGAAGCAATTTTAACAAAAAACTACTTCTTTGTTGCCGATAACGTAGTACACATAAAAAATTCTCCCCTCCAACTACAATTATAATTTTTAATAATAGAAAATTTCCCCCACCCCGTTCAACTAGCCTCTTCATTTATAGATATTTCATCTCCGTTTCTACAGTGGATTACTATGAGCTTCTTATCAGGATACTTTATTTATAAAAATTAAGTACAGTACTTTACTCTAGTTAAATCATAAAATGTTTCAGGTAAACTACCCCTTTCTCTTAACCGATCTTCACCAAAAACGAAAGGTCTTAGGTACTCTACAATTCAGGCCTGTATGCAAACAATTATTTGATTCTCTTTGAATTTACGGCAGTTATCGTTCGTCATAGAAAAAATACCCTTGTTAAAACATAAAACGTTGCCGGTAAACTACCCCATTCCCTTAACCGATCCTCAACAAAATCAACAGACCTTGAGTTCTGTATAATTCAAAAAGGTATGCAGAAGACTAGTTGATTCTGTTTTAATGTACGGCAGTTATCGTTCGACAAAAAAAATTACCCTTGATAAAACATAAACTGTTGCTGGTAAACAACCCTATTCCCTTAACCGATCTTCACCAAAACCAACAGGTCTTGAGAACTCTACATTCCAGGGCTGTATGCAAAATATTATATGATTCTGTTTGAATTTGGGGCTGTTATCGTTTGCCATATAAAATACCCTTGATAAAACAAAAAACGTGTCTGGTAAACTACCCCTTTCCCTTAACCGATCTTCACCAAAAGCAACAGGTCTTTAGTACTAAACAAAACAGGGCTGTATGCAAAAACCTATTTGATTCTGTTTGAATTTGCGGCTCTTATCGTTTGCCATAAGAAATACCCTTTTAAAAAATAAAACGTTGCTGGTAAACTACCCCTTTCCCTTAACCGATCTTCACCAACACCAATACGTATTGAGAACTCTACAATACAAGGCTGTATGCAAAACATCATTTGATTCTGTTTGAATTTGCGGCTGTTATCGTTTACCATAGAAAAAAATTACCCTTGATAAAAAACCGTTGCCGGTAAACTACCCCTTTCCCATAACCGATCTTCACCAAAAACGATAGGTCTTGAGAACTCAAAAATTCAGGGTTGTATGTAAAATATTATATGATTTTGTTTGAATTTGCGGCTGTTATCGTTTGCCATTCAAAGTACCCTTGATAAAACAAAAAACGTGGCTGGTAAACTACCCCTTTCCCACAAACGATAGGCCTTTAGCACTCAAGAAATCAGCGCTGTACGCAAAACATTAGTTGATTCTCTTTGAATTTACGGCAGTTATCGTTCGTCATAGAAAAAATACCCTTGTTAAAACATAAAACGTTGCCGGTAAACTGCCCCTTTCCCTTAACCGATCCTCAACAAAATCAACAGACCTTGAGTTCTGTATAATTCAAAAAGGTATGCAGAAGAGTAGTTGATTCTGTTTTAATGTACGGCAGTTATCGTTCGTCATATAAAAAATTACCCTTGTTAAAACATAAAATGTTGCCGGTAAACTACCCCTTTCCCTTAACCGATCTTCACCAACACCAATACGTATTGAGAACTCTACAATACAGGGCTGTATGCAAAACATCATTTGATTCAGTTTGAATTTGCGGCTGTTATCGTTTACTATAGAAAAAAATTACTCTTGATAAAAAACCGTTGCTGGTAAAGTACCCCTTTCCCTTAACCGATCTTCACCAAAAACGACAGGTCTTAGGTACTCTACAATTCAGGCCGGTATGCAAACAATTGTTTGATTCTGTTTGAATTTGCGGCTGTTATCGTTTGCCATAGAAAACACCCTTGATAAAACATAAAACGTTGCTGGTAAACTACCCTATTCCATTAACCGATCTTCACCAAAAACAATAGGTCTTTAGAACTCTACAATTCAGGGCTGTACGCAAAACATTAGTTGATTCTCTTTGAATTTACGGCAGTTATCGTTCGTCATAAAAAAAATACCCTTGTTAAAACATAAAACGTTGCAGGTAAACTACCCCTTTCCCTTAACCGATCCTTAACAAAATCAACAGACCTTGAGTTCTGTGTAATTCAGAAAGGTATGCAGAAGAGTAGTTGATTCTGTTTTAACGTACGGCAGTTATCGTTCGTCAAAAAAAAAATTACCATTGATAAAACAAACTTTTGCTGGTAAACAACCCTATTCCCTTAACCGATCTTCACCAAAACCAACAGGTCTTGAGAACTCTACATTCCAGGGCTGTATGCAAAATATTATATGATTCTGTTTGAATTTGCGGCTGTTATCGTTTGCCATATAAAATACCCTTGATAAAACAAAAAACGTCTCTGGTAAACTACCCCTTTCCCTTAACCGATCTTCACCAACACCAATACGTATTGAGAACTCTACAATACAGGGCTGTATGCAAAACATCATTTGATTCTGTTTGAATTTGCGGCTGTTATCGTTTACTATAGAAAAAAATTACCCTTGATAAAAAACCGTTGCTAGTAAACTACCCCTTTCCCTTAACCGATCTTCACCAAAAACGACAGGTCTTGAGAACTCGAAAATTCAGGGTTGTATGTTAAATATTATATGATTTTGATTGAATTTGCGGCTGTTATCGTTTGCCATACAAAGTACCCTTGATAAAACAAAAAACGTGGCTGGGAAACTACCCCTTTCCCTCAAACGATCTTCACCAAAAACAATAGGTCTTTAGCAATCAAGAAATCAGCGGTGTATGCAAAAACGTATTTGATTCTTTTTGAATTTGCGGCTCTTATCGTTTGCCATAGAAAATACCCTTTTAAAACATAAAACGTTGCAGGTAAACTACCCCTTTCCCTTAACCGATCTTCACCAACACCAATACGTATTGAGAACTCTACAATACAGGGCTGTATGCAAAACATCATTTGATTCTGTTTGAATTTGCGGCTGTTATCGTTTGCCATATAAAACACCCTTGATAAAACATAAAACGTTGCTGGTAAACTACCCTATTCCATTAACCGATCTTCACCAAAAACAATAGGTCTTTATAACTCTACTATACAGGGCTGTACGCAAAACATTAGTTAATTCTCTTTGAATTTACGGCAGTTATCGTTCGTCATAGAAAAAATACCCTTGTTAAAACATAAAACGTTGCCGGTAAACCACCCCTTCCCCTTAACCGATTCTCAACAAAATCAACAGACCTTGAGTTCCGTATAATTCAAAAAGGTATGCAGAAGAGTAGTTGATTCTGTCTTATTGTACGGCAGTTATCGTTCGTCAAAAAAAATTACCCTTGATAAAACATAAACTGTTGCTGGTAAACAACCCTATTCCCTTAACCGATCTTCACCAAAACCAACTGGTCTTGAGAACTCTACATTCCAGGGCTGTATACAAAATATTATATGATTCTGTTTGAATTTGGGGCTGTTATCGTTTGCCATATAAAATACCCTTGATAAAACAAAAAACGTGTCTGGTAAACTACAACTTTCCCTTAACCGATCTTCACCAAAAACAATAGGTCTTTAGTACTCAACAGAACAGGGCAGTATGCAAAAACCTATTTGATTCTGTTTGAATTTGCGGCTCTTATCGTTTGCCATAAAAATACCCTTTTAAAAAATAAAACGTTGCAGGTAAACTACCCCTTTCCCCTAACCGATCTTCACCAACACCAATACATATTGAGAAATCTACAATACAGGGCAGTATGCAAAACATCATTTGATTCTGTTTGAATTTGCGGCTGTTATCGTTTACCATAGAAAAAAATTACCCTTGATAAAAAACCGTTGCAGGTAAACTACCCCATTCCCATAACCGATCTTCACCAAAAACGATAGGTCTTGAGAACTCAAAAATTCAGTGTTGCATGTAAAATATTATATGATTTTGTTTGAATTTCCGGCTGTTATCGTTTGCCATACAAAGTACCCTTGATAAAACAAAAAACGTGGCTGGTAAACTACCCCTTTCCCACAAACGATCTTCACCAAAAACAATAGGTCTTTAGCACTCAAGAAATCAGCGCTGTACGCAAAACATTAGTTGATTCTCTTTGAATTTACGGCAGTTATCGTTCGTCATAGAAAAAATACCCTTGTTAAAACATGAAACGTTGCCGGTAAACTACCCCTTTCCCTTAACCGATCCTCAACAAAATCAACAGACCTTGAGTTCTGTATAATTCAAAAAGGTATGCAGAAGAGTAGTTGATTCTGTTTTAATGTACGGCAGTTATCTTTCGTCATATAAAAAATTACCCTTGTTAAAACAAAATGTTGCCGGTAAACTACCCCTTTCCCTTAACCGATCTTCACCAACACCAATACGTATTGAGAACTCTACAATACAGGGCTGTATGCAAAACATCATTTGATTCTGTTTGAATTTGCGGCTGTTATCGTTTACTATAGAAAAAAATTACCCTTGATAAAAAACCGTTGCTGGTAAACTACCCCTTTCCCTTAACCGATCTTCACCAAAAACGACAGGTCTTAGGTACTCTATAATTCAGGCCGGTATGCAAACAATTATTTGATTCTGTTTGAATTTGCGGCTGTTATCGTTTGCCATATAAAACACCCTTGATAAAACATAAAACGTTGCTGGTAAACTACCCTATTCAATTAACCGATCTTCACCAAAAACAATAGGTCTTGAGAACTCTACAATTCAGGGCTGTACGCAAAACATTAGTTGATTCTCTTTGAATTTACGGCAGTTATCGTTCGTAAAAAAAAAATATCCTTGTTAAAACATAAAACGTTGCCGGTAAATTACCCCTTTCCCTTAACCGATCCTCAACAAAATCAACAGACCTTGAGTTCTGTATAATTCAAAAAGGTATGCAGAAGAGTAGTTGATTCTGTTTTAATGTACGGCAGTTATCGTTCGTCAAAAAAAAATTACCATTGATAAAACAAACTGTTGCCGGTAAACAACCCTATTCCCTTAACCGATCTTCACCAAAACCAACGCGTCTTGAGAACCTAACATTCCAGGGCTGTATGCTAAACATTATATGATTCTGTTTGAATTTGCGGCTGTTATCGTTTGCCATATAAAATACCCTTGATAAAACAAAAAACGTGTCTGGTAAACTACCCCTTTCCCTTAACCGATCTTCACCAAAAACAAAAGGTCTTTAGTACTCAACAAAACAGGGCGGTATGCAAAACATCATTTGATTCTGTTTGAATTTGCGGCTGTTATCGTTTACCATAGAAAAATATCGGTATGGAGAACCATACATGACTTCCATATTCTAAGATTTATATTTAAAATCATTTTCAGCCAAACAGCCAGGCTGTGTCTTACCTGCCTTTTTATTGCTGTATTAAATGAAAAATATTATATTACATTAAAATGAAAAAATTATAAATTTATTGCCTGGCAACAAAATTATTTTATTTTTAACAATTACCATTGTTTCAAAAAGTTTAAATGCATTTTCAAGTACTTTACTGTTGTTAAAACGTAAAAGGTTGCAGGTAAACTACCCCTTTCCCTTAACCGATCTTCACCAAAATCGAAAGTCATTGAGATCTCTACAATTCAGGGTAGTATGCAAAAAATTATTTGATTCTGTTTTAATTTGCGGCTATCGTTTGCCATAGAAAATACCCTTGTTAAAACATAAAACGTTACTGGTAAACTACCCCTTTCCCTTAACCGATCTTCACCAAAATCAACAGATCTTGAGAACTCTACAATTCAGGGCTGTATGCGAAACATTATTTGATTCTGTTTGAATTTGCAGCTGTTATCGTTTGCCAAACAAACAAAAATTACCCTTGCTAAAAAAAAACCGTTGCAGGTAAACTACCCCTTCCCTTCAACCGATCTTCACCAAAAACAATAGGTCGCGAGTACTCAGCAAGTCAGGGCTGCATGCAAAAAATTATTTGATTCTGTTTGAATTTGCGGCAGTTATCGATTGCCATAGAAAAAAAATCTATAGACACACAGACAGACAGACACACACACAGACACTTTTCGGAAAACGACTTTTTTCATGTTTTGAGTGTAGTAGAATCAGAATCTGCAATAATCTCGAACACGATTTTTTTTGCCATCACCATACTTCCATTCCTTAAGGAATATGGAAGTAACAAGTACTTTACTCTTGTTAAAACGTAAAATGTTGCAGGTAAACTACCCCTTCCCCTTAACCGATCTTCACCAAAATCGAAAGTCATTGAGACCTCTACAACCCAGGGACGTATGCAAAAAAATTATTTGATTCTGTTTGAATTTGCGGCTGTTATCGTTTGCCATAGAAAATACGCTTGATAAAAAAACGTTGCAGGTAAACTACCCCTTCCCCTTAACCGATCTTCACCAAAAATAACACGTCTTGAGTACTCTGCAAAACAGGGCCGCATGCAAAACATTATTTGATTCTGTTTGAATTTGCGGCTGTTATCGTTTGCCATAGAAAATACCCTTGTTAAAAAAACGCTACAGGTAAACTACCCCTTTCCCTCAACCGATCTTCACCAAAAACAACAGGTCTTGAGAACTCTACAATTTAGGGCTGTATGCAAATAATCTTTTGATTCTGTTTGAATTTGCGGCTGTTATCGTTTGCCATAGGAAATACCCTTGTTAAAATATAAAATGTTGCTGGTAAACTACCCCTTTAACTTAACCGATCTTCACCAAAACCAACAGGTCTTGAGAACTCTAAAATTCAGGGCTGTATGCAAAAGAGTAGTTGATTCTGTTTGAATTTGCGGCTGTTATCGTTTGCCATATAAAATTAAAAAAATTACACTTGATTTAAAACAACAGTTGCAGGTAAACTACCCCTTCCCCTTAACCGATCTTCATCAAAATCAATAGGTCTTGAGTACTCTACAAATCAGGGCTGTATGCAAAGTATTATTTGATTTTGTTTGAATTTGCGACTCTTATCTTTTGCCAAAAAAATACCCTTTTAAAACATAAAACGTTGCAGGTAAACTACCCCTTTTCCTTAACCGATCTTCACCAAAAACAATAGGTCTTGGGTACTCTACAAATCAGGGCTGTATGCAAAACAGCATTTGTTTCTGTTTGAATTTGCGTCTCTTATCGTTTGCCATAAAAAATACCCTTGTTAAAACATAAAACGTTGCTGGTAAACTACCCCTTTCCCTTAACCGATCTTTACCAAAATCAATATATCTTGAGTGCTCAACACTTCAGGGCTGTATGCGAAATATTATTTGATTCTGTTTGAATTTGCGGCTGTTATCGTTTGCCAAACAAACAAAATTACCCTTGATAAAAACAAACCGTTGCAGGTAAACTACCCCTTTCCCACATCCGATCTTCACCAACACCAACAGGTATTGAGAACTCTACAAATCAGGGCTGTATGCAAAACATTATTTCATTCTGTTTGAATTTGCGGCTGTTATCGTTTGCCATAAAAAAAAATCTACAGACACAGACACACAGACAGACAGACAGACAGAGAGACACACAGACACTTTTCGGAAAACGACTTTTTTTCATGTTTTGAGTGTAGTAGAATCAGAATCTGCAATAATCTCGAACACGATTTTTTTTGCCATCACCATACTTCCATTCCTTAAGGAATATGGAAGAAAAAATTACCCTTGATAAAAAACCGTTGCCGGTAAACAACCCCTTTTCCTTAACCGATCTTCACCAAAACCAAAAGGTCTTGAGAACTCTACAATTCAGGACAGTATGCAAAATATTATATGATTCTGTTTGAATTTGCGGCTGTTATCGTTTGCCATATAAAATACCCTTGATAAAACAAAAAACGTGTCTGGTAAACTACCCCTTTCCCTTAACCGATCTTCACCAAAAACAAAAGGTCTTTAGTACTCAACAAAACAGGGCTGTATGCAAAACATCATTTGATTCTGTTTGAATTTGCGGCTGTTATCGTTTACCATAGAAAAATATCGGTATGGAGAACCTTACATGACTTCCATATTCTAAGATTTATATTTAAAATCATTTTCAGCCAAACAGCCAGGCTGTGTCTTACCTGCCTTTTTATTGCTGTATTAAATGAAAAATATTATATTACATTAAAATGAAAAAATTATAATTTTATTGCCTGGCAACAAAATTATTTTATTTTTAACAATTACCATTGTTTCAAAAAGTTTAAATGCATTTTCAAGTACTTTACTGTTGTTAAAACGTAAAAGGTTGCAGGTAAACTACCCCTTTCCCTTAACCGATCTTCACAAAAATCGAAAGTCATTGAGATCTCTACAATACAGGGTTGTATGCAAAAAATTATTTGATTCTGTTTGAATTTGCGGCTATCGTTTGCCATAGAAAATACCCTTGTTAAAACATAAAACGTTACTGGTAAACTACCCCTTTCCCTTAACCGATCTTCACCAAAATCAACAGATCTTGAGAACTCTACAATTCAGGGCTGTATGCGAAACATTATTTGATTCTGTTTGAATTTGCAGCTGTTATCGTTTGCCAAACAAACAAAAATTACCCTTGCTAAAAAAAAACCGTTGCAGGTAAACTACCCCTTCCCTTCAACCGATCTTCACCAAAAACAATAGGTCGCGAGTACTCAGCAAGTCAGGGCTGCATGCAAAAAATTATTTGATTCTGTTTGAATTTGCGGCAGTTATCGTTTGCCATAGAAAACAAATCTACAGACACACAGACAGACAGACACACACACAGACACTTTTCGGAAAACGACTTTTTTCATGTTTTGAGTGTAGTAGAATCAGAATCTGCAATAATCTCGAACACGATTTTTTTTGCCATCACCATACTTCCATTCCTTAAGGAATATGGATGTAACAAGTACTTTACTCTTGTTAAAACGTAAAAGGTTGCAGGTAAACGACCCCTTCCCCTTAACCGATCTTCACCAAAATCGAAAGTCATTGAGACCTCTACAACCCAGGGACGTATGCAAAAAAATTATTTGATTCTGTTTGAATTTGCGGCTGTTATCGTTTGCCATAGAAAATACCCTTGTTAAAAAAACGCTACAGGTAAACTACCCCTTTCCCTCAACCGATCTTCACCAAAAACAACAGGTCTTGAGAACTCTACAACTTAGGGCTGTATGCAAATAATCTTTTGATTCTGTTCGAATTTGCGGCTGTTATCGTTTGCCATAGGAAATACACTTGTTAAAACATAAAACGTTACAGGTAAACTACCCCTTTCCCTTAACCGATCTTCACCAAAATCAACAGATCTTGAGAACTCTACAATTCAGGGCTTTATGCGAAACATTATTTGATTCTGTTTGAATTTGCGGCTGTTATCGTTTGCCATAAAAAAAAATCTACAGACACAGACACACAGACAGACAGACAGACAGAGAGACACACAGACACTTTTCGGAAAACGACTTTTTTCATGTTTTGAGTGTAGTAGAATCAGAATCTGCAATAATCTCGAACACGATTTTTTTTGCCATCACCATACTTCCATTCCTTAAGGAATATGGAAGAAAAAATTACCCTTGATAAAAAACCGTTGCCGGTAAACAACCCCTTTTCCTTAACCGATCTTCACCAAAACCAAAAGGTCTTGAGAACTCTACAATTCAGGACAGTATGCAAAACCTTATTTGATTATGTTAGAATTTGCGGCTGTTCTCGTTTACCATAGGAAATACCCTTGTTAAAACATAAAATGTTGCAGGTAAACTGCCGCTTTCCCTTAACCGATCCGTACTAAAAAAAACAGCTCTTGAGATTTCTACAGTTCAGGGCTGAATGCGAAACATTATTTGATTCTGTTTGAATTTGCGGCTGTTATCGTTTGCCATAGAAAACACCCTTGATAAAACATAAAACGTTGCTGGTAAACTACCCTATTCCATTAACCGATCTTCACCAGAAACAACAGGTCTTGAGAACTCTACAATTCAGGGCTGTACGCAAAACATTAGTTGATTCTCTTTGAATTTACGGCAGTTATCGTTCGTCAAAAAAAAAATACCCTTGTTAAAACATAAAACGTTGCAGGTAAACTACCCCTTTCCCTTAACCGATCCTCAACAAAATCAACAGACCTTGAGTTCTGTATAATTCAAAAAGGTATGCAGAAGAGTAGTTGATTCTGTTTTAACGTACGGCAGTTATCGTTCGTCAAAAAAAATTACCATTGATAAAACAAACTGTTGCTGGTAAACAACCCTATTCCCTTAACCGATCTTCACCAAAACCAACAGGTCTTTAGAACTCTACATTCCAGGGCTGTATGCAAAATATTATATGATTCTGTTTGAATTTGTGGCTGTTATCGTTTGACATATAAAATACCCTTGATAAAACAAAAAACGTGTCTGGTAAACTACCCCTTTCCCTTAACCGATCTTCACCAAAAACAAAAGGTCTTTAGTACTCAACAAAACAGGGCTGTATGCAAAAACCTATTGATTCTGTTTGAATTTGCGGCTCTTATCGTTTGCCATAAGAAATACCCTTTTAAAAAATAAAACCTTGCTGGTAAACTACCCCTTTCCCTTAACCGATCTTCACCAACACCAATACGTATTGAGAACTCTACAATACAGGGCTGTATGCAAAACATCGTTTGATTCTGTTTGAATTTGCGGCTGTTATCGTTTACCATAGAAAAAAATTACCCTTGATAAAAAACCGTTGGCGGTAAACTACCCCTTTCCCTTAACCGATCTTCACCAAAAACGATAGGTATTGAGAACTCAAAAATTCAGGGTTGTATGTAAAATAATATATGATTTTGATTGAATTTGCGGCTGTTATCGTTTGCCATACAAAGTACCCTTGATAAAACAAAAAACGTGGCTGGTAAACTACCCCTTTCCCTCAAACGATCTTCACCAAAAACAAGAGGTCTTTAGCAATCAAGAAATCATCGCTGTATGCAAGAACGTATTTGATTCTGTTTGAATTTGCGGCTCTTATCGTTTGCCATAGAAAATACCCTTTTAAAACATAAAACGTTGCAGGTAAACTACCCCTTCCCCTTAACCGATCTTCACCAACACCAATACGTATTGAGAACTCTACAATACAGGGCTGTATGCAAAACATGATTTGATTCTGTTTGAATTTGCGGCTGTTATCGTTTACCATAGAAAAAAATTACCCTTGATAAAAAACCGTTGCCGGTAAACAACCCCTTTTCGTTAACCGATCTTCACCAAAACCAAAAGGTCTTGAGAACTCTACAATTCAGGACAGTATGCAAAACATTATTTGATTATGTTTGAATTTGCGGCTGTTCTCGTTTGCCATAGGAAATACCCTTGTTAAAACATAAAATGTTGCCGGTAAACTGCCCCTTTCCCTTAACCGATCCGTACTAAAATCAACAGCTCTTGAGAATTCTACAGTTCAGGGCTGCATGCGAAACATTATTTGATTCTGTTTGAATTTGCGGCTGTTATCGTTTGCCATAGAAGACACCCTTGATAAAACATAAAACGTTGCTGGTAAACTACCCTATTTCAATAACCGATCTTCACCAAGAACAATAGGTCTTTAGAACTCTACCATTCAGGGCTGTACGCAAAACATTAGTTGATTCTCTTTGAATTTACGGCAGTTATCGTTCGTCATAGAAAAAATACCCTTGTTAAAACATAAAACGTTGCCGGTAAACTACCCCTTTCCCTTAACCGATCCTCAACAAAATCAACAGACCTTGAGTTCTGTATAATTCAAAAAGGTATGCAGAAGAGTAGTTGATTCTGTTTTAATGTACGGTAGTTATCGTTCGTCAAAAAAAAATTACCCTTGATAAAAGATAAACTGTTGCTGGTAAACAACCCTATTCCCTTAACCGATCTTCACCAAAACCAACAGGTCTTGAGAACTCTACATTCCAGGGCTGTATGCAATATATTATATGATTCTGTTTGAATTTGCGGCTGTTATCGTTTGCCATATAAAATACCCTTGATAAAACAAAAAAGTGTCTGGTACACTACCCCTTTCCCATCACCGATCTTCACAAAAAACAATAGGTCTTTAGTACTCAACAAAACAGGGCTGTATGCAAAAACCTATTTGATTATTTTTGAATTTGCGGCTCTTATCGTTTGCCATAAGAAATACCCTTTTAAAAAATAAAACGTTGCCGGTAAACTACCCCTTTCCCTTAACCGATCTTCACCAAAACCAATACGTATTGAGAACTCTACAATGCAGGGCTGTATGCAAAACATCATTTGATTCTGTTTGAATTTGCGGCTGTTATCGTTTACCATAAAAAAATATCGGTATGGAGAACTATACATGACTTCCATATTCTAAGATTTATATTTAAAATCATTTTCAGCCAAACAGCCAGGCTGTGTCTTACCTGCCTTTTTATTGCTGTATTAAATGAAAAATATCATATTACATTAAAATGAAAAAATTATAATTTTATTGCCTGGGAACAAAATTATTTTATTTTTAACAATTACCATTGTTTCATAAAGTTTAAATAAATTTTCAAGTACTTTACTCTTGTTAAAACGTAAAAGGTGGCAGGTAAACTACCCCTTCCCATAACCGATCTTCACCAAAATCGAAAGTCATTGAGACCTCTACAATTCAGAGACGTATGCAAAAATTATTTGTTTCTGTTTGAATTTGCGGCTGTTATAGTTTGCCATAGAAAATACGCTTGATAAAAAAACGTTGCGGGTAAACTACCCCTTCCCCTTAACCGATCTTCACCAAAAACAACAGGTCTTGAGTAGTCTACAAATCAGGGCTGTATGCAAAACATTATTTGATTCTGTTTGAATTTGCGGCTGTTATCGTTTGCCATATATAATACCCTTCTTAAAAAAACGTTGCTGGTAAACTACCCCTTTCCCTCAACCGATCTTCACCAAAAACAAAAGGTCATGAGAACTCTACAATATAGGGCTGTATGCAAATAATCTTTTGATTCTGTTTGAATTTGCGGCTGTTATCGTTTGCCATAGGAAATACCCTTGTTAAAACATAAAACGTTACAGGTAAACAACCCCTTTCTCTTAACCGATCTTCACCAAAAACAACAGGTCTTGAGTACTCTACAAATCAGGGCTGTATGCAAAACATTATTTGATTCTGTTTGAATTTACGGCTGTTATCGTTTGCCATAGAAAATACCCTTCTTAAAAAAACGTTGCTGGTAAACTACCCCTTTCCCTCAACCGATCTTCACCAAAAACAAAAGGTCATGAGAACTCTACAATATAGGGCTGTATGCAAATAATCTTTTGATTCTGTTTGAATTTGCGGCTATCGTTTGCCATATAAAACACCCTTGAAAAAACATAAAACGTTGCTGGTAAACTACCCTATTCCAATAACCGATCTTCACCAAAAACAACAGGTCTTGAGAACTCTACAATTCAGGGCTGTACGCAAAACATTAGTTGATTCTCTTTGAATTTACGGCAGTTATCGTTCGTCATAAAAAAAAATACCCTTGTTAAAACATAAAACGTTGCAGGTAAACTACCCCTTTCCCTTAACCGATCCTCAACAAAATCAACAGACCTTGAGTTCTGTATAATTCAAAAAGGTATGCAGAAGAGTAGTTGATTCTGGTTAATGTACGGCAGTTATCGTTCGTAAAAAAATTACCATTGATAAAACAAACTGTTGCTGGTAAACAACCCTATTCCCTTAACCGATCTTCACCAAAACCAACAGGTCTTGAGAACTCTACATTCCAGGGCTGTATGCAAAATATTATATGATTCTGTTTGAATTTGCGGCTGTTATCGTTTGCCATATAAAATATCCTTGATAAAACAAAAAACGTGTCTGGTAAACTACCCCTTCCCCTTAACCGATCTTCACCAAAAACAAAAGGTCTTTAGTACTCAACAAAACAAGGCTGTATGCAAAAACCTATTTGATTCTGTTTGAATTTGCGGCTCTTATCGTTTGTCATAAGAAATACCCTTTTAAAAAATAAAACCTTGCTGGTAAACTACCCCTTTCCCTTAACCGATCTTCACCAACACCAATACGTACTGAGAACTCTACAATACAGGGCTGTATGCAAAACATCATTTGATTCTGTTTGAATTTGCGGCTGTTATCGTTTACCATAGAAAAAAATTACTCTTGAAAAAAAACCGTTGCCGGTAAACTACCCCGTTCCCTTAACCCATCTTCACCAAAAACGATAGGTATTGAGAACTCAAAAATTCAGGGTTGTATGTAAAATATTAGATGATTTTGATTGAATTTGCGGCTGTTATCGTTTGCCATACAAAGTACCCTTGATAAAACAAAAAACGTGGCTGGTAAACTACCCCTTTCCCTCAAACGATCTTCACCAAAAACAAGAGGTCTTTAGCAATCAAGAAATCAGCGCTGTATGCAAAAACGTATTTGATTCTGTTTGAATTTGCGGCTCTTATCGTTTGCCATATAAAATACCCTTTTAAAACATAAAACGTTGCCGGTAAACTACCCCTTTCCCTTAACCGATCTTCACCAACACCAATACGTATTGAGAACTCTACAATACAGGGCTGTATGCAAAACATCATTTGATTCCGTTTGAATTTGCGGCTGTTATCGTTTACCATAGAAAAATATCGATATGGAGAACTATACATGACTTCCATATTCTAAGATTTATATTTAAAATCATTTTCAGCCAAACAGCCAGGCTGTGTCTTACCTGCCTTTTTATTGCTGTATTAAATGAAAAATATTATATTACATTAAAATGAAAAAATTATAATTTTATTGCCTGGCAACAAAATTATTTTATTTTTAACAATTACCATTGTTTCAAAAAGTTTAAATAAATTTTAAAGTATTTTACTCTTGTTAAAACGTAAAAGGTTGCTGGTAAACTACCCCTTCCCCTTAACCGATCTTCACCAAAAACAATAGGTCTTGAGTACTCTATAAATCAGGGCTGTATGCAAAACATTATTTGATTCTGTTTGAATTTGCGGCTGTTATCGTTTGCCATAGAAAATACCCTTGTTAAAAAACCGTTGCTGGTAAACTACCCCTTTCCCTTAACCGATCTTCACCAAAAACAATAGGTCTTGAGAACTCTACAACTTAGGGCTGTATGCAAATAATCTTTTGATTCTGTTTGAATTTGCGGCTGTTATCGTTTGCCATAGGAAATACACTTGTTAAGACATAAAACGTTACAGGTAAACTACCCCTTTCCCTTAACCGATCTTCACCAAAATCAACAGATCTTGAGAACTCTACAATTCAGGGCTTTATGCGAAACATTATTTGATTCTGTTTGAATTTGCGGCTGTTATCGTTTGCCATAAAAAAAAATCTACAGACACAGACACACAGACAGACAGACAGACAGACAGAGAGACACACAGACACTTTTCGGAAAACGACTTTTTTTCATGTTTTGAGTGTAGTAGAATCAGAATCTGCAATAATCTCGAACACGATTTTTTTTGCCATCACCATACTTCCATTCCTTAAGGAATATGGAAGAAAAAATTACCCTTGATAAAAAACCGTTGCCGGTAAACAACCCCTTTTCCTTAACCGATCTTCACCAAAACCAAAAGGTCTTGAGAACTCTACAATTCAGGACAGTATGCAAAACCTTATTTGATTATGTTAGAATTTGCGGCTGTTCTCGTTTACCATAGGAAATACCCTTGTTAAAACATAAAATGTTGCAGGTAAACTGCCGCTTTCCCTTAACCGATCCGTACTAAAAAAAACAGCTCTTGAGATTTCTACAGTTCAGGGCTGAATGCGAAACATTATTTGATTCTGTTTGAATTTGCGGCTATCGTTTGCCATATAAAACACCCTTGAAAAAACATAAAACGTTGCTGGTAAACTACCCTATTCCAATAACCGATCTTCACCAAAAACAATAGGTCTTGAGAACTCTACAATTCAGGGCTGTACGCAAAACATTAGTTGATTCTCTTTGAATTTACGGCAGTTATCGTTCGTCATAAAAAAAAATACCCTTGTTAAAACATAAAACGTTGCAGGTAAACTACCCCTTTCCCTTAACCGATCCTCAACAAAATCAACAGACCTTGAGTTCTGTATAATTCAAAAAGGTATGCAGAAGAGTAGTTGATTCTGGTTAATGTACGGCAGTTATCGTTCGTAAAAAAATTACCATTGATAAAACAAACTGTTGCTGGTAAACAACCCTATTCCCTTAACCGATCTTCACCAAAACCAACAGGTCTTGAGAACTCTACATTCCAGGGCTGTATGCAAAATATTATATGATTCTGTTTGAATTTGCGGCTGTTATCGTTTGCCATATAAAATATCCTTGATAAAACAAAAAACGTGTCTGGTAAACTACCCCTTCCCCTTAACCGATCTTCACCAAAAACAAAAGGTCTTTAGTACTCAACAAAACAAGGCTGTATGCAAAAACCTATTTGATTCTGTTTGAATTTGCGGCTCTTATCGTTTGTCATAAGAAATACCCTTTTAAAAAATAAAACCTTGCTGGTAAACTACCCCTTTCCCTTAACCGATCTTCACCAACACCAATACGTACTGAGAACTCTACAATACAGGGCTGTATGCAAAACATCATTTGATTCTGTTTGAATTTGCGGGTGTTATCGTTTACCATAGAAAAAAATTACTCTTGAAAAAAAACCGTTGCCGGTAAACTACCCCTTTCCCTTAACCCATCTTCACCAAAAACGATAGGTATTGAGAACTCAAAAATTCAGGGTTGTATGTAAAATATTAGATGATTTTGATTGAATTTGCGGCTGTTATCGTTTGCCATACAAAGTACCCTTGATAAAACAAAAAACGTGGCTGGTAAACTACCCCTTTCCCTCAAACGATCTTCACCAAAAACAAGAGGTCTTTAGCAATCAAGAAATCAGCGCTGTATGCAAAAACGTATTTGATTCTGTTTGAATTTGCGGCTCTTATCGTTTGCCATATAAAATACCCTTTTAAAACATAAAACGTTGCCGGTAAACTACCCCTTTCCCTTAACCGATCTTCACCAACACCAATACGTATTGAGAACTCTACAATACAGGGCTGTATGCAAAACATCATTTGATTCCGTTTGAATTTGCGGCTGTTATCGTTTACCATAGAAAAATATCGATATGGAGAACCATACATGACTTCCATATTCTAAGATTTATATTTAAAATCATTTTCAGCCAAACAGCCAGGCTGTGTCTTACCTGCCTTTTTATTGCTGTATTAAATGAAAAATATTATATTACATTAAAATGAAAAAATTATAATTTTATTGCCTGGCAACAAAATTATTTTATTTTTAACAATTACCATTGTTTCAAAAAGTTTAAATAAATTTTAAAGTATTTTACTCTTGTTAAAACGTAAAAGGTTGCTGGTAAACTACCCCTTCCCCTTAACCGATCTTCACCAAAAACAATAGGTCTTGAGTACTCTATAAATCAGGGCTGTATGCAAAACATTATTTGATTCTGTTTGAATTTGCGGCTGTTATCGTTTGCCATAGAAAATACCCTTGTTAAAAAACCGTTGCTGGTAAACTACCCCTTTCCCTTAACCGATCTTCACCAAAAACAATAGGTCTTGAGAACTCTACAACTTAGGGCTGTATGCAAATAATCTTTTGATTCTGTTTGAATTTGCGGCTGTTATCGTTTGCCATAGGAAATACACTTGTTAAGACATAAAACGTTACAGGTAAACTACCCCTTTCCCTTAACCGATCTTCACCAAAATCAACAGATCTTGAGAACTCTACAATTCAGGGCTTTATGCGAAACATTATTTGATTCTGTTTGAATTTGCGGCTGTTATCGTTTGCCATAAAAAAAAATCTACAGACACAGACACACAGACAGACAGACAGACAGACAGAGAGACACACAGACACTTTTCGGAAAACGACTTTTTTTCATGTTTTGAGTGTAGTAGAATCAGAATCTGCAATAATCTCGAACACGATTTTTTTTGCCATCACCATACTTCCATTCCTTAAGGAATATGGAAGAAAAAATTACCCTTGATAAAAAACCGTTGCCGGTAAACAACCCCTTTTCCTTAACCGATCTTCACCAAAACCAAAAGGTCTTGAGAACTCTACAATTCAGGACAGTATGCAAAACCTTATTTGATTATGTTAGAATTTGCGGCTGTTCTCGTTTACCATAGGAAATACCCTGGTTAAAACATAAAATGTTGCAGGTAAACTGCCGCTTTCCCTTAACCGATCCGTACTAAAAAAAACAGCTCTTGAGATTTCTACAGTTCAGGGCTGAATGCGAAACATTATTTGATTCTGTTTGAATTTGCGGCTGTTATCGTTTGCCATAGAAAACACCCTTGATAAAACATAAAACGTTGCTGGTAAACTACCCTATTCCATTAACCGATCTTCACCAGAAACAACAGGTCTTGAGAACTCTACAATTCAGGGCTGTACGCAAAACATTAGTTGATTCTCTTTGAATTTACGGCAGTTATCGTTCGTCAAAAAAAAAATACCCTTGTTAAAACATAAAACGTTGCAGGTAAACTACCCCTTTCCCTTAACCGATCCTCAACAAAATCAACAGACCTTGAGTTCTGTATAATTCAAAAAGGTATGCAGAAGAGTAGTTGATTCTGTTTTAACGTACGGCAGTTATCGTTCGTCAAAAAAAATTACCATTGATAAAACAAACTGTTGCTGGTAAACAACCCTATTCCCTTAACCGATCTTCACCAAAACCAACAGGTCTTTAGAACTCTACATTCCAGGGCTGTATGCAAAATATTATATGATTCTGTTTGAATTTGTGGCTGTTATCGTTTGACATATAAAATACCCTTGATAAAACAAAAAACGTGTCTGGTAAACTACCCCTTTCCCTTAACCGATCTTCACCAAAAACAAAAGGTCTTTAGTACTCAACAAAACAGGGCTGTATGCAAAAACCTATTGATTCTGTTTGAATTTGCGGCTCTTATCGTTTGCCATAAGAAATACCCTTTTAAAAAATAAAACCTTGCTGGTAAACTACCCCTTTCCCTTAACCGATCTTCACCAACACCAATACGTATTGAGAACTCTACAATACAGGGCTGTATGCAAAACATCGTTTGATTCTGTTTGAATTTGCGGCTGTTATCGTTTACCATAGAAGAAAATTACCCTTGATAAAAAACCGTTGGCGGTAAACTACCCCTTTCCCTTAACCGATCTTCACCAAAAACGATAGGTATTGAGAACTCAAAAATTCAGGGTTGTATGTAAAATAATATATGATTTTGATTGAATTTGCGGCTGTTATCGTTTGCCATACAAAGTACCCTTGATAAAACAAAAAACGTGGCTGGTAAACTACCCCTTTCCCTTAACCGATCTTCACCAAAACCAAAAGGTCTTGAGAACTCTACAATTCAGGACAGTATGCAAAACATTATTTGATTATGTTTGAATTTGCGGCTGTTCTCGTTTGCCATAGGAAATACCCTTGTTAAAACATAAAATGTTGCCGGTAAACTGCCCCTTTCCCTTAACCGATCCGTACTAAAATCAACAGCTCTTGAGAATTCTACAGTTCAGGGCTGCATGCGAAACATTATTTGATTCTGTTTGAATTTGCGGCTGTTATCGTTTGCCATAGAAGACACCCTTGATAAAACATAAAACGTTGCTGGTAAACTACCCTATTTCAATAACCGATCTTCACCAAGAACAATAGGTCTTTAGAACTCTACCATTCAGGGCTGTACGCAAAACATTAGTTGATTCTCTTTGAATTTACGGCAGTTATCGTTCGTCATAGAAAAAATACCCTTGTTAAAACATAAAACGTTGCCGGTAAACTACCCCTTTCCCTTAACCGATCCTCAACAAAATCAACAGACCTTGAGTTCTGTATAATTCAAAAAGGTATGCAGAAGAGTAGTTGATTCTGTTTTAATGTACGGTAGTTATCGTTCGTCAAAAAAAAATTACCCTTGATAAAAGATAAACTGTTGCTGGTAAACAACCCTATTCCCTTAACCGATCTTCACCAAAACCAACAGGTCTTGAGAACTCTACATTCCAGGGCTGTATGCAATATATTATATGATTCTGTTTGAATTTGCGGCTGTTATCGTTTGCCATATAAAATACCCTTGATAAAACAAAAAAGTGTCTGGTACACTACCCTTTTCCCATCACCGATCTTCACAAAAAACAATAGGTCTTTAGTACTCAACAAAACAGGGCTGTATGCAAAAACCTATTTGATTATTTTTGAATTTGCGGCTCTTATCGTTTGCCATAAGAAATACCCTTTTAAAAAATAAAACGTTGCCGGTAAACTACCCCTTTCCCTTAACCGATCTTCACCAAAACCAATACGTATTGAGAACTCTACAATGCAGGGCTGTATGCAAAACATCATTTGATTCTGTTTGAATTTGCGGCTGTTATCGTTTACCATATAAAAATATCGGTATGGAGAACTATACATGACTTCCATATTCTAAGATTTATATTTAAAATCATTTTCAGCCAAACAGCCAGGCTGTGTCTTACCTGCCTTTTTATTGCTGTATTAAATGAAAAATATCATATTACATTAAAATGAAAAAATTATAATTTTATTGCCTGGGAACAAAATTATTTTATTTTTAACAATTACCATTGTTTCATAAAGTTTAAATAAATTTTCAAGTACTTTACTCTTGTTAAAACGTAAAAGGTGGCAGGTAAACTACCCCTTCCCATAACCGATCTTCACCAAAATCGAAAGTCATTGAGACCTCTACAATTCAGAGACGTATGCAAAAATTATTTGTTTCTGTTTGAATTTGCGGCTGTTATAGTTTGCCATAGAAAATACGCTTGATAAAAAAACGTTGCGGGTAAACTACCCCTTCCCCTTAACCGATCTTCACCAAAAACAACAGGTCTTGAGTAGTCTACAAATCAGGGCTGTATGCAAAACATTATTTGATTCTGTTTGAATTTGCGGCTGTTATCGTTTGCCATATATAATACCCTTCTTAAAAAAACGTTGCTGGTAAACTACCCCTTTCCCTCAACCGATCTTCACCAAAAACAAAAGGTCATGAGAACTCTACAATATAGGGCTGTATGCAAATAATCTTTTGATTCTGTTTGAATTTGCGGCTGTTATCGTTTGCCATAGGAAATACCCTTGTTAAAACATAAAACGTTACAGGTAAACAACCCCTTTCTCTTAACCGATCTTCACCAAAAACAACAGGTCTTGAGTACTCTACAAATCAGGGCTGTATGCAAAACATTATTTGATTCTGTTTGAATTTGCGGCTGTTATCGTTTGCCATAGAAAATACCCTTCTTAAAAAACGTTGCTGGTAAACTACCCCTTTCCCTCAACCGATCGTCACCAAAAACAAAAGGTCATGAGAACTCTACAATATAGGGCTGTATGCAAATAATCTTTTGATTCTGTTTGAATTTGCGGCTATCGTTTGCCATATAAAACACCCTTGAAAAAACATAAAACGTTGCTGGTAAACTACCCTATTCCAATAACCGATCTTCACCAAAAACAATAGGTCTTGAGAACTCTACAATTCAGGGCTGTACGCAAAACATTAGTTGATTCTCTTTGAATTTACGGCAGTTATCGTTCGTCATAAAAAAAAATACCCTTGTTAAAACATAAAACGTTGCAGGTAAACTACCCCTTTCCCTTAACCGATCCTCAACAAAATCAACAGACCTTGAGTTCTGTATAATTCAAAAAGGTATGCAGAAGAGTAGTTGATTCTGGTTAATGTACGGCAGTTATCGTTCGTAAAAAAATTACCATTGATAAAACAAACTGTTGCTGGTAAACAACCCTATTCCCTTAACCGATCTTCACCAAAACCAACAGGTCTTGAGAACTCTACATTCCAGGGCTGTATGCAAAATATTATATGATTCTGTTTGAATTTGCGGCTGTTATCGTTTGCCATATAAAATATCCTTGATAAAACAAAAAACGTGTCTGGTAAACTACCCCTTCCCCTTAACCGATCTTCACCAAAAACAAAAGGTCTTTAGTACTCAACAAAACAAGGCTGTATGCAAAAACCTATTTGATTCTGTTTGAATTTGCGGCTCTTATCGTTTGTCATAAGAAATACCCTTTTAAAAAATAAAACCTTGCTGGTAAACTACCCCTTTCCCTTAACCGATCTTCACCAACACCAATACGTACTGAGAACTCTACAATACAGGGCTGTATGCAAAACATCATTTGATTCTGTTTGAATTTGCGGCTGTTATCGTTTACCATAGAAAAAAATTACTCTTGAAAAAAAACCGTTGCCGGTAAACTACCCCTTTCCCTTAACCCATCTTCACCAAAAACGATAGGTATTGAGAACTCAAAAATTCAGGGTTGTATGTAAAATATTAGATGATTTTGATTGAATTTGCGGCTGTTATCGTTTGCCATACAAAGTACCCTTGATAAAACAAAAAACGTGGCTAGTAAACTACCCCTTTCCCTCAAACGATCTTCACCAAAAACAAGAGGTCTTTAGCAATCAAGAAATCAGCGCTGTATGCAAAAACGTATTTGATTCTGTTTGAATTTGCGGCTCTTATCGTTTGCCATATAAAATACCCTTTTAAAACATAAAACGTTGCCGGTAAACTACCCCTTTCCCTTAACCGATCTTCACCAACACCAATACGTATTGAGAACTCTACAATACAGGGCTGTATGCAAAACATCATTTGATTCCGTTTGAATTTGCGGCTGTTATCGTTTACCATAGAAAAATATCGATATGGAGAACCATACATGACTTCCATATTCTAAGATTTATATTTAAAATCATTTTCAGCCAAACAGCCAGGCTGTGTCTTACCTGCCTTTTTATTGCTGTATTAAATGAAAAATATTATATTACATTAAAATGAAAAAATTATAATTTTATTGCCTGGCAACAAAATTATTTTATTTTTAACAATTACCATTGTTTCAAAAAGTTTAAATAAATTTTAAAGTATTTTACTCTTGTTAAAACGTAAAAGGTTGCTGGTAAACTACCCCTTCCCCTTAACCGATCTTCACCAAAAACAATAGGTCTTGAGTACTCTATAAATCAGGGCTGTATGCAAAACATTATTTGATTCTGTTTGAATTTGCGGCTGTTATCGTTTGCCATAGAAAATACCCTTGTTAAAAAACCGTTGCTGGTAAACTACCCCTTTCCCTTAACCGATCTTCACCAAAAACAATAGGTCTTGAGAACTCTACAACTTAGGGCTGTATGCAAATAATCTTTTGATTCTGTTTGAATTTGCGGCTGTTATCGTTTGCCATAGGAAATACACTTGTTAAGACATAAAACGTTACAGGTAAACTACCCCTTTCCCTTAACCGATCTTCACCAAAATCAACAGATCTTGAGAACTCTACAATTCAGGGCTTTATGCGAAACATTATTTGATTCTGTTTGAATTTGCGGCTGTTATCGTTTGCCATAAAAAAAAATCTACAGACACAGACACACAGACAGACAGACAGACAGAGAGACACACAGACACTTTTCGGAAAACGACTTTTTTTCATGTTTTGAGTGTAGTAGAATCAGAATCTGCAATAATCTCGAACACGATTTTTTTTGCCATCACCATACTTCCATTCCTTAAGGAATATGGAAGAAAAAATTACCCTTGATAAAAAACCGTTGCCGGTAAACAACCCCTTTTCCTTAACCGATCTTCACCAAAACCAAAAGGTCTTGAGAACTCTACAATTCAGGACAGTATGCAAAACCTTATTTGATTATGTTAGAATTTGCGGCTGTTCTCGTTTACCATAGGAAATACCCTTGTTAAAACATAAAATGTTGCAGGTAAACTGCCGCTTTCCCTTAACCGATCCGTACTAAAAAAAACAGCTCTTGAGATTTCTACAGTTCAGGGCTGAATGCGAAACATTATTTGATTCTGTTTGAATTTGCGGCTGTTATCGTTTGCCATAGAAAACACCCTTGATAAAACATAAAACGTTGCTGGTAAACTACCCTATTCCATTAACCGATCTTCACCAGAAACAACAGGTCTTGAGAACTCTACAATTCAGGGCTGTACGCAAAACATTAGTTGATTCTCTTTGAATTTACGGCAGTTATCGTTCGTCAAAAAAAAAATACCCTTGTTAAAACATAAAACGTTGCAGGTAAACTACCCCTTTCCCTTAACCGATCCTCAACAAAATCAACAGACCTTGAGTTCTGTATAATTCAAAAAGGTATGCAGAAGAGTAGTTGATTCTGTTTTAACGTACGGCAGTTATCGTTCGTCAAAAAAAATTACCATTGATAAAACAAACTGTTGCTGGTAAACAACCCTATTCCCTTAACCGATCTTCACCAAAACCAACAGGTCTTTAGAACTCTACATTCCAGGGCTGTATGCAAAATATTATATGATTCTGTTTGAATTTGTGGCTGTTATCGTTTGACATATAAAATACCCTTGATAAAACAAAAAACGTGTCTGGTAAACTACCCCTTTCCCTTAACCGATCTTCACCAAAAACAAAAGGTCTTTAGTACTCAACAAAACAGGGCTGTATGCAAAAACCTATTGATTCTGTTTGAATTTGCGGCTCTTATCGTTTGCCATAAGAAATACCCTTTTAAAAAATAAAACCTTGCTGGTAAACTACCCCTTTCCCTTAACCGATCTTCACCAACACCAATACGTATTGAGAACTCTACAATACAGGGCTGTATGCAAAACATCGTTTGATTCTGTTTGAATTTGCGGCTGTTATCGTTTACCATAGAAGAAAATTACCCTTGATAAAAAACCGTTGGCGGTAAACTACCCCTTTCCCTTAACCGATCTTCACCAAAAACGATAGGTATTGAGAACTCAAAAATTCAGGGTTGTATGTAAAATAATATATGATTTTGATTGAATTTGCGGCTGTTATCGTTTGCCATACAAAGTACCCTTGATAAAACAAAAAACGTGGCTGGTAAACTACCCCTTTCCCTCAAACGATCTTCACCAAAACAAGAGGTCTTTAGCAATCAAGAAATCATCGCTGTATGCAAGAACGTATTTGATTCTGTTTGAATTTGCGGCTCTTATCGTTTGCCATAGAAAATACCCTTTTAAAACATAAAACGTTGCAGGTAAACTACCCCTTCCCCTTAACCGATCTTCACCAACACCAATACGTATTGAGAACTCTACAATACAGGGCTGTATGCAAAACATCATTTGATTCTGTTTGAATTTGCGGCTGTTATCGTTTACCATAGAAAAAAATTACCCTTGATAAAAAACCGTTGCCGGTAAACAACCCCTTTTCGTTAACCGATCTTCACCAAAACCAAAAGGTCTTGAGAACTCTACAATTCAGGACAGTATGCAAAACATTATTTGATTATGTTTGAATTTGCGGCTGTTCTCGTTTGCCATAGGAAATACCCTTGTTAAAACATAAAATGTTGCCGGTAAACTGCCCCTTTCCCTTAACCGATCCGTACTAAAATCAACAGCTCTTGAGAATTCTACAGTTCAGGGCTGCATGCGAAACATTATTTGATTCTGTTTGAATTTGCGGCTGTTATCGTTTGCCATAGAAGACACCCTTGATAAAACATAAAACGTTGCTGGTAAACTACCCTATTTCAATAACCGATCTTCACCAAGAACAATAGGTCTTTAGAACTCTACCATTCAGGGCTGTACGCAAAACATTAGTTGATTCTCTTTGAATTTACGGCAGTTATCGTTCGTCATAGAAAAAATACCCTTGTTAAAACATAAAACGTTGCCGGTAAACTACCCCTTTCCCTTAACCGATCCTCAACAAAATCAACAGACCTTGAGTTCTGTATAATTCAAAAAGGTATGCAGAAGAGTAGTTGATTCTGTTTTAATGTACGGTAGTTATCGTTCGTCAAAAAAAAATTACCCTTGATAAAAGATAAACTGTTGCTGGTAAACAACCCTATTCCCTTAACCGATCTTCACCAAAACCAACAGGTCTTGAGAACTCTACATTCCAGGGCTGTATGCAATATATTATATGATTCTGTTTGAATTTGCGGCTGTTATCGTTTGCCATATAAAATACCCTTGATAAAACAAAAAAGTGTCTGGTACACTACCCTTTTCCCATCACCGATCTTCACAAAAAACAATAGGTCTTTAGTACTCAACAAAACAGGGCTGTATGCAAAAACCTATTTGATTATTTTTGAATTTGCGGCTCTTATCGTTTGCCATAAGAAATACCCTTTTAAAAAATAAAACGTTGCCGGTAAACTACCCCTTTCCCTTAACCGATCTTCACCAAAACCAATACGTATTGAGAACTCTACAATGCAGGGCTGTATGCAAAACATCATTTGATTCTGTTTGAATTTGCGGCTGTTATCGTTTACCATATAAAAATATCGGTATGGAGAACTATACATGACTTCCATATTCTAAGATTTATATTTAAAATCATTTTCAGCCAAACAGCCAGGCTGTGTCTTACCTGCCTTTTTATTGCTGTATTAAATGAAAAATATCATATTACATTAAAATGAAAAAATTATAATTTTATTGCCTGGGAACAAAATTATTTTATTTTTAACAATTACCATTGTTTCATAAAGTTTAAATAAATTTTCAAGTACTTTACTCTTGTTAAAACGTAAAAGGTGGCAGGTAAACTACCCCTTCCCATAACCGATCTTCACCAAAATCGAAAGTCATTGAGACCTCTACAATTCCGAGACGTATGCAAAAATTATTTGTTTCTGTTTGAATTTGCGGCTGTTATAGTTTGCCATAGAAAATACGCTTGATAAAAAAACGTTGCGGGTAAACTACCCCTTCCCCTTAACCGATCTTCACCAAAAACAACAGGTCTTGAGTAGTCTACAAATCAGGGCTGTATGCAAAACATTATTTGATTCTGTTTGAATTTGCGGCTGTTATCGTTTGCCATATATAATACCCTTCTTAAAAAAACGTTGCTGGTAAACTACCCCTTTCCCTCAACCGATCTTCACCAAAAACAAAAGGTCATGAGAACTCTACAATATAGGGCTGTATGCAAATAATCTTTTGATTCTGTTTGAATTTGCGGCTGTTATCGTTTGCCATAGGAAATACCCTTGTTAAAACATAAAACGTTACAGGTAAACAACCCCTTTCTCTTAACCGATCTTCACCAAAAACAACAGGTCTTGAGTACTCTACAAATCAGGGCTGTATGCAAAACATTATTTGATTCTGTTTGAATTTGCGGCTGTTATCGTTTGCCATAGAAAATACCCTTCTTAAAAAAACGTTGCTGGTAAACTACCCCTTTCCCTCAACCGATCTTCACCAAAAACAAAAGGTCATGAGAACTCTACAATATAGGGCTGTATGCAAATAATCTTTTGATTCTGTTTGAATTTGCGGCTATCGTTTGCCATATAAAACACCCTTGAAAAAACATAAAACGTTGCTGGTAAACTACCCTATTCCAATAACCGATCTTCACCAAAAACAATAGGTCTTGAGAACTCTACAATTCAGGGCTGTACGCAAAACATTAGTTGATTCTCTTTGAATTTACGGCAGTTATCGTTCGTCATAAAAAAAAATACCCTTGTTAAAACATAAAACGTTGCAGGTAAACTACCCCTTTCCCTTAACCGATCCTCAACAAAATCAACAGACCTTGAGTTCTGTATAATTCAAAAAGGTATGCAGAAGAGTAGTTGATTCTGGTTAATGTACGGCAGTTACCGTTCGTAAAAAAATTACCATTGATAAAACAAACTGTTGCTGGTAAACAACCCTATTCCCTTAACCGATCTTCACCAGAACCAACAGGTCTTGAGAACTCTACATTCCAGGGCTGTATGCAAAATATTATATGATTCTGTTTGAATTTGCGGCTGTTATCGTTTGCCATATAAAATATCCTTGATAAAACAAAAAACGTGTCTGGTAAACTACCCCTTCCCCTTAACCGATCTTCACCAAAAACAAAAGATCTTTAGTACTCAACAAAACAAGGCTGTATGCAAAAACCTATTTGATTCTGTTTGAATTTGCGGCTCTTATCGTTTGTCATAAGAAATACCCTTTTAAAAAATAAAACCTTGCTGGTAAACTACCCCTTTCCCTTAACCGATCTTCACCAACACCAATACGTACTGAGAACTCTACAATACAGGGCTGTATGCAAAACATCATTTGATTCTGTTTGAATTTGCGGCTGTTATCGTTTACCATAGAAAAAAATTACTCTTGAAAAAAAACCGTTGCCGGTAAACTACCCCTTTCCCTTAACCCATCTTCACCAAAAACGATAGGTATTGAGAACTCAAAAATTCAGGGTTGTATGTAAAATATTAGATGATTTTGATTGAATTTGCGGCTGTTATCGTTTGCCATACAAAGTACCCTTGATAAAACAAAAAACGTGGCTGGTAAACTACCCCTTTCCCTCAAACGATCTTCACCAAAAACAAGAGGTCTTTAGCAATCAAGAAATCAGCGCTGTATGCAAAAACGTATTTGATTCTGTTTGAATTTGCGGCTCTTATCGTTTGCCATATAAAATACCCTTTTAAAACATAAAACGTTGCCGGTAAACTACCCCTTTCCCTTAACCGATCTTCACCAACACCAATACGTATTGAGAACTCTACAATACAGGGCTGTATGCAAAACATCATTTGATTCCGTTTGAATTTGCGGCTGTTATCGTTTACCATAGAAAAATATCGATATGGAGAACCATACATGACTTCCATATTCTAAGATTTATATTTAAAATCATTTTCAGCCAAACAGCCAGGCTGTGTCTTACCTGCCTTTTTATTGCTGTATTAAATGAAAAATATTATATTACATTAAAATGAAAAAATTATAATTTTATTGCCTGGCAACAAAATTATTTTATTTTTAACAATTACCATTGTTTCAAAAAGTTTAAATAAATTTTAAAGTATTTTACTCTTGTTAAAACGTAAAAGGTTGCTGGTAAACTACCCCTTCCCCTTAACCGATCTTCACCAAAAACAATAGGTCTTGAGTACTCTATAAATCAGGGCTGTGTGCAAATAATCTTTTGATTCTGTTTGAATTTGCGGCTGTTATCGTTTGCCATAGGAAATACCCTTCTTAAAACATAAAACGTTACAGGTAAACTACCCCTTTCCCTTAACCGATCTTCACCAAAAACAATAGGTCTTGAGTACTCTACAAATCAGGGCTGTATGCAAAACATTATTTGATTCTGTTTGAATTTGCGGCTGTTATCGTTTGCCATAGAAAATACCCTTGTTAAAAAAACGTTGCAGGTAAACTACCCCTTTCCCTCAACCGAACTTCACCAAAAACAATAGGTCTTGAGAACTCTACAATTTAGGGCTGTATGCAAATAATCTTTTGATTGTTTGAATTTGCGGCTGTTATCGTTTGCCATAGGAAATACCCTTGTTAAATCATAAAACGTTACTGGTAAACTACCCCTTTCCCTTTACCGATCTTCACCAAAATGAACAGATCTTGAGAACTCTACAATTCAGGGCTGTATGCGAAACATTATTTGATTCTGTTTGAATTTGCGGCTGTTATCGTTTGCCAAACAAACAAAATTACCCTTGCTAAAAAAAAACCGTTGCAGGTAAACTACCCCTTTCCCTCAACCGATCTTCACCAAAAACAATAGGTCGCGAGTACTCTACAAATCAGGACTGTATGCAAAAAATTATTTGATTCTGTTTGAATTTGCGGCAGTTATCGTTTGCCATAGAAAAAAAATCTACAGACACACAGACACACAGACAGACAGACAGACAGACAGACAGACACACAGACACTTTTCGGAAAACGACTTTTTTTCATGTTTTGAACGTAGTAGAATCAGAATCTGCAATAATCTCGAACACGATTTTTTTTGCCATCACCATACTTCCATTCCTTAAGGAATATGGAAGTAAAAATTACCCTTGATAAAAAACCGTTGCCGGTAAACAACCCCTTTTCCTTAACCGATCTTCACCAAAACCAAAAGGTCTTGAGAAGTCTACAATTCTCTACAATTCAGGACAGTATGCAAAACATTATTTGATTATGTTTGAATTTGCGGCTGTTCTCGTTTGCCATAGGAAATACCCTTGTTAAAACATAAAACGATGCTGGTAAACTGCCCCTTTCCCTAAACCGATCCGTACTAAAATCAACAGCTCTTGAGAATTCTACAGTTCAGGGCTGCATGCGAAACGTTATTTGATTCTGTTTGAATTTGCGGCTGTTATCGTTTGCCATAGAAAACACCCTTGATAAAACATAAAACGTTGCTGGTAAACTACCCTATTTCATTAACCGATCTTCACCAAAAACAATAGGTCTTTAGAACTCTACCATTCAGGGCTGTACGCAAAACATCATTTGATTCTGTTTGAATTTTCGGCTGTTATCGTTTACCATAGAAACATATCGGAATGGAGAACCATACATGACTTCCATATTCTAAGATTTATATTTAAAATCATTTTCAGCCAAACAGCCAGGCTGTGTCTTACCTGCCTTTTTAATTGCTGTATTAAATGAAAAATATTATATTACATTAAAATGAAAAAATTATAATTTTATTGCCTGGCAACAAAATTATTTTAATTTTAACAATTACCATTGTTTCAAAAAGTTTAAATAAATTTTCAAGTACTTTACTCTTGTTAAAACGTAAAAGGTGGCAGGTAAACTACCCCTTCCCCTTAACCGATCTTCACCAAAATCGAAAGTCATTGAGACCTCTACAATTCAGGGACGTATGCAAAAATTATTTGATTCTGTTTGAATTTGCGGCTGTTATCGTTTGCCATAGAAAATACGCTTGATAAAAAAACGTTGCAGGTAAACTACCCCTTCCCCTTAACCGATCTTCACCAAAAACAATAGGTCTTGAGTACTCTACAAATCAGGGCTGTATGCAAAACATTATTTGATTCTGTTTGAATTTGCGGCTGTTATCGTTAGCCATAGGAAATACCCTTTTTAAAACATAAAACGTTACAGGTAAACTACCCCTTTCCCGTAACCGATCTTCACCAAAATCAACAGATCTTGAGAACTCTACAACTCAGGGCTGTATGCGAAACATTATTTGATTCTGCTTGAATTTGCGGCTGTTATCGTTTGCCATAGGAAATACCCTTGTTAAAACATAAAACGTTGCTGGTAAACTACCCCTTTCCCTTAACCGATCCCTACTAAAATCAACAGCTCTTGAGAATTCTACAAAATCAGGGCTGTATGCGAAAGATTATTTGATTCTGTTTGAATTTGCGGCTGTTATCGTTTGCCATAGGAAATACCGTTGTTAAAACATAAAACGTTGCAGGTAAACTACCCCTTTCCCTTAACCGATCCCTACTAAAATCAACATCTCTTGAGAATTCTACAAATCAGGGCTGTATGCGAAACATTATTTGATTGTGTTTGAATTTGCGGCTGTTATCTTTTGCCATAGATAACACCCTTGATAAAACATAAAACGTTGCTGGTAAACTACCCCTTTCCCTTAACCGATCTTCACCAAAAACAACAAGTCTTCAGAACTCTACATTTCAGGGCTGTATGCGAAACATTATTTGATTCTGTTTGAATTTGCGGCTGTTATCGTTTGCAAAAAAAAAAATTTCCCTTGATAAAAAAAACCGTTGCTGGTAAACTACCCCTTTCCCTCAACCGATCTTCACCAAAAACAACAGGTCGTGAGTATTCTACAAATCAGGGCTGTATGCAAAAAATTATTTGATTCTGTTTGAATTTGCGGCAGTTATCGTTTGCCATAGAAAAAAATCTACAGACAGACACACAGACACACACACACACACACACACACACACACACACACACACACACACACACACACACACACACACACACACACACACACACACACACACACACACACACACACACACACACACACACACACACACACACACACACACACACACACACACACACACATTTCGGAAAACGACTTTTTTTCAACTTTTGAGTGTAGTACAATCAGAATCAGCAATAATCTCGAACACGATTTTTTTTGCCATCGCCATACTTCCATTCCTTAAGGAATATGGAAGTAAAAATTACCCTTGATAAAACATAAAATGTTGCAGCTAAACTACCCCTTTCCCTTAATCGATCTTCACCAACACCAATAGGTATTGAGAACTCTACAATACAGGGCTGTATGCAAAACATCATTTGATTCTGTTTGAATTTGCGGCTGTTATCGTTTGCCATAGAAAATATCGGTATTGAGAACCATACATGACTTCCATGTTCTAAGATTAATATTTAAAATCATATTCGAAATGAAATATATCCATAGAAACTACGCCTTTCTACTTATTGCTTCAGCATTAAGCACAGTACTGTGGTCACAATCGTATACCACCTCACGTTTTCGCACTCGATTTTAACCGATGATGGCAGTCGATGGCACTGCCGAAAAGTCTGATTTTGCAGAAAACATTGGACTACGGCTAAACAGCCCGGGAAGCAATTTTAACAAAAAACTACTTCTTTGTTACCGATAACGTAGTACACATATAAAAAATTCTCCCCTCCACCTTCAATTATAATTTTTAATAACAGAAAATTATCCCCACCCCGTTCAACTAGCCTCTTCATTTATAGATATTTCATCTCCGTTTCTACAGTGGATTACTATGAGCTTCTTATCAGGATACTTTATTTATAAAAATTAAGTACAGTACTTTACTCTAGTTAAATCATAAAATGTTTCAGGTAAACTACCCCTTTCTCTTAACCGATCTTCTCCAAAATCAACGTCCTCTACAATTCAGGGAAGCTTGCAAAAAAATATTTGATGCTGTTTGAATGTGCGGCAGTTATCGTTCGTCATGGAAACATTTCTCTTGTTACAACATAAAATGTTGCAGGTAAACTACCCCTTTCCCTTAACTGATCTTCACGAAAATCAGTAGACCTTGAGCTCTCTGCAACTCAGGGGGTGCAAAAAATTATTTGATTCTCATTGAATTTTCGGAAGTTATCGTTCGTCATAAAAAAATTAACTTTTTAAAACATAAAATGTTGCCGGTAAACTACCCCTTTCCCTTAACCGATCTTCACCAAAAACAATATGTCTTGAGAACTCTACAATTCAGGGCTGTATGCAAAACATTAGTTGTTTCTCTTTGAATTTACGGCAGTTATCGTTCGTCATAGAAAAAATACCCTTGTCAAAACATAAAACGTTGCCGGTAAACTACCCCTTTCCCTTAACCGATCCTCAACAAAATCAACAGACCTTGAGTTCTGTATAATTCAAAAAGGTATGCAGAAGAGTAGTTGATACTGTTTTAATGTACGGCAGTTATCGTTCGTAAAAAAAAAATTACCCTTGATAAAACATAAAATGTTGCTGGTAAACAACCCTATTCCCTTAACCGATCTTCATCAAAACCAACAGGTCTTGAGAACTCTACATTCCAGGGCTGTATTCAAAATATTATATGATTCTGTTTGAATTTGCGGCTGTTATCGTTTGCCATATAAAATACCCTTGATAAAACAAAAAACGTGTCTGGTAAACTACCCCTTTCCCTTAACCGATCTTCACCAAAAACAATAGGTCTTTAATACTCAACAAAACAGGGCTGTATGCAAAAAACCATTTGATTCTGTTTGAATTTGCGGCTCTCATCGTTTGCCATAAAAAATACCTTTTAAAACATAAAACGTTGCCGGTAAACTACCCATTCCCTTTAACCGATCTTCACCAACACCAATAGGTATTGAGAACTCTACAATACAGGGCTGTATGCAAAACATTATTTGATTCTGTTTGAATTTGCGGCTGTTATCGTTTACCATGGAAAAAAATTACCCTTGATAAAAAACCGTTGCAGGTAAACTACCCCTTTCCCTTAACCGATCTTCACCAAAAACGATAGGTCTTGAGAACTCTAAAATTCAGTGTTGTATGTAAAATATTATATGATTTTATTTGAATTTGCGGCTGTTATCGTTTGCCATACAAAGAACCCTTGATAAAACAAAAAACGTGGCTGGTAAACTACCCCTTTCCCTCAAACGATCTTCACCAAAAACAAAAGGTCGTTAGCACTCGAGAAATCAGCGCTGTATACAAAACCTTATTTGATTCTGTTTGAATTTGCGGCTCTTATCGTTTGCCATAGAAAATACCCTTTTAAACATAAAACGTTGCAGGTAAACTACCCCTTTTCCTTAACCGATCATCACCAAAACCAAAAGGTCTTGAGAACTCTACAATTCAGGACAGTATGCAAAACATTATTTGATTATGTTTGAATTTGCGGCTGTTATCGTTTGCCATAAGAAATACCCTGGTTAAAACATAAAACGTTGCAGGTAAAATACCCCTTTCCCTTAACCGATCTGTACTAAAATCAACAGCTCTTGAGAATTCTACAATTCAGGGCTGTATGCGAAACATTATTTGATTCTGTTTGAATTTGCGGCTGTTATCGTTTTCCAAACAAACAAAATTACCCTTCATAAAAAAAACCGTTGCTAGTAAACTACCCCTTTCCCTTAACCGATCTTCACCAAAAACAAAAGGTCGCGAGTACTCTACAAATCAGGGCTGTATGCAAAAAATTATTTGATTCTGTTTGAATTTGCGGCTGTTATCGTTTGCCATAGAAAAAAATCCACACACACACACACACACACACACACACACACACACACACACACACACACACACACACACACACACACACACACACACACACACACACACACACACACACACATTTCCAAAAAATGACTTTTTTTCATGTTTTGAGTGTAGTACAATCAGAATCTGCAATAATCTCGAACACGATTTTTTTTTTGCCATCACCATACTTCCATTTCCTTAAGGAACATGGAAGTAAATATCGGTATGGAGAACCATACATGACATCCATGTTCTAAGATTTATATTTAAAATCATATTCGAAATGAAATATTTCCATAGAAACTACGTCTTTCTACTTATTGCTTCAGCATTAACCACAGTACTGTGGTCACAATCGTATACCACCTCACGTTTGCGCACTCGATTTTCACTGATGATGGCAGTCGATGGCACTGCAGAAAAGTCTGGTTTTACAGAAAACATTGGAGTACGGCTAAACAGCCCGGGAAGCAATTTTAACAAAAACTACTTCTTTGTTGCCGATAACGTAGTACACATAAAAAACTCTCCCCTCCACCTTCAACTATAATTTTGAATAATAGAAAATTACCCCCACCCCGTTCACCTAACCTCTTCATTTATAGATATTTCATCTACGTTTCTAAAGTCGATTATTATGAGCTTCTTATCAGGATACTTTATTTACAAAAATTAAGTACTTTACTCTCGTTAAATCATAAAATGTTTCTGGTAAACTACCCCTTTCTCTTAATCGATCTTCTCCAAAATTAATAGATCTTCAGTCCTCTACAATTTAGGGATGCATGCAAAAAAATATTTGATTCTGTTTGAATGTGCGGCAGTTATCTTTCGTCATGGAAACATTTCTCTTGTTACAACTTAAAATGTTGCCAGTAAACTACCCCTTTCCCTTAACCGACCTTCGCCAAAATCAACAGACCTTGAGTTCTTTAAAACTCAGGAAAGTGTGCAAAAAATTATTTGATTCTCTTTGAATTTTCGGCAGTTATCGTTCGTCATAAAAAAATTAACCTTTTTAAAACATAAAACGTTGCTGATAAAATACCCCTTTCCCTTAACCGATCTTCAACAAAATCAACAGAGCTTGAGTACTCTTTAGTTCAAAAAGGTATGCAAAAACGTAGTTGATTCTGTTTGAATTTACGGGTGTTATCGTTCGTCATATAAAAAATTACCCTTGTTAAAACATAAAATGTTGCAGGTAAACTACCCCTTTCCCTTAACCGATCTTCACCAAAAACAATAGGTCTTGAGTACTCTACAAATCAGTGCTCTATGCAAAAAAGTATTTGATTCTGTTTGAATTTGCGGCTGTTATCGTTTGCCATCCAAAACACCCTTGATAAAACATAAAACGTTGCTGGTAAACTACCCTATTCCATTAACCGATCTTCACCAAAAACAATCGGTCTTGAGAACTCTACAATTCAGGGCTGTATGCAAAACATTAGTTGATTCTCTTTGAATTTTCGGCAGTTATCGTTCGTCATAAAAAAATTATCCTTTTGAAAACATAAAACGTTGCTGATAAACTACCCGTTTCCCTTAACCGATCTTCAACAAAATCAACAGACTTTCAACTAGTTCTCTTTAGTTCAAAAGGTATGCAAAACCGTAGTTGATTCTGTTTGAATTTACGGGAGTTATCGTTCGTCATATAAAAAATTACCCTTGTCAAAACATAAAATGTTGCAGGTAAAATACCCCTTTCCCTTAACCGATCTTCACCAACACCAATAAGTATTGAGAACTCTACAAACAGGCCTGTATGCAAAACATCATTTGATGCTGTTTGAATTTGCGGCTCTTATCATTTGCCATAGAAAAAAATTACCCTTGAGAAAAAACCGTTGCAGGTAAACTCCCCCTTTCCCTTAACCGATCTTCACCAAAAACAACAGTTGAGTACTCTACAAATCAGGGCTGCATGCAAAAATTTATTTGATTATGTTTGATTTTGAGGCTGATATCGTTTGCCATAGAAAATACCCTTGTTAAAACATAAAACATTGCAGGTAAACTACCCTTTTCCCTTACCCGATCTTCACCAAAAATCGTAGGTCTTGAGATCTCTTAAATTGATAGCTGTATGCAAATAATCATTTGATTCTGTTTAAATTTGCGGCAGTTATCGATCGTCATATAAAAAATTACCTCTGTTAAAACAAAATGTTGCAGGTAAACTACAACTTTCTCTAAACCGATTTTCACCAACACCAACAGAACTTGAGAACTCTACAATTCAGGTCTGTATGCAAAAGAGTACTGTATTCTGTTTGAATTTGCGGCTGTTATCGTTTGACATAGAAAAAATTACCCCCGATAAAAAAAAACGTTGCCGGTAAACTACCCCTTTACCTTAACCGATCTTCACCAAAACCAACAGGTATTGAGAACTCTATTATTAAGGGCTGTATGCAAAAGAGTAGTTGTTTCTGTTTGAATTTGCGGCTGTTATCGTTTGCCATAGAAAAAAATTACACTTGTTTAAAAAAAAACCGTTGCCGGTAAACTACCCCTTTCCCTTATCCGGTCTTCACCAAAATCAATAGGTCTTGAGCACTCTACAAATCAGGGCTACATGCAAAAAAGTATTTCATTCTGTTTGAATTTGCGACTATTATCGTTTGCCATAAAAATACCCTTTTAAAACATAAAACGTAGCTGGTAAACTACCCCTTTCCCTTAACCGATCTTCACAAAAATCAATAGGTTTTGAGAACTCTACAATTTAGGGCTGCACGCAAATAATCATTTGATTCTGTTTGAATATGCGGCTCTTATCGTTTGCCATAGGAAAAACCCTTTTAAAACATAAAACGTAGCAGGTAAACTACCCCTTTCCCTTTACCGATCTTCACCAAAATCAACTAATTTTGTGAATTCTAATATTCAGGGCAGTATGCAAAATATTATTTGATTATGTCACCAACAGAACTTGAGAACTCTACAATTCAGGGCTGTATGCAAAAGAGTAGTGTATTCTGTTTGAATTTGCGGCTGTTATCGGTTGCCATAGAAAACAATTACCCTTGATTTAAAAAAAACCGTTGCCGGTAAACTACCCCTTTCCCTCAACCGATCTTCACCAAAAACAACAGGTCGTGAGTACTCTACAAATCAGGGCGGTATGCAAAAATTGATTTGATTCAGTTTGAATTTGCGGCTGTTATCGTTTGCCATAGAAAAAAATCTACAGACACACACAGACGCTTTTCGAAAAATGACTTTTTTCATGTTTTGAGTGTCGTACAATCAGAATCTGCAATAATCTTGAACACGATCTTTTTGCCATCACCATACTTCCATTTCCTTAAGGAACATGGAAGTAAAATTAACTTTGATAAAAACCGTTGCTGGTAAACTACCCCTTTCCCTTAACCGATCTTCACCAAAAACGACAGGTCTTGAGAACTCTGCAAATCAGAGCTCTATGCAAAATATTATATGATTCTGTCTGAATTTGCTGCTGTTATCGTTTGCCATACAAAATACCCTTGATAAAACAAAAAACGTGGCTAGTAAACTACCCCTTTCCCTTAACCTATCTTCACCAAAACCAAAAGGTCTTGAGAACTCTACAATTCAGGACAGTATGCAAAACATTATTTGATTATGTTTGAATTTGCGGCTGTTATCGTTTGCCATAGGAAATACCCTTGTTAAAACATAAAACGTTGCAGGTAAACTACCCCTTTCCCTTAACCGATCTGTACTAAAATCAGCAGCTCTTGAGAATGCTACAACTCAGGGCTGTATGCGAAACATTATTTGATTCTGTTTGAATTTGCGGCTGTTATCGTTTGCCAAACAAACAAAATTACCCTTCATAAAAAAAACCGTTGCTGGTAAACTACCTCTTTCCCTTAACCGATCTTCACCAAATACAACAGGTCGCGAGTACTCTACAAATCAGGGCTGTATGCAAAAAATTATTTGATTCTGTTTGAATTTGCGGCTGTTATCGTTTGCCATAGAAAAATACTATAGACACACAGACACACAGACAGACACACACACAGACACTTTTCGAAAAACGACTTTTTTTCATGTTTTGAGTTTAGTACAATCAGAATCTGCAATAATCTCGAACACGATTTTTTTTGCCATCACCATACTTCCATTTCCTTAAGGAACATGGAAGTAAAAAATTACACGTGAGAAAAAACCGTTGCAGGTAAACTACCCCTTTCCTTTAACCGATCTTCAACCAAATCAACAGACCTTGATTTCTCTTTAGTTCAAAAAGGTATGCTCAAACGTAGTTGATTCTGTTTGAATTTACGGGAGTTATCGTTCGTCATATAAAATATCGGTATGGAGAACCATACATGACTTCCATATTCTAAGATTTATATTTAAAATCATTTTCGAAATGAAATATTACCATAGAAACTACTTCTTTCTACTTGCTGCTTCAGCCTTAACCACAGTACTGTGGTCACTAACGTATACCACCTCACGTTATCGCACTCGATTTTCATTGATGATGGAAGTCGACGGCATTGCCGAAACATCTGGTTTTGTAGAAAACATTGGACTACGGCCAAATATCCCGGGAAGGAATTTTAACAAAAACTACTTCTTTGTTGCCGATAACGTTGTACACATATATATAAAATATATGCATAAAATTAATGGCTTTTATAAGTTAATGATTGATCTCTATTAAGTAGTGCTCAAGTTTCCAAAGTTTTAATATTATGATGTCCGTAATTAAAACATCAGAGCAGGTTTAGTGTGAATGAGGGTACAGTGTGGACAAAAATTTTCAACATGTCCTATTGAGCGTTGCTTAGAGTAAAGCTGCGAATCTACAGTGTATGTTTCACAGAACAAACACGCGAAAAAGAAGGAGCGCTCCGAAGTCACTCATGGACCCTCAGCATCTTGCAGAGGGTTCATTCCCTAAAGACGAAAAGTCTGTCTATGAATCGTTCCTCTGTAAACACGTGCAGTTACATTGCCCAGCGATCCACAGGAAGCAAATTGATGTCCATTTTTTCGGCTTGCACGCGTTATGTTGGTGTGGGTTTCGGCACTTTCCATTTTAAAAGCGTGCAAATGTAAGAAAACAAACATGAGTGAGGCCAGAAGTAACGTGAATTGTGTGTGTGTGTGTGTGTGTGTCTTACCTGCCTTTTTATTGCTGTAGGCATTATAATAAAATGGAAACGTAAACATTACATAACTGAGATATGCTTACCTGCCACGAACGATATATTATTTTATACATGGAGGAGTTCAGTGACATACACACGTACAGAAGTCATCTTCAAAAATACTAGAAGTCGTCCACGCTTTTATGTTGGCAGTGTAACTTACAGGAAGTTTTTTGATGTTTTTAAAACATCTAGGATGCAAACTTATCCCGATAACTAAAAGTTTCCTTTTTTCGGTTCCCGTCATGTTCGCACAAACAAAAACTGTAACTCTTTGTTTAGAGAGCTTCCCACCAACGCACTTTTCATTTTTAAATTTGAAAGTCTTATCTGGAGTTAATTTATAAAAAATTCCGGCTTCATGTCCATTAAAGATGTCTCCATCTTTATATGATCGTCTAATTTCTGGACAAGTGTTACGCACCCAATCGCCTGTAACGTTCAGATCTACGCATTTTGCCTCACCACAAATTTTTGCAAAGGAAATCGAGTGTCGGGCCTTAAATCGATCTAGCCATCCGTTGGAGCACGAAAACGGCTGGCGCTGGCAGTCCTGTTACAGTGCTTATCGCTTGCATACAATGTATGTCTGTAGCCATGGGCTAGCGCGCGCGCACATATATACGTTTATATGAAATTTAGAGTAAAATATCTGAGAAATATTTGACGCTATAACAGAGTAGTACAATATTTAGTGACGTTAAAACCGGGAATTTTTATAATGTTAAAGATATCAGTTTGACTGGACTTATGACAAAATAACTCTACACCCGAGTTGACGTAACAGCCGAGGCCGTAATAACCAAGTTCCACTGTATATATAAACATATTAACTCAAACATAATTTACATTAAAATGAAAAAAATTATAATTTTATTGCCTGGCAACAAAATTATTTTATTTTCAACAATTACCATTGTTTGAAAAAGTTTAAATGAATTTTGAAGTACTTTACTCTTGTTAAAACGTAAAAGGTTGCTGTACCCCTTCCCCTTAACCGATCTTCACCAAAATCTAAAGGCCTTGAGTCCTCTACAATTCACTGACGTATGCAGAAAATTATTTGATTCTGTTTGAATTTGCGGCTGTTATCATTTGCCATAAAAAATACCCATGTTAAAAAAACGTTGTAGGTAAACTACCCTACCCCCTTTCCCTTTACCGATCTTCACCAAAATCAACTAATTTTGTGAATTCTAATATTCAGGGCAGTATGCAAAATATTATTTGATTATGTCACCAACAGAACTTGAGAACACTACAATTCAGGGCTGTATGCAAAAGAGTAGTGTATTCTGTTTGAATTTGCGGCTGTTATCGGTTGCCATAGAAAACAATTACCCTTGATTAAAAAAAAACCGTTGCCGGTAAACTACCCCTTTCCCTCAACCGATCTTCACCAAAAACAACAGGTCGTGAGTACTCTACAAATCAGGGCGGTATGCAAAAAATGATTTGATTCAGTTTGAATTTGCGGCTGTTATCGTTTGCCATAGAAAAAAATCTACAGACACACACAGACGCTTTTCGAAAAATGACTTTTTTCATGTTTTGAGTGTCGTACAATCAGAATCTGCAATAATCTCGAACACGATTTTTTTGCCATCACCATACTTCCATTTCCTTAAGGAACATGGAAGTAAAATTAACTTTGATAAAAACCGTTGCTGGTAAACTACCCCTTTCCCTTAACCGATCTTCACCAAAAACGACAGGTCTTGAGAACTCTGCAAATCAGAGCTCTATGCAAAATATTATATGATTCTGTCTGAATTTGCTGCTGTTATCGTTTGCCATACAAAATACCCTTGATAAAACAAAAAACGTGGCTAGTAAACTACCCCTTTCCCTTAACCTATCTTCACCAAAACCAAAAGGTCTTGAGAACTCTACAATTCAGGACAGTATGCAAAACATTATTTGATTATGTTTGAATTTGCGGCTGTTATCGTTTGCCATAGGAAATACCCTTGTTAAAACATAAAACGTTGCAGGTAAACTACCCCTTTCCCTTAACCGATCTGTACTAAAATCAGCAGCTCTTGAGAATGCTACAACTCAGGGCTGTATGCGAAACATTATTTGATTCTGTTTGAATTTGCGGCTGTTATCGTTTGCCAAACAAACAAAATTACCCTTCATAAAAAAAACCGTTGCTGGTAAACTACCTCTTTCCCTTAACCGATCTTCACCAAATACAACAGGTCGCGAGTACTCTACAAATCAGGGCTGTATGCAAAAAATTATTTGATTCTGTTTGAATTTGCGGCTGTTATCGTTTGCCATAGAAAAATACTATAGACACACAGACACACAGACAGACACACACACAGACACTTTTCGAAAAACGACTTTTTTTCATGTTTTGAGTTTAGTACAATCAGAATCTGCAATAATCTCGAACACGATTTTTTTTGCCATCACCATACTTCCATTTCCTTAAGGAACATGGAAGTAAAAAATTACACGTGAGAAAAAACCGTTGCAGGTAAACTACCCCTTTCCTTTAACCGATCTTCAACCAAATCAACAGACCTTGATTTCTCTTTAGTTCAAAAAGGTATGCTCAAACGTAGTTGATTCTGTTTGAATTTACGGGAGTTATCGTTCGTCATATAAAATATCGGTATGGAGAACCATACATGACTTCCATATTCTAAGATTTATATTTAAAATCATTTTCGAAATGAAATATTACCATAGAAACTACTTCTTTCTACTTGCTGCTTCAGCCTTAACCACAGTACTGTGGTCACTAACGTATACCACCTCACGTTATCGCACTCGATTTTCATTGATGATGGAAGTCGACGGCATTGCCGAAACATCTGGTTTTGTAGAAAACATTGGACTACGGCCAAATATCCCGGGAAGGAATTTTAACAAAAACTACTTCTTTGTTGCCGATAACGTTGTACACATATATATAAAATATATGCATAAAATTAATGGCTTTTATAAGTTAATGATTGATCTCTATTAAGTAGTGCTCAAGTTTCCAAAGTTTTAATATTATGATGTCCGTAATTAAAACATCAGAGCAGGTTTAGTGTGAATGAGGGTACAGTGTGGACAAAAATTTTCAACATGTCCTATTGAGCGTTGCTTAGAGTAAAGCTGCGAATCTACAGTGTATGTTTCACAGAACAAACACGCGAAAAAGAAGGAGCGCTCCGAAGTCACTCATGGACCCTCAGCATCTTGCAGAGGGTTCATTCCCTAAAGACGAAAAGTCTGTCTATGAATCGTTCCTCTGTAAACACGTGCAGTTACATTGCCCAGCGATCCACAGGAAGCAAATTGATGTCCATTTTTTCGGCTTGCACGCGTTATGTTGGTGTGGGTTTCGGCACTTTCCATTTTAAAAGCGTGCAAATGTAAGAAAACAAACATGAGTGAGGCCAGAAGTAACGTAAATTGTGTGTGTGTGTGTGTGTGTGTGTGTGTGTGTGTGTGTGTCTTACCTGCCTTTTTATTGCTGTAGGCATAATAATAAAATGGAAACGTAAACATTACATAACTGAGATATGCTCACCTGCCACGAACGATATATTATTTTATACATGGAGGAGTTCAGTGACATACACACGTACAGAAGTCATCTTCAAAAATACTAGAAGTCGTCCACGCTTTTATGTTGGCAGTGTAACTTACAGGAAGTTTTTTGATGTTTTTAAAACATCTAGGATGCAAACTTATCCCGATAACTAAAAGTTTCCTTTTTTCGGTTCCCGTCATGTTCGCACAAACAAAAACTGTAACTCTTTGTTTAGAGAGCTTCCCACCAACGCACTTTTCATTTTTAAATTTGAAAGTCTTATCTGGAGTTAATTTATAAAAAATTCCGGCTTCATGTCCATTAAAGATGTCTCCATCTTTATATGATCGTCTAATTTCTGGACAAGTGTTACGCACCCAATCGCCTGTAACGTTCAGATCTACGCATTTTGCCTCACCACAAATTTTTGCAAAGGAAATCGAGTGTCGGGCCTTAAATCGATCTAGCCATCCGTTGGAGCACGTAAAACGGCTGGCGCTGGCAGTCCTGTTACAGTGCTTATCGCTTGCATACAATGTATGTCTGTAGCCATGGGCTAGCGCGCGCGCACATATATACGTTTATATGAAATTTAGAGTAAAATATCTGAGAAATATTTGACGCTATAACAGAGTAGTACAATATTTAGTGACGTTAAAACCGGGAATTTTTATAATGTTAAAGATATCAGTTTGACTGGACTTATGACAAAATAACTCTACACCCGAGTTGACGTAACAGCCGAGGCCGTAATAACCAAGTTCCACTGTATATATAAACATATTAACTCAAACATAATTTACATTAAAATGAAAAAAATTATAATTTTATTGCCTGGCAACAAAATTATTTTATTTTCAACAATTACCATTGTTTGAAAAAGTTTAAATGAATTTTGAAGTACTTTACTCTTGTTAAAACGTAAAAGGTTGCTGGTAAACTACCCCTTCCCCTTAACCGATCTTCACCAAAATCTAAAGGCCTTGAGTCATCTACAATTCACTGACGTATGCAGAAAATTATTTGATTCTGTTTGAATTTGCGGCTGTTATCATTTGCCATAAAAAATACCCATGTTAAAAAAACGTTGTAGGTAAACTACCCTACCCCCTTTCCCTTTACCGATCTTCACCAAAATCAACTAATTTTGTGAATTCTAATATTCAGGGCAGTATGCAAAATATTATTTGATTATGTCACCAACAGAACTTGAGAACACTACAATTCAGGGCTGTATGCAAAAGAGTAGTGTATTCTGTTTGAATTTGCGGCTGTTATCGGTTGCCATAGAAAACAATTACCCTTGATTTAAAAAAAACCGTTGCCGGTAAACTACCCCTTTCCCTCAACCGATCTTCACCAAAAACAACAGGTCGTGAGTACTCTACAAATCAGGGCGGTATGCAAAAAATGATTTGATTCAGTTTGAATTTGCGGCTGTTATCGTTTGCCATAGAAAAAAATCTACAGACACACACAGACGCTTTTCGAAAAATGACTTTTTTCATGTTTTGAGTGTCGTACAATCAGAATCTGCAATAATCTCGAACACGATCTTTTTGCCATCACCATACTTCCATTTCCTTAAGGAACATGGAAGTAAAATTAACTTTGATAAAAACCGTTGCTGGTAAACTACCCCTTTCCCTTAACCGATCTTCACCAAAAACGACAGGTCTTGAGAACTCTGCAAATCAGAGCTCTATGCAAAATATTATATGATTCTGTCTGAATTTGCTGCTGTTATCGTTTGCCATACAAAATACCCTTGATAAAACAAAAAACGTGGCTAGTAAACTACCCCTTTCCCTTAACCTATCTTCACCAAAACCAAAAGGTCTTGAGAACTCTACAATTCAGGACAGTATGCAAAACATTATTTGATTATGTTTGAATTTGCGGCTGTTATCGTTTGCCATAGGAAATACCCTTGTTAAAACATAAAACGTTGCAGGTAAACTTCCCCTTTCCCTTAACCGATCTGTACTAAAATCAGCAGCTCTTGAGAATGCTACAACTCAGGGCTGTATGCGAAACATTATTTGATTCTGTTTGAATTTGCGGCTGTTATCGTTTGCCAAACAAACAAAATTACCCTTCATAAAAAAAACCGTTGCTGGTAAACTACCTCTTTCCCTTAACCGATCTTCACCAAATACAACAGGTCGCGAGTACTCTACAAATCAGGGCTGTATGCAAAAAATTATTTGATTCTGTTTGAATTTGCGGCTGTTATCGTTTGCCATAGAAAAATACTATAGACACACAGACACACAGACAGACACACACACAGACACTTTTCGAAAAACGACTTTTTTTCATGTTTTGAGTTTAGTACAATCAGAATCTGCAATAATCTCGAACACGATTTTTTTTGCCATCACCATACTTCCATTTCCTTAAGGAACATGGAAGTAAAAAATTACACGTGAGAAAAAACCGTTGCAGGTAAACTACCCCTTTCCTTTAACCGATCTTCAACCAAATCAACAGACCTTGATTTCTCTTTAGTTCAAAAAGGTATGCTCAAACGTAGTTGATTCTGTTTGAATTTACGGGAGTTATCGTTCGTCATATAAAATATCGGTATGGAGAACCATACATGACTTCCATATTCTAAGATTTATATTTAAAATCATTTTCGAAATGAAATATTACCATAGAAACTACTTCTTTCTACTTGCTGCTTCAGCCTTAACCACAGTACTGTGGTCACTAACGTATACCACCTCACGTTATCGCACTCGATTTTCATTGATGATGGAAGTCGACGGCATTGCCGAAACATCTGGTTTTGTAGAAAACATTGGACTACGGCCAAATATCCCGGGAAGGAATTTTAACAAAAACTACTTCTTTGTTGCCGATAACGTTGTACACATATATATAAAATATATGCATAAAATTAATGGCTTTTATAAGTTAATGATTGATCTCTATTAAGTAGTGCTCAAGTTTCCAAAGTTTTAATATTATGATGTCCGTAATTAAAACATCAGAGCAGGTTTAGTGTGAATGAGGGTACAGTGTGGACAAAAATTTTCAACATGTCCTATTGAGCGTTGCTTAGAGTAAAGCTGCGAATCTACAGTGTATGTTTCACAGAACAAACACGCGAAAAAGAAGGAGCGCTCCGAAGTCACTCATGGACCCTCAGCATCTTGCAGAGGGTTCATTCCCTAAAGACGAAAAGTCTGTCTATGAATCGTTCCTCTGTAAACACGTGCAGTTACATTGCCCAGCGATCCACAGGAAGCAAATTGATGTCCATTTTTTCGGCTTGCACACGTTATGTTGGTGTGGGTTTCGGCACTTTCCATTTTAAAAGCGTGCAAATGTAAGAAAACAAACATGAGTGAGGCCAGAAGTAACGTGAATTGTGTGTGTGTGTGTGTGTGTGTGTGTGTGTGTGTGTCTTACCTGCCTTTTTATTGCTGTAGGCATTATAATAAAATGGAAACGTAAACATTACATAACTGAGATATGCTTACCTGCCACGAACGATATATTATTTTATACATGGAGGAGTTCAGTGACATACACACGTACAGAAGTCATCTTCAAAAATACTAGAAGTCGTCCACGCTTTTATGTTGGCAGTGTAACTTACAGGAAGTTTTTTGATGTTTTTAAAACATCTAGGATGCAAACTTATCCCGATAACTAAAAGTTTCCTTTTTTCGGTTCCCGTCATGTTCGCACAAACAAAAACTGTAACTCTTTGTTTAGAGAGCTTCCCACCAACGCACTTTTCATTTTTAAATTTGAAAGTCTTATCTGGAGTTAATTTATAAAAAATTCCGGCTTCATGTCCATTAAAGATGTCTCCATCTTTATATGATCGTCTAATTTCTGGACAAGTGTTACGCACCCAATCGCCTGTAACGTTCAGATCTACGCATTTTGCCTCACCACAAATTTTTGCAAAGGAAATCGAGTGTCGGGCCTTAAATCGATCTAGCCATCCGTTGGAGCACGTAAAACGGCTGGCGCTGGCAGTCCTGTTACAGTGCTTATCGCTTGCATACAATGTATGTCTGTAGCCATGGGCTAGCGCGCGCGCACATATATACGTTTATATGAAATTTAGAGTAAAATATCTGAGAAATATTTGACGCTATAACAGAGTAGTACAATATTTAGTGACGTTAAAACCGGGAATTTTTATAATGTTAAAGATATCAGTTTGACTGGACTTATGACAAAATAACTCTACACCCGAGTTGACGTAACAGCCGAGGCCGTAATAACCAAGTTCCACTGTATATATAAACATATTAACTCAAACATAATTTACATTAAAATGAAAAAAATTATAATTTTATTGCCTGGCAACAAAATTATTTTATTTTCAACAATTACCATTGTTTGAAAAAGTTTAAATGAATTTTGAAGTACTTTACTCTTGTTAAAACGTAAAAGGTTGCTGTACCCCTTCCCCTTAACCGATCTTCACCAAAATCTAAAGGCCTTGAGTCCTCTACAATTCACTGACGTATGCAGAAAATTATTTGATTCTGTTTGAATTTGCGGCTGTTATCATTTGCCATAAAAAATACCCATGTTAAAAAAACGTTGTAGGTAAACTACCCTACCCCCTTTCCCTTTACCGATCTTCACCAAAATCAACTAATTTTGTGAATTCTAATATTCAGGGCAGTATGCAAAATATTATTTGATTATGTCACCAACAGAACTTGAGAACACTACAATTCAGGGCTGTATGCAAAAGAGTAGTGTATTCTGTTTGAATTTGCGGCTGTTATCGGTTGCCATAGAAAACAATTACCCTTGATTAAAAAAAAACCGTTGCCGGTAAACTACCCCTTTCCCTCAACCGATCTTCACCAAAAACAACAGGTCGTGAGTACTCTACAAATCAGGGCGGTATGCAAAAAATGATTTGATTCAGTTTGAATTTGCGGCTGTTATCGTTTGCCATAGAAAAAAATCTACAGACACACACAGACGCTTTTCGAAAAATGACTTTTTTCATGTTTTGAGTGTCGTACAATCAGAATCTGCAATAATCTCGAACACGATTTTTTTGCCATCACCATACTTCCATTTCCTTAAGGAACATGGAAGTAAAATTAACTTTGATAAAAACCGTTGCTGGTAAACTACCCCTTTCCCTTAACCGATCTTCACCAAAAACGACAGGTCTTGAGAACTCTGCAAATCAGAGCTCTATGCAAAATATTATATGATTCTGTCTGAATTTGCTGCTGTTATCGTTTGCCATACAAAATACCCTTGATAAAACAAAAAACGTGGCTAGTAAACTACCCCTTTCCCTTAACCTATCTTCACCAAAACCAAAAGGTCTTGAGAACTCTACAATTCAGGACAGTATGCAAAACATTATTTGATTATGTTTGAATTTGCGGCTGTTATCGTTTGCCATAGGAAATACCCTTGTTAAAACATAAAACGTTGCAGGTAAACTACCCCTTTCCCTTAACCGATCTGTACTAAAATCAGCAGCTCTTGAGAATGCTACAACTCAGGGCTGTATGCGAAACATTATTTGATTCTGTTTGAATTTGCGGCTGTTATCGTTTGCCAAACAAACAAAATTACCCTTCATAAAAAAAACCGTTGCTGGTAAACTACCTCTTTCCCTTAACCGATCTTCACCAAATACAACAGGTCGCGAGTACTCTACAAATCAGGGCTGTATGCAAAAAATTATTTGATTCTGTTTGAATTTGCGGCTGTTATCGTTTGCCATAGAAAAATACTATAGACACACAGACACACAGACAGACACACACACAGACACTTTTCGAAAAACGACTTTTTTTCATGTTTTGAGTTTAGTACAATCAGAATCTGCAATAATCTCGAACACGATTTTTTTTGCCATCACCATACTTCCATTTCCTTAAGGAACATGGAAGTAAAAAATTACACGTGAGAAAAAACCGTTGCAGGTAAACTACCCCTTTCCTTTAACCGATCTTCAACCAAATCAACAGACCTTGATTTCTCTTTAGTTCAAAAAGGTATGCTCAAACGTAGTTGATTCTGTTTGAATTTACGGGAGTTATCGTTCGTCATATAAAATATCGGTATGGAGAACCATACATGACTTCCATATTCTAAGATTTATATTTAAAATCATTTTCGAAATGAAATATTACCATAGAAACTACTTCTTTCTACTTGCTGCTTCAGCCTTAACCACAGTACTGTGGTCACTAACGTATACCACCTCACGTTATCGCACTCGATTTTCATTGATGATGGAAGTCGACGGCATTGCCGAAACATCTGGTTTTGTAGAAAACATTGGACTACGGCCAAATATCCCGGGAAGGAATTTTAACAAAAACTACTTCTTTGTTGCCGATAACGTTGTACACATATATATAAAATATATGCATAAAATTAATGGCTTTTATAAGTTAATGATTGATCTCTATTAAGTAGTGCTCAAGTTTCCAAAGTTTTAATATTATGATGTCCGTAATTAAAACATCAGAGCAGGTTTAGTGTGAATGAGGGTACAGTGTGGACAAAAATTTTCAACATGTCCTATTGAGCGTTGCTTAGAGTAAAGCTGCGAATCTACAGTGTATGTTTCACAGAACAAACACGCGAAAAAGAAGGAGCGCTCCGAAGTCACTCATGGACCCTCAGCATCTTGCAGAGGGTTCATTCCCTAAAGACGAAAAGTCTGTCTATGAATCGTTCCTCTGTAAACACGTGCAGTTACATTGCCCAGCGATCCACAGGAAGCAAATTGATGTCCATTTTTTCGGCTTGCACGCGTTATGTTGGTGTGGGTTTCGGCACTTTCCATTTTAAAAGCGTGCAAATGTAAGAAAACAAACATGAGTGAGGCCAGAAGTAACGTGAATTGTGTGTGTGTGTGTGTGTGTGTGTGTGTGTGTGTGTCTTACCTGCCTTTTTATTGCTGTAGGCATTATAATAAAATGGAAACGTAAACATTACATAACTGAGATATGCTTACCTGCCACGAACGATATATTATTTTATACATGGAGGAGTTCAGTGACATACACACGTACAGAAGTCATCTTCAAAAATACTAGAAGTCGTCCACGCTTTTATGTTGGCAGTGTAACTTACAGGAAGTTTTTTGATGTTTTTAAAACATCTAGGATGCAAACTTATCCCGATAACTAAAAGTTTCCTTTTTTCGGTTCCCGTCATGTTCGCACAAACAAAAACTGTAACTCTTTGTTTAGAGAGCTTCCCACCAACGCACTTTTCATTTTTAAATTTGAAAGTCTTATCTGGAGTTAATTTATAAAAAATTCCGGCTTCATGTCCATTAAAGATGTCTCCATCTTTATATGATCGTCTAATTTCTGGACAAGTGTTACGCACCCAATCGCCTGTAACGTTCAGATCTACGCATTTTGCCTCACCACAAATTTTTGCAAAGGAAATCGAGTGTCGGGCCTTAAATCGATCTAGCCATCCGTTGGAGCACGTAAAACGGCTGGCGCTGGCAGTCCTGTTACAGTGCTTATCGCTTGCATACAATGTATGTCTGTAGCCATGGGCTAGCGCGCGCGCACATATATACGTTTATATGAAATTTAGAGTAAAATATCTGAGAAATATTTGACGCTATAACAGAGTAGTACAATATTTAGTGACGTTAAAACCGGGAATTTTTATAATGTTAAAGATATCAGTTTGACTGGACTTATGACAAAATAACTCTACACCCGAGTTGACGTAACAGCCGAGGCCGTAATAACCAAGTTCCACTGTATATATAAACATATTAACTCAAACATAATTTACATTAAAATGAAAAAAATTATAATTTTATTGCCTGGCAACAAAATTATTTTATTTTCAACAATTACCATTGTTTGAAAAAGTTTAAATGAATTTTGAAGTACTTTACTCTTGTTAAAACGTAAAAGGTTGCTGGTAAACTACCCCTTCCCCTTAACCGATCTTCACCAAAATCTAAAGGCCTTGAGTCCTCTACAATTCACTGACGTATGCAGAAAATTATTTGATTCTGTTTGAATTTGCGGCTGTTATCATTTGCCATAAAAAATACCCATGTTAAAAAAACGTTGTAGGTAAACTACCCTACCCCCTTTCCCTTTACCGATCTTCACCAAAATCAACTAATTTTGTGAATTCTAATATTCAGGGCAGTATGCAAAATATTATTTGATTATGTCACCAACAGAACTTGAGAACACTACAATTCAGGGCTGTATGCAAAAGAGTAGTGTATTCTGTTTGAATTTGCGGCTGTTATCGGTTGCCATAGAAAACAATTACCCTTGATTTAAAAAAAACCGTTGCCGGTAAACTACCCCTTTCCCTCAACCGATCTTCACCAAAAACAACAGGTCGTGAGTACTCTACAAATCAGGGCGGTATGCAAAAAATGATTTGATTCAGTTTGAATTTGCGGCTGTTATCGTTTGCCATAGAAAAAAATCTACAGACACACACAGACGCTTTTCGAAAAATGACTTTTTTCATGTTTTGAGTGTCGTACAATCAGAATCTGCAATAATCTCGAACACGATCTTTTTGCCATCACCATACTTCCATTTCCTTAAGGAACATGGAAGTAAAATTAACTTTGATAAAAACCGTTGCTGGTAAACTACCCCTTTCCCTTAACCGATCTTCACCAAAAACGACAGGTCTTGAGAACTCTGCAAATCAGAGCTCTATGCAAAATATTATATGATTCTGTCTGAATTTGCTGCTGTTATCGTTTGCCATACAAAATACCCTTGATAAAACAAAAAACGTGGCTAGTAAACTACCCCTTTCCCTTAACCTATCTTCACCAAAACCAAAAGGTCTTGAGAACTCTACAATTCAGGACAGTATGCAAAACATTATTTGATTATGTTTGAATTTGCGGCTGTTATCGTTTGCCATAGGAAATACCCTTGTTAAAACATAAAACGTTGCAGGTAAACTTCCCCTTTCCCTTAACCGATCTGTACTAAAATCAGCAGCTCTTGAGAATGCTACAACTCAGGGCTGTATGCGAAACATTATTTGATTCTGTTTGAATTTGCGGCTGTTATCGTTTGCCAAACAAACAAAATTACCCTTCATAAAAAAAACCGTTGCTGGTAAACTACCTCTTTCCCTTAACCGATCTTCACCAAATACAACAGGTCGCGAGTACTCTACAAATCAGGGCTGTATGCAAAAAATTATTTGATTCTGTTTGAATTTGCGGCTGTTATCGTTTGCCATAGAAAAATACTATAGACACACAGACACACAGACAGACACACACACAGACACTTTTCGAAAAACGACTTTTTTTCATGTTTTGAGTTTAGTACAATCAGAATCTGCAATAATCTCGAACACGATTTTTTTTGCCATCACCATACTTCCATTTCCTTAAGGAACATGGAAGTAAAAAATTACACGTGAGAAAAAACCGTTGCAGGTAAACTACCCCTTTCCTTTAACCGATCTTCAACCAAATCAACAGACCTTGATTTCTCTTTAGTTCAAAAAGGTATGCTCAAACGTAGTTGATTCTGTTTGAATTTACGGGAGTTATCGTTCGTCATATAAAATATCGGTATGGAGAACCATACATGACTTCCATATTCTAAGATTTATATTTAAAATCATTTTCGAAATGAAATATTACCATAGAAACTACTTCTTTCTACTTGCTGCTTCAGCCTTAACCACAGTACTGTGGTCACTAACGTATACCACCTCACGTTATCGCACTCGATTTTCATTGATGATGGAAGTCGACGGCATTGCCGAAACATCTGGTTTTGTAGAAAACATTGGACTACGGCCAAATATCCCGGGAAGGAATTTTAACAAAAACTACTTCTTTGTTGCCGATAACGTTGTACACATATATATAAAATATATGCATAAAATTAATGGCTTTTATAAGTTAATGATTGATCTCTATTAAGTAGTGCTCAAGTTTCCAAAGTTTTAATATTATGATGTCCGTAATTAAAACATCAGAGCAGGTTTAGTGTGAATGAGGGTACAGTGTGGACAAAAATTTTCAACATGTCCTATTGAGCGTTGCTTAGAGTAAAGCTGCGAATCTACAGTGTATGTTTCACAGAACAAACACGCGAAAAAGAAGGAGCGCTCCGAAGTCACTCATGGACCCTCAGCATCTTGCAGAGGGTTCATTCCCTAAAGACGAAAAGTCTGTCTATGAATCGTTCCTCTGTAAACACGTGCAGTTACATTGCCCAGCGATCCACAGGAAGCAAATTGATGTCCATTTTTTCGGCTTGCACACGTTATGTTGGTGTGGGTTTCGGCACTTTCCATTTTAAAAGCGTGCAAATGTAAGAAAACAAACATGAGTGAGGCCAGAAGTAACGTGAATTGTGTGTGTGTGTGTGTGTGTGTGTGTGTGTGTGTCTTACCTGCCTTTTTATTGCTGTAGGCATTATAATAAAATGGAAACGTAAACATTACATAACTGAGATATGCTTACCTGCCACGAACGATATATTATTTTATACATGGAGGAGTTCAGTGACATACACACGTACAGAAGTCATCTTCAAAAATACTAGAAGTCGTCCACGCTTTTATGTTGGCAGTGTAACTTACAGGAAGTTTTTTGATGTTTTTAAAACATCTAGGATGCAAACTTATCCCGATAACTAAAAGTTTCCTTTTTTCGGTTCCCGTCATGTTCGCACAAACAAAAACTGTAACTCTTTGTTTAGAGAGCTTCCCACCAACGCACTTTTCATTTTTAAATTTGAAAGTCTTATCTGGAGTTAATTTATAAAAAATTCCGGCTTCATGTCCATTAAAGATGTCTCCATCTTTATATGATCGTCTAATTTCTGGACAAGTGTTACGCACCCAATCGCCTGTAACGTTCAGATCTACGCATTTTGCCTCACCACAAATTTTTGCAAAGGAAATCGAGTGTCGGGCCTTAAATCGATCTAGCCATCCGTTGGAGCACGAAAACGGCTGGCGCTGGCAGTCCTGTTACAGTGCTTATCGCTTGCATACAATGTATGTCTGTAGCCATGGGCTAGCGCGCGCGCACATATATACGTTTATATGAAATTTAGAGTAAAATATCTGAGAAATATTTGACGCTATAACAGAGTAGTACAATATTTAGTGACGTTAAAACCGGGAATTTTTATAATGTTAAAGATATCAGTTTGACTGGACTTATGACAAAATAACTCTACACCCGAGTTGACGTAACAGCCGAGGCCGTAATAACCAAGTTCCACTGTATATATAAACATATTAACTCAAACATAATTTACATTAAAATGAAAAAAATTATAATTTTATTGCCTGGCAACAAAATTATTTTATTTTCAACAATTACCATTGTTTGAAAAAGTTTAAATGAATTTTGAAGTACTTTACTCTTGTTAAAACGTAAAAGGTTGCTGGTAAACTACCCCTTCCCCTTAACCGATCTTCACCAAAATCTAAAGGCCTTGAGTCCTCTACAATTCACTGACGTATGCAGAAAATTATTTGATTCTGTTTGAATTTGCGGCTGTTATCATTTGCCATAAAAAATACCCATGTTAAAAAAACGTTGTAGGTAAACTACCCTACCCCCTTTCCCTTTACCGATCTTCACCAAAATCAACTAATTTTGTGAATTCTAATATTCAGGGCAGTATGCAAAATATTATTTGATTATGTCACCAACAGAACTTGAGAACACTACAATTCAGGGCTGTATGCAAAAGAGTAGTGTATTCTGTTTGAATTTGCGGCTGTTATCGGTTGCCATAGAAAACAATTACCCTTGATTTAAAAAAAACCGTTGCCGGTAAACTACCCCTTTCCCTCAACCGATCTTCACCAAAAACAACAGGTCGTGAGTACTCTACAAATCAGGGCGGTATGCAAAAAATGATTTGATTCAGTTTGAATTTGCGGCTGTTATCGTTTGCCATAGAAAAAAATCTACAGACACACACAGACGCTTTTCGAAAAATGACTTTTTTCATGTTTTGAGTGTCGTACAATCAGAATCTGCAATAATCTCGAACACGATCTTTTTGCCATCACCATACTTCCATTTCCTTAAGGAACATGGAAGTAAAATTAACTTTGATAAAAACCGTTGCTGGTAAACTACCCCTTTCCCTTAACCGATCTTCACCAAAAACGACAGGTCTTGAGAACTCTGCAAATCAGAGCTCTATGCAAAATATTATATGATTCTGTCTGAATTTGCTGCTGTTATCGTTTGCCATACAAAATACCCTTGATAAAACAAAAAACGTGGCTAGTAAACTACCCCTTTCCCTTAACCTATCTTCACCAAAACCAAAAGGTCTTGAGAACTCTACAATTCAGGACAGTATGCAAAACATTATTTGATTATGTTTGAATTTGCGGCTGTTATCGTTTGCCATAGGAAATACCCTTGTTAAAACATAAAACGTTGCAGGTAAACTTCCCCTTTCCCTTAACCGATCTGTACTAAAATCAGCAGCTCTTGAGAATGCTACAACTCAGGGCTGTATGCGAAACATTATTTGATTCTGTTTGAATTTGCGGCTGTTATCGTTTGCCAAACAAACAAAATTACCCTTCATAAAAAAAACCGTTGCTGGTAAACTACCTCTTTCCCTTAACCGATCTTCACCAAATACAACAGGTCGCGAGTACTCTACAAATCAGGGCTGTATGCAAAAAATTATTTGATTCTGTTTGAATTTGCGGCTGTTATCGTTTGCCATAGAAAAATACTATAGACACACAGACACACAGACAGACACACACACAGACACTTTTCGAAAAACGACTTTTTTTCATGTTTTGAGTTTAGTACAATCAGAATCTGCAATAATCTCGAACACGATTTTTTTTGCCATCACCATACTTCCATTTCCTTAAGGTACATGGAAGTAAAAAATTACACGTGAGAAAAAACCGTTGCAGGTAAACTACCCCTTTCCTTTAACCGATCTTCAACCAAATCAACAGACCTTGATTTCTCTTTAGTTCAAAAAGGTATGCTCAAACGTAGTTGATTCTGTTTGAATTTACGGGAGTTATCGTTCGTCATATAAAATATCGGTATGGAGAACCATACATGACTTCCATATTCTAAGATTTATATTTAAAATCATTTTCGAAATGAAATATTACCATAGAAACTACTTCTTTCTACTTGCTGCTTCAGCCTTAACCACAGTACTGTGGTCACTAACGTATACCACCTCACGTTATCGCACTCGATTTTCATTGATGATGGAAGTCGACGGCATTGCCGAAACATCTGGTTTTGTAGAAAACATTGGACTACGGCCAAATATCCCGGGAAGGAATTTTAACAAAAACTACTTCTTTGTTGCCGATAACGTTGTACACATATATATAAAATATATGCATAAAATTAATGGCTTTTATAAGTTAATGATTGATCTCTATTAAGTAGTGCTCAAGTTTCCAAAGTTTTAATATTATGATGTCCGTAATTAAAACATCAGAGCAGGTTTAGTGTGAATGAGGGTACAGTGTGGACAAAAATTTTCAACATGTCCTATTGAGCGTTGCTTAGAGTAAAGCTGCGAATCTACAGTGTATGTTTCACAGAACAAACACGCGAAAAAGAAGGAGCGCTCCGAAGTCACTCATGGACCCTCAGCATCTTGCAGAGGGTTCATTCCCTAAAGACGAAAAGTCTGTCTATGAATCGTTCCTCTGTAAACACGTGCAGTTACATTGCCCAGCGATCCACAGGAAGCAAATTGATGTCCATTTTTTCGGCTTGCACACGTTATGTTGGTGTGGGTTTCGGCACTTTCCATTTTAAAAGCGTGCAAATGTAAGAAAACAAACATGAGTGAGGCCAGAAGTAACGTGAATTGTGTGTGTGTGTGTGTGTGTGTGTGTGTGTGTGTCTTACCTGCCTTTTTATTGCTGTAGGCATTATAATAAAATGGAAACGTAAACATTACATAACTGAGATATGCTTACCTGCCACGAACGATATATTATTTTATACATGGAGGAGTTCAGTGACATACACACGTACAGAAGTCATCTTCAAAAATACTAGAAGTCGTCCACGCTTTTATGTTGGCAGTGTAACTTACAGGAAGTTTTTTGATGTTTTTAAAACATCTAGGATGCAAACTTATCCCGATAACTAAAAGTTTCCTTTTTTCGGTTCCCGTCATGTTCGCACAAACAAAAACTGTAACTCTTTGTTTAGAGAGCTTCCCACCAACGCACTTTTCATTTTTAAATTTGAAAGTCTTATCTGGAGTTAATTTATAAAAAATTCCGGCTTCATGTCCATTAAAGATGTCTCCATCTTTATATGATCGTCTAATTTCTGGACAAGTGTTACGCACCCAATCGCCTGTAACGTTCAGATCTACGCATTTTGCCTCACCACAAATTTTTGCAAAGGAAATCGAGTGTCGGGCCTTAAATCGATCTAGCCATCCGTTGGAGCACGTAAAACGGCTGGCGCTGGCAGTCCTGTTACAGTGCTTATCGCTTGCATACAATGTATGTCTGTAGCCATGGGCTAGCGCGCGCGCACATATATACGTTTATATGAAATTTAGAGTAAAATATCTGAGAAATATTTGACGCTATAACAGAGTAGTACAATATTTAGTGACGTTAAAACCGGGAATTTTTATAATGTTAAAGATATCAGTTTGACTGGACTTATGACAAAATAACTCTACACCCGAGTTGACGTAACAGCCGAGGCCGTAATAACCAAGTTCCACTGTATATATAAACATATTAACTCAAACATAATTTACATTAAAATGAAAAAAATTATAATTTTATTGCCTGGCAACAAAATTATTTTATTTTCAACAATTACCATTGTTTGAAAAAGTTTAAATGAATTTTGAAGTACTTTACTCTTGTTAAAACGTAAAAGGTTGCTGGTAAACTACCCCTTCCCCTTAACCGATCTTCACCAAAATCTAAAGGCCTTGAGTCCTCTACAATTCACTGACGTATGCAGAAAATTATTTGATTCTGTTTGAATTTGCGGCTGTTATCATTTGCCATAAAAAATACCCATGTTAAAAAAACGTTGTAGGTAAACTACCCTACCCCCTTTCCCTTTACCGATCTTCACCAAAATCAACTAATTTTGTGAATTCTAATATTCAGGGCAGTATGCAAAATATTATTTGATTATGTCACCAACAGAACTTGAGAACACTACAATTCAGGGCTGTATGCAAAAGAGTAGTGTATTCTGTTTGAATTTGCGGCTGTTATCGGTTGCCATAGAAAACAATTACCCTTGATTAAAAAAAAACCGTTGCCGGTAAACTACCCCTTTCCCTCAACCGATCTTCACCAAAAACAACAGGTCGTGAGTACTCTACAAATCAGGGCGGTATGCAAAAAATGATTTGATTCAGTTTGAATTTGCGGCTGTTATCGTTTGCCATAGAAAAAAATCTACAGACACACACAGACGCTTTTCGAAAAATGACTTTTTTCATGTTTTGAGTGTCGTACAATCAGAATCTGCAATAATCTCGAACACGATTTTTTTGCCATCACCATACTTCCATTTCCTTAAGGAACATGGAAGTAAAATTAACTTTGATAAAAACCGTTGCTGGTAAACTACCCCTTTCCCTTAACCGATCTTCACCAAAAACGACAGGTCTTGAGAACTCTGCAAATCAGAGCTCTATGCAAAATATTATATGATTCTGTCTGAATTTGCTGCTGTTATCGTTTGCCATACAAAATACCCTTGATAAAACAAAAAACGTGGCTAGTAAACTACCCCTTTCCCTTAACCTATCTTCACCAAAACCAAAAGGTCTTGAGAACTCTACAATTCAGGACAGTATGCAAAACATTATTTGATTATGTTTGAATTTGCGGCTGTTATCGTTTGCCATAGGAAATACCCTTGTTAAAACATAAAACGTTGCAGGTAAACTACCCCTTTCCCTTAACCGATCTGTACTAAAATCAGCAGCTCTTGAGAATGCTACAACTCAGGGCTGTATGCGAAACATTATTTGATTCTGTTTGAATTTGCGGCTGTTATCGTTTGCCAAACAAACAAAATTACCCTTCATAAAAAAAACCGTTGCTGGTAAACTACCTCTTTCCCTTAACCGATCTTCACCAAATACAACAGGTCGCGAGTACTCTACAAATCAGGGCTGTATGCAAAAAATTATTTGATTCTGTTTGAATTTGCGGCTGTTATCGTTTGCCATAGAAAAATACTATAGACACACAGACACACAGACAGACACACACACAGACACTTTTCGAAAAACGACTTTTTTTCATGTTTTGAGTTTAGTACAATCAGAATCTGCAATAATCTCGAACACGATTTTTTTTGCCATCACCATACTTCCATTTCCTTAAGGAACATGGAAGTAAAAAATTACACGTGAGAAAAAACCGTTGCAGGTAAACTACCCCTTTCCTTTAACCGATCTTCAACCAAATCAACAGACCTTGATTTCTCTTTAGTTCAAAAAGGTATGCTCAAACGTAGTTGATTCTGTTTGAATTTACGGGAGTTATCGTTCGTCATATAAAATATCGGTATGGAGAACCATACATGACTTCCATATTCTAAGATTTATATTTAAAATCATTTTCGAAATGAAATATTACCATAGAAACTACTTCTTTCTACTTGCTGCTTCAGCCTTAACCACAGTACTGTGGTCACTAACGTATACCACCTCACGTTATCGCACTCGATTTTCATTGATGATGGAAGTCGACGGCATTGCCGAAACATCTGGTTTTGTAGAAAACATTGGACTACGGCCAAATATCCCGGGAAGGAATTTTAACAAAAACTACTTCTTTGTTGCCGATAACGTTGTACACATATATATAAAATATATGCATAAAATTAATGGCTTTTATAAGTTAATGATTGATCTCTATTAAGTAGTGCTCAAGTTTCCAAAGTTTTAATATTATGATGTCCGTAATTAAAACATCAGAGCAGGTTTAGTGTGAATGAGGGTACAGTGTGGACAAAAATTTTCAACATGTCCTATTGAGCGTTGCTTAGAGTAAAGCTGCGAATCTACAGTGTATGTTTCACAGAACAAACACGCGAAAAAGAAGGAGCGCTCCGAAGTCACTCATGGACCCTCAGCATCTTGCAGAGGGTTCATTCCCTAAAGACGAAAAGTCTGTCTATGAATCGTTCCTCTGTAAACACGTGCAGTTACATTGCCCAGCGATCCACAGGAAGCAAATTGATGTCCATTTTTTCGGCTTGCACGCGTTATGTTGGTGTGGGTTTCGGCACTTTCCATTTTAAAAGCGTGCAAATGTAAGAAAACAAACATGAGTGAGGCCAGAAGTAACGTGAATTGTGTGTGTGTGTGTGTGTGTGTGTGTGTGTCTTACCTGCCTTTTTATTGCTGTAGGCATTATAATAAAATGGAAACGTAAACATTACATAACTGAGATATGCTTACCTGCCACGAACGATATATTATTTTATACATGGAGGAGTTCAGTGACATACACACGTACAGAAGTCATCTTCAAAAATACTAGAAGTCGTCCACGCTTTTATGTTGGCAGTGTAACTTACAGGAAGTTTTTTGATGTTTTTAAAACATCTAGGATGCAAACTTATCCCGATAACTAAAAGTTTCCTTTTTTCGGTTCCCGTCATGTTCGCACAAACAAAAACTGTAACTCTTTGTTTAGAGAGCTTCCCACCAACGCACTTTTCATTTTTAAATTTGAAAGTCTTATCTGGAGTTAATTTATAAAAAATTCCGGCTTCATGTCCATTAAAGATGTCTCCATCTTTATATGATCGTCTAATTTCTGGACAAGTGTTACGCACCCAATCGCCTGTAACGTTCAGATCTACGCATTTTGCCTCACCACAAATTTTTGCAAAGGAAATCGAGTGTCGGGCCTTAAATCGATCTAGCCATCCGTTGGAGCACGTAAAACGGCTGGCGCTGGCAGTCCTGTTACAGTGCTTATCGCTTGCATACAATGTATGTCTGTAGCCATGGGCTAGCGCGCGCGCACATATATACGTTTATATGAAATTTAGAGTAAAATATCTGAGAAATATTTGACGCTATAACAGAGTAGTACAATATTTAGTGACGTTAAAACCGGGAATTTTTATAATGTTAAAGATATCAGTTTGACTGGACTTATGACAAAATAACTCTACACCCGAGTTGACGTAACAGCCGAGGCCGTAATAACCAAGTTCCACTGTATATATAAACATATTAACTCAAACATAATTTACATTAAAATGAAAAAAATTATAATTTTATTGCCTGGCAACAAAATTATTTTATTTTCAACAATTACCATTGTTTGAAAAAGTTTAAATGAATTTTGAAGTACTTTACTCTTGTTAAAACGTAAAAGGTTGCTGGTAAACTACCCCTTCCCCTTAACCGATCTTCACCAAAATCTAAAGGCCTTGAGTCCTCTACAATTCACTGACGTATGCAGAAAATTATTTGATTCTGTTTGAATTTGCGGCTGTTATCATTTGCCATAAAAAATACCCATGTTAAAAAAACGTTGTAGGTAAACTACCCTACCCCCTTTCCCTTTACCGATCTTCACCAAAATCAACTAATTTTGTGAATTCTAATATTCAGGGCAGTATGCAAAATATTATTTGATTATGTCACCAACAGAACTTGAGAACACTACAATTCAGGGCTGTATGCAAAAGAGTAGTGTATTCTGTTTGAATTTGCGGCTGTTATCGGTTGCCATAGAAAACAATTACCCTTGATTTAAAAAAAACCGTTGCCGGTAAACTACCCCTTTCCCTCAACCGATCTTCACCAAAAACAACAGGTCGTGAGTACTCTACAAATCAGGGCGGTATGCAAAAAATGATTTGATTCAGTTTGAATTTGCGGCTGTTATCGTTTGCCATAGAAAAAAATCTACAGACACACACAGACGCTTTTCGAAAAATGACTTTTTTCATGTTTTGAGTGTCGTACAATCAGAATCTGCAATAATCTCGAACACGATCTTTTTGCCATCACCATACTTCCATTTCCTTAAGGAACATGGAAGTAAAATTAACTTTGATAAAAACCGTTGCTGGTAAACTACCCCTTTCCCTTAACCGATCTTCACCAAAAACGACAGGTCTTGAGAACTCTGCAAATCAGAGCTCTATGCAAAATATTATATGATTCTGTCTGAATTTGCTGCTGTTATCGTTTGCCATACAAAATACCCTTGATAAAACAAAAAACGTGGCTAGTAAACTACCCCTTTCCCTTAACCTATCTTCACCAAAACCAAAAGGTCTTGAGAACTCTACAATTCAGGACAGTATGCAAAACATTATTTGATTATGTTTGAATTTGCGGCTGTTATCGTTTGCCATAGGAAATACCCTTGTTAAAACATAAAACGTTGCAGGTAAACTTCCCCTTTCCCTTAACCGATCTGTACTAAAATCAGCAGCTCTTGAGAATGCTACAACTCAGGGCTGTATGCGAAACATTATTTGATTCTGTTTGAATTTGCGGCTGTTATCGTTTGCCAAACAAACAAAATTACCCTTCATAAAAAAAACCGTTGCTGGTAAACTACCTCTTTCCCTTAACCGATCTTCACCAAATACAACAGGTCGCGAGTACTCTACAAATCAGGGCTGTATGCAAAAAATTATTTGATTCTGTTTGAATTTGCGGCTGTTATCGTTTGCCATAGAAAAATACTATAGACACACAGACACACAGACAGACACACACACAGACACTTTTCGAAAAACGACTTTTTTTCATGTTTTGAGTTTAGTACAATCAGAATCTGCAATAATCTCGAACACGATTTTTTTTGCCATCACCATACTTCCATTTCCTTAAGGAACATGGAAGTAAAAAATTACACGTGAGAAAAAACCGTTGCAGGTAAACTACCCCTTTCCTTTAACCGATCTTCAACCAAATCAACAGACCTTGATTTCTCTTTAGTTCAAAAAGGTATGCTCAAACGTAGTTGATTCTGTTTGAATTTACGGGAGTTATCGTTCGTCATATAAAATATCGGTATGGAGAACCATACATGACTTCCATATTCTAAGATTTATATTTAAAATCATTTTCGAAATGAAATATTACCATAGAAACTACTTCTTTCTACTTGCTGCTTCAGCCTTAACCACAGTACTGTGGTCACTAACGTATACCACCTCACGTTATCGCACTCGATTTTCATTGATGATGGAAGTCGACGGCATTGCCGAAACATCTGGTTTTGTAGAAAACATTGGACTACGGCCAAATATCCCGGGAAGGAATTTTAACAAAAACTACTTCTTTGTTGCCGATAACGTTGTACACATATATATAAAATATATGCATAAAATTAATGGCTTTTATAAGTTAATGATTGATCTCTATTAAGTAGTGCTCAAGTTTCCAAAGTTTTAATATTATGATGTCCGTAATTAAAACATCAGAGCAGGTTTAGTGTGAATGAGGGTACAGTGTGGACAAAAATTTTCAACATGTCCTATTGAGCGTTGCTTAGAGTAAAGCTGCGAATCTACAGTGTATGTTTCACAGAACAAACACGCGAAAAAGAAGGAGCGCTCCGAAGTCACTCATGGACCCTCAGCATCTTGCAGAGGGTTCATTCCCTAAAGACGAAAAGTCTGTCTATGAATCGTTCCTCTGTAAACACGTGCAGTTACATTGCCCAGCGATCCACAGGAAGCAAATTGATGTCCATTTTTTCGGCTTGCACACGTTATGTTGGTGTGGGTTTCGGCACTTTCCATTTTAAAAGCGTGCAAATGTAAGAAAACAAACATGAGTGAGGCCAGAAGTAACGTGAATTGTGTGTGTGTGTGTGTGTGTGTGTGTGTGTGTGTGTCTTACCTGCCTTTTTATTGCTGTAGGCATTATAATAAAATGGAAACGTAAACATTACATAACTGAGATATGCTTACCTGCCACGAACGATATATTATTTTATACATGGAGGAGTTCAGTGACATACACACGTACAGAAGTCATCTTCAAAAATACTAGAAGTCGTCCACGCTTTTATGTTGGCAGTGTAACTTACAGGAAGTTTTTTGATGTTTTTAAAACATCTAGGATGCAAACTTATCCCGATAACTAAAAGTTTCCTTTTTTCGGTTCCCGTCATGTTCGCACAAACAAAAACTGTAACTCTTTGTTTAGAGAGCTTCCCACCAACGCACTTTTCATTTTTAAATTTGAAAGTCTTATCTGGAGTTAATTTATAAAAAATTCCGGCTTCATGTCCATTAAAGATGTCTCCATCTTTATATGATCGTCTAATTTCTGGACAAGTGTTACGCACCCAATCGCCTGTAACGTTCAGATCTACGCATTTTGCCTCACCACAAATTTTTGCAAAGGAAATCGAGTGTCGGGCCTTAAATCGATCTAGCCATCCGTTGGAGCACGTAAAACGGCTGGCGCTGGCAGTCCTGTTACAGTGCTTATCGCTTGCATACAATGTATGTCTGTAGCCATGGGCTAGCGCGCGCGCACATATATACGTTTATATGAAATTTAGAGTAAAATATCTGAGAAATATTTGACGCTATAACAGAGTAGTACAATATTTAGTGACGTTAAAACCGGGAATTTTTATAATGTTAAAGATATCAGTTTGACTGGACTTATGACAAAATAACTCTACACCCGAGTTGACGTAACAGCCGAGGCCGTAATAACCAAGTTCCACTGTATATATAAACATATTAACTCAAACATAATTTACATTAAAATGAAAAAAATTATAATTTTATTGCCTGGCAACAAAATTATTTTATTTTCAACAATTACCATTGTTTGAAAAAGTTTAAATGAATTTTGAAGTACTTTACTCTTGTTAAAACGTAAAAGGTTGCTGGTAAACTACCCCTTCCCCTTAACCGATCTTCACCAAAATCTAAAGGCCTTGAGTCCTCTACAATTCACTGACGTATGCAGAAAATTATTTGATTCTGTTTGAATTTGCGGCTGTTATCATTTGCCATAAAAAATACCCATGTTAAAAAAACGTTGTAGGTAAACTACCCTACCCCCTTTCCCTTTACCGATCTTCACCAAAATCAACTAATTTTGTGAATTCTAATATTCAGGGCAGTATGCAAAATATTATTTGATTATGTCACCAACAGAACTTGAGAACACTACAATTCAGGGCTGTATGCAAAAGAGTAGTGTATTCTGTTTGAATTTGCGGCTGTTATCGGTTGCCATAGAAAACAATTACCCTTGATTAAAAAAAAACCGTTGCCGGTAAACTACCCCTTTCCCTCAACCGATCTTCACCAAAAACAACAGGTCGTGAGTACTCTACAAATCAGGGCGGTATGCAAAAAATGATTTGATTCAGTTTGAATTTGCGGCTGTTATCGTTTGCCATAGAAAAAAATCTACAGACACACACAGACGCTTTTCGAAAAATGACTTTTTTCATGTTTTGAGTGTCGTACAATCAGAATCTGCAATAATCTCGAACACGATTTTTTTGCCATCACCATACTTCCATTTCCTTAAGGAACATGGAAGTAAAATTAACTTTGATAAAAACCGTTGCTGGTAAACTACCCCTTTCCCTTAACCGATCTTCACCAAAAACGACAGGTCTTGAGAACTCTGCAAATCAGAGCTCTATGCAAAATATTATATGATTCTGTCTGAATTTGCTGCTGTTATCGTTTGCCATACAAAATACCCTTGATAAAACAAAAAACGTGGCTAGTAAACTACCCCTTTCCCTTAACCTATCTTCACCAAAACCAAAAGGTCTTGAGAACTCTACAATTCAGGACAGTATGCAAAACATTATTTGATTATGTTTGAATTTGCGGCTGTTATCGTTTGCCATAGGAAATACCCTTGTTAAAACATAAAACGTTGCAGGTAAACTACCCCTTTCCCTTAACCGATCTGTACTAAAATCAGCAGCTCTTGAGAATGCTACAACTCAGGGCTGTATGCGAAACATTATTTGATTCTGTTTGAATTTGCGGCTGTTATCGTTTGCCAAACAAACAAAATTACCCTTCATAAAAAAAACCGTTGCTGGTAAACTACCTCTTTCCCTTAACCGATCTTCACCAAATACAACAGGTCGCGAGTACTCTACAAATCAGGGCTGTATGCAAAAAATTATTTGATTCTGTTTGAATTTGCGGCTGTTATCGTTTGCCATAGAAAAATACTATAGACACACAGACACACAGACAGACACACACACAGACACTTTTCGAAAAACGACTTTTTTTCATGTTTTGAGTTTAGTACAATCAGAATCTGCAATAATCTCGAACACGATTTTTTTTGCCATCACCATACTTCCATTTCCTTAAGGAACATGGAAGTAAAAAATTACACGTGAGAAAAAACCGTTGCAGGTAAACTACCCCTTTCCTTTAACCGATCTTCAACCAAATCAACAGACCTTGATTTCTCTTTAGTTCAAAAAGGTATGCTCAAACGTAGTTGATTCTGTTTGAATTTACGGGAGTTATCGTTCGTCATATAAAATATCGGTATGGAGAACCATACATGACTTCCATATTCTAAGATTTATATTTAAAATCATTTTCGAAATGAAATATTACCATAGAAACTACTTCTTTCTACTTGCTGCTTCAGCCTTAACCACAGTACTGTGGTCACTAACGTATACCACCTCACGTTATCGCACTCGATTTTCATTGATGATGGAAGTCGACGGCATTGCCGAAACATCTGGTTTTGTAGAAAACATTGGACTACGGCCAAATATCCCGGGAAGGAATTTTAACAAAAACTACTTCTTTGTTGCCGATAACGTTGTACACATATATATAAAATATATGCATAAAATTAATGGCTTTTATAAGTTAATGATTGATCTCTATTAAGTAGTGCTCAAGTTTCCAAAGTTTTAATATTATGATGTCCGTAATTAAAACATCAGAGCAGGTTTAGTGTGAATGAGGGTACAGTGTGGACAAAAATTTTCAACATGTCCTATTGAGCGTTGCTTAGAGTAAAGCTGCGAATCTACAGTGTATGTTTCACAGAACAAACACGCGAAAAAGAAGGAGCGCTCCGAAGTCACTCATGGACCCTCAGCATCTTGCAGAGGGTTCATTCCCTAAAGACGAAAAGTCTGTCTATGAATCGTTCCTCTGTAAACACGTGCAGTTACATTGCCCAGCGATCCACAGGAAGCAAATTGATGTCCATTTTTTCGGCTTGCACACGTTATGTTGGTGTGGGTTTCGGCACTTTCCATTTTAAAAGCGTGCAAATGTAAGAAAACAAACATGAGTGAGGCCAGAAGTAACGTGAATTGTGTGTGTGTGTGTGTGTGTGTGTGTGTCTTACCTGCCTTTTTATTGCTGTAGGCATTATAATAAAATGGAAACGTAAACATTACATAACTGAGATATGCTTACCTGCCACGAACGATATATTATTTTATACATGGAGGAGTTCAGTGACATACACACGTACAGAAGTCATCTTCAAAAATACTAGAAGTCGTCCACGCTTTTATGTTGGCAGTGTAACTTACAGGAAGTTTTTTGATGTTTTTAAAACATCTAGGATGCAAACTTATCCCGATAACTAAAAGTTTCCTTTTTTCGGTTCCCGTCATGTTCGCACAAACAAAAACTGTAACTCTTTGTTTAGAGAGCTTCCCACCAACGCACTTTTCATTTTTAAATTTGAAAGTCTTATCTGGAGTTAATTTATAAAAAATTCCGGCTTCATGTCCATTAAAGATGTCTCCATCTTTATATGATCGTCTAATTTCTGGACAAGTGTTACGCACCCAATCGCCTGTAACGTTCAGATCTACGCATTTTGCCTCACCACAAATTTTTGCAAAGGAAATCGAGTGTCGGGCCTTAAATCGATCTAGCCATCCGTTGGAGCACGTAAAACGGCTGGCGCTGGCAGTCCTGTTACAGTGCTTATCGCTTGCATACAATGTATGTCTGTAGCCATGGGCTAGCGCGCGCGCACATATATACGTTTATATGAAATTTAGAGTAAAATATCTGAGAAATATTTGACGCTATAACAGAGTAGTACAATATTTAGTGACGTTAAAACCGGGAATTTTTATAATGTTAAAGATATCAGTTTGACTGGACTTATGACAAAATAACTCTACACCCGAGTTGACGTAACAGCCGAGGCCGTAATAACCAAGTTCCACTGTATATATAAACATATTAACTCAAACATAATTTACATTAAAATGAAAAAAATTATAATTTTATTGCCTGGCAACAAAATTATTTTATTTTCAACAATTACCATTGTTTGAAAAAGTTTAAATGAATTTTGAAGTACTTTACTCTTGTTAAAACGTAAAAGGTTGCTGGTAAACTACCCCTTCCCCTTAACCGATCTTCACCAAAATCTAAAGGCCTTGAGTCCTCTACAATTCACTGACGTATGCAGAAAATTATTTGATTCTGTTTGAATTTGCGGCTGTTATCATTTGCCATAAAAAATACCCATGTTAAAAAAACGTTGTAGGTAAACTACCCTACCCCCTTTCCCTTTACCGATCTTCACCAAAATCAACTAATTTTGTGAATTCTAATATTCAGGGCAGTATGCAAAATATTATTTGATTATGTCACCAACAGAACTTGAGAACACTACAATTCAGGGCTGTATGCAAAAGAGTAGTGTATTCTGTTTGAATTTGCGGCTGTTATCGGTTGCCATAGAAAACAATTACCCTTGATTAAAAAAAAACCGTTGCCGGTAAACTACCCCTTTCCCTCAACCGATCTTCACCAAAAACAACAGGTCGTGAGTACTCTACAAATCAGGGCGGTATGCAAAAAATGATTTGATTCAGTTTGAATTTGCGGCTGTTATCGTTTGCCATAGAAAAAAATCTACAGACACACACAGACGCTTTTCGAAAAATGACTTTTTTCATGTTTTGAGTGTCGTACAATCAGAATCTGCAATAATCTCGAACACGATTTTTTTGCCATCACCATACTTCCATTTCCTTAAGGAACATGGAAGTAAAATTAACTTTGATAAAAACCGTTGCTGGTAAACTACCCCTTTCCCTTAACCGATCTTCACCAAAAACGACAGGTCTTGAGAACTCTGCAAATCAGAGCTCTATGCAAAATATTATATGATTCTGTCTGAATTTGCTGCTGTTATCGTTTGCCATACAAAATACCCTTGATAAAACAAAAAACGTGGCTAGTAAACTACCCCTTTCCCTTAACCTATCTTCACCAAAACCAAAAGGTCTTGAGAACTCTACAATTCAGGACAGTATGCAAAACATTATTTGATTATGTTTGAATTTGCGGCTGTTATCGTTTGCCATAGGAAATACCCTTGTTAAAACATAAAACGTTGCAGGTAAACTACCCCTTTCCCTTAACCGATCTGTACTAAAATCAGCAGCTCTTGAGAATGCTACAACTCAGGGCTGTATGCGAAACATTATTTGATTCTGTTTGAATTTGCGGCTGTTATCGTTTGCCAAACAAACAAAATTACCCTTCATAAAAAAAACCGTTGCTGGTAAACTACCTCTTTCCCTTAACCGATCTTCACCAAATACAACAGGTCGCGAGTACTCTACAAATCAGGGCTGTATGCAAAAAATTATTTGATTCTGTTTGAATTTGCGGCTGTTATCGTTTGCCATAGAAAAATACTATAGACACACAGACACACAGACAGACACACACACAGACACTTTTCGAAAAACGACTTTTTTTCATGTTTTGAGTTTAGTACAATCAGAATCTGCAATAATCTCGAACACGATTTTTTTTGCCATCACCATACTTCCATTTCCTTAAGGAACATGGAAGTAAAAAATTACACGTGAGAAAAAACCGTTGCAGGTAAACTACCCCTTTCCTTTAACCGATCTTCAACCAAATCAACAGACCTTGATTTCTCTTTAGTTCAAAAAGGTATGCTCAAACGTAGTTGATTCTGTTTGAATTTACGGGAGTTATCGTTCGTCATATAAAATATCGGTATGGAGAACCATACATGACTTCCATATTCTAAGATTTATATTTAAAATCATTTTCGAAATGAAATATTACCATAGAAACTACTTCTTTCTACTTGCTGCTTCAGCCTTAACCACAGTACTGTGGTCACTAACGTATACCACCTCACGTTATCGCACTCGATTTTCATTGATGATGGAAGTCGACGGCATTGCCGAAACATCTGGTTTTGTAGAAAACATTGGACTACGGCCAAATATCCCGGGAAGGAATTTTAACAAAAACTACTTCTTTGTTGCCGATAACGTTGTACACATATATATAAAATATATGCATAAAATTAATGGCTTTTATAAGTTAATGATTGATCTCTATTAAGTAGTGCTCAAGTTTCCAAAGTTTTAATATTATGATGTCCGTAATTAAAACATCAGAGCAGGTTTAGTGTGAATGAGGGTACAGTGTGGACAAAAATTTTCAACATGTCCTATTGAGCGTTGCTTAGAGTAAAGCTGCGAATCTACAGTGTATGTTTCACAGAACAAACACGCGAAAAAGAAGGAGCGCTCCGAAGTCACTCATGGACCCTCAGCATCTTGCAGAGGGTTCATTCCCTAAAGACGAAAAGTCTGTCTATGAATCGTTCCTCTGTAAACACGTGCAGTTACATTGCCCAGCGATCCACAGGAAGCAAATTGATGTCCATTTTTTCGGCTTGCACGCGTTATGTTGGTGTGGGTTTCGGCACTTTCCATTTTAAAAGCGTGCAAATGTAAGAAAACAAACATGAGTGAGGCCAGAAGTAACGTGAATTGTGTGTGTGTGTGTGTGTGTGTGTGTGTGTCTTACCTGCCTTTTTATTGCTGTAGGCATTATAATAAAATGGAAACGTAAACATTACATAACTGAGATATGCTTACCTGCCACGAACGATATATTATTTTATACATGGAGGAGTTCAGTGACATACACACGTACAGAAGTCATCTTCAAAAATACTAGAAGTCGTCCACGCTTTTATGTTGGCAGTGTAACTTACAGGAAGTTTTTTGATGTTTTTAAAACATCTAGGATGCAAACTTATCCCGATAACTAAAAGTTTCCTTTTTTCGGTTCCCGTCATGTTCGCACAAACAAAAACTGTAACTCTTTGTTTAGAGAGCTTCCCACCAACGCACTTTTCATTTTTAAATTTGAAAGTCTTATCTGGAGTTAATTTATAAAAAATTCCGGCTTCATGTCCATTAAAGATGTCTCCATCTTTATATGATCGTCTAATTTCTGGACAAGTGTTACGCACCCAATCGCCTGTAACGTTCAGATCTACGCATTTTGCCTCACCACAAATTTTTGCAAAGGAAATCGAGTGTCGGGCCTTAAATCGATCTAGCCATCCGTTGGAGCACGTAAAACGGCTGGCGCTGGCAGTCCTGTTACAGTGCTTATCGCTTGCATACAATGTATGTCTGTAGCCATGGGCTAGCGCGCGCGCACATATATACGTTTATATGAAATTTAGAGTAAAATATCTGAGAAATATTTGACGCTATAACAGAGTAGTACAATATTTAGTGACGTTAAAACCGGGAATTTTTATAATGTTAAAGATATCAGTTTGACTGGACTTATGACAAAATAACTCTACACCCGAGTTGACGTAACAGCCGAGGCCGTAATAACCAAGTTCCACTGTATATATAAACATATTAACTCAAACATAATTTACATTAAAATGAAAAAAATTATAATTTTATTGCCTGGCAACAAAATTATTTTATTTTCAACAATTACCATTGTTTGAAAAAGTTTAAATGAATTTTGAAGTACTTTACTCTTGTTAAAACGTAAAAGGTTGCTGGTAAACTACCCCTTCCCCTTAACCGATCTTCACCAAAATCTAAAGGCCTTGAGTCCTCTACAATTCACTGACGTATGCAGAAAATTATTTGATTCTGTTTGAATTTGCGGCTGTTATCATTTGCCATAAAAAATACCCATGTTAAAAAAACGTTGTAGGTAAACTACCCTACCCCCTTTCCCTTTACCGATCTTCACCAAAATCAACTAATTTTGTGAATTCTAATATTCAGGGCAGTATGCAAAATATTATTTGATTATGTCACCAACAGAACTTGAGAACACTACAATTCAGGGCTGTATGCAAAAGAGTAGTGTATTCTGTTTGAATTTGCGGCTGTTATCGGTTGCCATAGAAAACAATTACCCTTGATTAAAAAAAAACCGTTGCCGGTAAACTACCCCTTTCCCTCAACCGATCTTCACCAAAAACAACAGGTCGTGAGTACTCTACAAATCAGGGCGGTATGCAAAAAATGATTTGATTCAGTTTGAATTTGCGGCTGTTATCGTTTGCCATAGAAAAAAATCTACAGACACACACAGACGCTTTTCGAAAAATGACTTTTTTCATGTTTTGAGTGTCGTACAATCAGAATCTGCAATAATCTCGAACACGATCTTTTTGCCATCACCATACTTCCATTTCCTTAAGGAACATGGAAGTAAAATTAACTTTGATAAAAACCGTTGCTGGTAAACTACCCCTTTCCCTTAACCGATCTTCACCAAAAACGACAGGTCTTGAGAACTCTGCAAATCAGAGCTCTATGCAAAATATTATATGATTCTGTCTGAATTTGCTGCTGTTATCGTTTGCCATACAAAATACCCTTGATAAAACAAAAAACGTGGCTAGTAAACTACCCCTTTCCCTTAACCTATCTTCACCAAAACCAAAAGGTCTTGAGAACTCTACAATTCAGGACAGTATGCAAAACATTATTTGATTATGTTTGAATTTGCGGCTGTTATCGTTTGCCATAGGAAATACCCTTGTTAAAACATAAAACGTTGCAGGTAAACTACCCCTTTCCCTTAACCGATCTGTACTAAAATCAGCAGCTCTTGAGAATGCTACAACTCAGGGCTGTATGCGAAACATTATTTGATTCTGTTTGAATTTGCGGCTGTTATCGTTTGCCAAACAAACAAAATTACCCTTCATAAAAAAAACCGTTGCTGGTAAACTACCTCTTTCCCTTAACCGATCTTCACCAAATACAACAGGTCGCGAGTACTCTACAAATCAGGGCTGTATGCAAAAAATTATTTGATTCTGTTTGAATTTGCGGCTGTTATCGTTTGCCATAGAAAAATACTATAGACACACAGACACACAGACAGACACACACACAGACACTTTTCGAAAAACGACTTTTTTTCATGTTTTGAGTTTAGTACAATCAGAATCTGCAATAATCTCGAACACGATTTTTTTTGCCATCACCATACTTCCATTTCCTTAAGGTACATGGAAGTAAAAAATTACACGTGAGAAAAAACCGTTGCAGGTAAACTACCCCTTTCCTTTAACCGATCTTCAACCAAATCAACAGACCTTGATTTCTCTTTAGTTCAAAAAGGTATGCTCAAACGTAGTTGATTCTGTTTGAATTTACGGGAGTTATCGTTCGTCATATAAAATATCGGTATGGAGAACCATACATGACTTCCATATTCTAAGATTTATATTTAAAATCATTTTCGAAATGAAATATTACCATAGAAACTACTTCTTTCTACTTGCTGCTTCAGCCTTAACCACAGTACTGTGGTCACTAACGTATACCACCTCACGTTATCGCACTCGATTTTCATTGATGATGGAAGTCGACGGCATTGCCGAAACATCTGGTTTTGTAGAAAACATTGGACTACGGCCAAATATCCCGGGAAGGAATTTTAACAAAAACTACTTCTTTGTTGCCGATAACGTTGTACACATATATATAAAATATATGCATAAAATTAATGGCTTTTATAAGTTAATGATTGATCTCTATTAAGTAGTGCTCAAGTTTCCAAAGTTTTAATATTATGATGTCCGTAATTAAAACATCAGAGCAGGTTTAGTGTGAATGAGGGTACAGTGTGGACAAAAATTTTCAACATGTCCTATTGAGCGTTGCTTAGAGTAAAGCTGCGAATCTACAGTGTATGTTTCACAGAACAAACACGCGAAAAAGAAGGAGCGCTCCGAAGTCACTCATGGACCCTCAGCATCTTGCAGAGGGTTCATTCCCTAAAGACGAAAAGTCTGTCTATGAATCGTTCCTCTGTAAACACGTGCAGTTACATTGCCCAGCGATCCACAGGAAGCAAATTGATGTCCATTTTTTCGGCTTGCACGCGTTATGTTGGTGTGGGTTTCGGCACTTTCCATTTTAAAAGCGTGCAAATGTAAGAAAACAAACATGAGTGAGGCCAGAAGTAACGTGAATTGTGTGTGTGTGTGTGTGTGTGTGTGTGTGTCTTACCTGCCTTTTTATTGCTGTAGGCATTATAATAAAATGGAAACGTAAACATTACATAACTGAGATATGCTTACCTGCCACGAACGATATATTATTTTATACATGGAGGAGTTCAGTGACATACACACGTACAGAAGTCATCTTCAAAAATACTAGAAGTCGTCCACGCTTTTATGTTGGCAGTGTAACTTACAGGAAGTTTTTTGATGTTTTTAAAACATCTAGGATGCAAACTTATCCCGATAACTAAAAGTTTCCTTTTTTCGGTTCCCGTCATGTTCGCACAAACAAAAACTGTAACTCTTTGTTTAGAGAGCTTCCCACCAACGCACTTTTCATTTTTAAATTTGAAAGTCTTATCTGGAGTTAATTTATAAAAAATTCCGGCTTCATGTCCATTAAAGATGTCTCCATCTTTATATGATCGTCTAATTTCTGGACAAGTGTTACGCACCCAATCGCCTGTAACGTTCAGATCTACGCATTTTGCCTCACCACAAATTTTTGCAAAGGAAATCGAGTGTCGGGCCTTAAATCGATCTAGCCATCCGTTGGAGCACGTAAAACGGCTGGCGCTGGCAGTCCTGTTACAGTGCTTATCGCTTGCATACAATGTATGTCTGTAGCCATGGGCTAGCGCGCGCGCACATATATACGTTTATATGAAATTTAGAGTAAAATATCTGAGAAATATTTGACGCTATAACAGAGTAGTACAATATTTAGTGACGTTAAAACCGGGAATTTTTATAATGTTAAAGATATCAGTTTGACTGGACTTATGACAAAATAACTCTACACCCGAGTTGACGTAACAGCCGAGGCCGTAATAACCAAGTTCCACTGTATATATAAACATATTAACTCAAACATAATTTACATTAAAATGAAAAAAATTATAATTTTATTGCCTGGCAACAAAATTATTTTATTTTCAACAATTACCATTGTTTGAAAAAGTTTAAATGAATTTTGAAGTACTTTACTCTTGTTAAAACGTAAAAGGTTGCTGGTAAACTACCCCTTCCCCTTAACCGATCTTCACCAAAATCTAAAGGCCTTGAGTCCTCTACAATTCACTGACGTATGCAGAAAATTATTTGATTCTGTTTGAATTTGCGGCTGTTATCATTTGCCATAAAAAATACCCATGTTAAAAAAACGTTGTAGGTAAACTACCCTACCCCCTTTCCCTTTACCGATCTTCACCAAAATCAACTAATTTTGTGAATTCTAATATTCAGGGCAGTATGCAAAATATTATTTGATTATGTCACCAACAGAACTTGAGAACACTACAATTCAGGGCTGTATGCAAAAGAGTAGTGTATTCTGTTTGAATTTGCGGCTGTTATCGGTTGCCATAGAAAACAATTACCCTTGATTAAAAAAAAACCGTTGCCGGTAAACTACCCCTTTCCCTCAACCGATCTTCACCAAAAACAACAGGTCGTGAGTACTCTACAAATCAGGGCGGTATGCAAAAAATGATTTGATTCAGTTTGAATTTGCGGCTGTTATCGTTTGCCATAGAAAAAAATCTACAGACACACACAGACGCTTTTCGAAAAATGACTTTTTTCATGTTTTGAGTGTCGTACAATCAGAATCTGCAATAATCTCGAACACGATCTTTTTGCCATCACCATACTTCCATTTCCTTAAGGAACATGGAAGTAAAATTAACTTTGATAAAAACCGTTGCTGGTAAACTACCCCTTTCCCTTAACCGATCTTCACCAAAAACGACAGGTCTTGAGAACTCTGCAAATCAGAGCTCTATGCAAAATATTATATGATTCTGTCTGAATTTGCTGCTGTTATCGTTTGCCATACAAAATACCCTTGATAAAACAAAAAACGTGGCTAGTAAACTACCCCTTTCCCTTAACCTATCTTCACCAAAACCAAAAGGTCTTGAGAACTCTACAATTCAGGACAGTATGCAAAACATTATTTGATTATGTTTGAATTTGCGGCTGTTATCGTTTGCCATAGGAAATACCCTTGTTAAAACATAAAACGTTGCAGGTAAACTACCCCTTTCCCTTAACCGATCTGTACTAAAATCAGCAGCTCTTGAGAATGCTACAACTCAGGGCTGTATGCGAAACATTATTTGATTCTGTTTGAATTTGCGGCTGTTATCGTTTGCCAAACAAACAAAATTACCCTTCATAAAAAAAACCGTTGCTGGTAAACTACCTCTTTCCCTTAACCGATCTTCACCAAATACAACAGGTCGCGAGTACTCTACAAATCAGGGCTGTATGCAAAAAATTATTTGATTCTGTTTGAATTTGCGGCTGTTATCGTTTGCCATAGAAAAATACTATAGACACACAGACACACAGACAGACACACACACAGACACTTTTCGAAAAACGACTTTTTTTCATGTTTTGAGTTTAGTACAATCAGAATCTGCAATAATCTCGAACACGATTTTTTTTGCCATCACCATACTTCCATTTCCTTAAGGTACATGGAAGTAAAAAATTACACGTGAGAAAAAACCGTTGCAGGTAAACTACCCCTTTCCTTTAACCGATCTTCAACCAAATCAACAGACCTTGATTTCTCTTTAGTTCAAAAAGGTATGCTCAAACGTAGTTGATTCTGTTTGAATTTACGGGAGTTATCGTTCGTCATATAAAATATCGGTATGGAGAACCATACATGACTTCCATATTCTAAGATTTATATTTAAAATCATTTTCGAAATGAAATATTACCATAGAAACTACTTCTTTCTACTTGCTGCTTCAGCCTTAACCACAGTACTGTGGTCACTAACGTATACCACCTCACGTTATCGCACTCGATTTTCATTGATGATGGAAGTCGACGGCATTGCCGAAACATCTGGTTTTGTAGAAAACATTGGACTACGGCCAAATATCCCGGGAAGGAATTTTAACAAAAACTACTTCTTTGTTGCCGATAACGTTGTACACATATATATAAAATATATGCATAAAATTAATGGCTTTTATAAGTTAATGATTGATCTCTATTAAGTAGTGCTCAAGTTTCCAAAGTTTTAATATTATGATGTCCGTAATTAAAACATCAGAGCAGGTTTAGTGTGAATGAGGGTACAGTGTGGACAAAAATTTTCAACATGTCCTATTGAGCGTTGCTTAGAGTAAAGCTGCGAATCTACAGTGTATGTTTCACAGAACAAACACGCGAAAAAGAAGGAGCGCTCCGAAGTCACTCATGGACCCTCAGCATCTTGCAGAGGGTTCATTCCCTAAAGACGAAAAGTCTGTCTATGAATCGTTCCTCTGTAAACACGTGCAGTTACATTGCCCAGCGATCCACAGGAAGCAAATTGATGTCCATTTTTTCGGCTTGCACGCGTTATGTTGGTGTGGGTTTCGGCACTTTCCATTTTAAAAGCGTGCAAATGTAAGAAAACAAACATGAGTGAGGCCAGAAGTAACGTGAATTGTGTGTGTGTGTGTGTGTGTGTGTGTGTGTCTTACCTGCCTTTTTATTGCTGTAGGCATTATAATAAAATGGAAACGTAAACATTACATAACTGAGATATGCTTACCTGCCACGAACGATATATTATTTTATACATGGAGGAGTTCAGTGACATACACACGTACAGAAGTCATCTTCAAAAATACTAGAAGTCGTCCACGCTTTTATGTTGGCAGTGTAACTTACAGGAAGTTTTTTGATGTTTTTAAAACATCTAGGATGCAAACTTATCCCGATAACTAAAAGTTTCCTTTTTTCGGTTCCCGTCATGTTCGCACAAACAAAAACTGTAACTCTTTGTTTAGAGAGCTTCCCACCAACGCACTTTTCATTTTTAAATTTGAAAGTCTTATCTGGAGTTAATTTATAAAAAATTCCGGCTTCATGTCCATTAAAGATGTCTCCATCTTTATATGATCGTCTAATTTCTGGACAAGTGTTACGCACCCAATCGCCTGTAACGTTCAGATCTACGCATTTTGCCTCACCACAAATTTTTGCAAAGGAAATCGAGTGTCGGGCCTTAAATCGATCTAGCCATCCGTTGGAGCACGTAAAACGGCTGGCGCTGGCAGTCCTGTTACAGTGCTTATCGCTTGCATACAATGTATGTCTGTAGCCATGGGCTAGCGCGCGCGCACATATATACGTTTATATGAAATTTAGAGTAAAATATCTGAGAAATATTTGACGCTATAACAGAGTAGTACAATATTTAGTGACGTTAAAACCGGGAATTTTTATAATGTTAAAGATATCAGTTTGACTGGACTTATGACAAAATAACTCTACACCCGAGTTGACGTAACAGCCGAGGCCGTAATAACCAAGTTCCACTGTATATATAAACATATTAACTCAAACATAATTTACATTAAAATGAAAAAAATTATAATTTTATTGCCTGGCAACAAAATTATTTTATTTTCAACAATTACCATTGTTTGAAAAAGTTTAAATGAATTTTGAAGTACTTTACTCTTGTTAAAACGTAAAAGGTTGCTGGTAAACTACCCCTTCCCCTTAACCGATCTTCACCAAAATCTAAAGGCCTTGAGTCCTCTACAATTCACTGACGTATGCAGAAAATTATTTGATTCTGTTTGAATTTGCGGCTGTTATCATTTGCCATAAAAAATACCCATGTTAAAAAAACGTTGTAGGTAAACTACCCTACCCCCTTTCCCTTTACCGATCTTCACCAAAATCAACTAATTTTGTGAATTCTAATATTCAGGGCAGTATGCAAAATATTATTTGATTATGTCACCAACAGAACTTGAGAACACTACAATTCAGGGCTGTATGCAAAAGAGTAGTGTATTCTGTTTGAATTTGCGGCTGTTATCGGTTGCCATAGAAAACAATTACCCTTGATTAAAAAAAAACCGTTGCCGGTAAACTACCCCTTTCCCTCAACCGATCTTCACCAAAAACAACAGGTCGTGAGTACTCTACAAATCAGGGCGGTATGCAAAAAATGATTTGATTCAGTTTGAATTTGCGGCTGTTATCGTTTGCCATAGAAAAAAATCTACAGACACACACAGACGCTTTTCGAAAAATGACTTTTTTCATGTTTTGAGTGTCGTACAATCAGAATCTGCAATAATCTCGAACACGATCTTTTTGCCATCACCATACTTCCATTTCCTTAAGGAACATGGAAGTAAAATTAACTTTGATAAAAACCGTTGCTGGTAAACTACCCCTTTCCCTTAACCGATCTTCACCAAAAACGACAGGTCTTGAGAACTCTGCAAATCAGAGCTCTATGCAAAATATTATATGATTCTGTCTGAATTTGCTGCTGTTATCGTTTGCCATACAAAATACCCTTGATAAAACAAAAAACGTGGCTAGTAAACTACCCCTTTCCCTTAACCTATCTTCACCAAAACCAAAAGGTCTTGAGAACTCTACAATTCAGGACAGTATGCAAAACATTATTTGATTATGTTTGAATTTGCGGCTGTTATCGTTTGCCATAGGAAATACCCTTGTTAAAACATAAAACGTTGCAGGTAAACTACCCCTTTCCCTTAACCGATCTGTACTAAAATCAGCAGCTCTTGAGAATGCTACAACTCAGGGCTGTATGCGAAACATTATTTGATTCTGTTTGAATTTGCGGCTGTTATCGTTTGCCAAACAAACAAAATTACCCTTCATAAAAAAAAACGTTGCTGGTAAACTACCTCTTTCCCTTAACCGATCTTCACCAAATACAACAGGTCGCGAGTACTCTACAAATCAGGGCTGTATGCAAAAAATTATTTGATTCTGTTTGAATTTGCGGCTGTTATCGTTTGCCATAGAAAAATACTATAGACACACAGACACACAGACAGACACACACACAGACACTTTTCGAAAAACGACTTTTTTTCATGTTTTGAGTTTAGTACAATCAGAATCTGCAATAATCTCGAACACGATTTTTTTTGCCATCACCATACTTCCATTTCCTTAAGGTACATGGAAGTAAAAAATTACACGTGAGAAAAAACCGTTGCAGGTAAACTACCCCTTTCCTTTAACCGATCTTCAACCAAATCAACAGACCTTGATTTCTCTTTAGTTCAAAAAGGTATGCTCAAACGTAGTTGATTCTGTTTGAATTTACGGGAGTTATCGTTCGTCATATAAAATATCGGTATGGAGAACCATACATGACTTCCATATTCTAAGATTTATATTTAAAATCATTTTCGAAATGAAATATTACCATAGAAACTACTTCTTTCTACTTGCTGCTTCAGCCTTAACCACAGTACTGTGGTCACTAACGTATACCACCTCACGTTATCGCACTCGATTTTCATTGATGATGGAAGTCGACGGCATTGCCGAAACATCTGGTTTTGTAGAAAACATTGGACTACGGCCAAATATCCCGGGAAGGAATTTTAACAAAAACTACTTCTTTGTTGCCGATAACGTTGTACACATATATATAAAATATATGCATAAAATTAATGGCTTTTATAAGTTAATGATTGATCTCTATTAAGTAGTGCTCAAGTTTCCAAAGTTTTAATATTATGATGTCCGTAATTAAAACATCAGAGCAGGTTTAGTGTGAATGAGGGTACAGTGTGGACAAAAATTTTCAACATGTCCTATTGAGCGTTGCTTAGAGTAAAGCTGCGAATCTACAGTGTATGTTTCACAGAACAAACACGCGAAAAAGAAGGAGCGCTCCGAAGTCACTCATGGACCCTCAGCATCTTGCAGAGGGTTCATTCCCTAAAGACGAAAAGTCTGTCTATGAATCGTTCCTCTGTAAACACGTGCAGTTACATTGCCCAGCGATCCACAGGAAGCAAATTGATGTCCATTTTTTCGGCTTGCACGCGTTATGTTGGTGTGGGTTTCGGCACTTTCCATTTTAAAAGCGTGCAAATGTAAGAAAACAAACATGAGTGAGGCCAGAAGTAACGTGAATTGTGTGTGTGTGTGTGTGTGTGTGTGTGTGTGTCTTACCTGCCTTTTTATTGCTGTAGGCATTATAATAAAATGGAAACGTAAACATTACATAACTGAGATATGCTTACCTGCCACGAACGATATATTATTTTATACATGGAGGAGTTCAGTGACATACACACGTACAGAAGTCATCTTCAAAAATACTAGAAGTCGTCCACGCTTTTATGTTGGCAGTGTAACTTACAGGAAGTTTTTTGATGTTTTTAAAACATCTAGGATGCAAACTTATCCCGATAACTAAAAGTTTCCTTTTTTCGGTTCCCGTCATGTTCGCACAAACAAAAACTGTAACTCTTTGTTTAGAGAGCTTCCCACCAACGCACTTTTCATTTTTAAATTTGAAAGTCTTATCTGGAGTTAATTTATAAAAAATTCCGGCTTCATGTCCATTAAAGATGTCTCCATCTTTATATGATCGTCTAATTTCTGGCCAAGTGTTACGCACCCAATCGCCTGTAACGTTCAGATCTACGCATTTTGCCTCACCACAAATTTTTGCAAAGGAAATCGAGTGTCGGGCCTTAAATCGATCTAGCCATCCGTTGGAGCACGTAAAACGGCTGGCGCTGGCAGTCCTGTTACAGTGCTTATCGCTTGCATACAATGTATGTCTGTAGCCATGGGCTAGCGCGCGCGCACATATATACGTTTATATGAAATTTAGAGTAAAATATCTGAGAAATATTTGACGCTATAACAGAGTAGTACAATATTTAGTGACGTTAAAACCGGGAATTTTTATAATGTTAAAGATATCAGTTTGACTGGACTTATGACAAAATAACTCTACACCCGAGTTGACGTAACAGCCGAGGCCGTAATAACCAAGTTCCACTGTATATATAAAGATATTAACTCAAACATAATTTACATTAAAATGAAAAAAATTATAATTTTATTGCCTGGCAACAAAATTATTTTATTTTCAACAATTACCATTGTTTGAAAAAGTTTAAATGAATTTTGAAGTACTTTACTCTTGTTAAAACGTAAAAGGTTGCTGGTAAACTACCCCTTCCCATCAACCGATCTTCACAAAAAACAATAGGTCTTGAGTACTCTAAAAACCAGGGCTGTATGCAGAAAATTATTTGATTCTGTTTGAATTTGCGGCTGTTATCATTTGCCATAGAAAATACCTTTGTTAAAAAAACGTTGTAGGTAAACTACCCCTTTCCCTTAACCGATCTTCACCAAAAACAACAGGTCTTGAGAACTCTACAATGTAGGGCTGTATGCAAATAATCTTTAGATTCTGTTTGAATTTGCGGCTGTTATCGTTTGCCATAGGAAATACCCTTGTTAAAACATAAAACGTTACTGGTAAACTACCCCTTTCCCTTAACCGATCTTCACCAAAAACAATAAGTCTTGAGAACTCTACAATTCAGGGCTGTATGCGAAACAATATTTGATTCTGTTTGAATTTGCGGCTGTTATCGTTTGGAAAAAAAATTTCCCTTGATAAAAAAAAACCGTTGCAGGTAAACTACCCCTTTCCCTCAACCGATCTTCACCAAAAAGAAAAGGTCGTGAGTATTCAACAAATCTGGGCTGTATGCAAAAAATTATTTGATTCTGTTTGAATTTGCGGCAGTTATCGTTTGCCATAGAAAAAAATCTATTGACACACAGACACACAGACAGACACACACACAGACACTTTTCGGAAAACGACTTTTTTTGTTGTTTTGAGTGTAGTACAATCAGAATCTGCAATAATCTCGAACACGATTTTTTTTGCCATCACCATACTTCCATTCCTTAAGGAATATATAAGTAAAAATTACCCTTGATAAACATAAAATGTTGCTGGTAAACTACCCCTTTCCCTTAATCGATCTTCACCAACACCAATAGGTATTGAGAACTCTACAATACAGGGCTGTATGCAAAACATCATTTGATTCTGTTTGAATTTGCGGCAGTTATCGTTTGCCATAGAAAATATCGGTATGGAGAACCATACATGACTTCCATGTTCTAAGATTAATATTTAAAATCATATTCGAAATGAAATATTTCCATAGAAACTACGCCTTTCTACTTATTGCTTCAGCATTAACCACAGTACTGTGGTCACTAACGTATACCACCTCACGTTTTCGCACTCGATTTTCACCGATGATGGCAGTCGATGGCACTGCCGAAAAGTCTGATTTTGCAGAAAACATTGGACTACGGCTAAAGAGCCCGGGAAGCAATTTTAACAAAAAACTACTTATTTGTTGCCGATAACTTAGTACACATATAAAAAATTCTCCCCTCCAACTTCAATTATAATTTTTAATAATAGAAAATTACCCCGACCCCGTTCAACTAGCCTCTTCATTTATAGATATTTCATCTACGTTTCTACAGTCGATTACTATGAGCTTCTTATCAGGATACTTTATTTATAAAAATTAAGTACAGTACTTTACTCTAGTTAAATCAAAAAATGTTTCAGGTAAACTACCCCTTTCTCTTAACCGATCTTCACCAAAAACGACAGGTCTTAGGTACTCTACAATTCAGGCCTGTATGCAAACAATTATTTGATTTTGTTTGAATTTGCGGCTGTTATCGTTTGCCATAGAAAACACCCTTGATAAAACATAAAACGTTGCTGGTAAACTACCCTATTCCATTAACCGATCTTCACCAAAAACAATAGGTCTTGAGAACTCTACTATTGAGGGCTGTACGCAAAACATTAGTTGATTCTCTTTGAATTTACGGCAGTTATAGTTCGTCATAGAAAATATACCCTTGTTAAAACATAAAACGTTGCCGGTAAACTACCCCTTTCCCTTAACCGATCCTCAACAAAATCAACAGACCTTGAGTTCTGTATAATTCAAAAAGGTATGCAGAAGAGTAGTTGATTCTGTTTTAATGTACGGCAGTTATCGTTCGTCAAAAAAAAATTACCCTTAATAAAACATAAACTGTTGCTGGTAAACAACCCTATTCCCTTCACCGATCTTCACCAAAACCAACAGGTCTTGAGAACTCTACATTCCAGGGCTGTATGCAAAATATTATATGATTCTGTTTGAATTTGCGGCTGTTATCGTTTGCCATATAAAATACCCTTGATAAAACAAAAAACGTGTCTGGTAAACTACCCCTTTCCCTTAACCGATCTTCACCAAAAACAATAGGTCTTTAGTACTCAACAAAACAGGGCTGTATGCAAAAACCTATTTGATTCTGTTTGAATTTGCGGCTCTTATCGTTTGCCATAAGAAATACCCTTTTAAAAAATAAAACGTTGCAGGTAAACTACCCCTTTCCCTTAACCGATCTTCACCAACACCAATACGTATTGAGAACTCTACAATACAGGTGTGCCGTACTGGGTTCGGCAGTGTATTATAAGAATTTTAAAAACGAGCGCCGCTGACGTCACGCACTGCCACACGCCTACGGTAGTTTGTTGTTGGCACACAAATGCTGTGCAGCAACGCAATTCAGTTGGCCCGGCCAGCTGTTTCTGTATATTCCTGCATCCAGAGTTTACTTGGCTAGGCCGAAACATTGAATCGGCCTCATTTCTGTTCTGTCCTCCAACCTGGTCATCTGCTCTCGACTGGCGGCTACCGTTTGTTCTGGACTTCCTCGGCTATCACTATGGTTGGCTAGATAAAGTGTAGCTCCAGGTATGTACAAGTCAGCGGGTTCTGAAAATATTCTAACCCCAAATATATTTTTACGTTTCAGCCTCTATTATAAATTATACTTGTGTGTGTGTGTGTGTGTGTGTGTGTGTGTGTGTGTAGAGCAGTTTTCGATGTGTGCGTTAACGCAATTACAAAATTAAATTGATATGAGTGTAAATGTTGTGGGCTAAATTGACTTCAATAAAGAAAATACTAATGCATCTCGCACTCAGCTGTGTTTGGTGTTATTAACAGTTATGAAATACGTAATTAATTAATTGTCATATTTCAACGAAATACTTAAAAGGTAGTTGGGACATAAGTGAAATAAGTCACAGCTGAGGAGCTTAATACTGTTTAATATGAATTAGTGGCGATGTGTGTGTGCTGTTGATGTGTAAAGTTAGTGTTGGAAGTTAATGTGGACGGCCTATGTGGCGTATTTTCTTTATGACACCCTCTACAACCTATTGTATGTCCAGGTGCTCGAACAAGGGCGAGATGGGTGTCGGGTGGACGTACATCTGTCCACCCTAATGGCAGAGACAATCTTATAGCCACGATGCCGTCAGTCGAGGACAACTTAGGACTCTTCCAACGCTAAGCTGCACCCGGGACTTGTGACACGACTGTGACATCACTGATCCGCGCCTATACGGACTAAGTACACCGGACTATCCAGGTGGGAAAATTCTGATTATCTATTTCTCTCTCTACAACATGGTGAATGCACAGAAGCCGCCAGAAGCTCACTCGTGAAGTTCTGAACGTTATACTCTAGCACAAACTCTCATGTTCAATTATGTTATTGCATGTGTGAACATTACCGCAGTACACCTAATGAAGTATCTTATAACTGTATAATGTGTAAGAAATTACACACATACACACACATCCGCAGTTTGCTGTAAGATCTAACTTTTCATCTAATTAAGACCATTAGGGAGTTAATTATCTTGTGCTATCATGTCATCTGGTCATGGCTAAGTTTTAATCACGTAACGGGGGCTGTCTGATGCTTTAGATGAGAAACTATTTTCTTTCACACACATACTTAGCGCTTAATGATTAAAGTCAGGGTCGTTTAGCTGGTTGAGTCTCGGGGCGGTCACTTACATTCTCTGGTGTGAACTACCAAGGCAAATCTATGCTTAGGAGCTGAGATATTCAGTTTACGCTGTCATTTATATTTGTACATATCTATACATATTAGGGTGCATTCATTTACTGTAGTTGGAATGGGTTTATGAGGAAGTTAGTGCTGAAATGAGGGATGTTTTGTTATTCATGTCGTATATGTGTTTGTGTGTGTAATTTTACTATATTTTGCTGGGGGAATATGTAATGGATTTAAAAAAGAGAAAAACCATAAATGTGCTTACTGAGACAACAGGCTAGCCTATTTGATACTATACAACACTTAGGGATTAGTATTGCTTTTATGAATGAGATTATTACTAACTTTGACTCATACATAATCAGGCAGAAATTTTGCAATAATGTTAATATCAAATTCACTTACTTTGTGACATTATGAATTAATTGATATACATATATATATATATATATATATATATAATTCTGCCTTTAATGGTGTGCTCACACAATCAAGAACTTGTCATTTATGTAACATCTTACAGGTTTAATAAAGCACACGCTTGTTGGTTAAAAGACTTTCTTTTCATTTGCAAGTCCTGTCATTCACCTGGGGGGACATGTCTGTAATTGTATTTGGGCCTTGCACACTTTTGCTTCCTCTAGGTTTTTCACCTAGTTCTAAAAATGATGTCTCTCCCCTTTTACAAAAAAAAAACTTAAATAAAAAAAAATAAAAAATAAATAAAATTAAATAAAACAAAAATTCAAAAAAAAAATTTACAAAAACTTAGAAAAATAAAAGGGGGGGTTACAAATGGTAGCAGAGCGTGGTTATGATTCTAGGTAGGTATTATTTCTGCCTTATTTTTTTTCTTTGGAACTTGAGAAATTTTAGTATCTGGGGACTTACATTTATTTCCTTAAATGAAACTTGGTGTGGCTACAGACATGTCAGCTGGTGTTAGGACTTGCAAATTATTTCAAATTATTTTTAATTAGAATCCAAGTGTTGCAAGAAAACTTAATGGTAGTGGAACGAATTAATAGAAAGAATAACCAAGAAAAAATAGCACATTTTATAAAATGAATAAGGGGTTGATGAAGTTAAAATAATTTAATATGAGTTAGTGTTTAAGTGATTATTTTGTGATGTTGAGTGTGAGATGAATTTTGAAAAAGGGGTTATAGGAATGTGATTGATTTTTTTTAATGAATGTGTGCTGATTGATTTCACTTGCACACACCCTGGAGCTCAACCAGATTCCGGACGTGATGAGGGCCGTCAGTACTTGTCGATTTTGATTGTGATTTGTCTCCTGGATTAGACTACGTGTTTTATAGCACCCCGTTATATGGTAATTGTTTATTGAGGGCGTTGCGTTCCAGTACCATGTATTTTGAATGCGGTTATGGTCCGACCAAGGGCATGGATGTGATAGTTTATATTTTCGATTATATCGAATTTTATGTGTACTTGGTGAATGGTATGTAGTGAGTTAGTTTGGTTGTTTTGTGTCGTGTTCTCTTCTGGGCATTTTGTATGGCTGTTTCTCTGCTTTTATGACACCCATCTCGTCGTATCGCTAGAGCATTCTGGAGCCGCTTGTATGATCAAGTTCTTCCTGTCGTTCTCTTTAATTATTGCTTTTACGTGGTGTGTGTGTGGATTGCGCGGTCATGTCCATTTCTGTGAATGTGGACTTGTTTGTCAAAGATGAGCTCGAGTGGGAGGTCCGGTTCCGGGGACGGAAGCCGCAGGAGACTGTTGTTTCATTAAGGAAGCAACTCCGCGAGGCTCTTGCCTCCGGTGAGGCACCGAGTGGGAGAGTATTACTTACGGATGTCACAGCCGAGGTGGAGCTGTGCTCGGAAAAATTTTCAGAACTGCGCGATTTGCCCGAAGGCCTGCAGTCGGCGGCACCCACCTCTACGGCTAGACAGAGGGTACGCCAACGTTTACAACATGTTCTATGCCGTTTACAGAATGCTGAATCACAGGCTACCACCTCGGAATTAAAGAAAAATGTTGTCACTCTTAGGGAGCAAGTGGCGATGGCATTGCGGGAGTTTTCTCTCGGCCAGCGTCGCCACGTGGATACGAATTCCGGTTCTTCTTCATCTTCTGTTGAGACGGCAGCCAGGGTGGAACCCCCTGCCCATGTTCCTGCCTTTTCGGATATGGCTACAGCGAGCTATTACAAGCTCCCTAACCCACTGTCGGATGTCATTCAGCGTCTCCCAGTTGTCGATGGTCTGGATCCCGAGGCGCTTTTGAGATTCTTACGCATATTTTTTCAGTTGGCCGATTTCCCTGGGCTGTCGGAGCGGACTTTGCTTGAGCTCATTTACCCGTACTGTCAGGGATCTATGGCTGAGCGCGTGACAAGTACCCTTAGGGATGGCGGTGGCATTGACCATTTCCATCGGGAAGTCCTGGACGCTTTCGTACCGGGAAGGTTACACGACCGGTTAAGACATAAACATTTTTATAGAGTTCAAGCAAGCGGAGAGTCCCTTGCTCATTTCATTTCCAGTGTTAAAGACGCGGCCCGGATCCTGAGGCTGGGGTTGTCTGAGTCTGAAGTTATTCACACTATTTTGGAGGGCGTGACGCCGGAGGAACGGTCACGTTTGGCATTCGCTGTCCGTCCCCAAAGTTTTATTGATTTGGACCGGCTGTGCGCCGAGTCAACCACTATACGGGGTAATGACGATATTAGAGCCCACGAGGCTAGGAGGCGTTCAGATCGCCCTGATTTAGAGCGACGAGTCGGGCAGCCCGGGTCTTGGGGTCCTCGGCCTGCGCCGGTTCAGAGCTGTGAGGTACGAGAATTATTCTGTTCTAGGTGTCATAGATCCGGTCACGTTGCGCGCTATTGTCACGATGCTAGACGGCGTCAAGGGACTTCCCGAAATGGTAACTTTTCAAAAAACGTAAGCTCTCGGGGAAGATAAGTAGGGAGTGGTCTTCCCCGTTAGGCCGTTCGGTTCCGGTTTCACTTAACCCCAGGCGGGTAGTAAATCCCGGATCATCTGGCTCCAAGGTCCTGCGAACTGTCCCCAACTACAGTTCAGTATGCCCCTTCCTGTCGATCGAGTTGAAAAAGGGTCAGCTCAGAGCCTTGGTTGACTCTGGATCAGCCCGATCCATTATTTCATCTAGAGTATGTGAGGACCTTGAACAACAGGGCTTACTATTAGGGTCGGATCGGTCTTCCGTGGTATGCTGGACTGCATCGCGGGAAATTCTGCCCATCTCCCGGGTGGTTTCCCTAAGTATTAAAATCGAGTGTTTTTCATGGGTGTGGCGATTTTTGGTTTCTCCGGCTCTGGGAGTCGACTGCATTGTGGGTGCCGATTTCATCTCCAAGAGTGGTCTCGTTTTAGACATACAAGGGCACCACTGTTATTTTAAATTCAATCGGGAGGTTGTCATTCCTTTCCTTGGGTACCAGGGAGCCAAGGGAGGTATCCAGGAGGTTGTGTGTCCCGATTCAGAAAGAGACCATCTCACTCCGTCCCAGAAGCATGCTTTGGATCATTTGTGTGAGCAGTTCCCCACTGTATTAACTCCCAACTTGGGGCTCACACATCTTTTGGAGTATAAGATCCGTTTGACGGACTCCGCTGTAGTACGTTCACACCCATACAAATTCGCTCCTCCAAAGATGGATGTTCTTAGAGAGAAGGTTCAAGAGTTGCTTAAACAAGGGGTCATTGAACCTTCCAACTCTAGTTATGCAAGTCCAGCATTTCTGGTGCCCAAGCCTGGGGGTAAACAGCGTATGGTCATAGACTATCGCAAACTAAATGCTAATATTGAGGTGGATTCAGTTCCTCTTCCCGATTTACATTCCGCTTTCGATTGGTTTAGTGGGGCCAGGTACTTCACCATCTTTGACCTCAATGCCGCTTATCATCAGATTCCTCTGTCTAAGGAAAGCCGCCCTTATACGGCATTCTGTGTGCCATGGAATCTTTATCAATATACTAGAGTACCCATGGGTCTGGCCGTGGGGGCTCAAACCCTCACGCGACTACTCGACACTGTATTCCATGATGTGAAATTTAAATTCATTTTCAATTATCTTGATGACCTCTTAGTCTACAGCAAAACGTTCGAGGAGCATCTGGGTCACCTGAGAGAGGTGATGTGCCGATTGAGGAGTGCTGGCCTCACTATCAATCCAGACAAAGTCAAATTTGCACAAAAGAGTATTTCGTTTTTGGGGCATCTCGTCTCATATGGGGGTGTGACGGTCGACCCGGAGAGGACACAAGGCATCCGAGATTTTCCTCCCCCTAGGGATGCGAAAGGTGTTGCCAGATTCGTTGGCATGGTCAATTTTTATCGTAGATTTATCCCTAATGCCGCGGAGATTGCCGTACCTTTAAACGAACTCAGAAAGAAGGGTACCAAATTTGTGTGGGGAGAGAGGCAACAGCGGGCCTTTGATACCCTCAGGGAGGCGATCGTCTCTCCCCCTGTGTTGAGGATGCCTGATTTTTCAAAAAAATTCATTTTGCAAACGGACGCGAGTTCTGTTGCGCTCGGGGCGGTTCTGTCCCAGGAAGTCGATGGTGCTAGGCAGCCGGTGGCATTTATATCCCGAACCTTGACCCAACAAGAAAGGAAGTCTTCAGTGTATGAACTAGAGTGTCTTGCTGTCGTGTACGCTCTAGATAAGTTCAGGCGTTTCTTGGAACACGCTGAGTTCCTCCTTGAGACCGATAATCAGGCTCTCTCCTGGCTTCTCGCTCATCCCCGGCAGCTGGGTAAAATAGGGCGTTGGGTGGTCAAGATCTCATCCTTTAAATTCAAAGTGCAACACATCCGGGGAACACAAAATGTTGTTGCCGACGCCTTGTCACGAATGTTCTCGCAACCCAGCGAAGCCAATTCTGAGCAACCCTGTTCCGTTCTGCTGGATTTTCCTTTGGCTTTTACTGATGTGTTACCCCATCAGTTAAATGATGAAGAGTTGGGTCCTATCATCCAACACCTAAAAGAGGGTAACGTGCAGGTTCCATATTTTCTGTCCAAGGGCGTCCTGTGCTGCCGAGAACGAAAAGGACGTGCCTCGAAGGTGGTGCTGCCTAGCAAACTCGTGCCAATGGTCTTCAGTTACTATCATGATTCCCCAATAGGTGGCCATAAGGGAATTTCGAAGACCATTTCCAGTATTAGGAGGCATTTCATCTGGAAGGGCATGGACAGGGATATCGCGGCTCGTGTGAAAGCATGTCATCTCTGTGGCTTGAGTAAGCCTGCTCAAAACACTAAATTGGGTCTATTGTCATCTGATGTGGCGAGCAAACCAATGGAGAAGTTATTCATAGACTACGTGGGACCTTTCCCTCGTAGCAAGTCGGGTAATGCTTACCTACTTGTTTGTGTGGATGCTTTTTCCAAGTTTGTCTGGCTACTGCCCTTACGACAGGCAAACACTCGCTCAACCATCCTTATGCTACAGTCCCATGTCTTTCAGCATTTCGGTTTTCCGTCCACCATTGTCTCTGACAATGGACCACAGTTCATTTCGAAAGATTTCCGGCGAATGTGTTTCGCTAACGGCATCAAACATGTGACCACTTCCCCGTACTACCCTCAACCGTCCCACGCGGAGAGATTTAACCGGAATCTCCGTTCAGCTCTCATCGCCTACCATGCTGAACAACAGGATTGTTGGGACCTCAATTTGAAGTGGTTGCAATTGGCATTTAACACGGCCCTACACGAGAGTCACAAGGCCGTACCCTTTGAAGTCATGTTTGGTTTCTCGCCAAGTTTGCCGTTGGACAATTTGTGGCACATTGAGGATCTTCTACCTAACGATCCGAAGGTCACGACTGTGGACAGATGGCGGGAGGTCCGGAGGAATTTGCTTCGTGCGCACGAACGCGTCCGTAGTCGCTACAATCAGGGGCGAACTCCGTACCCATTTAAGATTGGCGACTTGGTCTACTGCCAGAGCCATCCGATCAGCTCAGCCATAGATAGGAGGGCCGCTAAATTATGTTATCGTTGGTCGGGACCATACCGCATTCTTCGGTTTGTGTCGCCCGTTACAGTGAAATTGGGTGATCCCGGTGGGGATGTTGAAAGAGTAACCACTCATATTTCCAAGCTAAAGTTTTGCCATAGGGCAAGAGTTAGTGATGACAGTTTTGTCCCATAAAAGGGGGGAATACTATTTGGGTTCCTGGATCTCAGTCATTAGATTTGGGAGGCCTTGGTGGTCAGTACTCAGAGCTGGCGCCAGCGATTCTTCTCTTTCTCCTGTTCTTTTCTGTCCCTTATATCTGCATGCGGACCAGGGCCCGGCGAGCATGCAGGACCCACACTTACATCTTCTCCTTCAGACACACATTCACTGACTTACACCTCTTCCTTCTGCTTTTCGTTTTCCTGTGTTACTGAACTCACCAAGAGCGATTTAGAATCTGAGATTTCCCAGGTTTCCCGCAGCCGTCGTGCTTGAGGACTGGTTTGTTTTGGGTCAACCATGTTGCCCATTTGGGGTGAGGGTGTGCCGTACTGGGTTCGGCAGTGTATTATAAGAATTTTAAAAACGAGCGCCGCTGACGTCACGCACGGCCACACGCCTACGGTAGTTTGTTGTTGGCACACAAATGCTGTGCAGCAACGCAATTCAGTTGGCCCGGCCAGCTGTTTCTGTATATTCCTGCATCCAGAGTTTACTTGGCTAGGCCGAAACATTGAATCGGCCTCATTTCTGTTCTGTCCTCCAACCTGGTCATCTGCTCTCGACTGGCGGCTACCGTTTGTTCTGGACTTCCTCGGCTATCACTATGGTTGGCTAGATAAAGTGTAGCTCCAGGTATGTACAAGTCAGCGGGTTCTGAAAATATTCTAACCCCAAATATATTTTTACGTTTCAGCCTCTATTATAAATTATACTTGTGTGTGTGTGTGTGTGTGTGTGTGTGTGTGTAGAGCAGTTTTCGATGTGTGCGTTAACGCAATTACAAAATTAAATTGATATGAGTGTAAATGTTGTGGGCTAAATTGACTTCAATAAAGAAAATACTAATGCATCTCGCACTCAGCTGTGTTTGGTGTTATTAACAGTTATGAAATACGTAATTAATTAATTGTCATATTTCAACGAAATACTTAAAAGGTAGTTGGGACATAAGTGAAATAAGTCACAGCTGAGGAGCTTAATACTGTTTAATATGAATTAGTGGCGATGTGTGTGTGCTGTTGATGTGTAAAGTTAGTGTTGGAAGTTAATGTGGACGGCCTATGTGGCGTATTTTCTTTATGACACCCTCTACAACCTATTGTATGTCCAGGTGCTCGAACAAGGGCGAGATGGGTGTCGGGTGGACGTACATCTGTCCACCCTAATGGCAGAGACAATCTTATAGCCACGATGCCGTCAGTCGAGGACAACTTAGGACTCTTCCAACGCTAAGCTGCACCCGGGACTTGTGACACGACTGTGACATCACTGATCCGCGCCTATACGGACTAAGTACACCGGACTATCCAGGTGGGAAAATTCTGATTATCTATTTCTCTCTCTACAACATGGTGAATGCACAGAAGCCGCCAGAAGCTCACTCGTGAAGTTCTGAACGTTATACTCTAGCACAAACTCTCATGTTCAATTATGTTATTGCATGTGTGAACATTACCGCAGTACACCTAATGAAGTATCTTATAACTGTATAATGTGTAAGAAATTACACACATACACACACATCCGCAGTTTGCTGTAAGATCTAACTTTTCATCTAATTAAGACCATTAGGGAGTTAATTATCTTGTGCTATCATGTCATCTGGTCATGGCTAAGTTTTAATCACGTAACGGGGGCTGTCTGATGCTTTAGATGAGAAACTATTTTCTTTCACACACATACTTAGCGCTTAATGATTAAAGTCAGGGTCGTTTAGCTGGTTGAGTCTCGGGGCGGTCACTTACATTCTCTGGTGTGAACTACCAAGGCAAATCTATGCTTAGGAGCTGAGATATTCAGTTTACGCTGTCATTTATATTTGTACATATCTATACATATTAGGGTGCATTCATTTACTGTAGTTGGAATGGGTTTATGAGGAAGTTAGTGCTGAAATGAGGGATGTTTTGTTATTCATGTCGTATATGTGTTTGTGTGTGTAATTTTACTATATTTTGCTGGGGGAATATGTAATGGATTTAAAAAAGAGAAAAACCATAAATGTGCTTACTGAGACAACAGGCTAGCCTATTTGATACTATACAACACTTAGGGATTAGTATTGCTTTTATGAATGAGATTATTACTAACTTTGACTCATACATAATCAGGCAGAAATTTTGCAATAATGTTAATATCAAATTCACTTACTTTGTGACATTATGAATTAATTGATATACATATATATATATATATATATATATATATATATATATATATATATATATAATTCTGCCTTTAATGGTGTGCTCACACAATCAAGAACTTGTCATTTATGTAACATCTTACAGGTTTAATAAAGCACACGCTTGTTGGTTAAAAGACTTTCTTTTCATTTGCAAGTCCTGTCATTCACCTGGGGGGACATGTCTGTAATTGTATTTGGGCCTTGCACACTTTTGCTTCCTCTAGGTTTTTCACGTAGTTCTAAAAATGATGTCTCTCCCCTTTTACAAAAAAAAAAAACTTAAATAAAAAAATAAATAAATTAAATTAAATAAAACAAAAATTCAAAAAAAAATTTACAAAAACTTAGAAAAATAAAAGGGGGGGTTACACAGGGCTGTATGCAAAACATCATTTGATTCTGTTTGAATTTGCGACTGTTATCGTTTACCATAGAAAAAAATTACCCTTGATAAAAAACCGTTGCAGGTAAACTACCCCTTTCCCTTAACCGATCTTCACCAAAAACGATAAGTCTTGAGAACTCAGAAATTCAGGGTTGTATGTAAAATATTATATGATTTTGTTTGAATTTCCGGCTGTTATCGTTTGCCATACAAAGTACCCTTGATAAAACAAAAAACGTGGCTGGTAAACTACCCCTTTCCCACAAACGATCTTCGCCAAAAACAATAGGTCTTTAGCACTCAAGAAATCAGCGCTGTATGCAAAAACGTATTTGATTCTGTTTGAATTTGCGGCTCTTATCGTTTGCCATAGAAAATACCCTTTTAAAACATAAAACGTTGCAGGTAAACTACCCCTTTTCCTTAACCGATCTTCACCAAAACGAAAAGGTCTTGAGAACTCTACAATTCAGGACAGTATGCAAAACATTATTTGATTATGTTTGAATTTGCGGCTGTTATCGTTTGCCATAGGAAATACCCTTGTTAAAACATAAAACGTTGCAGGTAAACTACCCCTTTCCCTTAACCGATCTGTACTAAAATCAACAGCTCTTGAGAATTCTACAATTCAGGGCTTTATGCGAAACATTATTTGATTCTGTTTGAGTTTGCGGCTGTTACCGTTTGCCAAACAAACAAAATTACCCTTCATAAAAAAACCGTTGCTGGTAAACTACCCCTTTCCCTTAACCGACCATCACCAAAAACAATAGGTCGCGAGTACTCTTCAAATCAGGGCTGTATGAAAAAATTGTTTGATTCTGTTTGAATTTGCGGCTGTTATCGTTTGCCATAGAAAAAAATCTACAGACACACAGACACACACACAGACACTTTTCGAAAAACGACTTTTTTTCATGTTTTGAGTGTAGTACAATCAGAATTTGCAATAATCTCGAACACGATTTTTTTTGCCATCACCATACTTCCATTCCTTAAGGAATATGGAAGTAAAAATTACCCTTGTTAAAACATAAAATGTTGCAGGTAAACTACCCCTTTCCCTTAATCGATCTTCACCAACACCAATAGGTATTGAGAACTCTACAATACAGGGCTGTATGCAAAACATCATTTGATTCTGTTTGAATTTGCGGCTGTTATCGTTTACCATAGAAAATATCGGTATGGAGAACCATACATGACTTCCGTGTTCTAAGATTAATATTTAAAATCATATTCGAAATGAAATATTTCCATAGAAACTACGCCTTTCTACTTATTGCTTCAGCATTAACCACAGTACTGTGTTCACTAACGTATACCACCTCACGTTTTCGCACTCGATTTTCACCGAAGATGGCAGTCGATGGCACTGCCGAAAAGTCTGATTTTGCAGAAAACATTGGACTACGGCTAAAGAGCCCGGGAAGCAATTTTAACAAAAAACTACTTCTTTGTTGCCGATAACGTAGTACACATATAAAAAATTCTCCCCTACACCTTCAACTATAATTTTTAATAATAGAAAATTACCCCCACCCCGTTCAACTAGCCTCTTCATTTATAGATATTTCATCTACGTTTCTACAGTGGATTACTATGAGCTTCTTATTAGGATACTTTATTTATAAAAATAAAGTACTTTACTCATGTTAAAACATAAAATGTTTCCGGTAAACTACCCCTTTCTCTTAACCGATCTACTCCAAAATCAACAGACCTTCCGTCCTCTACAATTCAGGGAAGCATGCAAAAAAATATTTGATTCTGTTTGAATGTGCGGGAGTTATCGTTCGTCATGGAAACATTTCTCTTGTTACAACATAAAATGTTGCAGGTAAACTACCCCTTTCCCTTAACTGATCTTCACGAAAATCAATAGACCTTGAGCTGTCTGCAACTCAGGGGGTGCAAGAAATTATTTGATTCTCATTGAATTTTCGGCAGTTATCGTTCGTCATAAAAAACTTACCCTTTTTAAAACATAAAACGTTGCTGATAAACTACCCCTACCCTTAACCAATCTTCAACAAAATCAACAGACCTTGAGTTCTCTTTAGTTCAAAAAGGTATGCAAAAACCTAGTTGATTCTGTTTGAATTTACGGCAGTTATCGTTCGTCATATAAAAAATTACCCTTGTTAAAACATAAAATGTTGCCGGTAAACTACCCCTTTCCCTTAACCGATCTTCACCAACACCAATACGTATTGAGAACTCTACAATACAGGGCTGTATGCAAAACATCAATGGATTCTGTTTGAATTTGCGGCTGTTATCGTTTACTATAGAAAAAAATTACCCTTGATAAAAAACCGTTGCCGGTAAACTACCCCTTTCCCTTAACCGATCTTCACCAAAAACGACAGGTCTTAGGTAATCTACAATTCAGGCCTGTATGCAAACAATTATTTGATTCTGTTTGAATTTGCGGCTGTTATCGTTTGCCATAGAAAACTCCCTTGATAAAACATAAAACAATGCTGGTAAACTACCCTATTCCATTAACCGATCTTCACCAAAAACAACAGGTCTTGAGAACTCTACAATTCAGGGCTGTTCGCAAAACATTAGTTGATTCTCTTTGAATTTACGGCAGTTATCGTTCGTCATAGAAAAAATACGCTTGTTAAAACATAAAACGTTGCAGGTAAACTACCCCTTTCCCTTAACCGATCCTCAACAAAATCAACAGACCTTGAGTTCTGTATAATTCAAAAAGGTATGCAGAAGAGTAGTTGATTCTGTTTTAACGTACGGCAGTTATCGTTCGTCAAAAAAAAATTACCCTTGATAAAACATAAACTGTTGCTGGTAAACAACCCTATTCCCTTAACCGAACTTCACCAAAACCAACAGGGCTTGAGAAATCTACATTCCAGGGCTGTATGCAAAATATTATATGATTCTGTTCGAATTTGCGGCTGTTATCGTTTGCCATATAAAATACCCTTGATAAAACAAAAAACGTGCCTGGTAAACTACCCTTTTCCCTTAACCGATCTTCACCAACACCAATACGTATTGAGAACTCTACAATACAGGGCTGTATGCAAAACATCATTTGAGTCTGTTTGAATTTGCGGCTGTTATCGTTTACCATAGAAAAAAATTACCCTTGATAAAAAACCGTTGCAGGTAAACTACCCCTTTCCCTTAACCGATCTTCACCAAAAACGATAAGTCTTGAGAACTCAATAATTCAGGGTTGTATGTAAAATATTATATGATTTTGATTGAACTTGCGGCTGTTACCGTTTGCCATACAAAGTACCCTTGATAAAACAAAAAACGTGGCTGGTAAACTACCCCTTTCCCTCAAACGATCTTCACCAAAAACAATAGGTCTTTAGCACTCAAGAAATCAGCGCTGTATGCAAAAACGTATTTGATTCTGTTTGAATTTGCGGCTCTTATCGTTTGCCATAGAAAATACCCTTTTAAAACATAAAACGTTGCAGGTAAACTACCCCTTTCCCTTAACCGCCCTTCACCAACACCAATACGTATTGAGAACTCTACAGTACAGGGCGGTATGCAAAACATCATTTGATTCTGTTTGAATTTGCGGCTGTTATCGTTTACCATAGAAAAATATCGGTATGGAGAACCATACATGACTTCCATATTCTAAGATTTGTATTTAAAATCATTTTCAGCCAAACAGCCAGGCTGTGTCTTACCTGCCTTTTTATTGCTGTATTAAATGAAAAATATTATATTACATTAAAATGAAAAAATTATAATTTTATTGCCTGGCAACAAAATTATTTTATTTTTAACAATTACCATTTTTTCAAAAAGTTTAAATAAATTTTCAAGTACTTTACTCTTGTTGAAACGTAAAAGGTTGAAGGTAAACTACCCCTTCCCCTTAACCGATCTTCACCAAAATCGAAAGCCATTGAGACCTCTACAATTCAGGGAAGTATGCAAACAATTATTTGATTCTGTTTGAATTTGCGGCTGTTATCGTTTGCCATATAAAATACCCTTGTTAAAAAAACGTTGTAGGTAAACGACCCCTTTCCCTCAACCGATCTTCACCAAAAACAATAGGTCTTGAGAACTCTACAATTTAGGGCTGTATGCAAATAATCTTTTTTTTCTGTTTGAATTTGTGGCTGTTATCGTTTACCATAGAAAAAAATTACCCTTGATAAAAAACCGTTGCCGGTAAAATACCCCTTTCCCTTAACAGATCTTCACCAAAAACAATAGGTCTTGAGAACTCTAAAATTCAGGGCTGTATGTAAAATATTATATGATTGTGTTTGAATTTGCGGCTGTTATCGTTTGCCATACAAAATACCCTTTTAAAACATAAAACGTTGCAGGTAAACTACCCCTTTCCCTTAACCGATCTTCACCAAAACCAAAGGTATTGAGAACTCTACTATTCAGGGCAGTATGCAAAACATAATATGATTATGTTTGAATTTGCGGCTGTTATCGTTTGCCATAGAAAATACCATTGTTAAAAAAACGTTGCAGGTAAACTACTCCTTTCCCTCAACCGAACTTCACCAAAAACAATAGGTCTTGAGAACTCAACAATTTAGGGCTGTATGCAAATAATCTTTTGATTCTGTTTGAATTTGCGGCTGTTATCGTTTTTCATAGGAAATACCCTTGTTAAAACATAAAACGTTACAGGTAAACTACCCATTTCCCTTAACCCATCTTCACCAAAATCAACAGATCTTGAGAACTCTACAATTCAGGGCTGTGTGCGAAGCATTATTTGATTCTGTTTGAATTTGCGGCTGTTATCGTTTGCCAAACAAACAAAATTACCCTTCATAAAAAAAACCGTTGCTGGTAAACTACCCCTTTCCCTTAACCGATCTTCACCAAAAACAAAAATGTCGCGAGTACTCTGCAAATCAGGGCTGCATGCAAAAAATTATTTGATTCTGTTTGAATTTGCGGCAGTTATCGTTTGCCATAAAAAAAAAATCTACAGACACACAGACACACAGACAGACACACACACAGACACTTTTCGGAAAACGACTTTTTTTCATGTTTTGAGTGTAGTAGAGTCAGAATCTGCAATAATCTCGAACACGATTTTTTTTGCCATCACCATACTTCCATTCCTTAAGGAATATGGAAGTAAAAATTACCCTTGATAAAAAACCGTTCCAGGTAAACTACCCCTTTCCGTTAACCGATCTTCACCAAAAACGATAGGTCTTGAGAACTCTAAAATTCAGGGTTGTATGTAAAATATTATATGATTTTGTTTGAATTTGCGGCTGTTATCGTTTGCCATACAAAGTACCCTTGATAAAACAAAAAACGTGGCTGGTAAACTACCCCTTTCCCTTAACCGATCTTCACAAAAACCAAAAGGTCTTGAGAACTCTACAATTCAGGACAGTATACAAAACATTATTTGATTATGTTTGAATTTGCGGCTGTTATCGTTTGCCATAAGAAATACCCTTGTTAAAACATAAAACGTTGCTGGTAAACTACCCCTTTCCCTTAACCGATCTGTACTAAAATCAACAGCTCTTGAGAATTCTACAATTCAGGGCCGTATGCGAAACATTATTTGATTCTGTTTGAATTTGCGGCTGTTATCGTTTGCCAAACAAACAAAATTACCCTTCATAAAAAAAACCGTTGCTGGTAAACTACCCCTTTCCCTTAACCGATCTTCACCAAAAACAAAAATGTCGCGAGTACTCTACAAATCAGGGCTGTATGCAAAAAATTATTTGATTCTGTTTGAATTTGCGGCTGTTATCGTTTGCCATAGAAAAAAATCTATAGACACACAGACACAGACACACACAGACACACAGACAGACACACACAGAGACACTTTTCGAAAAACGACTTTTTTTCATGTTTTGAGTGTAGTACAATCAGAATCTGCAATAATCTCGAACACGATTTTTTTTGCCATCACCATACTTCCATTTCCTTAAGGAACATGGAAGTAAAAAATTACACGTGAGAAAAAACCGTTGCAGGTAAACTACCCCTTTCCTTTAACCCGATCTTCAACCAAATCAACAGACCTTGAGTTCTCTTTAGTTCAAATAGGTATGCTCAAACGTAGTTGATTCTGTTTGAATTTACGGGAGTTATCGTTCGTCATATAAAATATCGGTATGGAGAACCATACATGACTTCCATATTCTAAGATTTATATTTAAAATCATTTTCGAAATGAAATATTACCATAGAAACTACTTCTTTCTACTTACTGCTTCAGCCTTAACCACAGTACTGTGGTCACCAACGTATACCACCTCACGTTATCGCACTCGATTTTCACTGATGATGGAAGTCGACGGCATTGCCGAAACATCTGGTTTTGTAGAAATATTGGACTACGGCCAAATATCCCGGGAAGGAATTTTAACAAAAACTACTTCTTTGTTGCCGATAACGTTGTACACATATATATAAAATATATGCATAAAATTAATGGCTTGTATAAGTTAATGATTGATCTCTATTAAGTAGTGCTCAAGTTTCCAAAGTTTTAATATTATGATGTCCGTAATTAAAACATCAGAGCAGGTTTAGTGTGAATGAGGGTACAGTGTGGACAAAAATTTTCAACATTTTCTATTGAGCGTTGCTTAGAGTAAAGCTGAGAATCTACAGTGTATGTTTCAAAGAACAAACACGCGAAAAAGAAGGAGCGCTCCGAAGTCACTCATGGACCCTCAGCATCTTGCAGAGGGTTCATTCCCTAAAGACGAAAATTCTGTCTATGAATCGTTCCTCTGTAAACACGTGCAGTTACATTGCCCAGCGATCCACAGGAAGCAAATTGATGTCCATTTTTTCGGCTTGCACGCGTTATGTTGGTGTGGGTTTCGGCACTTTCCATTTAAAAAGCGTGCAAATGTAAGAAAATAAACATGAGTGAGGCCAGAAATAACGTGAATTGTGTGTGTGTGTGTGTGTGTGTGTGTGTGTGTGTGTGTGTGTGTGTGTGTGTGTGTGTGTGTGTGTGTGTGTGTGTCTTACCTGCCTTTTTATTGCTGTAGGCATAATAATAAAATGGAAACGTAAACATTACATAACTGAGATATGCTTACCTGCCACGAACGATATATTATTTTATACATGGAGGAGTTCAGTGACATACACACGTACAGAAGTCATCTTCAAAAATACTAGAAGTCGTCCACGCTTTTATGTTGGCAGTGTAACTTACAGGAAGTTTTTTGATGTTTTTAAAACATCTAGGATGCAAACTTATCCCGATAACTAAAAGTTTCCTTTTTTCGGTTCCCGTCATGTTCGCACAAACAAAAACTGTAACTCTTTGTTTAGAGAGCTTCCCACCAACGCACTTTTCATTTTTAAATTTGAAAGTCTTATCTGGAGTTAATTTATAAAAAATTCCGGCTTCATGTCCATTAAAGATGTCTTCATCTTTATATGATCGTCTAATTTCTGGCCAAGTGTTACGCACCCAATCGCCTGTAACGTTCAGATCTACGCATTTTGCCTCACCACAAATTTTTGCAAAGGAAATCGAGTGTCGGGCCTTAAATCGATCTAGCCATCCGTTGGAGCACGTAAAACGGCTGGCGCTGGCAGTCCTGTTACAGTGCTTATCGCTTGCATACAATGTATGTCTGTAGCCATGGGCTAGCGCGCGCGCACATATATACGTTTATATGAAATTTAGAGTAAAATATCTGAGAAATATTTGACACTATAACAGAGTAGTACAATATTTAGTGACGTTAAAACCGGGAATTTTTATAATGTTAAAGATATCAGTTTGACTGGACTTATGACAAAATAACTCTACACCCGAGTTGACGTAACAGCCGAAGCCGTAATAACCAAGTTCCACTGTATATATAAAGATATTAACTCAAACATAATTTACATTAAAATGAAAAAAATTATAATTTTATTGCCTGGCAACAAAATTATTTTATTTTCAACAATTCCCATTGTTTGAAAAAGTTTAAATGAATTTTGAAGCACTTTACTCTTGTTAAAACGTAAAAGGTTGCAGGTAAACTACCCCTTCCCCTTAACCGATCTTCACCAAAATCTAAAGGCCTTGAGTCCTCTACAATTCACTGACGTATGCAAAACATTATTTGATTCTGTTTGAACTTGCGGCTGTTATCGTTTGCCATAGAAAACACCCTTGATAAAACATAAAACGTTGCTGGTAAACTACCCCTTTCCCTTAACCGATCTTCACCAAAAACAATAAGTCTTGAGAACTCTACAATACAGGGCTGTATGCGAAACATTATTTGATTCTGTTTGAATTTGCGGCTGTTATCGTTTGCCAAACAAAAAATTTCCCTTGATAAAAAAAACCGTTGCCGGTAAACTACCCCTTTCCCACAACCGATCTTCACCAAAAACAACAGGTCGTGAGTATTCTACAAATCAGGGCTGTATGCAAAAAATTATTAGATTCTGTTTGAATTTGCGGCAGTTATCGTTTGCCATAGAAAAAAATCTACACACACACACACACACACACACACACACACACACACACACACACACACACACACACACACACACACACACACACACACACACACACACACACACACACACACACACACACACACACACACACACACACACACACACACACACACACACACACTTTTCGGAAAACGAATTTTTTTCATGTTTTGAGTGTAGTACAATCAGAATCAACAATAATCTCGAACACAATTTTTTTTGCCATCGCCATACTTCCATTCCTTAAGGAATATGGAAGTAAAAATTACCCTTGATAAAAAATAAAATGTTGCATGTAAACTAACCCTTTCCCTTAATCGATCTTCACCAACACCAATAGGTATTGAGAACTCTACAATACAGGGCTGTATGCAAAACATCATTTGATTCTGATTGAATTTGCGGCTGTTATCGTTTGCCATAGAAAATATCGGTATGGAGAACCATACATGACTTCCATGTTCTAAGATTAATATTTAAAATCATATTCGAAATGAAATATTTCCATAGAAACTACGCCTTTCTACTTATTGCTTCAGCATTAACCACAGTACTGTGGTCACTAACGTATACCACCTCACGATTTCGCACTCGATTTTCACCGGTGATGGCAGTCGATGGCACTGCCGAAAAGTCTGATTTTGCAGAAAACATTGGACTACGGCCAAAGAGCCCGGGAAGCAATTTTAACAAAAAACTACTTCTTTGTTACCGATAACGTAGTACACATATAAAAAATTCTCCCCTCCACCTTCAATTATAATTTTTAATAATAGAAAATTACCCCCACCCCGTTCAACTAGCCTCTTCATTTATAGATATTTCATCTACGTGTCTACAGTGGATTACTATGAGCTTCTTATCAGGATACTGTATTTATAAAAATTAAGTACAGTACTTTACTCTAGTTAAATCATAAAATGTTTCGAGTAAACTACCCCTTTCTCTTAACCGATCTTCACCAAAAACGACAGGTCTTAGGTACTCTACAATTCAGGCCTGTATACAAACAATTATTTGATTCTGTTTGAATTTGCGGCTGTTATCGTTTGCCATAGAAAACACCCTTGATAAAACATAAAACGTTGCTGGTAAACTACCCTATTCCATTAACCGATCTTCACCAAAAACAATAGATCTTTAGAACTCTACTATTCAGGGCTGTTCGCAAAACATTAGTTGATTCTCTTTGAATTTACGGCAGTTATCGTTCGTCATAGAAAAAATACCCTTGTTAAAACATAAAACGTTGCCGGTAAACTACCCCTTTCCCTTAACCGATCCTCAACAAAATCAACAGACCTTGAGTTCTGTATAATTCAAAAAGGTATGCAGAAGAGTAGTTGATTCTGTTTTAATGTACGGCAGTTATCGTTCGACAAATAAAATTACCCTTGATAAAACATAAACTGTTGCTGGTAAACAACCCTATTCCCTTAACCGATCTTCACCAAAACAAACAGGTCCTGAGAACTCTACATTCCAGGGCTGTATGCAAAATATTATATGATTCTGTTTGAATTTGGGGCTGTTATCGTTTGCCATATAAAATACCCTTGATAAAACAAAAAACGTGTCTGGTAAACTACCCCTTTCCCTTAACCGATCTTCACCAAAAGCAATAAGTCTTTAGTACTCAACAAAACAGGGCTGTATGCAAAAACCTATTTGATTCTGTTTGAATTTGCGGCTCTTATCGTTTGCCATAAGAAATACCCTTTTAAAAAAAAAAAGTTGCTGGTAAACTACCCCTTTCCCTTAACTGATCTTCACCAACACCAATACGTATTGAGAACTCTACAATACAGGGCTGCTGTATGCAAAACATCATTTGATTCTGTTTGAATTTGCGGCTGTTATCGTTTACCATAGAAAAAAATTACCCTTGATAAAAAACCGTTGCCGGTAAACTACCCCTTTCCCATAACCGATCTTCACCAAAAACGATAGGTCTTGAGAACTCAAAAATTCAGGGTTGTATGTAAAATATTATATGATTTTGTTTGAATTTGCGGCTGTTATCGTTTGCCATTCAAAGTACCCTTGATAAAACAAAAAACGTGGCTGGTAAACTACCCCTTTCCCACAAACGATAGGTCTTTAGCACTCAAGAAATCAGCGCTGTACGCAAAACATTAGTTGATTCTCTTTGAATTTACGGCAGTTATCGTTCGTCATAAAAAAAATACTCTTGTTAAAACATAAAACGTTGCCGGTAAACTACCCCTTTCCCTTAACCGATCCTCAACAAAATCAACAGACCTTGAGTTCTGTATAATTCAAAAAGGTATGCAGAAGAGTAGTTGATTCTGTTTTAATGTACGGCAGTTATCGTTCGTCAAAAAAAAATTACCATTGATAAAACAAACTGTTGCCGGTAAACAACCCTATTCCCTTAACCGATCTTCACCAAAACCAACGCGTCTTGAGAACTCTACATTCCAGGGCTGTATGCAAAACATCATTTGATTCTGTTTGAATTTGCGGCTGTTATCGTTTACCATAGAAAAATATCGGTATGGAGAACCATACATGACTTCCATATTCTAAGATTTATATTTAAAATCATTTTCAGCCAAACAGCCAGGCTGTGTCTTACCTGCCTTTTTATTGCTGTATTAAATGAAAAATATTATATTACATTAAAATGAAAAAATTATAATTTTATTGCCTGGCAACAAAATTATTTTATTTTTAACAATTACCATTGTTTCAAAAAGTTTAAATGCATTTTCAAGTACTTTACTGTTGTTAAAACGTAAAAGGTTGCAGGTAAACTACCCCTTCCCCTTAACCGATATTCACCAAAATCGAAAGTCATTGAGATCTCTACAATTCAGGGTTGTATGCAAAAAATTATTTGATTCTGTTTGAATTTGCGGCTCTTATCGTTTGCCATAGAAAATACGCTTGATAAAAAAACGTTGTCGGTAAACTACCCCTTCCCCTTAACCGATCTTCACCAAAAACAATAGGTCTTGAGTACTCTACAAATCAGGGCTGTATGCAAAACATTATTTGATTCTGTTTGAATTTGCGGCTGTTATCGTTTGCCATAGAAAATACCCTTGTTAAAACATAAAACGTTACTGGTAAACTACCCCTTTCCCTTAACCGATCTTCACCAAAATCAACAGATCTTGAGAACTCTACAATTCAGGGCTGTATGCGAAACATTATTTGATTCTGTTTGAATTTGCAGCTGTTATCGTTTGCCAAACAAACAAAATAACCCTTGCTAAAAAAAAACCGTTGCCGGTAAACTACCCCTTTCCTTCAACCGATCTTCACCAAAAAAAATAGGTCGCGAGTACTCAGCAAGTCAGGGCTGCATGCAAAAAATTATTTGATTCTGTTTGAATTTGCGGCAGTTATCGTTTGCCATAGAAAAAAAATCTACAGACACACAGACAGACAGACACACACACAGACACTTTTCGGAAAACGACTTTTTTCATGTTTTGAGTGTAGTAGAATCAGAATCTGCAATAATATCGAACACGATTTTTTTTGCCATCACCATACTTCCATTCCTTAAGGAATATGGAAGTAACAAGTACTTTACTCTTGTTAAAACGTAAAAGGTTGCAGGTAAAGTACCCCTTCCCCTTAACCGATCTTCACCAAAATCGAAAGTCATTGAGACCTCTACAACCCAGGGACGTATGGAAAAAAATTATTTGATTCTGTTTGAATTTGCGGCTGTTATCGTTTGCCAAAAAAATACGCTTGATAAAAAAACGTTGCAGGTAAACTACCCCTTCCCCTTAACCGATCTTCACCAAAAAAAAATACATCTTGAGTACTCTGCAAACCAGGGCTGTATGCAAAACATTATTTGATTCTGTTTGAATTTGCGGCTGTTATCGTTTGCCATAGAAAATACCCTTGTTAAAAAAACGGTACAGGTAAACTACCCCTTTCCCTCAACCGATCTTCACCAAAAACAAGAGGTCTTGAGAACTCTACAATTTAGGGCTGTATGCAAATAATCTTTTGATTCTGTTTGAATTTGCGGCTGTTATCGTTTGCCATAGGAAATACACTTGTTAAAACATAAAACGATACAGGTAAACTACCCCTTTCCCTTAACCGATCTTCACCAAAATCAACAGATCTTGAGAACTCTACAATTCAGGGCTTTATGCGAAACATTATTTGATTCTGTTTGAATTTGCGGCTGTTATCGTTTGCCATTAAAAAAAACTACAGACACACAGACACACAGACAGACAGACAGACAGAGAGACACACAGACACTTTTCGGAAAACGACTTTTTTTCATGTTTTGAGTGTAGTAGAATCAGAATCTGCAATAATCTCGAACACGATTTTTTTTGCCATCACCATACTTCCATTCCTTAAGGAATATGGAAGAAAAAATTACCCTTGATAAAAAACCGTTGCCGGTAAACAACCCCTTTTCCTTAACCGATCTTCACCAAAACCAAAAGGTCTTGAGAACTCTACAATTCAGGACAGTATGCAAAACATTATTTGATTATGTTTGAATTTGCGGCTGTTCTCGTTTACCATAGGAAATACCCTTGTTAAAACATAAAATGTTGCAGGTAAACTGCCGCTTTCCCTTAACCGATCCGTACTAAAAAAAACAGCTCTTGAGATTTCTACAGTTCAGGGCTGAATGCGAAACATTATTTGATTCTGTTTGAATTTGCGGCTGTTATCGTTTGCCATAGAAAACACCCTTGATAAAACATAAAACGTTGCTGGTAAACTACCCTATTCCATTAACCGATCTTCACCAGAAACAATAGGTCTTGAGAACTCTACAATTCAGGGCTGTACGCAAAACATTAGTTGATTCTCTTTGAATTTACGGCAGTTATCGTTCGTCAAAAAAAAAATACCCTTGTTAAAACATAAAACGTTGCAGGTAAACTACCCCTTTCCCTTAACCGATCCTCAACAATATCAACAGACCTTGAGTTCTGTATAATTCAAAAAGGTATGCAGAAGAGTAGTTGATTCTGTTTTAATGTACGGCAGTTATCGTTCGTCAAAAAAAAATTACCATTGATAAAACAAACTGTTGCTGGTAAACAACCCTATTCCCTTAACCGATCTTCACCAAAACCAACAGGTCTTTAGAACTCTACATTCCAGGGCTGTATGCAAAATATTAAGTGATTATGTTTGAATTTGTGGCTGTTATCGTTTGCCATATAAAATACCCTTGATAAAACAAAAAACGTGTCTCGTAAACTACCCCTTTCCCTTAACCGATCTTCACCAAAAACAAAAGGTCTTTAGTACTCAACAAAACAGGGCTGTATGCAAAAACCTATTTGATTCTGTTTGAATTTGCGGCTCTTATCGTTTGCCATAAGAAATACCCTTTTAAAAAATAAAACGTTGCTCGTAAACTACCCCTTTCCCTTAACCGATCTTCACCAACACCAATACGTATTGAGAACTCTACAATACAGGGCTGTATGCAAAACATCATTTGATTCTGTTTGAATTTGCGGCTGTTATCGTTTACCATAGAAAAAAATTACCCTTGATAAAAAACCGTTGCCGGTAAACAACCCCTTTCCCTTAACCGATCCTCAACAAAATCAAAAGGTCTTGAGAACTCTACAATTCAGGACAGTATGCAAAACATTATTTGATTATGTTTGAATTTGCGGCTGTTCTCGTTTGCCATAGGAAATACCCTTGTTAAAACATAAAATGTTGCAGGTAAACTGCCCCTTCCCTTAACCGATCCGTACTAAAATCAACAGCTCTTGAGAATTCTACAGTTCAGGGCTGCATGCGAAACATTATTTGATTCTGTTTGAATTTGCGGCTGTTATCGTTTGCCATAGAAAACACCTTTGATAAAACATAAAACGTTGCTGGTAAACTACCCTATTTCAATAACCGATCTTCACCAAAAACAATAGGTCTTTAGAACTCTAACATTCAGGGCTGTACGCATAACATTAGTTGATTCTCTTTGAATTTACGGCAGTTATCGTTCGTCATAGAAAAAATACCCTTGTTAAAACATAAAACGTTGCCGGTAATCTACCCCTTTCCCTTAACCGATCCTCAACAAAATCAACAGACCTTGAGTTCTGTATAATTCAAAAAGGTATGCAGAAGAGTAGTTGATTCTGTTTTAATGTACGGCAGTTATCGTTCGTCAAAAAAAAATTACCCTTGATAAAACATAAACTGTTGCTGGTAAACAACCCTATTCCCTTAACCGATCTTCACCAAAACCAACAGATCTTGAGAACTCCACATTCCAGGGCTGTATGCAAAATATTATATGATTCTGTTTGAATTTGCGGCTGTTATCGTTTGCCATATAAAATACCCTTGATAAAACAAAAAAGTGTCTGGTACACTACCCCTTTCCCTTCACCGATCTTCACCAAAAACAATAGGTCTTTAGTACTCAACAAAACAGGGCTGTATGCAAAAACCTATTTGATTCTGTTTGAATTTGCGGCTCTTATCGTTTGCCATAAGAAATACCCTTTTAAAAAATAAAACGTTGCCGGTAAACTACCCCTTTCCCTTAACCGATCTTCACCAAAACCAATACGTATTGAGAACTCTACAATACAGGGCTGTATGCAAAACATCATTTGATTCTGTTTGAATTTGCGGCTGTTATCGTTTACCATAGAAAAATATCGGTATGGAGAACCATACATGACTTCCATATTCTAAGATTTATATTTAAAATCATTTTCAGCCAAACAGCCAGGCTGTGTCTTACCTGCCTTTTTATTGCTGTATTAAATGACAAATATTATATTACATTAAAATGAAAAAATTGTAATTTTATTGCCTGGCAACAAAATTATTTTATTTTTAACAATTACCATTGTTTCAAAAAGTTTAAATAAATTTTCAAGTACTTTACTCTTGTTAAAACGTAAAAGGTGGCAGGTAAACTACCCCTTCCCCTTAACCGATCTTCACCAAAATCGAAAGTCATTGAGACCTCTACAATTCAGAGACGTATGCAAAAATTATTTGATTCTGTTTGAATTTGCGGCTGTTATCGTTTGCCATAGAAAATACAATTGATAAAAAAACGTTGCAGGTAAACTACCCCTTCCCCTTAACCGATCTTCACCAAAAACAACAGGTCTTGAGTAGTCTACAAATCAGGGCTGTATGCAAAACATTATTTGATTCTGTTTGAATTTGCGGCTGTTATCGTTTGCCATAGAAAATACCCTTCTTAAAAAAACGTTGCTGGTAAACTACCCCTTTCCCTCAACCGATCTTCACCAAAAACAAAAGGTCTTGAGAACCCTTCAATATAGGGCTGTATGCAAATAATCTTTTGATTCTGTTTGAATTTGCGGCTGTTATCGTTTGCCATAGGAAATACCCTTGTTAAAACATAAAACGTTACAGGTAAACTACCCCTTTCCCTTAACCGATCTTCACCAAAAACAACAGGTCTTGAGAACTCTACATTCCAGGGCTGTATGCAAAATATTATATGATTCTGTTTGAATTTGGGGCTGTTATCGTTTGCCATATAAAATACCCTTGATAAAACAAAAAACGTGTCTGGTAAACTACCCCTTTCCCTTAACCGATCTTCACCAAAAGCAATAAGTCTTTAGTACTCAACAAAACAGGGCTGTATGCAAAAACCTATTAGATTCTGTTTGAAGTTGCGGCTCTTATCGTTTGCCATAAGAAATACCCTTTTAAAAAAAAAAAGTTGCTGGTAAACTACCCCTTTCCCTTAACTGATCTTCACCAACACCAATACGTATTGAGAACTCTACAATACAGGGCTGCTGTATGCAAAACATCATTTGATTCTGTTTGAATTTGCGGCTGTTATCGTTTACCATAGAAAAAAATTACCCTTGATAAAAAACCGTTGCCGGTAAACTACCCCTTTCCCATAACCGATCTTCACCAAAAACGATAGGTCTTGAGAACTCAAAAATTCAGGGTTGTATGTAAAATATTATATGATTTTGTTTGAATTTGCGGCTGTTATCGTTTGCCATTCAAAGTACCCTTGATAAAACAAAAAACGTGGCTGGTAAACTACCCCTTTCCCACAAACGATAGGTCTTTAGCACTCAAGAAATCAGCGCTGTACGCAAAACATTAGTTGATTCTCTTTGAATTTACGGCAGTTATCGTTCGTCATAAAAAAAATACCCTTGTTAAAACATAAAACGTTGCCGGTAAACTACCCCTTTCCCTTAACCGATCCTCAACAAAATCAACAGACCTTGAGTTCTGTATAATTCAAAAAGGTATGCAGAAGAGTAGTTGATTCTGTTTTAATGTACGGCAGTTATCGTTCGTCAAAAAAAAATTACCATTGATAAAACAAACTGTTGCCGGTAAACATCCCTATTCCCTTAACCGATCTTCACCAAAACCAACGCGTCTTGAGAACTCTACATTCCAGGGCTGTATGCAAAACATCATTTGATTCTGTTTGAATTTGCGGCTGTTATCGTTTACCATAGAAAAATATCGGTATGGAGAACCATACATGACTTCCATATTCTAAGATTTATATTTAAAATCATTTTCAGCCAAACAGCCAGGCTGTGTCTTACCTGCCTTTTTATTGCTGTATTAAATGACAAATATTATATTACATTAAAATGAAAAAATTGTAATTTTATTGCCTGGCAACAAAATTATTTTAATTTTAACAATTACCATTGTTTCAAAAAGTTTAAATAAATTTTCAAGTACTTTACTCTTGTTAAAACGTAAAAGGTGGCAGGTAAACTACCCCTTCCCCTTAACCGACCTTCACCAAAATCGAAAGTCATTGAGACCTCTACAATTCAGAGACGTATGCAAAAATTATTTGATTCTGTTTGAATTTGCGGCTGTTATCGTTTGCCATAGAAAATACAATTGATAAAAAAACGTTGCAGGTAAACTACCCCTTCCCCTTAACCGATCTTCACCAAAAACAACAGGTCTTGAGTAGTCTACAAATCAGGGCTGCATGCAAAACATTATTTGATTCTGTTTGAATTTGCGGCTGTTATCGTTTGCCATAGAAAATACCCTTCTTAAAAACACGTTGCTGGTAAACTACCCCTTTCCCTCAACCGATCTTCACCAAAAACAAAAGGTCTTGAGAACTCTTCAATATAGGGCTGTATGCAAATAATCTTTTGATTCTGTTTGAATTTGCGGCTGTTATCGTTTGCCATAGGAAATACCCTTGTTAAAACATAAAACGTTACAGGTAAACTACCCCTTTCCCTTAACCGATCTTCACCAAAAACAACAGGTCTTGAGTACTCTACAAATCAGGGCTGTATGCAAAACATTATTTGATTCTGTTTTAATTTGCGGCTGTTATCGTTTGCCATATAAAATACCCTTCTTAAAAAAACGTTGCTGGTAAACTACCCCTTTCCCTCAACCGATCTTCACCAAAACCAAAAGGTCTTGAGAACTCTACAATTCAGGACAGTATGCAAAACATTATTTGATTATGTTTGAATTTGCGGCTGTTCTCGTTTGCCATAGGAAATACCCTTGTTAAAACATAAAACGTTGCTGGTAAACTACCCTATTCCATTAACCGATCTTCACCAAAAACAACAGGTCTTGAGAACTCTACAATTCAGGGCTGTACGCAAAACATTAGTTGATTCTCTTTGAATTTACGGCAGTTATCGTTCGTCATAAAAAAAATACCCTTGTTAAAACATAAAACGTTGCAGGTAAACTACCCCTTTCCCTTAACCGATCCTCAACAAAATCAACAGACCTTGAGATCTGTATAATTCAAAAAGGTATGCAGAAGAGGAGTTGATTCTGTTTTAATGTACGCCAGTTATCGATCGTCAAAAAAAAATTACCATTGATAAAACAAACAGTTGCTGGTAAACAACCCTATTCCCTTAACAGATCTTCACCAAAACCAACAGGTCTTGAGAGCTCTACATTCCAGGGCTGTATGCAAAATATTATATGATTCTGTTTGAATTTGCGGCTGTTATCGTTTGCCATATAAAATACCCTTGATAAAACAAAAAACGTGTCTGGTAAACTACCCCTTTCCCTTAACCGATCTTCACCAAAAACAAAAGGTCTTTAGTACACAACAAAACAGGGCTGTATGCAAAAACCTATTTGATTCTGTTTGAATTTGCGGCTCTTATCGTTTGCCATATGAAATACCCTTTTAAAAAATAAAACCTTGCTGGTAAACTACCCCTTTCCCTTAACCGATCTTCACCAACACCAATACGTATTGAGAACTCTATAATACAGGGCTGTATGCAAAACATCATTTGATTCTGTTTGAATTTGCGGCTGTTATCGTTTACCATAAAAAAAAATTACCCTTGATAAAAAACCGTTGCCGGTAAACTACCCCTTTCCCATAACCTATCTTCACCAAAAACGATAGGTATTGAGAACTCAAAAATTCAGGGTTGTATGTAAAATAATATATGATTTTGATTGAATTTGCGGCTGTTATCGTTTGCCATACAAAGTACCCTTGATAAAACAAAAAACGTGGCTGGTAAACTACCCCTTTCCCTCAAACGATCTTCACCAAAAACCAGAGGTCTTTATCAATCAAGAAATCAGCGCTGTATGCAAAAACGTATTTGATTCTGTTTGAATTTGCGGCTCTTATCGTTTGCCATAGAAAATACCCTTGTTAAAAAAACGTTGCTGGTAAACTACCCCTTTCCCTCAACCGATCTTCACCAAAAACAATAGGTCTTGAGAAGTCTACAATATAGGGCTGTATGCAAATAATCTTTTGATTCTGTTTGAATTTGCGGCTGGTATCGTTTGCCATAGGAAATACCCTTGTTAAAACATAAAACGTAAAGGTAAACTACCCCTTCCCCTCAACCGATCTTCACCAAAAACTATAGGTCTTGAGTACTCTACAAATCAGGGCTGTATGCAAAACATTATTTGATTGTGTTTGAATTTGCGGCTGTTATCGTTTGTCATAAAAAATACCCTTGTTAAAAAAACGTTGCTGGTAAACTACCCCTTTCCCTCAACCGAACTTCACCAAAAACAATAGGTCATGAGAACTCTACAATTTAGGGCTGTATGCAAATAATCTTTTGATTCTGTTTGAATTTGCGGCTGTTATCGTTTTCCATAGGAAATACATTTTTTAAAACATAAAACGTTACAGGTAAACTACCCCTTTCCCGTAACCGATCTTCACCAAAATCAACAGATCTTGAGAACTCTACAATTCAGGCCTGTATGCGAAACATTATTTTATTCTGTTTGAATTTGCGGCTGTTATCGTTTGCCATAGGAAATACCCTTGTTAAAACATAAAACGTTGCAGGTAAACTACCCCTTTCCCTTAACCGATCCCTACTAAAATCAACAGCTCTTGAGAATTCTACAAATCAGGGCTGTATGCGAAATATTATTTGATTCTGTTTGAATTTGCGGCTGTTATCGTTTGCCATAAGAAATACCGTTGTTAAAACATAAAACGTTGCAGGTAAACTACCCCTTTCCCTTAACCGATCCCTACTAAAATCAACAGCTCTTGAGAATTCTACAAATCAGGGCTGTATGCGAAACATTATTTGATTCTGTTTGAATTTGCGGCTGTTATCGTTTGCCATAGATAACACCCTTGATAAAACATAAAACGTTGCTGGTAAACTACCCCTTTCCCTTAACCGATCTTCACCAAAAACAATAAGTCTTCAGAACTCTACAATTCAGGGCTGTATGCGAAACATTATTTGATTCTGTTTGAATTTGCGGCTGTTATCGTTTGCCAAAAAAAAAAATTTCCCTTGATAAAAAAAAACCGTTGCTGGTAAACTACCCCTTTCCCTCAACCGATCTTCACCAAAAACAATAGGTCGTGAGTATTCTACAAATCAGGGCTGTATGCAAAAAATTATTTGATTCTGTTTGAATTTGCGGCAGTTATCGTTTGCCATAGAAAACAATCTACAGACACGCACACACACACACACACACACACAGACACACACACACACACACACACACACACACACATTTCGGAAAACAACTTTTCCGAGATCAGCAATAATCTCGAACACGATTTTTTTTGCCATCGCCATACTTCCATTCCTTAAGGAATATGGAAGTAAAAATTACCCTTGATAAAACATAAAATGTTGCAGGTAAACTACCCCTTTCCCTTAATCGATCTTCACCAACACCAATAGGTATTGAGAACTCTACAATACAGGGCTGTATGCAAAACATCATTTGATTCTGTTTGAATTTGCGGCTGTTATCGTTTGCCATAGGAAATATCGGTATTGAGAACCATACATGACTTCCATGTTCTAAGATTGATATTTAAAATCATATTCGAAATGAAATATATCCATAGAAACTACGCCTTTCTACTTATTGCTTCAGCATTAAGCACAGTACTGTGGTCACTAACGTATACCACCTCACTTTTTCGCACTCGATTTTCACCGGTGATGGCAGTCTATGGCACTGCCGAAAAGTCTGATTTTGCAGAAAACATTGGACTACGGCTAAAGAGCCCGGGAAGCAATTTTAACAAAAAACTACTTCTTTGTTACCGATAACGTAGTACACATATAAAAAATTCTCCCCTCCACCTTCAATTATAATTTTTAATAAAAGAAAATTATCCCCACCCCGTTCAACTAGCCTCTTCATTTATAGATATTTCATCTCCGTTTCTACAGTGGATTACTATGATCTTCTTATCAGGATACTTTATTTATAAAAATTAAGTACAGTACTTTACTCTAGTTAAATCATAAAATGTTTCAGGTAAACTACCCTTTTCTCTTAACCGATCTTCTCCAAAATCAACAGACCTTCCGTCCTCTACAATTCAGGGAAGCTTGCAAAAAAATATTTGATTCTGTTTGAATGTGCGGCAGTTATCGTTCGTCATGGAAACATTTCTCTTGTTACAACATAAAATGTTGCTGGTAAACTACCTCTTTCCCTTAACCGATCTTCACCAAATACAACAGGTCGCGAGTACTCTACAAATCAGGGCTGTATGCAAAAAATTTTTTGATTCTGTTTGAATTTGCGGCTGTTATCGTTTGCCATAGAAAAATACTATAGACACACAGACACACAGACACACAGACACACAGACACACAGACAGACACACACACAGACACTTTTCGAAAAACGACTTTTTTTCATGTTTTGAGTTTAGTACAATCAGAATCTGCAATAATCTCGAACACGATTTTTTTTGCCATCACCATACTTCCATTTCCTTAAGGAACATGGAAGTAAAAAATTACACGTGAGAAAAAACCGTTGCAGGTAAACTACCCCTTTCCTTTAACCGATCTTCAACCAAATCAACAGACCTTGATTTCTCTTTAGTTCAAAAAGGAATGCTCAAACGTAGTTGATTCTGTTTGAATTTACGGGAGTTATCGTTCGTCATATAAAATATCGGTATGGAGAACCATACATGACTTCCATATTCTAAGATTTATATTTAAAATCATTTTCGAAATGAAATATTACCATAGAAACTACTTCTTTCTACTTGCTGCTTCAGCCTTAACCACAGTACTGTGGTCACTAACGTATACCACCTCACGTTATCGCACTCGATTTTCACTGATGATGGAAGTCGACGGCATTGCCGAAACATCTGGTTTTGTAGAAAACATTGGACTACGGCCAAATATCCCGGGAAGGAATTTTAACAAAAACTACTTCTTTGTTGCCGATAACGTTGTACACATATATATAAAATATATGCATAAAATTAATGGCTTTTATAAGTTAATGATTGATCTCTATTAAGTAGTGCTCAAGTTTCCAAAGTTTTAATATTATGATGTCCGTAATTAAAACATCAGAGCAGGTTTAGTGTGAATGAGGGTACAGTGTGGACAAAAATTGTCAACATTTCCTATTGAGCGTTGCTTAGAGTAAAGCTGCGAATCTACAGTGTATGTTTCAAAGAACAAACACGCGAAAAAGAAGGAGCGCTCCGAAGTCACTCATGGACCCTCAGCATCTTGCAGAGGGTTCATTCCCTAAAGACGAAAAGTCTGTCTATGAATCGTTCCTCTGTAAACACGTGCAGTTACATTGCCCAGCGATCCACAGGAAGCAAATTGATGTCCATTTTTTCGGCTTGCACGCGTTATGTTGGTGTGGGTTTCGGCACTTTCCATTTAAAAAGCGTGCAAATGTAAGAAAACAAACATGAGTGAGGCCAGAAGTAACGTGAATTGTGTGTGTGTGTGTCTTACCTGCCTTTTTATTGCTGTAGGCATTATAATAAAATGGAAACGTAAACATTACATAACTGAGATATGCTTACCTGCCACGAACGATATATTATTTTATACATGGAGGAGTTCAGTGACATACACACGTACAGAAGTCATCTTCAAAAATACTAGAAGTCGTCCACGCTTTTATGTTGGCAGTGTAACTTACAGGAAGTTTTTTGATGTTTTTAAAACATCTAGGATGCAAACTTATCCCGATAACTAAAAGTTTCCTTTTTTCGGTTCCCGTCATGTTCGCACAAACAAAAACTGTAACTCTTTGTTTAGAGAGCTTCCCACCAACGCACTTTTCATTTTTAAATTTGAAAGTCTTATCTGGAGTTAATTTATAAAAAATTCCGGCTTCATGTCCATTAAAGATGTCTCCATCTTTATATGATCGTCTAATTTCTGGCCAAGTGTTACGCACCCAATCGCCTGTAACGTTCAGATCTACGCATTTTGCCTCACCACAAATTTTTGCAAAGGAAATCGAGTGTCGGGCCTTAAATCGATCTAGCCATCCGTTGGAGCACGTAAAACGGCTGGCGCTGGCAGTCCTGTTACAGTGCTTATCGCTTGCATACAATGTATGTCTGTAGCCATGGGCTAGCGCGCGCGCACATATATACGTTTATATGAAATTTAGAGTAAAATATCTGAGAAATATTTGACGCTATAACAGAGTAGTACAATATTTAGTGACGTTAAAACCGGGAATTTTTATAATGTTAAAGATATCAGTTTGACTGGACTTATGACAAAATAACTCTACACCCGAGTTGACGTAACAGCCGAGGCCGTAATAACCAAGTTCCACTGTATATATAAAGATATTAACTCAAACATAATTTACATTAAAATGAAAAAAATTATAATTTTATTGCCTGGCAACAAAATTATTTTATTTTCAACAATTACCATTGTTTGAAAAAGTTTAAATGAATTTTGAAGTACTTTACTCTTGTTAAAACGTAAAAGGTTGCTGGTAAACTACCCCTTCCCATCAACCGATCTTCACAAAAAACAATAGGTCTTGAGTACTCTAAAAACCAGGGCTGTATGCAGAAAATTATTTGATTCTGTTTGAATTTGCGGCTGTTATCATTTGCCATAGAAAATACCTTTGTTAAAAAAACGTTGTAGGTAAACTACCCCTTTCCCTTAACCGATCTTCACCAAAAACAACAGGTCTTGAGAACTCTACAATGTAGGGCTGTATGCAAATAATCTTTAGATTCTGTTTGAATTTGCGGCTGTTATCGTTTGCCATAGGAAATACCCTTGTTAAAACATAAAACGTTACTGGTAAACTACCCCTTTCCCTTAACCGATCTTCACCAAAAACAATAAGTCTTGAGAACTCTACAATTCAGGGCTGTATGCGAAACAATATTTGATTCTGTTTGAATTTGCGGCTGTTATCGTTTGGAAAAAAAATTTCCCTTGATAAAAAAAAACCGTTGCAGGTAAACTACCCCTTTCCCTCAACCGATCTTCACCAAAAAGAAAAGGTCGTGAGTATTCAACAAATCTGGGCTGTATGCAAAAAATTATTTGATTCTGTTTGAATTTGCGGCAGTTATCGTTTGCCATAAAAAAAAAATCTATAGACACACAGACACACAGACAGACACACACACAGACACTTTTCGGAAAACGACTTTTTTTGTTGTTTTGAGTGTAGTACAATCAGAATCTGCAATAATCTCGAACACGATTTTTTTTGCCACCACCATACTTCCATTCCTTAAGGAATATATAAGTAAAAATTACCCTTGATAAACATAAAATGTTGCTGGTAAACTACCCCTTTCCCTTAATCGATCTTCACCAACACCAATAGGTATTGAGAACTATACAATACAGGGCTGTATGCAAAACATCATTTGATTCTGTTTGAATTTGCGGCTGTTATCGTTTGCCATAGAAAATATCGGTATGGAGAACCATACATGACTTCCATGTTCTAAGATTAATATTTAAAATCATATTCGAAATGAAATATTTCCATAGAAACTACGCCTTTCTACTTATTGCTTCAGCATTAACCACAGTACTGTGGTCACTAACGTATACCACCTCACGTTTTCGCACTCGATTTTCACCGATGATGGCAGTCGATGGCACTGCCGAAAAGTCTGATTTTGCAGAAAACATTGGACTACGGCTAAAGAGCCCGGGAAGCAATTTTAACAAAAAACTACTTATTTGTTGCCGATAACGTAGTACACATATAAAAAATTCTCCCCTCCAACTTCAATTATAATTTTTAATAATAGAAAATTACCCCGACCCCGTTCAACTAGCCTCTTCATTTATAGATATTTCATCTACGTTTCTACAGTGGATTACTATGAGCTTCTTATCAGGATACTTTATTTATAAAAATTAAGTACAGTACTTTACTCTAGTTAAATCATAAAATGTTTCAGGTAAACTACCCCTTTCTCTTAACCGATCTTCACCAAAAACGACAGGTCTTAGGTACTCTACAACTCAGGCCTGTATGCAAACAATTATTTGATTCTGTTTGAATTTGCGGCTTTTATCGTTTGCCATATAAAACACCCTTGATAAAACATAAAACGTTGCTGGTAAACTACCCTATTCCTTTAACCGATCTTCACCAAAAACAATAGGTCTTGAGAACTCTACTATTGAGGGCTGTACGCAAAACATTAGTTGATTCTCTTTGAATTTACGGCAGTTATAGTTCGTCATAGAAAAAATACCCTTGTTAAAACATAAAACGTTGCCGGTAAACTACCCCTTTCCCTTAACCGATCCTCAACAAAATCAACAGACCTTGAGTTCTGTATAATTCAAAAAGGTATGCAGAAGAGTAGTTGATTCTGTTTTAATGTACGGCAGTTATCGTTCGTCAAAAAAAAATTACCCTTGATAAAACATAAACTGTTGCTGGTAAACAACCCTATTCCCTTCACCGATCTTCACCAAAACCAACAGGTCTTGAGAACTCTACATTCCAGGGCTGTATGCAAAATATTATATGATTCTGTTTGAATTTGCGGCTGTTATCGTTTGCCATATAAAATACCCTTGATAAAACAAAAAACGTGTCTGGTAAACTACCCCTTTCCCTTAACCGATCTTCACCAAAAACAATAGGTCTTTAGTACTCAACAAAACAGGGCTGTATGCAAAAACCTATTTGATTCTGTTTGAATTTGCGGCTCTTATCGTTTGCCATAAGAAATACCCTTTTAAAAAATAAAACGTTGCAGGTAAACTACCCCTTTCCCTTAACCGATCTTCACCAACACCAATACGTATTGAGAACTCTACAATACAGGTGTGCCGTACTGGGTTCGGCAGTGTATTATAAGAATTTTAAAAACGAGCGCCGCTGACGTCACGCACGGCCACACGCCTACGGTAGTTTGTTGTTGGCACACAAATGCTGTGCAGCAACGCAATTCAGTTGGCCCGGCCAGCTGTTTCTGTATATTCCTGCATCCAGAGTTTACTTGGCTAGGCCGAAACATTGAATCGGCCTCATTTCTGTTCTGTCCTCCAACCTGGTCATCTGCTCTCGACTGGCGGCTACCGTTTGTTCTGGACTTCCTCGGCTATCACTATGGTTGGCTAGATAAAGTGTAGCTCCAGGTATGTACAAGTCAGCGGGTTCTGAAAATATTCTAACCCCAAATATATTTTTACGTTTCAGCCTCTATTATAAATTATACTTGTGTGTGTGTGTGTGTGTGTGTGTGTGTGTGTAGAGCAGTTTTCGATGTGTGCGTTAACGCAATTACAAAATTAAATTGATATGAGTGTAAATGTTGTGGGCTAAATTGACTTCAATAAAGAAAATACTAATGCATCTCGCACTCAGCTGTGTTTGGTGTTATTAACAGTTATGAAATACGTAATTAATTAATTGTCATATTTCAACGAAATACTTAAAAGGTAGTTGGGACATAAGTGAAATAAGTCACAGCTGAGGAGCTTAATACTGTTTAATATGAATTAGTGGCGATGTGTGTGTGCTGTTGATGTGTAAAGTTAGTGTTGGAAGTTAATGTGGACGGCCTATGTGGCGTATTTTCTTTATGACACCCTCTACAACCTATTGTATGTCCAGGTGCTCGAACAAGGGCGAGATGGGTGTCGGGTGGACGTACATCTGTCCACCCTAATGGCAGAGACAATCTTATAGCCACGATGCCGTCAGTCGAGGACAACTTAGGACTCTTCCAACGCTAAGCTGCACCCGGGACTTGTGACACGACTGTGACATCACTGATCCGCGTCTATACGGACTAAGTACACCGGACTATCCAGGTGGGAAAATTCTGATTATCTATTTCTCTCTCTACAACATGGTGAATGCACAGAAGCCGCCAGAAGCTCACTCGTGAAGTTCTGAACGTTATACTCTAGCACAAACTCTCATGTTCAATTATGTTATTGCATGTGTGAACATTACCGCAGTACACCTAATGAAGTATCTTATAACTGTATAATGTGTAAGAAATTACACACATACACACACATCAGCAGTTTGCTGTAAGATCTAACTTTTCATCTAATTAAGACCATTAGGGAGTTAATTATCTTGTGCTATCATGTCATCTGGTCATGGCTGAGTTTTAATCACGTAACGGGGGCTGTCTGATGCTTTAGATGAGAAACTATTTTCTTTCACACACATACTTAGCGCTTAATGATTAAAGTCAGGGTCGTTTAGCTGGTTGAGTCTCGGGGCGGTCACTTACATTCTCTGGTGTGAACTACCAAGGCAAATCTATGCTTAGGAGCTGAGATATTCAGTTTACGCTGTCATTTATATTTGTACATATCTATACATATTAGGGTGCATTCATTTACTGTAGTTGGAATGGGTTTATGAGGAAGTTAGTGCTGAAATGAGGGATGTTTTGTTATTCATGTCGTATATGTGTTTGTGTGTGTAATTTTACTATATTTTGCTGGGGGAATATGTAATGGATTTAAAAAAGAGAAAAACCATAAATGTGCTTACTGAGACAACAGGCTAGCCTATTTGATACTATACAACACTTAGGGATTAGTATTGCTTTTATGAATGAGATTATTACTAACTTTGACTCATACATAATCAGGCAGAAATTTTGCAATAATGTTAATATCAAATTCACTTACTTTGTGACATTATGAATTAATTGATATACATATATATATATATATATATATATATAATTCTGCCTTTAATGGTGTGCTCACACAATCAAGAACTTGTCATTTATGTAACATCTTACAGGTTTAATAAAGCACACGCTTGTTGGTTAAAAGACTTTCTTTTCATTTGCAACTCCTGTCATTCACCTGGGGGGACATGTCTGTAATTGTATTTGGGCCTTGCACGCTTTTGCTTCCTCTAGGTTTTTCACCTAGTTCTAAAAATGATGTCTCTCCCCTTTTACAAAAAAAAACTTAAATAAAAAAAAATAAAAAATAAATAAAATTAAATAAAACAAAAATTCAAAAAAAAATTTACAAAAACTTAGAAAAATAAAAGGGGGGGTTACAAATGGTAGCAGAGCGTGGTTATGATTCTAGGTAGGTATTATTTCTGCCTTATTTTTTTTCTTTGGAACTTGAGAAATTTTAGTATCTGGGGACTTACATTTATTTCCTTAAATGAAACTTGGTGTGGCTACAGACATGTCAGCTGGTGTTAGGACTTGCAAATTATTTCAAATTATTTTTAATTAGAATCCAAGTGTTGCAAGAAAACTTAATGGTAGTGGAACGAATTAATAGAAAGAATAACCAAGAAAAAATAGCACATTTTATAAAATGAATAAGGGGTTGGTGAAGTTAAAATAATTTAATATGTGTTAGTGTTTAAGTGATTATTTTGTGATGTTGAGTGTGAGATGAATTTTGAAAAAGGGGTTATAGGAATGTGATTGATTTTTTTTAATGAATGTGTGCTGATTGATTTCACTTGCACACACCCTGGAGCTCAACCAGATTCCGGACGTGATGAGGGCCGTCAGTACTTGTCGATTTTGATTGTGATTTGTCTCCTGGATTAGACTACGTGTTTTATAGCACCCCGTTATATGGTAATTGTTTATTGAGGGCGTTGCGTTCCAGTACCATGTATTTTGAATGCGGTTATGGTCCGACCAAGGGCATGGATGTGATAGTTTATATTTTCGATTATATCGAATTTTATGTGTACTTGGTGAATGGTATGTAGTGAGTTAGTTTGGTTGTTTTGTGTCGTGTTCTCTTCTGGGCATTTTGTATGGCTGTTTCTCTGCTTTTATGACACCCATCTCGTCGTATCGCTAGAGCATTCTGGAGCCGCTTGTATGATCAAGTTCTTCCTGTCGTTCTCTTTAATTATTGCTTTTACGTGGTGTGTGTGTGGATTGCGCGGTCATGTCCATTTCTGTGAATGTGGACTTGTTTGTCAAAGATGAGCTCGAGTGGGAGGTCCGGTTCCGGGGACGGAAGCCGCAGGAGACTGTTGTTTCATTAAGGAAGCAACTCCGCGAGGCTCTTGCCTCCGGTGAGGCACCGAGTGGGAGAGTATTACTTACGGATGTCACAGCCGAGGTGGAGCTGTGCTCGGAAAAATTTTCAGAACTGCGCGATTTGCCCGAAGGCCTGCAGTCGGCGGCACCCACCTCTACGGCTAGACAGAGGGTACGCCAACGTTTACAACATGTTCTATGCCGTTTACAGAATGCTGAATCACAGGCTACCACCTCGGAATTAGAGAAAAATGTTGTCACTCTTAGGGAGCAAGTGGCGATGGCATTGCGGGAGTTTTCTCTCGGCCAGCGTCGCCACGTGGATACGAATTCCGGTTCTTCTTCATCTTCTGTTGAGACGGCAGCCAGGGTGGAACCCCCTGCCCATGTTCCTGCCTTTTCGGATATGGCTACAGCGAGCTATTACAAGCTCCCTAACCCACTGTCGGATGTCATTCAGCGTCTCCCAGTTGTCGATGGTCTGGATCCCGAGGCGCTTTTGAGATTCTTACGCATATTTTTTCAGTTGGCCGATTTCCCTGGGCTGTCGGAGCGGACTTTGCTTGAGCTCATTTACCCGTACTGTCGGGGATCTATGGCTGAGCGCGTGACAAGTACCCTTAGGGATGGCGGTGGCATTGACCATTTCCATCGGGAAGTCCTGGACGCTTTCGTACCGGGAAGGTTACACGACCGGTTAAGACATAAACATTTTTATAGAGTTCAAGCAAGCGGAGAGTCCCTTGCTCATTTCATTTCCAGTGTTAAAGACGCGGCCCGGATCCTGAGGCTGGGGTTGTCTGAGTCTGAAGTTATTCACACTATTTTGGAGGGCGTGACGCCGGAGGAACGGTCACGTTTGGCATTCGCTGTCCGTCCCCAAAGTTTTATTGATTTGGACCGGCTGTGCGCCGAGTCAACCACTATACGGGGTAATGACGATATTAGAGCCCACGAGGCTAGGAGGCGTTCAGATCGCCCTGATTTAGAGCGACGAGTCGGGCAGCCCGGGTCTTGGGGTCCTCGGCCTGCGCCGGTTCAGAGCTGTGAGGTACGAGAATTATTCTGTTCTAGGTGTCATAGATCCGGTCACGTTGCGCGCTATTGTCACGATGCTAGACGGCGTCAAGGGACTTCCCGAAATGGTAACTTTTCAAAAAACGTAAGCTCTCGGGGAAGATAAGTAGGGAGTGGTCTTCCCCGTTAGGCCGTTCGGTTCCGGTTTCACTTAACCCCAGGCGGGTAGTAAATCCCGGATCATCTGGCTCCAAGGTCCTGCGAACTGTCCCCAACTACAGTTCAGTATGCCCCTTCCTGTCGATCGAGTTGAAAAAGGGTCAGCTCAGAGCCTTGGTTGACTCTGGATCAGCCCGATCCATTATTTCATCTAGAGTATGTGAGGACCTTGAACAACAGGGCTTACTATTAGGGTCGGATCGGTCTTCCGTGGTATGCTGGACTGCATCGCGGGAAATTCTGCCCATCTCCCGGGTGGTTTCCCTAAGTATTAAAATCGAGTGTTTTTCATGGGTGTGGCGATTTTTGGTTTCTCCGGCTCTGGGAGTCGACTGCATTGTGGGTGCCGATTTCATCTCCAAGAGTGGTCTCGTTTTAGACATACAAGGGCACCACTGTTATTTTAAATTCAATCGGGAGGTTGTCATTCCTTTCCTTGGGTACCAGGGAGCCAAGGGAGGTATCCAGGAGGTTGTGTGTCCCGATTCAGAAAGAGACCATCTCACTCCGTCCCAGAAGCATGCTTTGGATCATTTGTGTGAGCAGTTCCCCACTGTATTAACTCCCAACTTGGGGCTCACACATCTTTTGGAGTATAAGATCCGTTTGACGGACTCCGCTGTAGTACGTTCACACCCATACAAATTCGCTCCTCCAAAGATGGATGTTCTTAGAGAGAAGGTTCAAGAGTTGCTTAAACAAGGGGTCATTGAACCTTCCAACTCTAGTTATGCAAGTCCAGCATTTCTGGTGCCCAAGCCTGGGGGTAAACAGCGTATGGTCATAGACTATCGCAAACTAAATGCTAATATTGAGGTGGATTCAGTTCCTCTTCCCGATTTACATTCCGCTTTCGATTGGTTTAGTGGGGCCAGGTACTTCACCATCTTTGACCTCAATGCCGCTTATCATCAGATTCCTCTGTCTAAGGAAAGCCGCCCTTATACGGCATTCTGTGTGCCATGGAATCTTTATCAATATACTAGAGTACCCATGGGTCTGGCCGTGGGGGCTCAAACCCTCACGCGACTACTCGACACTGTATTCCATGATGTGAAATTTAAATTCATTTTCAATTATCTTGATGACCTCTTAGTCTACAGCAAAACGTTCGAGGAGCATCTGGGTCACCTGAGAGAGGTGATGTGCCGATTGAGGAGTGCTGGCCTCACTATCAATCCAGACAAAGTCAAATTTGCACAAAAGAGTATTTCGTTTTTGGGGCATCTCGTCTCATATGGGGGTGTGACGGTCGACCCGGAGAGGACACAAGGCATCCGAGATTTTCCTCCCCCTAGGGATGCGAAAGGTGTTGCCAGATTCGTTGGCATGGTCAATTTTTATCGTAGATTTATCCCTAATGCCGCGGAGATTGCCGTACCTTTAAACGAACTCAGAAAGAAGGGTACCAAATTTGTGTGGGGAGAGAGGCAACAGCGGGCCTTTGATACCCTCAGGGAGGCGATCGTCTCTCCCCCTGTGTTGAGGATGCCTGATTTTTCAAAAAAATTCATTTTGCAAACGGACGCGAGTTCTGTTGCGCTCGGGGCGGTTCTGTCCCAGGAAGTCGATGGTGCTAGGCAGCCGGTGGCATTTATATCCCGAACCTTGACCCAACAAGAAAGGAAGTCTTCAGTGTATGAACTAGAGTGTCTTGCTGTCGTGTACGCTCTAGATAAGTTCAGGCGTTTCTTGGAACACGCTGAGTTCCTCCTTGAGACCGATAATCAGGCTCTCTCCTGGCTTCTCGCTCATCCCCGGCAGCTGGGTAAAATAGGGCGTTGGGTGGTCAAGATCTCATCCTTTAAATTCAAAGTGCAACACATCCGGGGAACACAAAATGTTGTTGCCGACGCCTTGTCACGAATGTTCTCGCAACCCAGCGAAGCCAATTCTGAGCAACCCTGTTCCGTTCTGCTGGATTTTCCTTTGGCTTTTACTGATGTGTTACCCCATCAGTTAAATGATGAAGAGTTGGGTCCTATCATCCAACACCTAAAAGAGGGTAACGTGCAGGTTCCATATTTTCTGTCCAAGGGCGTCCTGTGCTGCCGAGAACGAAAAGGACGTGCCCCGAAGGTGGTGCTGCCTAGCAAACTCGTGCCAATGGTCTTCAGTTACTATCATGATTCCCCAATAGGTGGCCATAAGGGAATTTCGAAGACCATTTCCAGTATTAGGAGGCATTTCATCTGGAAGGGCATGGACAGGGATATCGCGGCTCGTGTGAAAGCATGTCATCTCTGTGGCTTGAGTAAGCCTGCTCAAAACACAAAATTGGGTCTATTGTCATCTGATGTGGCGAGCAAACCAATGGAGAAGTTATTCATAGACTACGTGGGACCTTTCCCTCGTAGCAAGTCGGGTAATGCTTACCTACTTGTTTGTGTGGATGCTTTTTCCAAGTTTGTCTGGCTACTGCCCTTACGACAGGCAAACACTCGCTCAACCATCCTTATGCTACAGTCCCATGTCTTTCAGCATTTCGGTTTTCCGTCCACCATTGTCTCTGACAATGGACCACAGTTCATTTCGAAAGATTTCCGGCGAATGTGTTTCGCTAACGGCATCAAACATGTGACCACTTCCCCGTACTACCCTCAACCGTCCCACGCGGAGAGATTTAACCGGAATCTCCGTGCAGCTCTCATCGCCTACCATGCTGAACAACAGGATTGTTGGGACCTCAATTTGAAGTGGTTGCAATTGGCATTTAACACGGCCCTACACGAGAGTCACAAGGCCGTACCCTTTGAAGTCATGTTTGGTTTCTCGCCAAGTTTGCCGTTGGACAATTTGTGGCACATTGAGGATCTTCTACCTAACGATCCGAAGGTCACGACTGTGGACAGATGGCGGGAGGTCCGGAGGAATTTGCTTCGTGCGCACGAACGCGTCCGTAGTCGCTACAATCAGGGGCGAACTCCGAACCCATTTAAGATTGGCGACTTGGTCTACTGCCAGAGCCATCCGATCAGCTCAGCCATAGATAGGAGGGCCGCTAAATTATGTTATCGTTGGTCGGGACCATACCGCATTCTTCGGTTTGTGTCGCCCGTTACAGTGAAATTGGGTGATCCCGGTGGGGATGTTGAAAGAGTAACCACTCATATTTCCAAGCTAAAGTTTTGCCATAGGGCATGAGTTAGTGATGACAGTTTTGTCCCATAAAAGGGGGGAATACTATTTGGGTTCCTGGATCTCAGTCATTAGATTTGGGAGGCCTTGGTGGTCAGTACTCAGAGCTGGCGCCAGCGATTCTTCTCTTTCTCCTGTTCTTTTCTGTCCCTTATATCTGCATGCGGACCAGAGCCCGGCGAGCATGCAGGACCCACACTTACATCTTCTCCTTCAGACACACATTCACTGACTTACACCTCTTCCTTCTGCTTTTCGTTTTCCTGTGTTACTGAACTCACCAAGAGCGATTTAGAATCTGAGATTTCCCAGGTTTCCCGCAGCCGTCGTGCTTGAGGACTGGTTTGTTTTGGGTCAACCATGTTGCCCATTTGGGGTGAGGGTGTGCCGTACTGGGTTCGGCAGTGTATTATAAGAATTTTAAAAACGAGCGCCGCTGACGTCACGCACGGCCACACGCCTACGGTAGTTTGTTGTTGGGACACAAATGCTGTGCAGGAACGCAATTCAGTTGGCCCGGCCAGCTGTTTCTGTATATTCCTGCATCCAGAGTTTACTTGGCTAGGCCGAAACATTGAATCGGCCTCATTTCTGTTCTGTCCTCCAACCTGGTCATCTGCTCTCGACTGGCGGCTACCGTTTGTTCTGGACTTCCTCGGCTATCACTATGTTTGGCTAGATAAAGTGTAGCTCCAGGTATGTACAAGTCAGCGGGTTCTGAAAATATTCTAACCCCAAATATATTTTTACGTTTCAGCCTCTATTATAAATTATACTTGTGTGTGTGTGTGTGTGTGTGTGTGTGTAGAGCAGTTTTCGATGTGTGCGTTAACGCAATTACAAAATTAAATTGATATGAGTGTAAATGTTGTGGGCTAAATTGACTTCAATAAAGAAAATACTAATGCATCTCGCACTCAGCTGTGTTTGGTGTTATTAACAGTTATGAAATACGTAATTAATTAATTGTCATATTTCAACGAAATACTTAAAAGGTAGTTGGGACATAAGTGAAATAAGTCACAGCTGAGGAGCTTAATACTGTTTAATATGAATTAGTGGCGATGTGTGTGTGCTGTTGATGTGTAAAGTTAGTGTTGGAAGTTAATGTGGACGGCCTATGTGGCGTATTTTCTTTATGACACCCTCTACAACCTATTGTATGTCCAGGTGCTCGAACAAGGGCGAGATGGGTGTCGGGTGGACGTACATCTGTCCACCCTAATGGCAGAGACAATCTTATAGCCACGATGCCGTCAGTCGAGGACAACTTAGGACTCTTCCAACGCTAAGCTGCACCCGGGACTTGTGACACGACTGTGACATCACTGATCCGCGCCTATACGGACTAAGTACACCGGACTATCCAGGTGGGAAAATTCTGATTATCTATTTCTCTCTCTACAACATGGTGAATGCACAGAAGCCGCCAGAAGCTCACTCGTGAAGTTCTGAACGTTATACTCTAGCACAAACTCTCATGTTCAATTATGTTATTGCATGTGTGAACATTACCGCAGTACACCTAATGAAGTATCTTATAACTGTATAATGTGTAAGAAATTACACACATACACACACATCCGCAGTTTGCTGTAAGATCTAACTTTTCATCTAATTAAGACCATTAGGGAGTTAATTATCTTGTGCTATCATGTCATCTGGTCATGGCTAAGTTTTAATCACGTAACGGGGGCTGTCTGATGCTTTAGATGAGAAACTATTTTCTTTCACACACATACTTAGCGCTTAATGATTAAAGTCAGGGTCGTTTAGCTGGTTGAGTCTCGGGGCGGTCACTTACATTCTCTGGTGTGAACTACCAAGGCAAATCTATGCTTAGGAGCTGAGATATTCAGTTTACGCTGTCATTTATATTTGTACATATCTATACATATTAGGGTGCATTCATTTACTGTAGTTGGAATGGGTTTATGAGGAAGTTAGTGCTGAAATGAGGGATGTTTTGTTATTCATGTCGTATATGTGTTTGTGTGTGTAATTTTACTATATTTTGCTGGGGGAATATGTAATGGATTTAAAAAAGAGAAAAACCATAAATGTGCTTACTGAGACAACAGGCTAGCCTATTTGATACTATACAACACTTAGGGATTAGTATTGCTTTTATGAATGAGATTATTACTAACTTTGACTCATACATAATCAGGCAGAAATTTTGCAATAATGTTAATATCAAATTCACTTACTTTGTGACATTATGAATTAATTGATATACATATATATATATATATATATATATATATATATATATATATAATTCTGCCTTTAATGGTGTGCTCACACAATCAAGAACTTGTCATTTATGTAACATCTTACAGGTTTAATAAAGCACACGCTTGTTGGTTAAAAGACTTTCTTTTCATTTGCAAGTCCTGTCATTCACCTGGGGGGACATGTCTGTAATTGTATTTGGGCCTTGCACACTTTTGCTTCCTCTAGGTTTTTCACGTAGTTCTAAAAATGATGTCTCTCCCCTTTTACAAAAAAAAAAAACTTAAATAAAAAAATAAATAAATTAAATTAAATAAAACAAAAATTCAAAAAAAAATTTACAAAAACTTAGAAAAATAAAAGGGGGGGTTACACAGGGCTGTATGCAAAACATCATTTGATTCTGTTTGAATTTGCGACTGTTATCGTTTACCATAGAAAAAAATTACCCTTGATAAAAAACCGTTGCAGGTAAACTACCCCTTTCCCTTAACCGATCTTCACCAAAAACGATAAGTCTTGAGAACTCAGAAATTCAGGGTTGTATGTAAAATATTATATGATTTTGTTTGAATTTCCGGCTGTTATCGTTTGCCATACAAAGTACCCTTGATAAAACAAAAAACGTGGCTGGTAAACTACCCCTTTCCCACAAACGATCTTCGCCAAAAACAATAGGTCTTTAGCACTCAAGAAATCAGCGCTGTATGCAAAAACGTATTTGATTCTGTTTGAATTTGCGGCTCTTATCGTTTGCCATAGAAAATACCCTTTTAAAACATAAAACGTTGCAGGTAAACTACCCCTTTTCCTTAACCGATCTTCACCAAAACGAAAAGGTCTTGAGAACTCTACAATTCAGGACAGTATGCAAAACATTATTTGATTATGTTTGAATTTGCGGCTGTTATCGTTTGCCATAGGAAATACCCTTGTTAAAACATAAAACGTTGCAGGTAAACTACCCCTTTCCCTTAACCGATCTGTACTAAAATCAACAGCTCTTGAGAATTCTACAATTCAGGGCTTTATGCGAAACATTATTTGATTCTGTTTGAGTTTGCGGCTGTTACCGTTTGCCAAACAAACAAAATTACCCTTCATAAAAAAACCGTTGCTGGTAAACTACCCCTTTCCCTTAACCGACCATCACCAAAAACAATAGGTCGCGAGTACTCTTCAAATCAGGGCTGTATGAAAAAATTGTTTGATTCTGTTTGAATTTGCGGCTGTTATCGTTTGCCATAGAAAAAAATCTACAGACACACAGACACACACACAGACACTTTTCGAAAAACGACTTTTTTTCATGTTTTGAGTGTAGTACAATCAGAATTTGCAATAATCTCGAACACGATTTTTTTTGCCATCACCATACTTCCATTCCTTAAGGAATATGGAAGTAAAAATTACCCTTGTTAAAACATAAAATGTTGCAGGTAAACTACCCCTTTCCCTTAATCGATCTTCACCAACACCAATAGGTATTGAGAACTCTACAATACAGGGCTGTATGCAAAACATCATTTGATTCTGTTTGAATTTGCGGCTGTTATCGTTTACCATAGAAAATATCGGTATGGAGAACCATACATGACTTCCGTGTTCTAAGATTAATATTTAAAATCATATTCGAAATGAAATATTTCCATAGAAACTACGCCTTTCTACTTATTGCTTCAGCATTAACCACAGTACTGTGTTCACTAACGTATACCACCTCACGTTTTCGCACTCGATTTTCACCGAAGATGGCAGTCGATGGCACTGCCGAAAAGTCTGATTTTGCAGAAAACATTGGACTACGGCTAAAGAGCCCGGGAAGCAATTTTAACAAAAAACTACTTCTTTGTTGCCGATAACGTAGTACACATATAAAAAATTCTCCCCTACACCTTCAACTATAATTTTTAATAATAGAAAATTACCCCCACCCCGTTCAACTAGCCTCTTCATTTATAGATATTTCATCTACGTTTCTACAGTGGATTACTATGAGCTTCTTATTAGGATACTTTATTTATAAAAATAAAGTACTTTACTCATGTTAAAACATAAAATGTTTCCGGTAAACTACCCCTTTCTCTTAACCGATCTACTCCAAAATCAACAGACCTTCCGTCCTCTACAATTCAGGGAAGCATGCAAAAAAATATTTGATTCTGTTTGAATGTGCGGGAGTTATCGTTCGTCATGGAAACATTTCTCTTGTTACAACATAAAATGTTGCAGGTAAACTACCCCTTTCCCTTAACTGATCTTCACGAAAATCAATAGACCTTGAGCTGTCTGCAACTCAGGGGGTGCAAGAAATTATTTGATTCTCATTGAATTTTCGGCAGTTATCGTTCGTCATAAAAAACTTACCCTTTTTAAAACATAAAACGTTGCTGATAAACTACCCCTACCCTTAACCAATCTTCAACAAAATCAACAGACCTTGAGTTCTCTTTAGTTCAAAAAGGTATGCAAAAACCTAGTTGATTCTGTTTGAATTTACGGCAGTTATCGTTCGTCATATAAAAAATTACCCTTGTTAAAACATAAAATGTTGCCGGTAAACTACCCCTTTCCCTTAACCGATCTTCACCAACACCAATACGTATTGAGAACTCTACAATACAGGGCTGTATGCAAAACATCAATGGATTCTGTTTGAATTTGCGGCTGTTATCGTTTACTATAGAAAAAAATTACCCTTGATAAAAAACCGTTGCCGGTAAACTACCCCTTTCCCTTAACCGATCTTCACCAAAAACGACAGGTCTTAGGTAATCTACAATTCAGGCCTGTATGCAAACAATTATTTGATTCTGTTTGAATTTGCGGCTGTTATCGTTTGCCATAGAAAACTCCCTTGATAAAACATAAAACAATGCTGGTAAACTACCCTATTCCATTAACCGATCTTCACCAAAAACAACAGGTCTTGAGAACTCTACAATTCAGGGCTGTTCGCAAAACATTAGTTGATTCTCTTTGAATTTACGGCAGTTATCGTTCGTCATAGAAAAAATACGCTTGTTAAAACATAAAACGTTGCAGGTAAACTACCCCTTTCCCTTAACCGATCCTCAACAAAATCAACAGACCTTGAGTTCTGTATAATTCAAAAAGGTATGCAGAAGAGTAGTTGATTCTGTTTTAACGTACGGCAGTTATCGTTCGTCAAAAAAAAATTACCCTTGATAAAACATAAACTGTTGCTGGTAAACAACCCTATTCCCTTAACCGAACTTCACCAAAACCAACAGGGCTTGAGAAATCTACATTCCAGGGCTGTATGCAAAATATTATATGATTCTGTTCGAATTTGCGGCTGTTATCGTTTGCCATATAAAATACCCTTGATAAAACAAAAAACGTGCCTGGTAAACTACCCTTTTCCCTTAACCGATCTTCACCAACACCAATACGTATTGAGAACTCTACAATACAGGGCTGTATGCAAAACATCATTTGAGTCTGTTTGAATTTGCGGCTGTTATCGTTTACCATAGAAAAAAATTACCCTTGATAAAAAACCGTTGCAGGTAAACTACCCCTTTCCCTTAACCGATCTTCACCAAAAACGATAAGTCTTGAGAACTCAATAATTCAGGGTTGTATGTAAAATATTATATGATTTTGATTGAACTTGCGGCTGTTACCGTTTGCCATACAAAGTACCCTTGATAAAACAAAAAACGTGGCTGGTAAACTACCCCTTTCCCTCAAACGATCTTCACCAAAAACAATAGGTCTTTAGCACTCAAGAAATCAGCGCTGTATGCAAAAACGTATTTGATTCTGTTTGAATTTGCGGCTCTTATCGTTTGCCATAGAAAATACCCTTTTAAAACATAAAACGTTGCAGGTAAACTACCCCTTTCCCTTAACCGCCCTTCACCAACACCAATACGTATTGAGAACTCTACAGTACAGGGCGGTATGCAAAACATCATTTGATTCTGTTTGAATTTGCGGCTGTTATCGTTTACCATAGAAAAATATCGGTATGGAGAACCATACATGACTTCCATATTCTAAGATTTGTATTTAAAATCATTTTCAGCCAAACAGCCAGGCTGTGTCTTACCTGCCTTTTTATTGCTGTATTAAATGAAAAATATTATATTACATTAAAATGAAAAAATTATAATTTTATTGCCTGGCAACAAAATTATTTTATTTTTAACAATTACCATTTTTTCAAAAAGTTTAAATAAATTTTCAAGTACTTTACTCTTGTTGAAACGTAAAAGGTTGAAGGTAAACTACCCCTTCCCCTTAACCGATCTTCACCAAAATCGAAAGCCATTGAGACCTCTACAATTCAGGGAAGTATGCAAACAATTATTTGATTCTGTTTGAATTTGCGGCTGTTATCGTTTGCCATATAAAATACCCTTGTTAAAAAAACGTTGTAGGTAAACGACCCCTTTCCCTCAACCGATCTTCACCAAAAACAATAGGTCTTGAGAACTCTACAATTTAGGGCTGTATGCAAATAATCTTTTTTTTCTGTTTGAATTTGTGGCTGTTATCGTTTACCATAGAAAAAAATTACCCTTGATAAAAAACCGTTGCCGGTAAAATACCCCTTTCCCTTAACAGATCTTCACCAAAAACAATAGGTCTTGAGAACTCTAAAATTCAGGGCTGTATGTAAAATATTATATGATTGTGTTTGAATTTGCGGCTGTTATCGTTTGCCATACAAAATACCCTTTTAAAACATAAAACGTTACAGGTAAACTACCCCTTTCCCTTAACCGATCTTCACCAAAACCAAAGGTATTGAGAACTCTACTATTCAGGGCAGTATGCAAAACATAATATGATTATGTTTGAATTTGCGGCTGTTATCGTTTGCCATAGAAAATACCATTGTTAAAAAAACGTTGCAGGTAAACTACTCCTTTCCCTCAACCGAACTTCACCAAAAACAATAGGTCTTGAGAACTCAACAATTTAGGGCTGTATGCAAATAATCTTTTGATTCTGTTTGAATTTGCGGCTGTTATCGTTTTTCATAGGAAATACCCTTGTTAAAACATAAAACGTTACAGGTAAACTACCCATTTCCCTTAACCCATCTTCACCAAAATCAACAGATCTTGAGAACTCTACAATTCAGGGCTGTGTGCGAAGCATTATTTGATTCTGTTTGAATTTGCGGCTGTTATCGTTTGCCAAACAAACAAAATTACCCTTCATAAAAAAAACCGTTGCTGGTAAACTACCCCTTTCCCTTAACCGATCTTCACCAAAAACAAAAATGTCGCGAGTACTCTGCAAATCAGGGCTGCATGCAAAAAATTATTTGATTCTGTTTGAATTTGCGGCAGTTATCGTTTGCCATAAAAAAAAAATCTACAGACACACAGACACACAGACAGACACACACACAGACACTTTTCGGAAAACGACTTTTTTTCATGTTTTGAGTGTAGTAGAGTCAGAATCTGCAATAATCTCGAACACGATTTTTTTTGCCATCACCATACTTCCATTCCTTAAGGAATATGGAAGTAAAAATTACCCTTGATAAAAAACCGTTCCAGGTAAACTACCCCTTTCCGTTAACCGATCTTCACCAAAAACGATAGGTCTTGAGAACTCTAAAATTCAGGGTTGTATGTAAAATATTATATGATTTTGTTTGAATTTGCGGCTGTTATCGTTTGCCATACAAAGTACCCTTGATAAAACAAAAAACGTGGCTGGTAAACTACCCCTTTCCCTTAACCGATCTTCACAAAAACCAAAAGGTCTTGAGAACTCTACAATTCAGGACAGTATACAAAACATTATTTGATTATGTTTGAATTTGCGGCTGTTATCGTTTGCCATAAGAAATACCCTTGTTAAAACATAAAACGTTGCTGGTAAACTACCCCTTTCCCTTAACCGATCTGTACTAAAATCAACAGCTCTTGAGAATTCTACAATTCAGGGCCGTATGCGAAACATTATTTGATTCTGTTTGAATTTGCGGCTGTTATCGTTTGCCAAACAAACAAAATTACCCTTCATAAAAAAAACCGTTGCTGGTAAACTACCCCTTTCCCTTAACCGATCTTCACCAAAAACAAAAATGTCGCGAGTACTCTACAAATCAGGGCTGTATGCAAAAAATTATTTGATTCTGTTTGAATTTGCGGCTGTTATCGTTTGCCATAGAAAAAAATCTATAGACACACAGACACAGACACACACAGACACACAGACAGACACACACAGAGACACTTTTCGAAAAACGACTTTTTTTCATGTTTTGAGTGTAGTACAATCAGAATCTGCAATAATCTCGAACACGATTTTTTTTGCCATCACCATACTTCCATTTCCTTAAGGAACATGGAAGTAAAAAATTACACGTGAGAAAAAACCGTTGCAGGTAAACTACCCCTTTCCTTTAACCCGATCTTCAACCAAATCAACAGACCTTGAGTTCTCTTTAGTTCAAATAGGTATGCTCAAACGTAGTTGATTCTGTTTGAATTTACGGGAGTTATCGTTCGTCATATAAAATATCGGTATGGAGAACCATACATGACTTCCATATTCTAAGATTTATATTTAAAATCATTTTCGAAATGAAATATTACCATAGAAACTACTTCTTTCTACTTACTGCTTCAGCCTTAACCACAGTACTGTGGTCACCAACGTATACCACCTCACGTTATCGCACTCGATTTTCACTGATGATGGAAGTCGACGGCATTGCCGAAACATCTGGTTTTGTAGAAATATTGGACTACGGCCAAATATCCCGGGAAGGAATTTTAACAAAAACTACTTCTTTGTTGCCGATAACGTTGTACACATATATATAAAATATATGCATAAAATTAATGGCTTGTATAAGTTAATGATTGATCTCTATTAAGTAGTGCTCAAGTTTCCAAAGTTTTAATATTATGATGTCCGTAATTAAAACATCAGAGCAGGTTTAGTGTGAATGAGGGTACAGTGTGGACAAAAATTTTCAACATTTTCTATTGAGCGTTGCTTAGAGTAAAGCTGAGAATCTACAGTGTATGTTTCAAAGAACAAACACGCGAAAAAGAAGGAGCGCTCCGAAGTCACTCATGGACCCTCAGCATCTTGCAGAGGGTTCATTCCCTAAAGACGAAAATTCTGTCTATGAATCGTTCCTCTGTAAACACGTGCAGTTACATTGCCCAGCGATCCACAGGAAGCAAATTGATGTCCATTTTTTCGGCTTGCACGCGTTATGTTGGTGTGGGTTTCGGCACTTTCCATTTAAAAAGCGTGCAAATGTAAGAAAATAAACATGAGTGAGGCCAGAAATAACGTGAATTGTGTGTGTGTGTGTGTGTGTGTGTGTGTGTGTGTGTGTGTGTGTCTTACCTGCCTTTTTATTGCTGTAGGCATAATAATAAAATGGAAACGTAAACATTACATAACTGAGATATGCTTACCTGCCACGAACGATATATTATTTTATACATGGAGGAGTTCAGTGACATACACACGTACAGAAGTCATCTTCAAAAATACTAGAAGTCGTCCACGCTTTTATGTTGGCAGTGTAACTTACAGGAAGTTTTTTGATGTTTTTAAAACATCTAGGATGCAAACTTATCCCGATAACTAAAAGTTTCCTTTTTTCGGTTCCCGTCATGTTCGCACAAACAAAAACTGTAACTCTTTGTTTAGAGAGCTTCCCACCAACGCACTTTTCATTTTTAAATTTGAAAGTCTTATCTGGAGTTAATTTATAAAAAATTCCGGCTTCATGTCCATTAAAGATGTCTTCATCTTTATATGATCGTCTAATTTCTGGCCAAGTGTTACGCACCCAATCGCCTGTAACGTTCAGATCTACGCATTTTGCCTCACCACAAATTTTTGCAAAGGAAATCGAGTGTCGGGCCTTAAATCGATCTAGCCATCCGTTGGAGCACGTAAAACGGCTGGCGCTGGCAGTCCTGTTACAGTGCTTATCGCTTGCATACAATGTATGTCTGTAGCCATGGGCTAGCGCGCGCGCACATATATACGTTTATATGAAATTTAGAGTAAAATATCTGAGAAATATTTGACACTATAACAGAGTAGTACAATATTTAGTGACGTTAAAACCGGGAATTTTTATAATGTTAAAGATATCAGTTTGACTGGACTTATGACAAAATAACTCTACACCCGAGTTGACGTAACAGCCGAAGCCGTAATAACCAAGTTCCACTGTATATATAAAGATATTAACTCAAACATAATTTACATTAAAATGAAAAAAATTATAATTTTATTGCCTGGCAACAAAATTATTTTATTTTCAACAATTCCCATTGTTTGAAAAAGTTTAAATGAATTTTGAAGCACTTTACTCTTGTTAAAACGTAAAAGGTTGCAGGTAAACTACCCCTTCCCCTTAACCGATCTTCACCAAAATCTAAAGGCCTTGAGTCCTCTACAATTCACTGACGTATGCAAAACATTATTTGATTCTGTTTGAACTTGCGGCTGTTATCGTTTGCCATAGAAAACACCCTTGATAAAACATAAAACGTTGCTGGTAAACTACCCCTTTCCCTTAACCGATCTTCACCAAAAACAATAAGTCTTGAGAACTCTACAATACAGGGCTGTATGCGAAACATTATTTGATTCTGTTTGAATTTGCGGCTGTTATCGTTTGCCAAACAAAAAATTTCCCTTGATAAAAAAAACCGTTGCCGGTAAACTACCCCTTTCCCACAACCGATCTTCACCAAAAACAACAGGTCGTGAGTATTCTACAAATCAGGGCTGTATGCAAAAAATTATTAGATTCTGTTTGAATTTGCGGCAGTTATCGTTTGCCATAGAAAAAAATCTACACACACACACACACACACACACACACACACACACACACACACACACACACACACACACACACACACACACACACACACACACACACACACACACACACACACACACACACACACACACACTTTTCGGAAAACGAATTTTTTTCATGTTTTGAGTGTAGTACAATCAGAATCAACAATAATCTCGAACACAATTTTTTTTGCCATCGCCATACTTCCATTCCTTAAGGAATATGGAAGTAAAAATTACCCTTGATAAAAAATAAAATGTTGCATGTAAACTAACCCTTTCCCTTAATCGATCTTCACCAACACCAATAGGTATTGAGAACTCTACAATACAGGGCTGTATGCAAAACATCATTTGATTCTGATTGAATTTGCGGCTGTTATCGTTTGCCATAGAAAATATCGGTATGGAGAACCATACATGACTTCCATGTTCTAAGATTAATATTTAAAATCATATTCGAAATGAAATATTTCCATAGAAACTACGCCTTTCTACTTATTGCTTCAGCATTAACCACAGTACTGTGGTCACTAACGTATACCACCTCACGATTTCGCACTCGATTTTCACCGGTGATGGCAGTCGATGGCACTGCCGAAAAGTCTGATTTTGCAGAAAACATTGGACTACGGCCAAAGAGCCCGGGAAGCAATTTTAACAAAAAACTACTTCTTTGTTACCGATAACGTAGTACACATATAAAAAATTCTCCCCTCCACCTTCAATTATAATTTTTAATAATAGAAAATTACCCCCACCCCGTTCAACTAGCCTCTTCATTTATAGATATTTCATCTACGTGTCTACAGTGGATTACTATGAGCTTCTTATCAGGATACTGTATTTATAAAAATTAAGTACAGTACTTTACTCTAGTTAAATCATAAAATGTTTCGAGTAAACTACCCCTTTCTCTTAACCGATCTTCACCAAAAACGACAGGTCTTAGGTACTCTACAATTCAGGCCTGTATACAAACAATTATTTGATTCTGTTTGAATTTGCGGCTGTTATCGTTTGCCATAGAAAACACCCTTGATAAAACATAAAACGTTGCTGGTAAACTACCCTATTCCATTAACCGATCTTCACCAAAAACAATAGATCTTTAGAACTCTACTATTCAGGGCTGTTCGCAAAACATTAGTTGATTCTCTTTGAATTTACGGCAGTTATCGTTCGTCATAGAAAAAATACCCTTGTTAAAACATAAAACGTTGCCGGTAAACTACCCCTTTCCCTTAACCGATCCTCAACAAAATCAACAGACCTTGAGTTCTGTATAATTCAAAAAGGTATGCAGAAGAGTAGTTGATTCTGTTTTAATGTACGGCAGTTATCGTTCGACAAATAAAATTACCCTTGATAAAACATAAACTGTTGCTGGTAAACAACCCTATTCCCTTAACCGATCTTCACCAAAACAAACAGGTCCTGAGAACTCTACATTCCAGGGCTGTATGCAAAATATTATATGATTCTGTTTGAATTTGGGGCTGTTATCGTTTGCCATATAAAATACCCTTGATAAAACAAAAAACGTGTCTGGTAAACTACCCCTTTCCCTTAACCGATCTTCACCAAAAGCAATAAGTCTTTAGTACTCAACAAAACAGGGCTGTATGCAAAAACCTATTTGATTCTGTTTGAATTTGCGGCTCTTATCGTTTGCCATAAGAAATACCCTTTTAAAAAAAAAAAGTTGCTGGTAAACTACCCCTTTCCCTTAACTGATCTTCACCAACACCAATACGTATTGAGAACTCTACAATACAGGGCTGCTGTATGCAAAACATCATTTGATTCTGTTTGAATTTGCGGCTGTTATCGTTTACCATAGAAAAAAATTACCCTTGATAAAAAACCGTTGCCGGTAAACTACCCCTTTCCCATAACCGATCTTCACCAAAAACGATAGGTCTTGAGAACTCAAAAATTCAGGGTTGTATGTAAAATATTATATGATTTTGTTTGAATTTGCGGCTGTTATCGTTTGCCATTCAAAGTACCCTTGATAAAACAAAAAACGTGGCTGGTAAACTACCCCTTTCCCACAAACGATAGGTCTTTAGCACTCAAGAAATCAGCGCTGTACGCAAAACATTAGTTGATTCTCTTTGAATTTACGGCAGTTATCGTTCGTCATAAAAAAAATACTCTTGTTAAAACATAAAACGTTGCCGGTAAACTACCCCTTTCCCTTAACCGATCCTCAACAAAATCAACAGACCTTGAGTTCTGTATAATTCAAAAAGGTATGCAGAAGAGTAGTTGATTCTGTTTTAATGTACGGCAGTTATCGTTCGTCAAAAAAAAATTACCATTGATAAAACAAACTGTTGCCGGTAAACAACCCTATTCCCTTAACCGATCTTCACCAAAACCAACGCGTCTTGAGAACTCTACATTCCAGGGCTGTATGCAAAACATCATTTGATTCTGTTTGAATTTGCGGCTGTTATCGTTTACCATAGAAAAATATCGGTATGGAGAACCATACATGACTTCCATATTCTAAGATTTATATTTAAAATCATTTTCAGCCAAACAGCCAGGCTGTGTCTTACCTGCCTTTTTATTGCTGTATTAAATGAAAAATATTATATTACATTAAAATGAAAAAATTATAATTTTATTGCCTGGCAACAAAATTATTTTATTTTTAACAATTACCATTGTTTCAAAAAGTTTAAATGCATTTTCAAGTACTTTACTGTTGTTAAAACGTAAAAGGTTGCAGGTAAACTACCCCTTCCCCTTAACCGATATTCACCAAAATCGAAAGTCATTGAGATCTCTACAATTCAGGGTTGTATGCAAAAAATTATTTGATTCTGTTTGAATTTGCGGCTCTTATCGTTTGCCATAGAAAATACGCTTGATAAAAAAACGTTGTCGGTAAACTACCCCTTCCCCTTAACCGATCTTCACCAAAAACAATAGGTCTTGAGTACTCTACAAATCAGGGCTGTATGCAAAACATTATTTGATTCTGTTTGAATTTGCGGCTGTTATCGTTTGCCATAGAAAATACCCTTGTTAAAACATAAAACGTTACTGGTAAACTACCCCTTTCCCTTAACCGATCTTCACCAAAATCAACAGATCTTGAGAACTCTACAATTCAGGGCTGTATGCGAAACATTATTTGATTCTGTTTGAATTTGCAGCTGTTATCGTTTGCCAAACAAACAAAATAACCCTTGCTAAAAAAAAACCGTTGCCGGTAAACTACCCCTTTCCTTCAACCGATCTTCACCAAAAAAAATAGGTCGCGAGTACTCAGCAAGTCAGGGCTGCATGCAAAAAATTATTTGATTCTGTTTGAATTTGCGGCAGTTATCGTTTGCCATAGAAAAAAAATCTACAGACACACAGACAGACAGACACACACACAGACACTTTTCGGAAAACGACTTTTTTCATGTTTTGAGTGTAGTAGAATCAGAATCTGCAATAATATCGAACACGATTTTTTTTGCCATCACCATACTTCCATTCCTTAAGGAATATGGAAGTAACAAGTACTTTACTCTTGTTAAAACGTAAAAGGTTGCAGGTAAAGTACCCCTTCCCCTTAACCGATCTTCACCAAAATCGAAAGTCATTGAGACCTCTACAACCCAGGGACGTATGGAAAAAAATTATTTGATTCTGTTTGAATTTGCGGCTGTTATCGTTTGCCAAAAAAATACGCTTGATAAAAAAACGTTGCAGGTAAACTACCCCTTCCCCTTAACCGATCTTCACCAAAAAAAAATACATCTTGAGTACTCTGCAAACCAGGGCTGTATGCAAAACATTATTTGATTCTGTTTGAATTTGCGGCTGTTATCGTTTGCCATAGAAAATACCCTTGTTAAAAAAACGGTACAGGTAAACTACCCCTTTCCCTCAACCGATCTTCACCAAAAACAAGAGGTCTTGAGAACTCTACAATTTAGGGCTGTATGCAAATAATCTTTTGATTCTGTTTGAATTTGCGGCTGTTATCGTTTGCCATAGGAAATACACTTGTTAAAACATAAAACGATACAGGTAAACTACCCCTTTCCCTTAACCGATCTTCACCAAAATCAACAGATCTTGAGAACTCTACAATTCAGGGCTTTATGCGAAACATTATTTGATTCTGTTTGAATTTGCGGCTGTTATCGTTTGCCATTAAAAAAAACTACAGACACACAGACACACAGACAGACAGACAGACAGAGAGACACACAGACACTTTTCGGAAAACGACTTTTTTTCATGTTTTGAGTGTAGTAGAATCAGAATCTGCAATAATCTCGAACACGATTTTTTTTGCCATCACCATACTTCCATTCCTTAAGGAATATGGAAGAAAAAATTACCCTTGATAAAAAACCGTTGCCGGTAAACAACCCCTTTTCCTTAACCGATCTTCACCAAAACCAAAAGGTCTTGAGAACTCTACAATTCAGGACAGTATGCAAAACATTATTTGATTATGTTTGAATTTGCGGCTGTTCTCGTTTACCATAGGAAATACCCTTGTTAAAACATAAAATGTTGCAGGTAAACTGCCGCTTTCCCTTAACCGATCCGTACTAAAAAAAACAGCTCTTGAGATTTCTACAGTTCAGGGCTGAATGCGAAACATTATTTGATTCTGTTTGAATTTGCGGCTGTTATCGTTTGCCATAGAAAACACCCTTGATAAAACATAAAACGTTGCTGGTAAACTACCCTATTCCATTAACCGATCTTCACCAGAAACAATAGGTCTTGAGAACTCTACAATTCAGGGCTGTACGCAAAACATTAGTTGATTCTCTTTGAATTTACGGCAGTTATCGTTCGTCAAAAAAAAAATACCCTTGTTAAAACATAAAACGTTGCAGGTAAACTACCCCTTTCCCTTAACCGATCCTCAACAATATCAACAGACCTTGAGTTCTGTATAATTCAAAAAGGTATGCAGAAGAGTAGTTGATTCTGTTTTAATGTACGGCAGTTATCGTTCGTCAAAAAAAAATTACCATTGATAAAACAAACTGTTGCTGGTAAACAACCCTATTCCCTTAACCGATCTTCACCAAAACCAACAGGTCTTTAGAACTCTACATTCCAGGGCTGTATGCAAAATATTAAGTGATTATGTTTGAATTTGTGGCTGTTATCGTTTGCCATATAAAATACCCTTGATAAAACAAAAAACGTGTCTCGTAAACTACCCCTTTCCCTTAACCGATCTTCACCAAAAACAAAAGGTCTTTAGTACTCAACAAAACAGGGCTGTATGCAAAAACCTATTTGATTCTGTTTGAATTTGCGGCTCTTATCGTTTGCCATAAGAAATACCCTTTTAAAAAATAAAACGTTGCTCGTAAACTACCCCTTTCCCTTAACCGATCTTCACCAACACCAATACGTATTGAGAACTCTACAATACAGGGCTGTATGCAAAACATCATTTGATTCTGTTTGAATTTGCGGCTGTTATCGTTTACCATAGAAAAAAATTACCCTTGATAAAAAACCGTTGCCGGTAAACAACCCCTTTCCCTTAACCGATCCTCAACAAAATCAAAAGGTCTTGAGAACTCTACAATTCAGGACAGTATGCAAAACATTATTTGATTATGTTTGAATTTGCGGCTGTTCTCGTTTGCCATAGGAAATACCCTTGTTAAAACATAAAATGTTGCAGGTAAACTGCCCCTTCCCTTAACCGATCCGTACTAAAATCAACAGCTCTTGAGAATTCTACAGTTCAGGGCTGCATGCGAAACATTATTTGATTCTGTTTGAATTTGCGGCTGTTATCGTTTGCCATAGAAAACACCTTTGATAAAACATAAAACGTTGCTGGTAAACTACCCTATTTCAATAACCGATCTTCACCAAAAACAATAGGTCTTTAGAACTCTAACATTCAGGGCTGTACGCATAACATTAGTTGATTCTCTTTGAATTTACGGCAGTTATCGTTCGTCATAGAAAAAATACCCTTGTTAAAACATAAAACGTTGCCGGTAATCTACCCCTTTCCCTTAACCGATCCTCAACAAAATCAACAGACCTTGAGTTCTGTATAATTCAAAAAGGTATGCAGAAGAGTAGTTGATTCTGTTTTAATGTACGGCAGTTATCGTTCGTCAAAAAAAAATTACCCTTGATAAAACATAAACTGTTGCTGGTAAACAACCCTATTCCCTTAACCGATCTTCACCAAAACCAACAGATCTTGAGAACTCCACATTCCAGGGCTGTATGCAAAATATTATATGATTCTGTTTGAATTTGCGGCTGTTATCGTTTGCCATATAAAATACCCTTGATAAAACAAAAAAGTGTCTGGTACACTACCCCTTTCCCTTCACCGATCTTCACCAAAAACAATAGGTCTTTAGTACTCAACAAAACAGGGCTGTATGCAAAAACCTATTTGATTCTGTTTGAATTTGCGGCTCTTATCGTTTGCCATAAGAAATACCCTTTTAAAAAATAAAACGTTGCCGGTAAACTACCCCTTTCCCTTAACCGATCTTCACCAAAACCAATACGTATTGAGAACTCTACAATACAGGGCTGTATGCAAAACATCATTTGATTCTGTTTGAATTTGCGGCTGTTATCGTTTACCATAGAAAAATATCGGTATGGAGAACCATACATGACTTCCATATTCTAAGATTTATATTTAAAATCATTTTCAGCCAAACAGCCAGGCTGTGTCTTACCTGCCTTTTTATTGCTGTATTAAATGACAAATATTATATTACATTAAAATGAAAAAATTGTAATTTTATTGCCTGGCAACAAAATTATTTTATTTTTAACAATTACCATTGTTTCAAAAAGTTTAAATAAATTTTCAAGTACTTTACTCTTGTTAAAACGTAAAAGGTGGCAGGTAAACTACCCCTTCCCCTTAACCGATCTTCACCAAAATCGAAAGTCATTGAGACCTCTACAATTCAGAGACGTATGCAAAAATTATTTGATTCTGTTTGAATTTGCGGCTGTTATCGTTTGCCATAGAAAATACAATTGATAAAAAAACGTTGCAGGTAAACTACCCCTTCCCCTTAACCGATCTTCACCAAAAACAACAGGTCTTGAGTAGTCTACAAATCAGGGCTGTATGCAAAACATTATTTGATTCTGTTTGAATTTGCGGCTGTTATCGTTTGCCATAGAAAATACCCTTCTTAAAAAAACGTTGCTGGTAAACTACCCCTTTCCCTCAACCGATCTTCACCAAAAACAAAAGGTCTTGAGAACCCTTCAATATAGGGCTGTATGCAAATAATCTTTTGATTCTGTTTGAATTTGCGGCTGTTATCGTTTGCCATAGGAAATACCCTTGTTAAAACATAAAACGTTACAGGTAAACTACCCCTTTCCCTTAACCGATCTTCACCAAAAACAACAGGTCTTGAGAACTCTACATTCCAGGGCTGTATGCAAAATATTATATGATTCTGTTTGAATTTGGGGCTGTTATCGTTTGCCATATAAAATACCCTTGATAAAACAAAAAACGTGTCTGGTAAACTACCCCTTTCCCTTAACCGATCTTCACCAAAAGCAATAAGTCTTTAGTACTCAACAAAACAGGGCTGTATGCAAAAACCTATTTGATTCTGTTTGAAGTTGCGGCTCTTATCGTTTGCCATAAGAAATACCCTTTTAAAAAAAAAAAGTTGCTGGTAAACTACCCCTTTCCCTTAACTGATCTTCACCAACACCAATACGTATTGAGAACTCTACAATACAGGGCTGCTGTATGCAAAACATCATTTGATTCTGTTTGAATTTGCGGCTGTTATCGTTTACCATAGAAAAAAATTACCCTTGATAAAAAACCGTTGCCGGTAAACTACCCCTTTCCCATAACCGATCTTCACCAAAAACGATAGGTCTTGAGAACTCAAAAATTCAGGGTTGTATGTAAAATATTATATGATTTTGTTTGAATTTGCGGCTGTTATCGTTTGCCATTCAAAGTACCCTTGATAAAACAAAAAACGTGGCTGGTAAACTACCCCTTTCCCACAAACGATAGGTCTTTAGCACTCAAGAAATCAGCGCTGTACGCAAAACATTAGTTGATTCTCTTTGAATTTACGGCAGTTATCGTTCGTCATAAAAAAAATACCCTTGTTAAAACATAAAACGTTGCCGGTAAACTACCCCTTTCCCTTAACCGATCCTCAACAAAATCAACAGACCTTGAGTTCTGTATAATTCAAAAAGGTATGCAGAAGAGTAGTTGATTCTGTTTTAATGTACGGCAGTTATCGTTCGTCAAAAAAAAATTACCATTGATAAAACAAACTGTTGCCGGTAAACATCCCTATTCCCTTAACCGATCTTCACCAAAACCAACGCGTCTTGAGAACTCTACATTCCAGGGCTGTATGCAAAACATCATTTGATTCTGTTTGAATTTGCGGCTGTTATCGTTTACCATAGAAAAATATCGGTATGGAGAACCATACATGACTTCCATATTCTAAGATTTATATTTAAAATCATTTTCAGCCAAACAGCCAGGCTGTGTCTTACCTGCCTTTTTATTGCTGTATTAAATGACAAATATTATATTACATTAAAATGAAAAAATTGTAATTTTATTGCCTGGCAACAAAATTATTTTAATTTTAACAATTACCATTGTTTCAAAAAGTTTAAATAAATTTTCAAGTACTTTACTCTTGTTAAAACGTAAAAGGTGGCAGGTAAACTACCCCTTCCCCTTAACCGACCTTCACCAAAATCGAAAGTCATTGAGACCTCTACAATTCAGAGACGTATGCAAAAATTATTTGATTCTGTTTGAATTTGCGGCTGTTATCGTTTGCCATAGAAAATACAATTGATAAAAAAACGTTGCAGGTAAACTACCCCTTCCCCTTAACCGATCTTCACCAAAAACAACAGGTCTTGAGTAGTCTACAAATCAGGGCTGCATGCAAAACATTATTTGATTCTGTTTGAATTTGCGGCTGTTATCGTTTGCCATAGAAAATACCCTTCTTAAAAACACGTTGCTGGTAAACTACCCCTTTCCCTCAACCGATCTTCACCAAAAACAAAAGGTCTTGAGAACTCTTCAATATAGGGCTGTATGCAAATAATCTTTTGATTCTGTTTGAATTTGCGGCTGTTATCGTTTGCCATAGGAAATACCCTTGTTAAAACATAAAACGTTACAGGTAAACTACCCCTTTCCCTTAACCGATCTTCACCAAAAACAACAGGTCTTGAGTACTCTACAAATCAGGGCTGTATGCAAAACATTATTTGATTCTGTTTTAATTTGCGGCTGTTATCGTTTGCCATATAAAATACCCTTCTTAAAAAAACGTTGCTGGTAAACTACCCCTTTCCCTCAACCGATCTTCACCAAAACCAAAAGGTCTTGAGAACTCTACAATTCAGGACAGTATGCAAAACATTATTTGATTATGTTTGAATTTGCGGCTGTTCTCGTTTGCCATAGGAAATACCCTTGTTAAAACATAAAACGTTGCTGGTAAACTACCCTATTCCATTAACCGATCTTCACCAAAAACAACAGGTCTTGAGAACTCTACAATTCAGGGCTGTACGCAAAACATTAGTTGATTCTCTTTGAATTTACGGCAGTTATCGTTCGTCATAAAAAAAATACCCTTGTTAAAACATAAAACGTTGCAGGTAAACTACCCCTTTCCCTTAACCGATCCTCAACAAAATCAACAGACCTTGAGATCTGTATAATTCAAAAAGGTATGCAGAAGAGGAGTTGATTCTGTTTTAATGTACGCCAGTTATCGATCGTCAAAAAAAAATTACCATTGATAAAACAAACAGTTGCTGGTAAACAACCCTATTCCCTTAACAGATCTTCACCAAAACCAACAGGTCTTGAGAGCTCTACATTCCAGGGCTGTATGCAAAATATTATATGATTCTGTTTGAATTTGCGGCTGTTATCGTTTGCCATATAAAATACCCTTGATAAAACAAAAAACGTGTCTGGTAAACTACCCCTTTCCCTTAACCGATCTTCACCAAAAACAAAAGGTCTTTAGTACACAACAAAACAGGGCTGTATGCAAAAACCTATTTGATTCTGTTTGAATTTGCGGCTCTTATCGTTTGCCATATGAAATACCCTTTTAAAAAATAAAACCTTGCTGGTAAACTACCCCTTTCCCTTAACCGATCTTCACCAACACCAATACGTATTGAGAACTCTATAATACAGGGCTGTATGCAAAACATCATTTGATTCTGTTTGAATTTGCGGCTGTTATCGTTTACCATAAAAAAAAATTACCCTTGATAAAAAACCGTTGCCGGTAAACTACCCCTTTCCCATAACCTATCTTCACCAAAAACGATAGGTATTGAGAACTCAAAAATTCAGGGTTGTATGTAAAATAATATATGATTTTGATTGAATTTGCGGCTGTTATCGTTTGCCATACAAAGTACCCTTGATAAAACAAAAAACGTGGCTGGTAAACTACCCCTTTCCCTCAAACGATCTTCACCAAAAACCAGAGGTCTTTATCAATCAAGAAATCAGCGCTGTATGCAAAAACGTATTTGATTCTGTTTGAATTTGCGGCTCTTATCGTTTGCCATAGAAAATACCCTTGTTAAAAAAACGTTGCTGGTAAACTACCCCTTTCCCTCAACCGATCTTCACCAAAAACAATAGGTCTTGAGAAGTCTACAATATAGGGCTGTATGCAAATAATCTTTTGATTCTGTTTGAATTTGCGGCTGGTATCGTTTGCCATAGGAAATACCCTTGTTAAAACATAAAACGTAAAGGTAAACTACCCCTTCCCCTCAACCGATCTTCACCAAAAACTATAGGTCTTGAGTACTCTACAAATCAGGGCTGTATGCAAAACATTATTTGATTGTGTTTGAATTTGCGGCTGTTATCGTTTGTCATAAAAAATACCCTTGTTAAAAAAACGTTGCTGGTAAACTACCCCTTTCCCTCAACCGAACTTCACCAAAAACAATAGGTCATGAGAACTCTACAATTTAGGGCTGTATGCAAATAATCTTTTGATTCTGTTTGAATTTGCGGCTGTTATCGTTTTCCATAGGAAATACATTTTTTAAAACATAAAACGTTACAGGTAAACTACCCCTTTCCCGTAACCGATCTTCACCAAAATCAACAGATCTTGAGAACTCTACAATTCAGGCCTGTATGCGAAACATTATTTTATTCTGTTTGAATTTGCGGCTGTTATCGTTTGCCATAGGAAATACCCTTGTTAAAACATAAAACGTTGCAGGTAAACTACCCCTTTCCCTTAACCGATCCCTACTAAAATCAACAGCTCTTGAGAATTCTACAAATCAGGGCTGTATGCGAAATATTATTTGATTCTGTTTGAATTTGCGGCTGTTATCGTTTGCCATAAGAAATACCGTTGTTAAAACATAAAACGTTGCAGGTAAACTACCCCTTTCCCTTAACCGATCCCTACTAAAATCAACAGCTCTTGAGAATTCTACAAATCAGGGCTGTATGCGAAACATTATTTGATTCTGTTTGAATTTGCGGCTGTTATCGTTTGCCATAGATAACACCCTTGATAAAACATAAAACGTTGCTGGTAAACTACCCCTTTCCCTTAACCGATCTTCACCAAAAACAATAAGTCTTCAGAACTCTACAATTCAGGGCTGTATGCGAAACATTATTTGATTCTGTTTGAATTTGCGGCTGTTATCGTTTGCCAAAAAAAAAAATTTCCCTTGATAAAAAAAAACCGTTGCTGGTAAACTACCCCTTTCCCTCAACCGATCTTCACCAAAAACAATAGGTCGTGAGTATTCTACAAATCAGGGCTGTATGCAAAAAATTATTTGATTCTGTTTGAATTTGCGGCAGTTATCGTTTGCCATAGAAAACAATCTACAGACACGCACACACACACACACACACACACAGACACACACACACACACACACACACACACACACACACACACACACACACACATTTCGGAAAACAACTTTTCCGAGATCAGCAATAATCTCGAACACGATTTTTTTTGCCATCGCCATACTTCCATTCCTTAAGGAATATGGAAGTAAAAATTACCCTTGATAAAACATAAAATGTTGCAGGTAAACTACCCCTTTCCCTTAATCGATCTTCACCAACACCAATAGGTATTGAGAACTCTACAATACAGGGCTGTATGCAAAACATCATTTGATTCTGTTTGAATTTGCGGCTGTTATCGTTTGCCATAGGAAATATCGGTATTGAGAACCATACATGACTTCCATGTTCTAAGATTAATATTTAAAATCATATTCGAAATGAAATATATCCATAGAAACTACGCCTTTCTACTTATTGCTTCAGCATTAAGCACAGTACTGTGGTCACTAACGTATACCACCTCACTTTTTCGCACTCGATTTTCACCGGTGATGGCAGTCTATGGCACTGCCGAAAAGTCTGATTTTGCAGAAAACATTGGACTACGGCTAAAGAGCCCGGGAAGCAATTTTAACAAAAAACTACTTCTTTGTTACCGATAACGTAGTACACATATAAAAAATTCTCCCCTCCACCTTCAATTATAATTTTTAATAAAAGAAAATTATCCCCACCCCGTTCAACTAGCCTCTTCATTTATAGATATTTCATCTCCGTTTCTACAGTGGATTACTATGATCTTCTTATCAGGATACTTTATTTATAAAAATTAAGTACAGTACTTTACTCTAGTTAAATCATAAAATGTTTCAGGTAAACTACCCTTTTCTCTTAACCGATCTTCTCCAAAATCAACAGACCTTCCGTCCTCTACAATTCAGGGAAGCTTGCAAAAAAATATTTGATTCTGTTTGAATGTGCGGCAGTTATCGTTCGTCATGGAAACATTTCTCTTGTTACAACATAAAATGTTGCTGGTAAACTACCTCTTTCCCTTAACCGATCTTCACCAAATACAACAGGTCGCGAGTACTCTACAAATCAGGGCTGTATGCAAAAAATTTTTTGATTCTGTTTGAATTTGCGGCTGTTATCGTTTGCCATAGAAAAATACTATAGACACACAGACACACAGACACACAGACACACAGACACACAGACAGACACACACACAGACACTTTTCGAAAAACGACTTTTTTTCATGTTTTGAGTTTAGTACAATCAGAATCTGCAATAATCTCGAACACGATTTTTTTTGCCATCACCATACTTCCATTTCCTTAAGGAACATGGAAGTAAAAAATTACACGTGAGAAAAAACCGTTGCAGGTAAACTACCCCTTTCCTTTAACCGATCTTCAACCAAATCAACAGACCTTGATTTCTCTTTAGTTCAAAAAGGAATGCTCAAACGTAGTTGATTCTGTTTGAATTTACGGGAGTTATCGTTCGTCATATAAAATATCGGTATGGAGAACCATACATGACTTCCATATTCTAAGATTTATATTTAAAATCATTTTCGAAATGAAATATTACCATAGAAACTACTTCTTTCTACTTGCTGCTTCAGCCTTAACCACAGTACTGTGGTCACTAACGTATACCACCTCACGTTATCGCACTCGATTTTCACTGATGATGGAAGTCGACGGCATTGCCGAAACATCTGGTTTTGTAGAAAACATTGGACTACGGCCAAATATCCCGGGAAGGAATTTTAACAAAAACTACTTCTTTGTTGCCGATAACGTTGTACACATATATATAAAATATATGCATAAAATTAATGGCTTTTATAAGTTAATGATTGATCTCTATTAAGTAGTGCTCAAGTTTCCAAAGTTTTAATATTATGATGTCCGTAATTAAAACATCAGAGCAGGTTTAGTGTGAATGAGGGTACAGTGTGGACAAAAATTGTCAACATTTCCTATTGAGCGTTGCTTAGAGTAAAGCTGCGAATCTACAGTGTATGTTTCAAAGAACAAACACGCGAAAAAGAAGGAGCGCTCCGAAGTCACTCATGGACCCTCAGCATCTTGCAGAGGGTTCATTCCCTAAAGACGAAAAGTCTGTCTATGAATCGTTCCTCTGTAAACACGTGCAGTTACATTGCCCAGCGATCCACAGGAAGCAAATTGATGTCCATTTTTTCGGCTTGCACGCGTTATGTTGGTGTGGGTTTCGGCACTTTCCATTTAAAAAGCGTGCAAATGTAAGAAAACAAACATGAGTGAGGCCAGAAGTAACGTGAATTGTGTGTGTGTGTGTCTTACCTGCCTTTTTATTGCTGTAGGCATTATAATAAAATGGAAACGTAAACATTACATAACTGAGATATGCTTACCTGCCACGAACGATATATTATTTTATACATGGAGGAGTTCAGTGACATACACACGTACAGAAGTCATCTTCAAAAATACTAGAAGTCGTCCACGCTTTTATGTTGGCAGTGTAACTTACAGGAAGTTTTTTGATGTTTTTAAAACATCTAGGATGCAAACTTATCCCGATAACTAAAAGTTTCCTTTTTTCGGTTCCCGTCATGTTCGCACAAACAAAAACTGTAACTCTTTGTTTAGAGAGCTTCCCACCAACGCACTTTTCATTTTTAAATTTGAAAGTCTTATCTGGAGTTAATTTATAAAAAATTCCGGCTTCATGTCCATTAAAGATGTCTCCATCTTTATATGATCGTCTAATTTCTGGCCAAGTGTTACGCACCCAATCGCCTGTAACGTTCAGATCTACGCATTTTGCCTCACCACAAATTTTTGCAAAGGAAATCGAGTGTCGGGCCTTAAATCGATCTAGCCATCCGTTGGAGCACGTAAAACGGCTGGCGCTGGCAGTCCTGTTACAGTGCTTATCGCTTGCATACAATGTATGTCTGTAGCCATGGGCTAGCGCGCGCGCACATATATACGTTTATATGAAATTTAGAGTAAAATATCTGAGAAATATTTGACGCTATAACAGAGTAGTACAATATTTAGTGACGTTAAAACCGGGAATTTTTATAATGTTAAAGATATCAGTTTGACTGGACTTATGACAAAATAACTCTACACCCGAGTTGACGTAACAGCCGAGGCCGTAATAACCAAGTTCCACTGTATATATAAAGATATTAACTCAAACATAATTTACATTAAAATGAAAAAAATTATAATTTTATTGCCTGGCAACAAAATTATTTTATTTTCAACAATTACCATTGTTTGAAAAAGTTTAAATGAATTTTGAAGTACTTTACTCTTGTTAAAACGTAAAAGGTTGCTGGTAAACTACCCCTTCCCATCAACCGATCTTCACAAAAAACAATAGGTCTTGAGTACTCTAAAAACCAGGGCTGTATGCAGAAAATTATTTGATTCTGTTTGAATTTGCGGCTGTTATCATTTGCCATAGAAAATACCTTTGTTAAAAAAACGTTGTAGGTAAACTACCCCTTTCCCTTAACCGATCTTCACCAAAAACAACAGGTCTTGAGAACTCTACAATGTAGGGCTGTATGCAAATAATCTTTAGATTCTGTTTGAATTTGCGGCTGTTATCGTTTGCCATAGGAAATACCCTTGTTAAAACATAAAACGTTACTGGTAAACTACCCCTTTCCCTTAACCGATCTTCACCAAAAACAATAAGTCTTGAGAACTCTACAATTCAGGGCTGTATGCGAAACAATATTTGATTCTGTTTGAATTTGCGGCTGTTATCGTTTGGAAAAAAAATTTCCCTTGATAAAAAAAAACCGTTGCTGGTAAACTACCCCTTTCCCTCAACCGATCTTCACCAAAAAGAAAAGGTCGTGAGTATTCAACAAATCTGGGCTGTATGCAAAAAATTATTTGATTCTGTTTGAATTTGCGGCAGTTATCGTTTGCCATAAAAAAAAAATCTATAGACACACAGACACACAGACAGACACACACACAGACACTTTTCGGAAAACGACTTTTTTTGTTGTTTTGAGTGTAGTACAATCAGAATCTGCAATAATCTCGAACACGATTTTTTTTGCCACCACCATACTTCCATTCCTTAAGGAATATATAAGTAAAAATTACCCTTGATAAACATAAAATGTTGCAGGTAAACTACCCCTTTCCCTTAATCGATCTTCACCAACACCAATAGGTATTGAGAACTATACAATACAGGGCTGTATGCAAAACATCATTTGATTCTGTTTGAATTTGCGGCTGTTATCGTTTGCCATAGAAAATATCGGTATGGAGAACCATACATGACTTCCATGTTCTAAGATTAATATTTAAAATCATATTCGAAATGAAATATTTCCATAGAAACTACGCCTTTCTACTTATTGCTTCAGCATTAACCACAGTACTGTGGTCACTAACGTATACCACCTCACGTTTTCGCACTCGATTTTCACCGATGATGGCAGTCGATGGCACTGCCGAAAAGTCTGATTTTGCAGAAAACATTGGACTACGGCTAAAGAGCCCGGGAAGCAATTTTAACAAAAAACTACTTATTTGTTGCCGATAACGTAGTACACATATAAAAAATTCTCCCCTCCAACTTCAATTATAATTTTTAATAATAGAAAATTACCCCGACCCCGTTCAACTAGCCTCTTCATTTATAGATATTTCATCTACGTTTCTACAGTGGATTACTATGAGCTTCTTATCAGGATACTTTATTTATAAAAATTAAGTACAGTACTTTACTCTAGTTAAATCATAAAATGTTTCAGGTAAACTACCCCTTTCTCTTAACCGATCTTCACCAAAAACGACAGGTCTTAGGTACTCTACAACTCAGGCCTGTATGCAAACAATTATTTGATTCTGTTTGAATTTGCGGCTTTTATCGTTTGCCATATAAAACACCCTTGATAAAACATAAAACGTTGCTGGTAAACTACCCTATTCCTTTAACCGATCTTCACCAAAAACAATAGGTCTTGAGAACTCTACTATTGAGGGCTGTACGCAAAACATTAGTTGATTCTCTTTGAATTTACGGCAGTTATAGTTCGTCATAGAAAAAATACCCTTGTTAAAACATAAAACGTTGCCGGTAAACTACCCCTTTCCCTTAACCGATCCTCAACAAAATCAACAGACCTTGAGTTCTGTATAATTCAAAAAGGTATGCAGAAGAGTAGTTGATTCTGTTTTAATGTACGGCAGTTATCGTTCGTCAAAAAAAAATTACCCTTGATAAAACATAAACTGTTGCTGGTAAACAACCCTATTCCCTTCACCGATCTTCACCAAAACCAACAGGTCTTGAGAACTCTACATTCCAGGGCTGTATGCAAAATATTATATGATTCTGTTTGAATTTGCGGCTGTTATCGTTTGCCATATAAAATACCCTTGATAAAACAAAAAACGTGTCTGGTAAACTACCCCTTTCCCTTAACCGATCTTCACCAAAAACAATAGGTCTTTAGTACTCAACAAAACAGGGCTGTATGCAAAAACCTATTTGATTCTGTTTGAATTTGCGGCTCTTATCGTTTGCCATAAGAAATACCCTTTTAAAAAATAAAACGTTGCAGGTAAACTACCCCTTTCCCTTAACCGATCTTCACCAACACCAATACGTATTGAGAACTCTACAATACAGGTGTGCCGTACTGGGTTCGGCAGTGTATTATAAGAATTTTAAAAACGAGCGCCGCTGACGTCACGCACGGCCACACGCCTACGGTAGTTTGTTGTTGGCACACAAATGCTGTGCAGCAACGCAATTCAGTTGGCCCGGCCAGCTGTTTCTGTATATTCCTGCATCCAGAGTTTACTTGGCTAGGCCGAAACATTGAATCGGCCTCATTTCTGTTCTGTCCTCCAACCTGGTCATCTGCTCTCGACTGGCGGCTACCGTTTGTTCTGGACTTCCTCGGCTATCACTATGGTTGGCTAGATAAAGTGTAGCTCCAGGTATGTACAAGTCAGCGGGTTCTGAAAATATTCTAACCCCAAATATATTTTTACGTTTCAGCCTCTATTATAAATTATACTTGTGTGTGTGTGTGTGTGTGTGTGTGTGTGTGTGTAGAGCAGTTTTCGATGTGTGCGTTAACGCAATTACAAAATTAAATTGATATGAGTGTAAATGTTGTGGGCTAAATTGACTTCAATAAAGAAAATACTAATGCATCTCGCACTCAGCTGTGTTTGGTGTTATTAACAGTTATGAAATACGTAATTAATTAATTGTCATATTTCAACGAAATACTTAAAAGGTAGTTGGGACATAAGTGAAATAAGTCACAGCTGAGGAGCTTAATACTGTTTAATATGAATTAGTGGCGATGTGTGTGTGCTGTTGATGTGTAAAGTTAGTGTTGGAAGTTAATGTGGACGGCCTATGTGGCGTATTTTCTTTATGACACCCTCTACAACCTATTGTATGTCCAGGTGCTCGAACAAGGGCGAGATGGGTGTCGGGTGGACGTACATCTGTCCACCCTAATGGCAGAGACAATCTTATAGCCACGATGCCGTCAGTCGAGGACAACTTAGGACTCTTCCAACGCTAAGCTGCACCCGGGACTTGTGACACGACTGTGACATCACTGATCCGCGTCTATACGGACTAAGTACACCGGACTATCCAGGTGGGAAAATTCTGATTATCTATTTCTCTCTCTACAACATGGTGAATGCACAGAAGCCGCCAGAAGCTCACTCGTGAAGTTCTGAACGTTATACTCTAGCACAAACTCTCATGTTCAATTATGTTATTGCATGTGTGAACATTACCGCAGTACACCTAATGAAGTATCTTATAACTGTATAATGTGTAAGAAATTACACACATACACACACATCAGCAGTTTGCTGTAAGATCTAACTTTTCATCTAATTAAGACCATTAGGGAGTTAATTATCTTGTGCTATCATGTCATCTGGTCATGGCTGAGTTTTAATCACGTAACGGGGGCTGTCTGATGCTTTAGATGAGAAACTATTTTCTTTCACACACATACTTAGCGCTTAATGATTAAAGTCAGGGTCGTTTAGCTGGTTGAGTCTCGGGGCGGTCACTTACATTCTCTGGTGTGAACTACCAAGGCAAATCTATGCTTAGGAGCTGAGATATTCAGTTTACGCTGTCATTTATATTTGTACATATCTATACATATTAGGGTGCATTCATTTACTGTAGTTGGAATGGGTTTATGAGGAAGTTAGTGCTGAAATGAGGGATGTTTTGTTATTCATGTCGTATATGTGTTTGTGTGTGTAATTTTACTATATTTTGCTGGGGGAATATGTAATGGATTTAAAAAAGAGAAAAACCATAAATGTGCTTACTGAGACAACAGGCTAGCCTATTTGATACTATACAACACTTAGGGATTAGTATTGCTTTTATGAATGAGATTATTACTAACTTTGACTCATACATAATCAGGCAGAAATTTTGCAATAATGTTAATATCAAATTCACTTACTTTGTGACATTATGAATTAATTGATATACATATATATATATATATATATATATATAATTCTGCCTTTAATGGTGTGCTCACACAATCAAGAACTTGTCATTTATGTAACATCTTACAGGTTTAATAAAGCACACGCTTGTTGGTTAAAAGACTTTCTTTTCATTTGCAACTCCTGTCATTCACCTGGGGGGACATGTCTGTAATTGTATTTGGGCCTTGCACGCTTTTGCTTCCTCTAGGTTTTTCACCTAGTTCTAAAAATGATGTCTCTCCCCTTTTACAAAAAAAAACTTAAATAAAAAAAAATAAAAAATAAATAAAATTAAATAAAACAAAAATTCAAAAAAAAATTTACAAAAACTTAGAAAAATAAAAGGGGGGGTTACAAATGGTAGCAGAGCGTGGTTATGATTCTAGGTAGGTATTATTTCTGCCTTATTTTTTTTCTTTGGAACTTGAGAAATTTTAGTATCTGGGGACTTACATTTATTTCCTTAAATGAAACTTGGTGTGGCTACAGACATGTCAGCTGGTGTTAGGACTTGCAAATTATTTCAAATTATTTTTAATTAGAATCCAAGTGTTGCAAGAAAACTTAATGGTAGTGGAACGAATTAATAGAAAGAATAACCAAGAAAAAATAGCACATTTTATAAAATGAATAAGGGGTTGGTGAAGTTAAAATAATTTAATATGTGTTAGTGTTTAAGTGATTATTTTGTGATGTTGAGTGTGAGATGAATTTTGAAAAAGGGGTTATAGGAATGTGATTGATTTTTTTTAATGAATGTGTGCTGATTGATTTCACTTGCACACACCCTGGAGCTCAACCAGATTCCGGACGTGATGAGGGCCGTCAGTACTTGTCGATTTTGATTGTGATTTGTCTCCTGGATTAGACTACGTGTTTTATAGCACCCCGTTATATGGTAATTGTTTATTGAGGGCGTTGCGTTCCAGTACCATGTATTTTGAATGCGGTTATGGTCCGACCAAGGGCATGGATGTGATAGTTTATATTTTCGATTATATCGAATTTTATGTGTACTTGGTGAATGGTATGTAGTGAGTTAGTTTGGTTGTTTTGTGTCGTGTTCTCTTCTGGGCATTTTGTATGGCTGTTTCTCTGCTTTTATGACACCCATCTCGTCGTATCGCTAGAGCATTCTGGAGCCGCTTGTATGATCAAGTTCTTCCTGTCGTTCTCTTTAATTATTGCTTTTACGTGGTGTGTGTGTGGATTGCGCGGTCATGTCCATTTCTGTGAATGTGGACTTGTTTGTCAAAGATGAGCTCGAGTGGGAGGTCCGGTTCCGGGGACGGAAGCCGCAGGAGACTGTTGTTTCATTAAGGAAGCAACTCCGCGAGGCTCTTGCCTCCGGTGAGGCACCGAGTGGGAGAGTATTACTTACGGATGTCACAGCCGAGGTGGAGCTGTGCTCGGAAAAATTTTCAGAACTGCGCGATTTGCCCGAAGGCCTGCAGTCGGCGGCACCCACCTCTACGGCTAGACAGAGGGTACGCCAACGTTTACAACATGTTCTATGCCGTTTACAGAATGCTGAATCACAGGCTACCACCTCGGAATTAGAGAAAAATGTTGTCACTCTTAGGGAGCAAGTGGCGATGGCATTGCGGGAGTTTTCTCTCTGCCAGCGTCGCCACGTGGATACGAATTCCGGTTCTTCTTCATCTTCTGTTGAGACGGCAGCCAGGGTGGAACCCCCTGCCCATGTTCCTGCCTTTTCGGATATGGCTACAGCGAGCTATTACAAGCTCCCTAACCCACTGTCGGATGTCATTCAGCGTCTCCCAGTTGTCGATGGTCTGGATCCCGAGGCGCTTTTGAGATTCTTACGCATATTTTTTCAGTTGGCCGATTTCCCTGGGCTGTCGGAGCGGACTTTGCTTGAGCTCATTTACCCGTACTGTCGGGGATCTATGGCTGAGCGCGTGACAAGTACCCTTAGGGATGGCGGTGGCATTGACCATTTCCATCGGGAAGTCCTGGACGCTTTCGTACCGGGAAGGTTACACGACCGGTTAAGACATAAACATTTTTATAGAGTTCAAGCAAGCGGAGAGTCCCTTGCTCATTTCATTTCCAGTGTTAAAGACGCGGCCCGGATCCTGAGGCTGGGGTTGTCTGAGTCTGAAGTTATTCACACTATTTTGGAGGGCGTGACGCCGGAGGAACGGTCACGTTTGGCATTCGCTGTCCGTCCCCAAAGTTTTATTGATTTGGACCGGCTGTGCGCCGAGTCAACCACTATACGGGGTAATGACGATATTAGAGCCCACGAGGCTAGGAGGCGTTCAGATCGCCCTGATTTAGAGCGACGAGTCGGGCAGCCCGGGTCTTGGGGTCCTCGGCCTGCGCCGGTTCAGAGCTGTGAGGTACGAGAATTATTCTGTTCTAGGTGTCATAGATCCGGTCACGTTGCGCGCTATTGTCACGATGCTAGACGGCGTCAAGGGACTTCCCGAAATGGTAACTTTTCAAAAAACGTAAGCTCTCGGGGAAGATAAGTAGGGAGTGGTCTTCCCCGTTAGGCCGTTCGGTTCCGGTTTCACTTAACCCCAGGCGGGTAGTAAATCCCGGATCATCTGGCTCCAAGGTCCTGCGAACTGTCCCCAACTACAGTTCAGTATGCCCCTTCCTGTCGATCGAGTTGAAAAAGGGTCAGCTCAGAGCCTTGGTTGACTCTGGATCAGCCCGATCCATTATTTCATCTAGAGTATGTGAGGACCTTGAACAACAGGGCTTACTATTAGGGTCGGATCGGTCTTCCGTGGTATGCTGGACTGCATCGCGGGAAATTCTGCCCATCTCCCGGGTGGTTTCCCTAAGTATTAAAATCGAGTGTTTTTCATGGGTGTGGCGATTTTTGGTTTCTCCGGCTCTGGGAGTCGACTGCATTGTGGGTGCCGATTTCATCTCCAAGAGTGGTCTCGTTTTAGACATACAAGGGCACCACTGTTATTTTAAATTCAATCGGGAGGTTGTCATTCCTTTCCTTGGGTACCAGGGAGCCAAGGGAGGTATCCAGGAGGTTGTGTGTCCCGATTCAGAAAGAGACCATCTCACTCCGTCCCAGAAGCATGCTTTGGATCATTTGTGTGAGCAGTTCCCCACTGTATTAACTCCCAACTTGGGGCTCACACATCTTTTGGAGTATAAGATCCGTTTGACGGACTCCGCTGTAGTACGTTCACACCCATACAAATTCGCTCCTCCAAAGATGGATGTTCTTAGAGAGAAGGTTCAAGAGTTGCTTAAACAAGGGGTCATTGAACCTTCCAACTCTAGTTATGCAAGTCCAGCATTTCTGGTGCCCAAGCCTGGGGGTAAACAGCGTATGGTCATAGACTATCGCAAACTAAATGCTAATATTGAGGTGGATTCAGTTCCTCTTCCCGATTTACATTCCGCTTTCGATTGGTTTAGTGGGGCCAGGTACTTCACCATCTTTGACCTCAATGCCGCTTATCATCAGATTCCTCTGTCTAAGGAAAGCCGCCCTTATACGGCATTCTGTGTGCCATGGAATCTTTATCAATATACTAGAGTACCCATGGGTCTGGCCGTGGGGGCTCAAACCCTCACGCGACTACTCGACACTGTATTCCATGATGTGAAATTTAAATTCATTTTCAATTATCTTGATGACCTCTTAGTCTACAGCAAAACGTTCGAGGAGCATCTGGGTCACCTGAGAGAGGTGATGTGCCGATTGAGGAGTGCTGGCCTCACTATCAATCCAGACAAAGTCAAATTTGCACAAAAGAGTATTTCGTTTTTGGGGCATCTCGTCTCATATGGGGGTGTGACGGTCGACCCGGAGAGGACACAAGGCATCCGAGATTTTCCTCCCCCTAGGGATGCGAAAGGTGTTGCCAGATTCGTTGGCATGGTCAATTTTTATCGTAGATTTATCCCTAATGCCGCGGAGATTGCCGTACCTTTAAACGAACTCAGAAAGAAGGGTACCAAATTTGTGTGGGGAGAGAGGCAACAGCGGGCCTTTGATACCCTCAGGGAGGCGATCGTCTCTCCCCCTGTGTTGAGGATGCCTGATTTTTCAAAAAAATTCATTTTGCAAACGGACGCGAGTTCTGTTGCGCTCGGGGCGGTTCTGTCCCAGGAAGTCGATGGTGCTAGGCAGCCGGTGGCATTTATATCCCGAACCTTGACCCAACAAGAAAGGAAGTCTTCAGTGTATGAACTAGAGTGTCTTGCTGTCGTGTACGCTCTAGATAAGTTCAGGCGTTTCTTGGAACACGCTGAGTTCCTCCTTGAGACCGATAATCAGGCTCTCTCCTGGCTTCTCGCTCATCCCCGGCAGCTGGGTAAAATAGGGCGTTGGGTGGTCAAGATCTCATCCTTTAAATTCAAAGTGCAACACATCCGGGGAACACAAAATGTTGTTGCCGACGCCTTGTCACGAATGTTCTCGCAACCCAGCGAAGCCAATTCTGAGCAACCCTGTTCCGTTCTGCTGGATTTTCCTTTGGCTTTTACTGATGTGTTACCCCATCAGTTAAATGATGAAGAGTTGGGTCCTATCATCCAACACCTAAAAGAGGGTAACGTGCAGGTTCCATATTTTCTGTCCAAGGGCGTCCTGTGCTGCCGAGAACGAAAAGGACGTGCCCCGAAGGTGGTGCTGCCTAGCAAACTCGTGCCAATGGTCTTCAGTTACTATCATGATTCCCCAATAGGTGGCCATAAGGGAATTTCGAAGACCATTTCCAGTATTAGGAGGCATTTCATCTGGAAGGGCATGGACAGGGATATCGCGGCTCGTGTGAAAGCATGTCATCTCTGTGGCTTGAGTAAGCCTGCTCAAAACACAAAATTGGGTCTATTGTCATCTGATGTGGCGAGCAAACCAATGGAGAAGTTATTCATAGACTACGTGGGACCTTTCCCTCGTAGCAAGTCGGGTAATGCTTACCTACTTGTTTGTGTGGATGCTTTTTCCAAGTTTGTCTGGCTACTGCCCTTACGACAGGCAAACACTCGCTCAACCATCCTTATGCTACAGTCCCATGTCTTTCAGCATTTCGGTTTTCCGTCCACCATTGTCTCTGACAATGGACCACAGTTCATTTCGAAAGATTTCCGGCGAATGTGTTTCGCTAACGGCATCAAACATGTGACCACTTCCCCGTACTACCCTCAACCGTCCCACGCGGAGAGATTTAACCGGAATCTCCGTGCAGCTCTCATCGCCTACCATGCTGAACAACAGGATTGTTGGGACCTCAATTTGAAGTGGTTGCAATTGGCATTTAACACGGCCCTACACGAGAGTCACAAGGCCGTACCCTTTGAAGTCATGTTTGGTTTCTCGCCAAGTTTGCCGTTGGACAATTTGTGGCACATTGAGGATCTTCTACCTAACGATCCGAAGGTCACGACTGTGGACAGATGGCGGGAGGTCCGGAGGAATTTGCTTCGTGCGCACGAACGCGTCCGTAGTCGCTACAATCAGGGGCGAACTCCGAACCCATTTAAGATTGGCGACTTGGTCTACTGCCAGAGCCATCCGATCAGCTCAGCCATAGATAGGAGGGCCGCTAAATTATGTTATCGTTGGTCGGGACCATACCGCATTCTTCGGTTTGTGTCGCCCGTTACAGTGAAATTGGGTGATCCCGGTGGGGATGTTGAAAGAGTAACCACTCATATTTCCAAGCTAAAGTTTTGCCATAGGGCATGAGTTAGTGATGACAGTTTTGTCCCATAAAAGGGGGGAATACTATTTGGGTTCCTGGATCTCAGTCATTAGATTTGGGAGGCCTTGGTGGTCAGTACTCAGAGCTGGCGCCAGCGATTCTTCTCTTTCTCCTGTTCTTTTCTGTCCCTTATATCTGCATGCGGACCAGAGCCCGGCGAGCATGCAGGACCCACACTTACATCTTCTCCTTCAGACACACATTCACTGACTTACACCTCTTCCTTCTGCTTTTCGTTTTCCTGTGTTACTGAACTCACCAAGAGCGATTTAGAATCTGAGATTTCCCAGGTTTCCCGCAGCCGTCGTGCTTGAGGACTGGTTTGTTTTGGGTCAACCATGTTGCCCATTTGGGGTGAGGGTGTGCCGTACTGGGTTCGGCAGTGTATTATAAGAATTTTAAAAACGAGCGCCGCTGACGTCACGCACGGCCACACGCCTACGGTAGTTTGTTGTTGGGACACAAATGCTGTGCAGGAACGCAATTCAGTTGGCCCGGCCAGCTGTTTCTGTATATTCCTGCATCCAGAGTTTACTTGGCTAGGCCGAAACATTGAATCGGCCTCATTTCTGTTCTGTCCTCCAACCTGGTCATCTGCTCTCGACTGGCGGCTACCGTTTGTTCTGGACTTCCTCGGCTATCACTATGTTTGGCTAGATAAAGTGTAGCTCCAGGTATGTACAAGTCAGCGGGTTCTGAAAATATTCTAACCCCAAATATATTTTTACGTTTCAGCCTCTATTATAAATTATACTTGTGTGTGTGTGTGTGTGTGTGTGTGTGTAGAGCAGTTTTCGATGTGTGCGTTAACGCAATTACAAAATTAAATTGATATGAGTGTAAATGTTGTGGGCTAAATTGACTTCAATAAAGAAAATACTAATGCATCTCGCACTCAGCTGTGTTTGGTGTTATTAACAGTTATGAAATACGTAATTAATTAATTGTCATATTTCAACGAAATACTTAAAAGGTAGTTGGGACATAAGTGAAATAAGTCACAGCTGAGGAGCTTAATACTGTTTAATATGAATTAGTGGCGATGTGTGTGTGCTGTTGATGTGTAAAGTTAGTGTTGGAAGTTAATGTGGACGGCCTATGTGGCGTATTTTCTTTATGACACCCTCTACAACCTATTGTATGTCCAGGTGCTCGAACAAGGGCGAGATGGGTGTCGGGTGGACGTACATCTGTCCACCCTAATGGCAGAGACAATCTTATAGCCACGATGCCGTCAGTCGAGGACAACTTAGGACTCTTCCAACGCTAAGCTGCACCCGGGACTTGTGACACGACTGTGACATCACTGATCCGCGCCTATACGGACTAAGTACACCGGACTATCCAGGTGGGAAAATTCTGATTATCTATTTCTCTCTCTACAACATGGTGAATGCACAGAAGCCGCCAGAAGCTCACTCGTGAAGTTCTGAACGTTATACTCTAGCACAAACTCTCATGTTCAATTATGTTATTGCATGTGTGAACATTACCGCAGTACACCTAATGAAGTATCTTATAACTGTATAATGTGTAAGAAATTACACACATACACACACATCCGCAGTTTGCTGTAAGATCTAACTTTTCATCTAATTAAGACCATTAGGGAGTTAATTATCTTGTGCTATCATGTCATCTGGTCATGGCTAAGTTTTAATCACGTAACGGGGGCTGTCTGATGCTTTAGATGAGAAACTATTTTCTTTCACACACATACTTAGCGCTTAATGATTAAAGTCAGGGTCGTTTAGCTGGTTGAGTCTCGGGGCGGTCACTTACATTCTCTGGTGTGAACTACCAAGGCAAATCTATGCTTAGGAGCTGAGATATTCAGTTTACGCTGTCATTTATATTTGTACATATCTATACATATTAGGGTGCATTCATTTACTGTAGTTGGAATGGGTTTATGAGGAAGTTAGTGCTGAAATGAGGGATGTTTTGTTATTCATGTCGTATATGTGTTTGTGTGTGTAATTTTACTATATTTTGCTGGGGGAATATGTAATGGATTTAAAAAAGAGAAAAACCATAAATGTGCTTACTGAGACAACAGGCTAGCCTATTTGATACTATACAACACTTAGGGATTAGTATTGCTTTTATGAATGAGATTATTACTAACTTTGACTCATACATAATCAGGCAGAAATTTTGCAATAATGTTAATATCAAATTCACTTACTTTGTGACATTATGAATTAATTGATATACATATATATATATATATATATATATATATATAATTCTGCCTTTAATGGTGTGCTCACACAATCAAGAACTTGTCATTTATGTAACATCTTACAGGTTTAATAAAGCACACGCTTGTTGGTTAAAAGACTTTCTTTTCATTTGCAAGTCCTGTCATTCACCTGGGGGGACATGTCTGTAATTGTATTTGGGCCTTGCACACTTTTGCTTCCTCTAGGTTTTTCACCTAGTTCTAAAAATGATGTCTCTCCCCTTTTACAAAAAAAAAACTTAAATAAAAAAATAAATAAATAAAATTAAATAAAACAAAAATTCAAAAAAAAATTTACAAAAACTTAGAAAAATAAAAGGGGGGGTTACACAGGGCTGTATGCAAAACATCATTTGATTCTGTTTGAATTTGCGACTGTTATCGTTTACCATAGAAAAAAATTACCCTTGATAAAAAACCGTTGCAGGTAAACTACCCCTTTCCCTTAACCGATCTTCACCAAAAACGATAGGTCTTGAGAACTCAAAAATTCAGGGTTGTATGTAAAATATTATATGATTTAGTTTGAATTTCCGGCTGTTATCGTTTGCCATACAAAGTACCCTTGATAAAACAAAAAACGTGGCTGGTAAACTACCCCTTTCCCACAAACGATCTTCGCCAAAAACAATAGTTCTTTAGCACTCAAGAAATCAGCGCTGTATGCAAAAACGTATTTGATTCTGTTTGAATTTGCGGCTGTTACCGTTTGCCAAACAAACAAAATTACCCTTCATAAAAAAACCGTTGCTGGTAAACTACCCCTTTCCCTTAACCGATCATCACCAAAAACAATAGGTCGCGAGTACTCTTCAAATCAGGGCTGTATGAAAAAATTGTTTGATTCTGTTTGAATTTGCGGCTGTTATCGTTTGCCATAGAAAAAAATCTACAGACACACAGACACACACACAGACACTTTTCGAAAAACGACTTTTTTTCATGTTTTGAGTGTAGTACAATCAGAATCTGCAATAATCTCGAACACGATTTTTTTTGCCATCACCATACTTCCATTCCTTAAGGAATATGGAAGTAAAAATTACCCTTGTTAAAACATAAAATGTTGCAGGTAAACTACCCCTTTCCCTTAATCGATCTTCACCAACACCAATAGGTATTGAGAACTCTACAATACAGGGCTGTATGCAAAACATCATTTGATTCTGTTTGAATTTGCGGCTGTTATCGTTTACCATAGAAAATATCGGTATGGAGAACCATACATGACTTCCATGTTCTAAGATTAATATTTAAAATCATATTCGAAATGAAATATTTCCATAGAAACTACGCCTTTCTACTTATTGCTTCAGCATTAACCACAGTACTGTGTTCACTAACGTATACCACCTCACGTTTTCGCACTCGATTTTCACCGAAGATGGCAGTCGATGGCACTGCCGAAAAGTCTGATTTTGCAGAAAACATTGGACTACGGCTAAAGAGCCCGGGAAGCAATTTTCACAAAAAACTACTTCTTTGTTGCCGATAACGTAGTACACATATAAAAAATTCTCCCCTACACCTTCAACTATAATTTTTAATAATAGAAAATTACCCCCACCCCGTTCAACTAGCCTCTTCATTTATAAATATTTCATCTACGTTTCTACAGTGGATTACTATGAGCTTCTTATCAGGATACTTTATTTATAAAAATAAAGTACTTTACTCATGTTAAAACATAAAATGTTTCCGGTAAACTACCCCTTTCTCTTAACCGATCTTCACCAAAAACGACAGGTCTTAGGTAATCTACAATTCAGGCCTGTATGCAAACAATTATTTGATTCTGTTTGAATTTGCGGCTGTTATCGTTTGCCATAGAAAACTCCCTTGATAAAACATAAAACGTTGCTGGTAAACTACCCTATTCCATTAACCGATCTTCACCAAAAACAATAGGTCTTGAGAACTCTACAATTCAGGGCTGTACGCAAAACATTAGTTGATTCTCTTTGAATTTACGGCAGTTATCGTTCGTCATAGAAAAAATACGCTTGTTAAAACATAAAACGTTGCAGGTAAACTACCGCTTTCCCTTAACCGATCCTCAACAAAATCAACAGACCTTGAGTTCTGTATAATTCAAAAAGGTATGCAGTAGAGTAGTTGATTCTGTTTTAACGTACGGCAGTTATCGTTCGTCAAAAAAAAAATTACCCTTGATAAAACATAAACTGTTGCTGGTAAATAACCCTATTCCCTTAACCAATCTTCACCAAAACCAACAGGGCTTGAGAAATCTACATTCCAGGGCTGTATGCAAAATATTATATGATTCTGTTCGAATTTGCGGCTGTTATCGTTTGCCATATAAAATACCCTTGATAAAACAAAAAACGTGCCTGGTAAACTACCCTTTTCCCTTAACCGATCTTCACCAACACCAATACGTATTGAGAACTCTACAATACAGGGCTGTATGCAAAACATCATTTGAGTCTGTTTGAATTTGCGGCTGTTATCGTTTACCATAGAAAATATCGGTATGGAGAACCATACATGACTTCCATATTCTAAGATTTATATTTAAAATCATTTTCAGCCAAACAGCCAGGCTGTGTCTTAACTGCCTTTTTATTGCTGTATTAAATGAAAAATATTATATTACATTAAAATGAAAAAATTATAATTTTATTGCCTGGCAACAAAATTATTTTATTTTTAACAATTATCATTGTTTCAAAAAGTTTAAATAAATTTTCAAGTACTTTAATCTTGTTAAAACGTAAAAGGTTGCAGGTAAACTACCCCTTCCCCTTAACCGATCTTCACCAAAATCGAAAGTCATTGAGACATCTACAATTCAGCGAGGTATGCAAAAAATTATTTGATTCTGTTTGAATTTGCGGCTGTTATCGTTTGCCATAGAAAATACCCTTGTTAAAAAAATGCTACAGGTAAACTACCCCTTTCCCTCAACCGATCTTCACCAAAAACAAAAGGTCTTGAGAACTCTACAATTTAGGGCTGTATGCAAATAATCTTTTGATTCTGTTTGAATTTGCGGCTGTTATCGTTTGCCATAGGAAATACCCTTGTTAAAACATAAAACGTTACTGGTAAAATACCCCTTTCCCTTAACCGATCTTCACCAAAAACAATAGGTCTTGAGGACTCTACAATTCAGGGCTGTATACGAAACATTATTTAATTCTGTTTGAATTTGCGGCTGTTATCGTTTGCCAAAAAAAAAATTTACGTTGATAAAAAAAAACTGTTGAAGGTAAACTACCCCTTTCCCTCAACCGATCTTCACCAAAAACAATAGGTCGCGAGTACTCTACGAATTAGGGCTGTATGCAAAAAAATATTTTATTCTGTTTGAATTTGCGGCAGTTATCGTTTGCCATAAAAAAAATTCTACACACACACACACACACACACACACACACACACACACACACACACACACACACACACACACACACACACACACACACACACACACACACACACACACACACACACACACACACACACACACACACACACACATTTCGGAAAACGACTTTTTTCATGTTTTGAGCGTAGTAGAATCAGAATCTGCAATAATCTCGAACACGATTTTTTTTGCCATCACCATACTTCCATTCCTTAAGGAATATGGAAGTAAACTAGCTTCGCCAGTAAGCAAATTGATGTCCATTTTTTCGGCTTGCACGCGTTATGTTGGTGTGGGTTTCGGCACTTTCCATTTAAAAAGCGTGCAAACGTAAGAAAATAAACATGAGTGAGGCCAGAAATAACGTGAATTGTGTGTTTGTGTCTTACCTGCCTTTTTATTGCCGTATTAAATGAAAAATATTATATTACATTAAAATTAAAAAATTTTAATTTTATTGCCTGGCAACAAAATTATTTTATTTTTAACAATTAATATTGTTTCAAAAAGTTTAAATAAATTTGCAAGTACTTTACTCTTGTTAAAACGTAAAAGGTTGCAGGTAAACTACCCCTTTCCCTTAACCGATCTTCACCAAAATCGAAAGTCCTTGAGACCTCTACAATTCAGGGATGTATGCAAAAAATTATTTGATTCTGTTTTAATTTGCGGCTGTTATCGTTTGCCATAGAAAATACGCTTGATAAAAAAAGGGTGCAGGTAAACTACCCCTTCCCCTTAACAGATCTTCACCAAAAACAATAGGTCTTGAGTACTCTACAAACCAGGGATGTATGCAAAACATTATTTGATTCTGTTTGAATTTGCGGCTGCTATCGTTTGCCATATAAAATACCCTTGTTAAAAAATGTTGCAAGTAAACTACCCCTTTCCCTCAACCGATCTTCACCAAAAACAATAGGTTTTGAGAACTCTACAATTTAGGGCTGTATGCAAATAATCGTTTGATTCTGTTTGAATTTGCGGCTGTTATCGTTTGCCATAGGAAACACCCTTGTTAAAACATGAAACGTTACAGGTATACTACCTCTTCCCCTTTACCGATCTTCACCGAAAACAATAGGTCGTGAAAACTCTACAATTCAGGGCTGTATACGAAACATTATTTAAGTCTGTTTGAATTTGCGGCTGTTATCGTTTGCCAAAAAAAAATTTCCCTTGATAAAAAAAACCGTTGCCGGTAAACTACCCCTTCCCCTCAACCGATCTTCACCAAAAACAACAGGTCGCGAGTAATCTACAAATCAGGCCTGTATGCAAAAAATTATTTGATTCTGTTTGAATTTGCGGCAGTTATCGTTTGCCATAGAAAAAAAATCTATAGACACACAGACACACACACACACACACAGACACTTTTCGGAAAACGACTTTTTTTCATGTTTTGAGTGTAGTAGAATCAGAATCTGCAATAATCTCGAACACGATTTTTTTTGCAATCACCATACTTCCATTCCTTAAGGAATATGGAAGTAAAATATCGGTATGGAGAACCATACATGACTTCCATATTCTAAGATTTATATTTAAAATCATTTTCACCCAAACAGCCAGGCTGTGTCTTACCTGCCTCTTTTTGCTGTATTAAATGAAAAATATTATATTACATTAAAATGAAAAAATTATAATTTTATTGCCTGGCAACAAAATTATTGTATTTTTAACAATTACCATTGTTTCAAAAAGTTTAAATAAATTTTCAAGTACTTTACTCTTGTTAAAACGTAAAAGGTTGCAGGTAAACTACCCCTTCCCCTTAACCGATCTTCACCAAAATCGAATGTCATTGAGACCTCTACAAATCAGGGCTGTATGCAAAACATTATTTGATTCTTTTTGAATTTGCGGCTGTTATCGTTTGCCATAGAAAATACCCTTGTTAAAAAAACGTTGCCGGTAAACTACCCCTTTCCCTCAACCGATCTTCACCAAAAACAACAGGTCTTGAGAACTCTAGAATTTAGGGCTGTATGCAAATAATCTTTTGATTCTGTTTGAATTTGCGGCTGTTATCGTTTGCCATAGGAAATACCCTTGTTAAAACATAAAACGTTACAGGTAAACTACCCCTTTCCCTTAACCGATCTTCACCAAAAAACATTAGGTCTTGAGTACTCTACAAATCAGGGCTGTATGCAAAACATTATTTGATTCTGTTTGAATTTGCGGCTGTTATCGTTTGCCATAGAAAATACCCTTGTTAAAAAAACGTTGCAGGTAAACTACCCCTTTCCCTCAACCGAACTTCACCAAAAACAACAGGTCTTGAGACCTCTACAATTTAGGGCTGTATGCAAATAATCTTTTGATTCTGTTTGAATTTGCGGCTGTTATCGTTTGCCATAGGAAATACCCTTGTTAAAACATAAAACGTTACCGGTAAACTACCCCTTTCCCTTAACCGATCTTCACCAAAAACAATAGGTCTTGAGAACTCTACAATTTAGGGCTGTATGCAAATAAACTTTTGATTCTGTTTGAATTTGCGGCTGTTATCGTTTGCCATAGGAAATACCCTTGTTAAAACATAAAACGTTACAGGTAAACTACCCCTTTCCCTTAACCGATCTTCACCAAAATCAGAAGATCTTGAGAACTCTACAATTCAGGTCTGTATGCGAAACATTATTTGATTCTGTTTGAATTTGCGGCTGTTATCGTTTGCCAAACTAACAAAATTACCCTTGCTAAAAAAAAACCGTTGCAGGTAAACTACCCCTTTCCCTCAACCGATCTTCACCAAAAACAATAGGTCGCGAGTACTCTGCAAATCAGGTCTGCATGCAAAAAATTATTTGATTCTGTTTGAATTTGCGGCAGTTATCGTTTGCCATAGAAAAAAAATCTACAGACAGACACACACACAGACAGACAGACAGACAGACAGACAGACAGACAGACACACAGACAGACAGACAGACACACAGACACTTTTCGGAAAACGACTTTTTTTCATGTTTTGAGTGTAGTAGAATCAGAATCTGCAATAATCTCGAACACGATTTTTTTTGCCATCACCATACTTCCATTCCTTAAGGAATATGGAAGTAAATAATCTGGAACACGATTTTTTTTGCCATCACCATACTTCCATTCCTTAAGGAATATGGAAGTAAAATTACCCTTGATAAAAAACCGTTGCAGGTAAACTACCCCTTTCCCTTAACCGATCTTCACCAAAAACGATAAGTCTTGAGAACTCAATAATTCAGTGTCGTATGTAAAATATTATATGATTTTGATTGAACTTGCGGCTGTTATCGTTTGCCATACAAAGTACCCTTGATAAAACAAAAAACGTGGCTGGTAAACTACCCCTTTCCCTCAAACGATCTTCACCAAAAACAATAGGTCTTTAGCACTCAAGAAATCAGCGCTGTATGCAAAAACGTATTTGATTCTGTGTGAATTTGCGGCTCTTATCGTTTGCCATAGAAAATACCCTTTTAAAACATAAAACGTTGCAGGTAAACTACCCCTTTCCCTTAACCGCCCTTCACCAACACCAATACGTATTGAGAACTCTACAGTACAGGGCGGTATGCAAAACATCATTTGATTCTGTTTGAATTTGTGGCTGTTATCGTTTACCATAGAAAAATATCGGTATGGAGAACCATACATGACTTCCATATTCTAAGATTTGTATTTAAAATCATTTTCAGCCAAACAGCCAGGCTGTGTCTTACCTGCCTTTTTATTGCTGTATTAAATGAAAAATATTATATTACATTAAAATGAAAAAATTATAATTTTATTGCCTGGCAACAAAATTATTTTATTTTTAACAATTACCATTTTTTCAAAAAGTTTAAATAAATTTTCAAGTACTTTACTCTTGTTAAAACGTAAAAGGTTGCAGGTAAACTACCCCTTCCCCTTAACCGATCTTCACCAAAATCGAAAGCCATTGAGACCTCTACAATTCAGGGACGTATGCAAACAATTATTTGATTCTGTTTGAATTTGCGGCTGTTATCGTTTGCCATATAAAATACCCTTGTTAAAAAAACGTTGTAGGTAAACGACCCCTTTCCCTCAACCGATCTTCACCAAAAACAATAGGTCTTGAGAACTCTACAATTTAGGGCTGTATGCAAATAATCTTTTGATTCTGTTTGAATTTGTGGCTGTTATCGTTTACCATAGAAAAAAATTACCCTTGATAAAAAACCGTTGCCGGTAAAATACCCCTTTCCCTTAACCGATCTTCACCGAAAACAATACGTCTTGAGAACTCTAAAATTCAGGGCTGTATGTAAAATATTATATGATTGTGTTTGAATTTGCGGCTGTTATCGTTTGCCATACAAAATACCCTTTTAAAACATAAAACGTTGCAGGTAAACTACCCCTTTCCCTTAACCGATCTTCACCAAAACCAAAGGTATTGAGAACTCTACTATTCAGGGCAGTATGCAAAACATAATATGATTATGTTTGAATTTGCGGCTGTTATCGTTTGCCATAGAAAATACCATTGTTAAAAAAACGTTGCAGGTAAACTACCCCTTTCCCTCAACCGAACTTCACCAAAAACAACAGGTCTTGAGAACTCAACAATTTAGGGCTGTATGCAAATAATCTTTTGATTCTGTTTGAATTTGCGGCTGTTATCGTTTGCCATAGGAAATACCCTTGTTAAAACATAAAACGTTACAGGTAAACTACCCATTTCCCTTAACCGATCTTCACCAAAATCAACAGATCTTGAGAACTCTACAATTCAGGGCTGTGTGCGAATCATTATTTGATTCTGTTTGAATTTGCGGCTGTTATCGTTTGCCAAACAAACAAAATTACCCTTCATAAAAAAAACCGTTGCTGGTAAACTACCCCTTTCCCTTAACCGATCTTCACCAAAAACAAAAATGTCGCGAGTACTCTGCAAATCAGTGCTGCATGCAAAAAATTATTTGATTCTGTTTGATTTTGCGGCAGTTATCGTTTGCCATAAAAAAAATCTACAGACACACAGACACACAGACAGACACACACACAGACACTTTTCGGAAAACGACTTTTTTTCATGTTTTGAGTGTAGTAGAGTCAGAATCTGCAATAATCTCGAACACGATTTTTTTTGCCATCACCATACTTCCATTCCTTAAGGAATATGGAAGTAAAAATTACCCTTGATAAAAAACCGTTCCAGGTAAACTGCCCCTTTCCGTTAACCGACCTTCACCAAAAACGACACGTCTTGAGAACTCTAAAATTCAGGGTTGTATGTAAAATATTATATGATTTTGTTTGAATTTGCGGCTGTTATCGTTTGCCATACAAAGTACCCTTGATAAAACAAAAACCGTGGCTGGTAAACTACCCCTTTCCCTTAACCGATCTTCACGAAAACCAAAAGGTCTTGAGAACTCTACAATTCAGGACAGTATACAAAACATTATTTGATTATGTTTGAATTTGCGGCTGTTATCGTTTGCCATAAGAAATACCCTTGTTAAAACATAAAACTTTGCTGGTAAACTACCCCTTTCCCTTAACCGATCTGTACTAAAATCAACAGCTCTTGAGAATTCTACAATTCAGGGCCGTATGCGAAACATTATTTGATTCTGTTTGAATTTGCGGCTGTTATTGTTTGCCAAACAAACAAAATTACCCTTCATAAAAAAAACCGTTGCTGGTAAACTACCCCTTTCCCTTAACCGATCTTCACCAAAAACAAAAATGTCGCGAGTACTCTACAAATCAGGGCTGTATGCAAAAAATTATTTGATTCTGTTTGAATTTGCGGCTGTTATCGTTTGCCATAGAAAAAAATCTATAGACACACAGACACAACACACACAGAGACACAGACAGACACACACAGAGACACTTTTCGAAAAACGACTTTTTTTCATGTTTTGAGTGTAGTACAATCAGAATCTGCAATAATCTCGAACACGATTTTTTTTGCCATCACCATACTTCCATTTCCTTAAGGAACATGGAAGTAAAAAATTACACGTGAGAAAAAACCGTTGCAGGTAAACTACCTCTTTCCTTTAACCCGATCTTCAACCAAATCAACAGACCTTGAGTTCACTTTAGTTCAAAAAGGTATGCTCAAACGTAGTTGATTCTGTTTGAATTTACGGGAGTTATCGTTCGTCATATAAAATATCGGTATGGAGAACCATACATGACTTCCATATTCTAAGATTTATATTTAAAATCATTTTCGAAATGAAATATTACCATAGACACTACTTCTTTCTACTTACTGCTTCAGCCTTAACCACAGTACTGTGGTCACCAACGTATACCACCTCACGTTATCGCACTCGATTTTCACTGATGATGGAAGTCGACGGCATTGCCGAAACATCTGGTTTTGTAGAAAACATTGGACTACGGCCAAATATCCCGGGAAGGAATTTTAACAAAAACTACTTCTTTGTTGCCGATAACGTTGTACACATATATATAAAATATATGCATAAAATTAATGGCTTGTATAAGTTAATGATTGATCTCTATTAAGTAGTGCTCAAGTTTCCAAAGTTTTAATATTATGATGTCCGTAATTAAAACGTCAGAGCAGGTTTAGTGTGAATGAGGGTACAGTGTGGACAAAAATTTTCAACATTTCCTATTGAGCGTTGCTTAGAGTAAAGCTGCGAATCTACAGTGTATGTTTCAAAGAACAAACACGCGAAAAAGAAGGAGCGCTCCGAAGTCACTCATGGACCCTCAGCATCTTGCAGAGGGTTCATTCCCTAAAGACGAAAAGTCTGTCTATGAATCGTTCCTCTGTAAACACGTGCAGTTACATTGCCCAGCGATCCACAGGAAGCAAATTGATGTCCATTTTTTCGGCTTGCACGCGTTATGTTGGTGTGGGTTTCGGCACTTTCCATTTAAAAAGCGTGCAAATGTAAGAAAATAAACATGAGTGAGGCCAGAAATAACGTGAATTATGTGTGTGTGTGTGTGTGTGTGTGTGTATGTGTGTGTCTTACCTGCCTTTTTATTGCTGTAGGCATAATAATAAAATGGAAACGTAAACATTACATAACTGAGATATGCTTACCTGCCACGAACGATATATTATTTTATACATGGAGGAGTTCAGTGACATACACACGTACAGAAGTCATCTTCAAAAATACTAGAAGTCGTCCACGCTTTTATGTTGGCAGTGTAACTTACAGGAAGTTTTTTGATGTTTTTAAAACATCTAGGATGCAAACTTATCCCGATAACTAAAAGTTTCCTTTTTTCGGTTCCCGTCATGTTCGCACAAACAAAAACTGTAACTCTTTGTTTAGAGAGCTTCCCACCAACGCACTTTTCATTTTTAAATTTGAAAGTCTTATCTGGAGTTAATTTATAAAAAATTCCGGCTTCATGTCCATTAAAGATGTCTTCATCTTTATATGATCGTCTAATTTCTGGCCAAGTGTTACGCACCCAATCGCCTGTAACGTTCAGATCTACGCATTTTGCCTCACCACAAATTTTTGCAAAGGAAATCGAGTGTCGGGCCTTAAATCGATCTAGCCATCCGTTGGAGCACGTAAAACGGCTGGCGCTGGCAGTCCTGTTACAGTGCTTATCGCTTGCATACAATGTATGTCTGTAGCCATGGGCTAGCGCGCGCGCACATATATACGTTTATATGAAATTTAGAGTAAAATATCTGAGAAATATTTGACACTATAACAGAGTAGTACAATATTTAGTGACGTTAAAACCGGGAATTTTTATAATGTTAAAGATATCAGTTTGACTGGACTTATGACAAAATAACTCTACACCCGAGTTGACGTAACAGCCGAGGCCGTAATAACCAAGTTCCACTGTATATATAAAGATATTAACTCAAACATAATTTACATTAAAATGAAAAAAATTATAATTTTATTGCCTGGCAACAAAATTATTTTATTTTCAACAATTACCATTGTTTGAAAAAGTTTAAATGAATTTTGAAGCACTTTACTCTTGTTAAAACGTAAAAGGTTGCAGGTAAACAACCCCTTCCCCTTAACCGATCTTCACCAAAATCTAAAGGCCTTGAGTCCTCTACAATTCACTGACGTATGCAAAACATTATTTGATTCTGTTTGAATTTGCGGCTGTTATCGTTTGCCATAGAAAATACGCTTGATAAAAAACGTTGCAGGTAAACTACCCCTTTCCATCAACCGATCTTCACCAAAAACAATAGGTCTTGAGTACTCTAAAAACTAGGGCTGTATGCAGAAAAATATTTGATTCTGTTTGAATTTGCGGCTGTTATCATTTGCCATAGAAAATACACTTGTTAAAAAAACGTTGTAGGTAAACTACCCCTTTCCCTTAACCGATCTTCACCAAAAACAACAGGTCTTGAGAACACTACAACGTAGGGCTGTATGCAAATAATCTTTTGATTCTGTTTGAATTTGCGGCTGTTATCGTTTACCATAGAAAAAATTATCCTTGATAAAAAACCGTTGCCGGTAAACAACCCCTTTTCCTTAACCGATCTTCACCAAAACCAAAAGGTCGTGAGAACTCTACAATTCAGGACAGTATGCAAAACATTATTTGATTATGTTTGATTTTGCGGCTGTTATCGTTTGCCATAGAAAATACCCTTGTTAAAACATAAAACGATGCTGGTAAACTACCCCTTTCCCTTAACCGATCCGTACTAAAATCAACAGGTCTTGAGAATTCTACAATTCAGGGCTGTATGCGAAACATTATTTGATTCTGTTAGAATTTGCGGCTGTTATCGTTTGCCATAGAAAACACCCTTGATAAAACATAAAACGTTGCTGGTAAACTACCCCTTTCCCTTAACCGATCTTCACCAAAAACAATAAGTCTTGAGAACTCTACAATACAGGGCTGTATGCGAAACATTATTTGATTCTGTTTGAATTTGCGGCTGTTATCGTTTGCCAAACAAAAAATTTCCCTTGATAAAAAAAACCGTTGCCGGTAAACTACCCCTTTCTCTCAACCCATCTTCACCAAAAACAACAGGTCGTGAGTATTCTACAAATCAGGGCTGTATGCAAAAAATTATTAGATTCTGTTTGAATTTGCGGCAGTTATCGTTTGCCATAAAAAAAAATCTACAGACACACAGACACACACACACACACACACACACATACACACACACACACACACACACACACACACACACACACACACACACACACACACACACACTTTTCGGAAAACGACTTTTTTTCATGTTTTGAGTGTAGTACAATCAGAATCAGCAATAATCTCGAACACAATTTTTTTTGCCATCGCCATACTTCCATTCCTTAAGGAATATGGAAGTAAAAATTACCCTTGATAAAAAATAAAATGTTGCAGGTAAACTACCCCTTTCCCTTAATCGATCTTCACCAACACCAATAGGTATTGAGAACTCTACAATACAGGGCTGTATGCAAAACATCATTTGATTCTGATTGAATTTGCGGCTGTTATCGTTTGCCATAGAAAATATCGGTATGGAGAACCATACATGACTTCCATGTTCTAAGATTAATATTTAAAATCATATTCGAAATGAAATATTTCCATAGAAACTACGCCTTTCTACTTATTGCTTCAGCATTAACCACAGTACTGTGGTCACTAACGTATACCACCTCACGTTTTCGCACTCGATTTTCACCGGTGATGGCAGTCGATGGCACTGCCGAAAAGTCTGATTTTGCAGAAAACATTGGAATACGGCTAAAGAGCCCGGGAAGCAATTTTAACAAAAAACTACTTCTTTGTTACCGATAACGTAGTACACATATAAAAAATTCTCCCCTCCACCTTCAATTATAATTTTTAATAATAGAAAATTACCCCCACCCCGTGCAACTAGCCTCTTCATTTATAGATATTTCATCTACGTTTCTACAGTGGATTACTATGAGCTTCTTATCAGGATACTGTATTTATAAAAATTAAGTACAGTACTTTACTCTAGTTAAATCATAAAATGTTTCGAGTAAACTACCCCTTTCTCTTAACCGATCTTCACCAAAAACGACAGGTCTTAGGTACTCTACAATTCAGGCCTGTATGCAAACAATTATTTGATTCTGTTTGAATTTGCGGCTGTTATCGTTTGCCATAGAAAACACCCTTGATAAAACATAAAACGTTGCTGGTAAACTGCCCTATTCCATTAACCGATCTTCACCAAAAACAATAGATCTTTAGAACTCTACTATTCAGGGCTGTTCGCAAAACATTAGTTGATTCTCTTTGAATTTACGGCAGTTATCGGTCGTCATAGAAAAAATACCCTTGTTAAAACATAAAACGTTGCCGGTAAACTACCCCTTTCCCTTAACCGATCCTCAACAAAATCAACAGACCCTGAGTTCTGTATAATTCAAAAAGGTATGCAGAAGAGTAGTTGATTCTGTGTTAATGTACGGCAGTTATCGTTCGTCAAAAAAATTACCCTTGATAAAACATAAACTTTTGCTGGTAAACAACCCTATTCCCTTAACCGATCTTCACCAAAACCAACAGGTCTTGAGAACTCTACATTCCAGGGCAGTATGTAAAATATTGTATGATTCTGTTTGAATTTGCGGCTGTTATCGTTTGCCATATAAAATACCCTTGATAAAACAAAAAACGTGCCTGGTAAACTACCCCTTTCCCTTAACCGATCTTCACCAAAAACAACAGGTCTTTAGTACTCAACAAAACAGGGCTGTATGCAAAAACCTATTTGATTCTGTTTTAATTTGCGGCTCTTATCGTTTGCCATAAGAAATACCCTTTTAAAAAATAAAACGTTGCAGGTAAACTACCCCTTTCCCTTAACCGATCTTCGCCAACACCAATACGTATTGAGAACCCAACAAAACAGGGCTGTATGCAAAACATCATTTGATTCTGTTTGAATTTGCGGCTGTTATCGTTTACCATAGAAAAAAATTACCCTTCATAAAAAACCGTTGCTGGTAAACAACCCCTTTTCCTTAACCGATCTTCACCAAAACCAGCAGGTCTTGAGAACTCTACATTCCAGGGCAGTATGCAAAATATTGTATGATTCTGTTTTAATTTGCGGCTGTTATCGTTTGCCATATAAAATACCCTTGATAAAACAAAAAACGTGTCTGGTAAACTACCCCTTTCCCTTAACCGATCTTCACCAAAAACAACAGGTCTTTAGTACTCAACAAAACAGGGCTGTATGCAAAAACCTATTTGATTCTGTTTGAATTTGCGGCTCTTATCGTTTGCCATAAGAAATACCCTTTTAAAAAATAAAACGTTGCAGGTAAACTACCCCTTTCCCTTAACCGATCTTCACCAACACCAATACGTATTGAGAACTCAACAAAACAGGGCTGTATGCAAAACATCATTTGATTCTGTTTGAATTTGCGGCTGTTATCGTTTACCATAGAAAAAAATTACCCTTCATAAAAAACCGTTGCAGGTAAACAACCCCTTTCCCTTAACCGATCTGTACTAAAATCAACAGCTCTTGAGAATTCTAAAATTCAGGGCTGTATGCGAAACGTTATTTGATTCTGTTTGAATTTGCGGCTGTTATCGTTTGCCAAACAAACAAAATTACCCTTCCTAAGAAAAACCGTTGATGGTAAACTACCCCTTTCCCTTAACCGATCTTCACCAAAAACAATAGGTCGCGAGTATTCTACAAATCAGAACTGTATGCAAAAAGTATTTGATTCTGTTTGAATTTGCGCTGTTATCGTTTGCCATAGAAAAAAATCTACAGACACACAGACACACACAGACACACAGACAGACATACACACAGACACTTTTCGAAAAACGACTTTTTTTCATGTTTTGAGTGTAGTACAATCAGAATCTGCAATAATCTCGAACACGATTTTTTTTGCCATCACCATACTTCCATTCCTTAAGGAATATGGAAGTAAAAATTACCCTTGTTAAAACATAAAATGTTGCAGGTAAACTACCCCTTTCCCTTAATCGATCTTCACCAACACCAATAGGTATTGAGAACTCTACAATACAGGGCTGTATGCAAAACATCATTTGATTCTGTTTGAATTTGCGGCTGTTATCGTTTACCATAGAAAATATCGGTATGGAGAACCATACATGACTTCCATGTTCTAAGATTAATATTTAATATCATATTCGAAATGAAATATTTCCATAGAAACTACGCCTTTCTACTTATTGCTTCAGCATTAACCACAGTACTGTGTTCACTAACGTATACCACCTCACGTTTTCGCACTCGATTTTCACCGAAGATGGCAGTCGATGGCACTGCCGAAAAGTCTGATTTTGCAGAAAACATTGGACTACGGCTAAAGAGCCCGGGAAGCAATTTTCACAAAAAACTACTTCTTTGTTGCCGATAACGTAGTACACATATAACAAATTCTCCCCTACAACTTCAACTATAATATTTAATAATAGAAATTACCCCCACCCCGTTCTCATAACTTCTTCATTTATAGATATTTCATCTACGTTTCTACAGTGGATTAGTATGAGCTTCTTATCAGGATACTTTATTTATAAAAATAAAGTACTTTACTCTTGTTAAAACATAAAATGTTTTCTCAATACTTATTGAGAACTCTATAATACAGGGTTGTATGCAAAACATCATTTGAGTCTGTTTGAATTTGCGGCTGTTATCGTTTACCATAGAAAATATCGGTATGGAGAACCATACATGACTTCCATATTCTAAGATTTATATTTAAAATCATTTTCAGCCAAACAGCCAGGCTGTGTCTTACCTGCTTTTTTATTGCTGTATTAAATGAAAAATATTATATTACATTAAAATGAAAAAATTATAATTTTATTGCCTGGCAACAAAATTATTTTATTTTTAACAATTACCATTGTTTCAAAAAGTTTAAATAAATTTTCAAGTACTTTACTCTTGTTAAAACGTAAAAGGTTGCAGGTAAACTACCCCTTCCCCTTAACCGATCTTCACCAAAATCGAAAGTCATTGAGACCTCTACCATTCAGGGACGTATGCAAACAATTATTTGATTCTGTTTGAATTTGCGGCTGTTATCGTTTGCCATATAAAATACGCTTGATAAAAAAACGTTGCAGGTAAACTACCCCTTTCCCTTAACCGATCTTCACCAAAAACAATAGGTCTTGAATACTCTACAAATCAGGGCTGTATACAAAACATTATTTGATTCTGTTTGAATTTGCGGCTTTTATCGTTTGCCATAGAAAATACCCTTGTTAAAAAAACGTTGCAGGTAAACTACCCCTTTTCCTCAACCGATCTTCACCAAAAACAATAGGTCTTGAGAACTCTACAATTTAGGGCTGTATGCAAATAATCTTTTGATTCTGTTTGAATTTGCGGCTGTTATCGTTTGCCATAGGAAATACCCTTGTTAAAACATAAAACGTTACTGGTAAACTACCCCTTTCCCTTAACCGATCTGTACCAAAATCGACAGATCTTGAGAACTCTACAATTTAGGGCTGTATGCGAAACATTATTTGATTCTGTTTGAATTTGCGGCTGTTATCGCTTGCCAAACAAACAAAATTACCCTTGCTAAAAAAAAACCGTTGCAGGTAAACTACCCCTTTCCCTCAACCTATCTTCACCAAAAACAATACGTCGCGAGTACTCTACAAATCAGGGCTGCATGCAAAAAATTATTTGATTCTGTTTGAATTTGCGGCAGTTATCGTTTGCCATAGAAAAAAAATCTACAGACAGACACACAGACAGACAGACAGACAGACAGACAGACACACAGACACTTTTCGGAAAATGACTTTTTTTCATGTTTTGAGTGTAGTAGAATCAGAATCTGCAATAATCTCGAACACGATTTTTTTTGCCATCACCATACTTCCATTCCTTAAGGAATATGGAAGTAAAAATTACCCTTGATAAAAAACCGTTGCTGGTAAACTACCCCTTTCCCTTAACCGATCTTCACCAAAAACGACAGATCTTGAGAACTCAACAATTCAGGGTTGTATATAAAATATTATATGATTTTGATTGAATTTGCGGCTTTTATCGTTTGCCATACAAAGTACCCTTGATAAAACAAAAAACGTGGCTGGTAAACTACCCCTTTCCCTCAAACGATCTTCACCAAAAACAGTAGGTCTTTAGCACTCAAGAAATCAGCGCTCTATGCAAAAACTTATTTGATTCAGTTTGAATTTGCTGCTCTTATCGTTTGCCAAAGTAAATACCCTTTTGAAACATAAAACGTTGCAGATAAACTACCCCTTCCCCTTAACCGATCTTCACCAACACCAATACGTATTGAGAACTCTACAGTACAGGGCGGTATGCAAAACATCATTTGATTCTGTTTGAATTTGCGGCTGTTATCGTTTACTACAGAAAAAAATTACCCTTGATAAAAAACCGTTTCCGGTAAACTACCCCTTTCCCTTAATCGATCTTCACCAAGAACGACAGGTCTTAGGTACTCTACAATGCAGGCCTGTATGCAAACAATTATTTGATTCTGTTTGAATTTGCGGCTGTTATCGTTTGCCATAGAAAACACCCTTGATAAAACATAAAACGTTGCTGGTAAACTACCCTATTCCATTAACCGATCTTCACCAAAAACAACAAGTCTTGAGAACTCTACAATTCAGGGCTGTACGCAAAACATTAGTTGATTCTCTTTGAATTTACGGCAGTTATCGTTCGTCATAGAAAAAATACCCTTGTTAAAACATAAAACGTTGCAGGTAAACTACCCCTTTCCCTTAACCGATCCTCAACAAAATAAACGGACCTTGAGTTCTGTATAATTCAAAAAGGTATGCAGAAGAGTAGTTGATTCTGTTTTAATGTACGGCAGTTATCGTTCGTCAAGTAAATTACCCTTGATAAAACATAAACTGTTGCTGGTAAACAACCCTATTCCATTAACCGATCTTCACCAAAACCAACAGGTCTTGAGAACTCTACATTCCAGGGCTGTATGCAAAATATTATATGATTCTGTTTGAATTTGCGGCTGTTATCGTTTGCCATATAAAATACCCTTGATAAAACAAAAAACGTGTCTGGTAAACTACCCCTTTACCTTAACCGATCTTCACCAAAAACAATAGGTCTTTAGTACTCAACAAAACAGGGCTGTATGCAAAAACCTATTTGATTCTGTTTGAATTTGCGGCTCTTATCGTTTGCCATATAAAATACCCTTTTAAAAAATATAACGTTGCTGGTAACCTACCCCTTTCCCTTAACCGATCTTCACCAACACCAATAGGTATTGAGAACTCTACAATACAGGGCTGTATGCAAAACATCATTTGATTCTGTTTGAATTTGCGGCTGTTATCGTTTACCATAGAAAAATATCGGTATGGAGAACCATACATGACTTCCATATTCTAAGATTTATATTTAAAATCATTTTCGAAATGAAATATTACCAAAGAAACTGCTTCTTTCTACTGACTGCTTCAGCCTTAACCACAGTACTGTGGTCACTAACGTATACCACCTCACGTTATCGCACTCGATTTTCACTGATGATGGAAGTCGATGGCATTGCCGAAACGTCTGGTTTTGTAGAAAACATTGAACTACGGCCAAATATTCCGGGAAGGAATTTTAACAAAAACTACTTCTTTGTTGCCGATAACGTTGTACACATATATATAAAAAATATGCATAAAATTAATGGCTTGTATAAGTTAATGATTGATCTCCATTAAGTAGTGCTCAAGTTTCCAAAGTTTTAATATTATATGTCCATAATTAAAACATCATAGCAGGTTTAGTGTGAATGAGGGTACAGTGTGGACAAAAATTTTCAACATTTCCTATTGAGTGTTGCATAGAGTAAAGCTGCGAATCTACAGTGTATGTTTCACAGAACAAACACGCGAAAAAGAAGGAGCGCTCCGAAGTCACTCATGGACCCTCAGCATCTTGCAGAGGGTTCATTCCCTAAAGACGAAATCTGTCTATGAATCGTTCCTCTGTAAACACGTGCAGTTACACTGCCCAGCGATCCACAGGAAGCAAATTGATGTCCATTTTTTTGGCTTGCACGCGTTATGTTGGTGTGGGTTTCGGCACTTTCCATTTAAAAAGCGTGCAAATGTAAGAAAATAAACATGAGTGAGGCCAGAAATAACGTGAATTGTGTGTGTGTGTGTGTGTGTGTGTGTGTGTGTGTGTGTGTGTGTGTGTGTGTGTGTGTGTGTGTGTGTGTGTGTGTGTGTGTGTGTGTGTGTGTCTTACCTGCGTTTTTATTGCTGTAGGCATAATAATAAAATGGAAACGTAAACATTACATAACTGAGATATGCTTACCTGCCACGAAAGATATATTATTTTATACATGGAGGAGTTCAGTGACATACACACGTACAGAACAATTATATATATAAAGATATTAACTCATACATAATTTACATTAAAATGAAAAAATTATAATTTTATTCCCTGGGAACAAAGTTATTTTATTTTTAACAATTACCTTTGTTTGAAAAAGTTTAAATGAATTTTCAAGTACTTTACTGTTGTTAAAACGTAAAAGGTTGCAGGTAAACTACCCCTTCCCCTTAACCGATCTTCACCAAAATCAAAAGTCCTTGAGGTCTCTACAATTCAGGGACGTATGCAAAAAATTATTTGATTCTGTTTGAATTTGCGGCTGTTATCATTTGCCATAGAAAATACGCTTGATAAAAAAACGTTGCTGGTAAACTACCCCTTCGCCTTAACCGATCTTCACCAAAAACAACGGGTTTTGAGTACTCTACAAATCAGGGCTGTATGCAAAACATTATTTGATTCTGTTTGAATTTGCGGCTGTTATCGTTTGCCATAGAAAACACCCTTGATAGAACATAAAACGTTGCTGGTAAACTACCCTATCATATTAACCGATCTTCACCAAAACAATAGGTCTTGAGAACTCTACAATTCAGGGCTGTATGCAAAACATTAGTTGATTCTTTTTGAATTTACGGCAGTTATCGTTCATCATTGAAAAAATACCCTTGTTAAAACATAAAACGTTGCAGGTAAACTACCCCTTTCCCTTAACCGATCTTCAACAAAATCAACAGACCTTGAGTTCTGTATAATGCAAAAAGGTATGCAGAAGAGTAGTTGATTCTGTTTTAATGTACGGCAGTTATCGTTCGTCAAAAAAAAAAATTACCCTTGATAAAACATAAAATGTTGCTGGTAAACAGCCCTATTCCCTTAACCGATCTTCACCAAAACCAACACGTCTTGAGAACTGTACATTTCAGGGCTGTATGCAAAATATTATATGATTCTGTTTGAATTTGCGGCTGTTATCATTTGCCATATAAAATACCCTTGATAAAACAAAAAACGTGTCAGGTAAACTACCCCTTTCCCTTAACCGATCTTCACCAAAAACAATAGGTCTTTAGTACTCAACAAAACAGGGCTGTATGCAAAAACCTATTTGATGCTGTTTGAATTTGCGGCTCTCATCGTTTGCCAAAAAAATACCCTTATAAAACATAAAATGTTGCCGGTAAACTACCCCTTTCCCTTAAACGATCTTCACCAACACCAATAGGTATTGAGAACTCTACAATACAGGGCTGTATGTAAAAAATCATTTGATTCTGTTTGAATTTGTGGCTGTTATCGTTTACCATAGAAAAAAATTACGCTTGATAAAAAACCGTTGCCGATAAAATACCCCTTTCCCTTAACCGATCTTCACCAAAAACAATAGGTCTTGAGAACTCTAAAATTCAGGGCTGTATGTAAAATATTATATGATTTTGTTTGAATTTGCGGCTGTTATCGTTTGCCATACAAAATACCCTTTTAAAACATAAAACGTTGCAGGTAAACTACCCCTTTCCCTTAACCGATCTTCACCAAAACCAAAATGTATTGAGAACTCTACTATTCAGGGCAGTATGCAAAACATAATATGATTATGTTTGAATTTGCGGCTGTTATCGTTTGCCATAGAAAATACCCTTGTTAAAAAAACGTTGCAGGTAAACTACCCCTTTCCCTCAACCGAACTTCACCAAAGACAATAGGTCTTGAGAACACAACAATTTAGGGCTGTATGCAAATAATCTTTTGATTCTGTTTGAATTTGCGGCTGTTATCGTTTGCCATAGGAAATACCCTTGTTAAAACATAAAACGTTACAGGTAAACTACCCATTTACCTTAACCGATCTTCACCAAAATCAACAGATCTTGAGAACTCTACAATCCAGGGCTGTGTGCGAAGCATTATTTGATTCTGTTTGAATTTGCGGCTGTTATCGTTTGCCAAACAAACAAAATTACCCTTCATAAAAAAAACCGTTGCTGGTAAACTACCCCTTTCCCTTAACCGATCTTCACCAAAAACAAAAATGTCGCGAGTACTCTACAAATCAGGGCTGTATGCAAAAAATTATTTGATTCTGTTTGAATTTGCGGCTGTTATCGTTTGCCATAGAAAAAAATCTATAGACACACAGACACAGACACACACAGACACACAGACAGACACACACAGAGACACTTTTCGAAAAACGACTTTTTTCATGTTTTGAGTGTAGTACAATCAGAATCTGCAATAATCTCGAACACGATTTTTTTTGCCATCACCATACTTCCATTTCCTTAAGGAACATGGAAGTAAAAAATTACACTTGAGAAAAAACCGTTGCAGGTAAACTACCCCTTTCCTTTAACCCGATCTTCAACCAAATCAACAGACCTTGAGTTCTCTTTAGTTTAAAAAGGTATGCTCAAACGTAGTTGATTCTGTTTGAATTTACGGGAGTTATCGTTCGTCATATAAAATATCGGTATGGAGAACCATACATGACTTCCATATTCTAAGATTTATATTTAAAATCATTTTCGAAATGAAATATTACCATAGAAACTACTTCTTTCTACTTACTGCTTCAGCCTTAACCACAGTACTGTGGTCACCAACGTATACCACCTCACGTTATCGCACTCGATTTTCACTGATGATGGAAGTCGACGGCATTGCCGAAACATCTGGTTTTGTAGAAAACATTGGACTACGGCCAAATATCCCGGGAAGGAATTTTAACAAAAACTACTTCTTTGTTGCCGATAACGTTGTACACATATATATAAAATATATGCATAAAATTAATGGCTTGTATAAGTTAATGATTGATCTCTATTAAGTAGTGCTCAAGTTTCCAAAGTTTTAATATTATGATGTCCGTAATTAAAACATCAGAGCAGGTTTAGTGTGAATGAGGGTACAGTGTGGACAAAAATTGTCAACATGTCCTATTGAGCGTTGCTTAGAGTAAAGCTGCGAATCTACAGTGTATGTTTCAAAGAACAAACACGCGAAAAAGAAGGAGCGCTCCGACGTCACTCATGGACCCTCAGCATCTTGCAGAGGGTTCATTCCCTAAAGACGAAAAGTCTGTCTATGAATCGTTCCTCTGTAAACACGTGCAGTTACATTGCCCAGCGATCCACAGGAAGCAAATTGATGTCCATTTTTTCGGCTTGCACGCGTTATGTTGGTGTGGGTTTCGGCACTTTCCATTTAAAAAGCGTGCAAATGTAAGAAAATAAACATGAGTGAGGCCAGAAATAACGTGAATTATGTGTGTGTGTGTGTGTGTGTGTGTGTATGTGTGTGTCTTACCTGCCTTTTTATTGCTGTAGGCATAATAATAAAATGGAAACGTAAACATTACATAACTGAGATATGCTTACCTGCCACGAACGATATATTATTTTATACATGGAGGAGTTCAGTGACATACACACGTACAGAAGTCATCTTCAAAAATACTAGAAGTCGTCCACGCTTTTATGTTGGCAGTGTAACTTACAGGAAGTTTTTTGATGTTTTTAAAACATCTAGGATGCAAACTTATCCCGATAACTAAAAGTTTCCTTTTTTCGGTTCCCGTCAAGTTCGCACAAACAAAAACTGTAACTCTTTGTTTAGAGAGCTTCCCACCAACGCACTTTTCATTTTTAAATTTGAAAGTCTTATCTGGAGTTAATTTATAAAAAATTCCGGCTTCATGTCCATTAAAGATGTCTTCATCTTTATATGATCGTCTAATTTCTGGCCAAGTGTTACGCACCCAATCGCCTGTAACGTTCAGATCTACGCATTTTGCCTCACCACAAATTTTTGCAAAGGAAATCGAGTGTCGGGCCTTAAATCGATCTAGCCATCCGTTGGAGCACGTAAAACGGCTGGCGCTGGCAGTCCTGTTACAGTGCTTATCGCTTGCATACAATGTATGTCTGTAGCCATGGGCTAGCGCGCGCGCACATATATACGTTTATATGAAATTTAGAGTAAAATATCTGAGAAATATTTGACACTATAACAGAGTAGTACAATATTTAGTGACGTTAAAACCGGGAATTTTTATAATGTTAAAGATATCAGTTTGACTGGACTTATGACAAAATAACTCTACACCCGAGTTGACGTAACAGCCGAGGCCGTAATAACCAAGTTCCACTGTATATATAAAGATATTAACTCAAACATAATTTACATTAAAATGAAAAAAATTATAATTTTATTGCCTGGCAACAAAATTATTTTTTTTTCAACAATTACCATTGTTTGAAAAAGTTTAAATGAATTTTGAAGCACTTTACTCTTGTTAAAACGTAAAAGGTTGCAGGTAAACTACCCCTTCCCCTTAACCGATCTTCACCAAAATCTAAAGGCCTTGAGTACTCTACAATTCACTGACGTATGCAAAACATTATTTGATTCTGTTTGAATTTGCGGCTGTTATCGTTTGCCATAGAAAATACGCTTCATAAAAAACGTTGCAGGTAAACTACCCCTTTCCATCAACCGATCTTCACCAAAAACAATAGGTCTTGAGTACTCTAAAAACTAGGGCTGTATGCAGAAAAATATTAGATTCTGTTTGAATTTGCGGCTGTTATCATTTGCCATAAAAAATACCCCTGTAAAAAAAACGTTGTAGGTAAACTACCCCTTTTCCTTAACCGATCTTCACCAAAAACAACAGGTCTTGAGAACTCTACAATGTAGGGCTGTATGCAAATAATCTTTTGATTCTGTTTGAATTTGCGGCTGTTATCGTTTACCATAGAAAAAATTATATTTGATAAAAAACCGTTGCCGGTAAACAACCCCTTTTCCTTAACCGATCTTCACCAAAACCAAAAGGTCGTGAGAACTCTACAATTCAGGACAGTATGCAAAACATTATTTGATTATGTTTGATTTTGCGGCTGTTATCGTTTGCCATAGAAAATACCCTTGTTAAAACATAAAACGTTGCAGGTAAACTACCCCTTTCCCTTAACCGATCCGTACTAAAATCAACAGGTCTTGAGAATTCTACAATTCAGGGCTGTATGCGAAACATTATTTGATTCTGTTTGAATTTGCGGCTGTTATCGTTTGCCATAGAAAACACCCTTGATAAAACTTAAAACGTTGCTGGTAAACTACCCCTTTCCCTTAACCGATCTTCACCAAAAACAATAAGTCTTGAGAACTCTACAATTCAGGGCTGTATGCGAAACACTATTTGATTCTGTTTGAATTTGCGGCTGTTATCGTTTGCCATAGAAAAAAATCTACACACACACACACACACACACACACACACACACACACACACACACACACACACACACACACACACACACACACACACACACACACACACACACACACACACACACACACACACACACACACACACACACACACACACACACACTTTTCGGATAACGACTTTTTTTCATGTTTTGAGTGTAGTACAATCAGAATCAGCAATAATCTCGAACACAATTTTTTTTGCCATCGCCATACTTCCATTCCTTAAGGAATATGGAAGTAAAAATTACCCTTGATAAAAAATAAAATGTTGCAGGTAAACTACCCCTTTCCCTTAATCGATCTTCACCAACACCAATAGGTATTGAGAACTCTACAATACAGGGCTGTATGCAAAACATCATTTGATTCTGATTGAATTTGCGGCTGTTATCGTTTGCCATAGAAAATATCGGTATGGAGAACCATACATGACTTCCATGTTCTAAGATTAATATTTAAAATCATATTCGAAATGAAATATTTCCATAGAAACTACGCCTTTCTACTTATTGCTTCAGCATTAACCACAGTACTGTGGTCACTAACGTATACCACCTCACGTTTTCGCACTCGATTTTCACCGGTGATGGCAGTCGATGGCACTGCCGAAAAGTCTGATTTTGCAGAAAACATTGGACTACGGCTAAAGAGCCCGGGAAGCAATTTTAACAAAAAACTACTTCTTTGTTACCGATAACGTAGTACACATATAAAAAATTCTCCCCTCCACCTTCAATTATAATTTTTAATAATAGAAAATTACCCCCACCTAGTTCAACTAGCCTCTTCATTTATAGATATTTCATCTCCGTTTCTATAGTGGATTACTATGAGCTTCTTATCAGGATACTTTATTTATAAAAATTAAGTACAGTACTTTACTCTAGTTAAATCATAAAATGTTTCAGGTAAACTACCCCTTTCTCTTAACCGATCTTCTCCAAAATCAACAGACTTTCCGTCCTCTACAATTCAGGGAAGCATGCAAAAAAATATTTGATTCTGTTTGAATGTGCGGCAGTTATCGTTCGTCATGGAAACATTTCTCTTGTTACAACATAAAATGTTGCAGGTAAACTACCCCTTTCCCTTAACTGATCTTCACGAAAATCAATAGACCTTGAGCTCTCTGCAACTCAGGGGGTGCAAAAAATTATTTGATTCTCATTGAATTTTCGGCAGTTATCGTTCGTCATAAAAAATTAACCTTTTTAAAACATAAAACGTTGCTGATAAACTACCCCTACCCTTAACCAATCTTCAACAAAATCAATAGACCTTGAGTACTCTTTAGTTCAAAAAGGTATGCAAAAACCTAGTTGATTCTGTTTGAATTTACGGCAGTTATCGTTCGTCAAAAAAAAATTACCCTTGATAAAACATAAAATATTGCTGGTAAACAACCCTATTCCCTTAACCGATCTTCATCCAAACCAACAGGTCTTGAGAACTCTACATTCCAGGGCAGTATGCAAAATATTATATGATTCTGTTTGAATTTCCGGCTTTTATCGTTCACTATAGAAAAAAATTACCCTTGATAAAAAACTGTTGCAGGTAAACTACCCCTTTCCCTTAACCGATCTTCACCAAAAAACGACAGGTCTTAGGTACTCTACAATTCAGGCCTGTATGCAAAGAATTATTTGATTCTGTTTGAATTTGCGGCTGTTATCGTTTGCCATAGAAAACACCCTTGATAAAACATAAAAAGTTGCTGGTAAACTACCCTATTCCATTAACCGAACTTCACCAAAAACAATAGGTCTTGAGAACTCTACAATTCAGGGCTGTATGCAAAACATTAGTTGATTCTCTTTGAATTTACGGCAGTTATCGTTCGTCATAAAAAAAATACCCTTGTTAAAACATAAAACGTCGCCGGTAAACTACCCCTTTCCCTTAACCGATCCTCAACAAAATCAACAGACCTTGAGTTCTGTATAATTCAAAAAGGTATGCAGAAGAGTAGTTGATACTGTTTTAATGTACGGCAGTTATCGTTCGTAAAACAAAAATTACCCTTGTTAAAATATAAAATGTTCCTGGTAAACAACCCTATTCCCTTAACCGATCTTCATCAAAACCAACAGGTCTTGAGAACTCTACATTCCAGGGCTGTATGCAAAATATTATATGATTCTGTTTGAATTTGCGGCTGTTATCGTTTGCCATATAAAATACCCTTGATAAAACAAAAAACGTGTCTGGTAAACTACCCCTTCCCCTTAACCGATCTTCACCAAAAACAATAGGTCTTTAATACTCAACAAAACAGGCCTGTATGCAAAAAACTATTTGATTCTGTTTGAATTTGCGGCTCTCATCGTTTGCCATAAAAAATACCTTTTAAAACATAAAACGTTGCCGGTAAACTACCCCTTTCCCTTAACCGATCTTCACCAACACCAATAGGTATTGAGAACTCTACAATACAGGGCTGTATGCAACACATTATTTGATTCTGTTTGAATTTGCGGCCGTTATCGTTTACCATAGAAAAAAATTACCCTTGATAAAAAACCGTTGCATGTAAACTACCCCTTTCCCTCAACCGATCTTCACCAAAAACAATAAATCTTGAGAACTCTAAAATTCAGGGTTGTATGTAAAATATTATATGATTTTGTTTGAATTTGCGGCTGTTATCGTTTGCCATACAAAGTACCCTTGATAAAACAAAAAACGTGGCTGGTAAACTACCCCTTTCCCTCAAACGATCTTCACCAAAAACAATAGGTCTTTAGCACTCAAGAAATCAGCGCTGTATGCAAAACCTTATTTGATTCTGTTTGAATTTGCGGCTCTTATCGTTTGCCATAAAAAATACCCTTTTAAAACATAAAACGTTGCCGGTAAACTACCCCTTTTCCTTAACAGATCTTCACCAAAACCAAAAGGTCTTGAGAACTCTACAATTCAGGACAGTATGCAAAACATTATTTGATTCTGTTTGAATTTGCGGCTGTTATCGTTTGCCAAACAAACAAAATTACCCTTCATAAAAAAAACCGTTGCTGGTAAACTACCCCTTTCCCTTAACCGATCTTCACCAAAAACAACAGGTCGCGAGTACTCTACAAACCAGGGCTGTATGCAAAAAATTATTTGATTCTGTTTGAATTTGCGGCTGTTATCGTTTACTAAAAAAAATCTATAGACACACAGACAGAGACACAGACACACAGACACACACACAGACACACACACACACACACACACACTCACACACACACTTTTCGAAAAATGACTTTTTTTCATGTTTTGAGTGTAGTACAATCAGAATCTGCAATAATCTCGAACACGATTATTTTTGCCATCACCATACTTCCATTTCCTTAAGGAACATGGAAGTAAAAAATTACCCTTGATAAAAAACCGTTGCAGGTAAACTACCCCTTTCCCTTAACCGATCTTCACCAGAAACGACAGGTTGAGAACTCTAAAATTGAGGGTTGTATGTAGAATATTATGTTATTTTGTTTGAATTTGCGGCTGTTATCGTTTGCCATACAAAATACCCTTGATAAAACAAAAAACGTGGCAGGTAAACTACCCCTTTCCATCAAACGATCTTCACCAAAAACGACAGGTCTTTAGTACTCAATTAATCAGGGCTGTATGCAAAAACGTATTTGATTCTGTTTGAATTTGCGGCTCTTATCGTTTGCCATAGGAAATACCCTTTTAAAACATAAAACGTTGCAGGTAAACTACCCCTTTTCCTTAACTCATCTTCACCAAAACGAAAAGGCCTTGAGAACTCTACAATTCAGGACAGTATGCAAAACATTATTTGATTATGTTTGAATTTGCAGCTGTTATCGTTTGCTATAGGAAATACCCTTGTTAAAACATAAAACGTTGCAGGTAAACTACAACTTTCCGTTAACCGATCTGTACTAAAATCAACAGGTCTTGAGAATTCTACAATTCTGGGTGTATGCGAAACATTATTTGATTCTGTTTGAATTTGCGGCTGTTATCGTTTGCCAAACAAACAAAATTACCCTTCATAAAAAAAACCGTTGCTGGTAAACTACCCCTTTCCCTTAACCGATCTTCACCAAAAACAACAGGTCGCGAGTACTCTACAAATCAGGGCTGTATGCAAAAAATTATCTGATTCTGTTTGAATTTGCCGCTGTTATCGTTTGCCATAGAAAAAAATCTACAGACACACAGACACACACACACACACACACACACACACACACACACACACACACACACACACACACACACACACACACACACACACACACACACACACACACACACACACACACACACACACACACTTTTCGAAAAATGACTTTTTTTCATGTTTTGAGTGTAGTACAATCAGAATCTGCAATAATCTCGAACACTTTTTTTTTTGCCATCACGATACTTCCATTTCCTTAAGGAACATGGAAGTAAAAAATTACCCTTGATAAAAAACCGTTGCAGGTAAACTACCCCTTTCCCTTAACCGATCTTCACCAGAAACGACAGGTTGAGAACTCTACAATTGAGGGTTGTATGTAAAATATTATGTGATTTTGTTTGAATTTGCGGCTGTTATCGTTTGCCATACAAAATACCCTTGATAAAACAAAAAACGTGGCAGGTAAACTACCCCTATCCCTCAAACGATCTTCACCAAAAACGACAGGTCTTTAGTACTCAATTAATCAGGGCTGTATGCAAAAACTTATTTGATTCTGTTTGAATTTGCGGCTCTTATCGTTTGCCATAAGAAATACCCTTTTAAAACATAAAACGTTCCAGGTAAACTACCCCTTTTCCTTAACCGATCTTCACCAAAACGAAAAGGCCTTGAGAACTCTACAATTCAGGGCAGTATGCAAAACATTATTTGATTATGTTTGAATTTGCAGCTGTTATCGTTTGCCATAGGAAATACCCTTGTTAAAACATAAAACGTTGCTGGTAAACTACCCCTTTCCCTTAACCGATCTGTACCAAAATCAACAGATATTTAGAACTCTACAATTCAGGGCTGTATGCGAAACATTATTTGATTCTGTTTGAATTTGCGGCTGTTATCGTTTGCCAAACAATCAAAATTACCCTTGATAAAAAAAAACCGTTGCCGGTAAACTACCCCTTTCCCTTAACCGATCTTCACCAAAAACAATAGGTCTTTAGTACTCAATGAATCAGGGCTGTATGCAAAAACTTATTTGATTCTGTTTGAATTTGCGGCTCTTATCGTTTGCCATAAGATATACCCTTTTAAAACATAAAAAGTTGCAGGTAAACTACCCCTTTTCCGTAACCGATCTTCACCAAAACGAAAAGGCCTTGAGAACTCTACAATTCAGGGCAGTATGCAAAATATTATTTGATTGTGTTTGAATTTGCGGCTGTTATCGTTTGCCATAGAAAATACCCTTGTTAAAACATAAAACGTTGCCGGTAAACTACCCTTTCCCCTTAACCGATCTTTACCAAAATCAACAGGTCTTGAGAACTCTACAATTCAGGGCTGTATGCGTGACATTATTTGATTCTGTTTGAATTTGCGGTTGTTATCGTTTGCCAAACAAACAAAATTACACTTGATAAAAAAAAACCGTTGCCGGTAAACTACCCCTTTCCCTTAACCGATCTTCACCAGAAACAACAGGTCGCGAGTACTCTACAAATTAGGGCTGTATGCAAAAAATTATTTGATTCTGTTTGAATTTGCGGGTGTTATCGTTTGCCATATAAAAAAATCCACACACACACACACACACACACACACACACACACACACACACACACACACACACACACACACACACACACACACACACACACACACACACACACACACTTTTCGAAAAATGACTTTTCTTCATGTTTTGAGTGTAGTACAATCAGAATCTGCAATAATCTCGAACACGATTTTTTTTTTGCCATCACCATACTTCCATTTCCTTAAGGAACATGGAAGTAAATATCGGTATGGAGAACCATACATGACTTCCATGTTCTAAGATTTATATTTAAAATCATATTCGTAATGAAATATTTCCATAGAAACTACGTCTTTCTACTAATTGCTTCAGCATTAACCACAGTACTGTGGTCACAATCGTATACCACCTCACGTTTTCGCACTCGATTTTCACTGATGATGGCAGTCGATGCCACTGCAGAAAAGTCTGGTTTTACAGAAAACATTGGACTACGGCTAAACAGCCCGGGAAGCAATTTTAACAAAAAACTACTTCTTTGTTGCCGATAACGTAGTACACATAAAAAACTCTCCCCTCCACCTTCAACTATAATTTTGAATAATAGAAAATTACCCCCACCCCGTTCACCTAACCTCTTCATTTATAGATATTTCATCTACGTTTCTAAAGTCGATTATTATGAGCTTCTTATCAGGATACTTTATTTACAAAAATTAAGTACTTTACACTCGTTAAATCATAAAATGTTTCTGGTAAACTACCCCTTTCTCTTAATCGATCTTCTCCAAAATCAATAGATCTTCAGTCCTCTACAATTTAGGGATGCATGCAAAAAAATATTTGATTCTGTTTGAATGTGCGGCAGTTATCTTTCGTCATGGAAACATTTCTCTTGTTACAACTTAAAATGTTGCCAGTAAACTACCCCTTTCCCTTAACCGACCTTCGCCAAAATCAACAGACCTTGAGTTCTCTAAAACTCAGGAAAGTGTGCCAAAGTTATTTGATTCTCTTTGAATTTTCGGCAGTTATCGTTCGTCAGAAAAACATTAACCTTTTTAAAACATAAAACGTTGCTGATAAAGTAACCCTTTCCCTTAACCGATCTTCAACAAAATCAACAGAGCTGGAGTACTCTTTAGTTCAAAAAGGTATGCAAAAACGTAGTTGATTCTGTTTGAATTTACGGGAGTTATCGTTCGTCATATAAAAAATTACCCTTGTTAAAACATAAAATGTTGCAGGTAAACTACCCCTTTCCCATAACCGATCTTCACCAAAAACCATAGATCTTGAGAACTCTACAAATCAGTGCTGTATGCAAAAAAGTATTTGATTCTGTTTGAATTTGCGGCTGTTATCGTTCACTATATAAAAATATCGGTATGGAGAACCATACATGACTTCCATATTCTAAGATTTATATTGAAATCTTAATATCGCCTGCCAAGCGCGAAATATTTTCTCTTATACATGATTTACATTAAAATGAAAAAATTATAATTTTATTGCCTGGCAACAAAATTATTTTATTTTCAACAATTACCATTGTTTCAAAACGTTTAAATAAATTTTCAATTACTTTTGTTAAAACGTAAAAGGTTGCCGGTAAACTACCCCTTCCCCTTAACCGATCTTCACCAAAATCGAAAGTCCTTGAGACCTCTACAATTCAGAGACGTATGCAAACAATTATTTGATTCTGTTTGAATTTGCGGCTGTTATCGTTTGCCATAGAAAATACGCTTGATAAAAAACGTTGCAGGTAAACTACCCCTTCCCCTCAACCGATCATCACCAAAAACAACAGGTGCTGAGTACTCTACAAATCAGCGCAGTATGCAGAAAATTATTTGATTCTGTTTGAATTTGCGGTTGTTATCATTTGCCATATAAAATACCCTTGTTAAAAAAACGTTGTAGGTAAACTACCCCTTTCCCTTAACCGATCTTCACCAAAAACAATAGGTCTTGAGAACTCTACAATTCAGGGCTGCATGCAAAACATTAGTTGATTCTCTTTGAATTTTCGGCAGTTATCGTTCGTCATAAAAAAAATTATCCTTTTGAAAACATAAAACGTTGCTGATAAACTACCCGTTTCCCTTAACCGATCTTCAACAAAATCAACAGACTTTCAACTAGTTCTCTTTAGTTCAAAAGGTAAGCAAAACCGTAGTTGAATCTGTTTGAATTTACGGGAGTTATCGTTCGTCATATAAAAAATTACCCTTGTCAAAACATAAAATGTTGCAGGTGAAATACCCCTTTCCCTTAACCGATCTTCACCAACACCAATAAGTATTGAGAACTCTACAAACAGGCCTGTATGCAAAACATCATTTGATTCTGTTTGAATTTGAGGCTGATATCGTTTGCCATAGAAAATACCCTTGTTAAAACATAAAGCGTTGCAGGTAAACTACCCTTTCCCTTACACGATCTTCACCAAAAACCGTAGGTCTTGAGATCTCTAAAATTGATAGCTGTGTGCAAATAATCATTTGATTCTGTTTAAATTTGCGGCAGTTATCGATCGTCATATAAAAAATTACCTTTGTTAAAACATAAAATGTTGCAGGTAAACTACAACTTTCTCTAAACCGATTTTCACCAACACCAACAGAACTTGAGAACTCTACAATTCAGGGCTGTATGCAAAAGAGTAGTGTATTCTGTTTGAATTTGCGGCTGTTATCGTTTGACAGAAAAAATTACCCCCGATAAAAAAAAACGTTGCGGGTAAACTACCCCTTTACCTTAACCGATCTTCACCAAAACCAACAGGTATTGAGAACTCTATTATTGAGGGCTGTATGCAAAAGAGTAGTTGTTTCTGTTTGAATTTGCGGCTGTTATCGTTTGCCATAGAAAAAAATTACACTTGTTTAAAAAAAAACCGTTGCCGGTAAACTACCCCTTTCCCTTATCCGGTCTTCACCATAATCAATAGGTCTTGAGCACTCTACAAATCAGGGCTACATGCAAAAAAGTATTTGATTCTGTTTGAATTTGCGACTATTATCGTTTGCCATAAAAATACCCTTTTAAAACATACAACGTAGCTGGTAAACTACCCCTTTCCCTTAACCGATCTTCCCAAAAATCAATAGGTCTTGAGAACTCTACAATTTAGGGCTGCATGCAAATAATCATTTGATTTTGTTTGAATATGCGGATCTTATCGTTTGCCATAGGAAAAACCCTTTTACAACATAAAACGTGGCAGGTAAACTACCCCTTTCCCTTAACCGATCTTCACCAAAAACGACAGGTCTTGAGAACTCTGCAAATCAGAGCTGTATGCAAAATATTATATGATTCTGTTTGAATTTGCTGTTGTTATCGTTTGCCATACAAAATACCCTTGTTAAAACAAAAAACGTGGCTAGTAAACTACCCCTTTCCCTTAACCTATCTTTACGAAAAACAATAGATCTTTAGTACCCAACAAATCAGGGCTGTATGCAAAAACGTATTTGATTCTGTTTGAATTTGCGGCTCTTATCGTTTGCCATAGAAAATACCCTTTTCAATATAAAACGTTGCAGGTAAACTACCGCTTTCCCTTAACCGAACTTCACAAACACCAATAGGTATTGAGAACTCTACAATATAGGGCTGTATGCAAAACATCATTTGATTCAGTTTGAATTTGCGGCTGTTATCGTTCACCATAGACAAAAATTACCCTTGATAAAAAAAAAAGTTACAGGTAAACTACCCCCTTCCCTTAACCGATCTTCACCAAAAACGACAGATCTTGAGAACTCTGCAATTCAGGGCAGTATGCAAAATATTATATGATTCTGTTTGAATTTTCGGCTCTTATCGTTTGCCAAAGACAAATATCGGTATGGAGAACCATACATGACTTCCATATTCTAAGATTTATATTTAAAATCATTTTCAGCCAAACAGCCAGGGAAGGAATTTTAACAAAAAAATACTTCTTCCTTGCCAATAACGTAGTACACATATAAAAAATATTATCCCCTCCGCCATCAACTATAATTTTGATTTATAGAAAATTACCCCCAGCCCGTTCAACTAGCCTCTTCATTTATAGATATTTCATCTACGTTTCTACAGTGGATTATTAAGATCTTATCAGGATACTTTATCAAAATTAAGTACTTTACTCATGTTACAACAAAAAATGTTTCTGGTAAACTGCCCTTTCCCCGTAACCGATCTTCACCAAAATCAACAGACTTTGAGTTCTCTATAGCTCAGGCACATATGTAAAAAATTATTTGATTCTGTTTGAATTTACGGCAGTTATGGTTCGTCATATAAAAAATTACCCATGTTAAAACATAAAACGAGATTTATAAAACATTTCTAAGATTTATATTTAAAATCATTTTTGAAATAAAATATTTTCATAGAACCTACTAACGCTGAGGAAATCTGAGGAGCCAATCAGAGTTGGGCCTACCTGTCACTCTGCTGAATTTGGTGGAAAGCCCTGTCACTCGTCAAAGTATCAGCCTTGACAGGGTCCTCTTTTTCTGCAAAATGGGAGAGGAGGCTTGAGATGGAGTGAGTGACATGGTCCCCACCTCAATGAAGAACCCATTGTTTTATAATAATATATTTAAATTTTGAAAACTGAAAATTCTTTTCTTGTTGTAAATATTTATATTTTATAATCAAAATGACTTTATCAAAAAACAAACATTATATTTTTATAATAAGTACTTACATATGTTTCTTAATATGCTTACTTTTTCTTCAATGTTGATGATCATTTCCAAACATTCTGACAAAATTGTATCTACAGAACAGTTAACATTCCCCAGGTTTCCATTTCTGCCAATTTCTCATTACACCTTCCACTGACGTATTATTAACCATTTCATAAACTATCGTATAATCTTTTCAGATTTTGTGGTACAAAATCTGAAATTTTCAGATTGACTGGCAACAAAATTATTTTATTTTCAACAATTACCATTGTTTGAAAAAGTTTAAATGAATTTTCAAGTACTTTACCCATGTTAAAACGTAAAAGGTTGCAGGTAAACTACCCCTTCCCCTTAACTGATCTTCACCAAAATCTAAAGGCCTTGAGTCCTCTACAATTCACTGATGTATGCAAAAAATTATTTGATTCTGTTTGAATTTGCGGCAGTTATCGTTTGCCATAGAAAAATATCGGTATGGAGAACCATACATGACTTCCATATTCTAAGATTTATATTTAAAATCATTTTCAGCCAAACAGCCAGGCTGTGTCTTACCTGCCTTTTTATTGCTGTATTAAATGAAAAATATTATATTACATTAAAATGAAAAAATTATAATTTTATTGCCTGGCAACAAAATTATTTTATTTTTAACAATTACCATTGTTTCAAAAAGTTTAAATAAATTTTCAAGTACTTTACTCTTGTTAAAACGTAAAAGGTTGCAGGTAAACTACCCCTTCCCCTTAACCGATCTTCACCAAAATCGAAAGTCATTGAGACCTCTACAATTCAGGGACGTATGCAAAACATTATTTGATTCTGTTTGAATTTGCGGCTGTTATCGTTTGCCATAGAAAATACGCTTGATAAAAAAACGTTGCAGGTAAACTACCCCTTCCCCTTAACCGATCTTCACCAAAAATAATAGGTCTTGAGTACTCTACAAATCCGGGCTGCATGCAAAACATTATTTGATTCTGTTTGAATTTGCGGCTGTTATCGTTTGCCATAGAAAATACCCTTGTTAAAAAAACGCTACTGGTAAACTACCCCTTTCCCTCAACCGATCTTCACCAAAAACAACAGGTCTTGAGAAATATACAATTTAGGGCTGTATGCAAATAATCTTTTGATTCTGTTTGAATTTGCGGCTGTTATCGTTTGCCATATGAAATACCCTTGTTAAAACATAAAACGTTACCGGTAAACTACCCCTTTCCCTTAACCGATCTTCACCAAAATCAACAGATCTTGAGAACTCTACAATTCAGGGCTGTATGCAAAACATTATTTGATTCTGTTTGAATTTGCGGCTGTTATCGTTTGCCAAACAAACAAAATTACCCTTTCTAAAAAAAAAACCGTTGCTGGTAAACTACCCCTTTCCCTCAACCTATCTTCACCAAAAACAATAGGTCGCGAGTACTCTACAAATCAGGGCTGTATGCAAAAACGTATTTGATTCTGTTTGAATTTGCGGCAGTTACCGTTTGCCATAGAAAAAAAATCTATAGACACACAGACACACAGACACACAGACAGACAGACAGACACAGACAGACACACACACAGACACTTTTCGGAAAACGACTTTTTTTCATGTTTTGAGTGTAGTAGAATCAGAATCTGCAATAATCTCGAACACGATTTTTTTTGCCATCACCATACTTCCATTCCTTAAGGAATATGGAAGTAATCACCATACTTCCATTCCTTAAGGAATATGGAAGTAAAAATTACGCTTGATAAAAAACCGTTGCAGGTAAACTACCCCTTTCCCTTAACCGATCTTCACCAAAAACGACAGGTCTTGAGATCCCTACAATTCAGGGCAGTATGCAAAATATTATATGATTCTGTTTGAATTTTCGGCTGTTATCGTTTGCCATACAAAATACCCTTGATAAAACAAAAAACGTGGCTGGTAAACTACCCCTTTCCCTTAAACGATTTTTACCAAAACCAAAAGGTCTTTAGTTCTCAACAAATCAGGGCTGTATGCAAAAACGTATTTGATTCTGTTTGAATTTGCGGCTGTTATCGTTTGCCAAACAAACAAAATTACCCATAACAAAAAAAAAAACCGTTGCAGGTAAACTACCCCTTTCCCTCATCCGATCTTCACCAAAAACAATAGGTCGCGAGTACTCTACAAATCAGGGCTGCATGCAAAAAATTATTTGATTCTGTTTGAATTTGCGGCTGTTATCGTTTGCCAAAAAAAAAAATCTACAGACACACACACACAGGCACACAGACACACACACAGACACTTTTCGAAAATATCGGTATGGAGAACCATACATGACTTCCATATTCTAAGATTTATATTTAAAATCATTTTCAGCCAAACAGCCAGGCTGTGTCTTACCTGCCTTTTTATTGCTGTATTAAATGAAAAATATTATATTACATTAAAATGAAAAAATTATAATTTTATTGCCTGGCAACAAAATTATTTTATTTTTAACAATTACCATTGATTCAAAAAGTTTAAATAAATTTTCAAGTACTTTACTCTTGTTAAAACGTAAAAGGTTGCAGGTAAACTACCCCTTCCCCTTAACCGATCTTCACCAAAATCGAAAGTCATTGAGACCTCTACCATTCAGGGAGGTATGCAAAAAATTATTTGATTCTGTTTGAATTTGCGGCTGTTACCGTTCGTCATAGAAAATACGCTTGATAAAAAAACGTTGCAGGTAAACTACCCCTTCCCCTTAACCGATCTTCACCAAAAACAATAGGTCTTGAGTACTCTACAATTTAGGGCAGTATGCAAATAATCTTTTGATTCTGTTTGAACTTGCGGCTGTTATCGTTTACCATAGAAAATACCCTTGTTAAAAAAACGTTGCAGGTAAACTACCCCTTTCCCTCAACCGATCTTCACCAAAAACAAAAGGTCTTGAGAACACTACAATTTAGGGCTGTATGCAAATAATCTTTTGATTCTGTTTGAATTTGCGGCTGTTATCGTTTGCCATAGGAAATACCCTTGTTAAAACATAAAACGTTACAGGTAAACTACCCCTTTCCCTTAACCGATCTTCACCAAAAACAATAGGTCTTGAGTACTCTACAAATCAGGGCTGTATGCAAAACATTTTTTGATTCTGTTTGAATATGCGGCTGTTATCGTTTGCCATAAAAAATACCATTGTTAAAAAAACGTTGCCGGTAAACTACCCCTTTCCCTCAACCGAACTTCACCAAAAACAATAGGTCTTGAGAACTCTACAATTTAGGGCTGTATGCAAATAATCTTTTGATTCTGTTTGAATTTTCGGCTGTTATCGTTTGCCATAGGAAATACCCTTGTTACAACATAAAACGTTACAGGTAAACTACCCCTTTCCCTTAACCGATCTTCACCAAAATCAACAGACCTTGAGAACTACACAATTCAGGGCTGTATGCGAAACATTATTTGATTCTGTTTGAATTTGCGGCTGTTATCGTTTGCCAAACAAACAAAATTACCCTTGCTAAAAAAAAACCTTTGCCGGTAAACTACCCCTTCCCCTTAACCGATCTTCACCAAAATCGAAAGTCATTGAGACCTCTACCATTCAGGGACGTATGCAAATAAATTATTTGATTCTGTTTGAATTTGCGGCTGTTATCGTTTGCCATAGAAAATACGCTTGATAAAAAAAACGAAGGTAAACTACCCCTTCCCCTTAACCGATCTTCACCAAAAACAACAGGTCTTGAGTACTCTACAAATCAGGGCTGTATGCAAAACATTATTATATTCTGTTTGAATTTGCGGCTGTTATCGTTTGCCATAGAAAATACCCTTGTTAAAAAAACGTTGCAGGTAAACTACCCCTTTCCCTCAACCGATCTTCACCAAAAACAACAGTTCTTGAGAACACTACAACTTAGGGCTGTATGCAAATAATCTTTTGATTCTGTTTGAATTTGCGGCTGTTATCGTTTGCCATAGGAAATACCCTTGTTAAAACATAAAACGTTACAGGTAAACTACCCCTTTCCCTTAACCGATCTTTACCAAAAACAATAGGTCTTGAGTACTCTACAAATCAGGGCTGTATGCAAAACATTATTTGATTCTGTTTGAATTTGCGGCTGTTATCGTTTGCCAAACAAACAAAATTAGCCTTGCTAAAAAAAACCGTTGCAGGTAAACTACCCCTTTCCCTCAACCGATCTTCACCAAAAACAATAGGTCGCGAGTACTCTGCAAATAAGGGCTGCATGCAAAAAATTATTTGATTCTGTTTGAATTTGCGGCTGTTATCGTTTGCCAAACAAACAAAATTACCCTTGCTAAAAAAAAACTGTTGCAGGTAAACTACCCCTTTACCTAAACCGATCTTCACCAAAAACAATAGGTCGCGAGTGCTCTACAAATCAGGGCTGTATACAAACAATTATTTGATTCTGTTTGAATTTTCGGCAGTTATCGTTTGCCATAGGAAAAAAATCTACAGACACAGACAGACAGACAGACAGACAGACAGACAGACACACAGACACTTTTCGGAAAACGACTTTTTTTCATGTTTTGAGTGTAGTAGAATCAGAATCTGCAATAATCTCGAACACGATTTTTTTTGCCATCACCATACTTCCATTTCTTAAGGAATATGGAAGTAAAATGACTTTTTTTCATGTTTTGAGTGTAGTACAATCAGAATCTGCAATAATCTCGAACACGATTTTTTCTGCCATCACCATACTTCCATTTCCTTAAGGAACATGGAAGTAAAATATCGGTATGGAGAACCATACATGACTTCCATATTCTAAGATTTATATTTAAAATCATTTTCAGCCAAACAGCCAGGCTGTGTCTTACCTGCCTTTTTATTGCTGTATTAAATGAAAAATATTATATTACATTAATATGAAAAAATTATAATTTTATTGCCTGGCAACAAAATTATTTTATTTTTAACAATTACCATTGTTTCAAAAAGTTTAAATAAATTTTCAAGTACTTTACTCTTGTTAAAACGTAAAAGGTTGCAGGTATACTACCCCTTCCCCTTAACCGATCTTCACCAAAATCGAAAGTCATTGAGGCCTCTACAATTCAGTGACGTATGCAAAAAATTATTTGATTCTGTTTGAATTTGCGGCTGTTATCGTTTGCCATAGAAAATACGCTTGATAAAAAAACGTTGCAGGTAAACTACCCCTTCCCCTTAACCGATCTTCACCAAAAACAATAGGTCTTGAGTACTCTACAAATCAGGGCTGTATGCAAAACATTATTTGATTATGTTTGAATTTGCGGCTGTTATCGTTTGCCATAGAAAATACCCTTGTTAAAAAAACGTTGCAGGTAAACTACCCCTTTCCCTCAACCGATCTTCACCAAAGCAACAGGTCTTGAGAACTCTACAATTTAGGGCTGTATGCAAAAACGTATTTGATTCCGTTTGAATTTGCGGCTGTTATTGTTTGCCATAGGAAATACCCTTGTTAAAACATAAAACGTTACAGGTAAACTACCCCTTTCCCTTAACCGAGCTTCACAAAAATCAACAGATCTTGAGAACTCTACAATTCAGGGCTGTATGCGAAACATTATTTGATTCTGTTTGAATTTGCGGCTGTTATCGTTTGCCAAACAAACAAAATTACCCTTGCTAAAAAAAAACTGTTGCAGGTAAACTACCCCTTTACCTAAACCGATCTTCACCAAAAACAATAGGTCGCGAGTGCTCTACAAATCAGGGCTGTATACAAAAAATTATTTGATTCTGTTTGAATTTGCGGCAGTTATCGTTTGCCATAGGAAAAAAATCTACAGACACACAGACACACAGACAGACAGACAGACAGACAGACACACAGACACTTTTCGGAAAACGACTTTTTTTCATGTTTTGAGTGTAGTAGAATCAGAATCTGCAATAATCTCGAACACGATTTTTTTTGCCATCACCATACTTCCATTCCTTAAGGAATATGGAAGTAAAATTACTCTTGATAAAAAACCGTTGCTGGTAAACTACCCCTTTCCCTTAACCGATCTTCACCAAAAACAATAGGTCTTGAGTACTCTACAAATCAGTGCTGTATGCAAAAAATTATTTGATTCTTTTTGAATTTGCGGCTGTTATCGTTTGCCATAGGAAACAATTACGCTTGATTAAAAAAAAACGTTGCTGGTAAACTACCCCTTTCCCTTAACCGATGTTCACCAAAAACTATAGGTCTTGAGTACTGTACAAAACAGAGTTGTATGCAAAAAATTATTTGATTCTGTTTGAATTTGCGGCTGTTATCGTTTGCCATAAAAAAAAATCTACAGACAGACACACACACACACACACACTTTTCGAAAATATCGTTATGGAGAACCATACATGACTTCCATGGTCTAAGATTTATAATTAAAATCATTTTCGAAATGAAATGTTACCATAGAAACTACTTCTTCCTTCAGCCTTAACCACAGTACTGTGGTCACTAACGTATACCACCTCACGCAGGGGCGGCCCTAGCCTATTCGACGCCGGGGTGCGAGCAATACCTTGGCGCCCCCCCCCTTGGTAGGTGGCTACTTGAGCTCAATTAAATGACAATCCAGCCTTAGTAACCGACACCTAATGACATTTTGGATGAAAGCTTTATTTTATTGAACCGCTTTATTGAAATATCGTTCTTTTTAAGGCTTAAAAAAGAAAGAAGATTTTTTTTAAATTAGCATTTATTTTTTAAAAACTAAGATATTACAATATTAAAATCTACTTTTCGTGCTTTTGCATTAGCAAAATCTCTCACAATGTCACTGGTTTCAATATGGGTTTCATGTTCAATACTGATTAGAGATAAATTAGTTAATTTACTATGCGACAATGTCGACCTTAGGTAATTTTTAATTAATTTTAATTTAGAAAAAGATCTTTCACTTTGTGCCACTGTGACTGGTAATGTTAGGTAAATTCTAAGCGCAGTAGACAAATTCAGAAATATTGAAATTAAATTGTTTGAAAATAAATAATTCAAAATTTCTAACGGGGTAGTGCAATCGTCGACGAACATTGGTAAAATTTCGATTTTTTTGAACAGATCGTTTTCATCAATGTCCGAATTTGAACCAGCACCACTGCTCAATTTATTTTGCAAATTTGAACAATGCGCTCTTTTTCCTTCTGAGTCTAATGTTTTCCAATTATTTAGGTTTTGTAAAAAAGAAAAAATTATGTTGCTTTCATTTAAAAGTTTGAAACGTTCGTCTAATTTTGTTATAGCGGTGTCAAGCAAATAATAGTAAAAATTTACTCTAAAATGGGTTTCTGGATCTGTGATAGGTTCATCTACAGCCCTATAGTTAAATAATCGTCTTCTGGGACGGGGACGTGTCGGTGTGGGAAATTCTATCGCAGCATCAACCTCTTCAGCCACTGTTTTTGCGTTACTGATCAATTCCCTAAACGCGGACTCAGTTCGAGTTTCGATCAAACCCTGTTTTACTTGAGTTATCATTTTGACTGCCTCTGGAAGAACAACGTCGGATTTTTGTAAAGCTTTGCTGACAATATAACTTTGGATAATATGTCGTACCAAATAACTATGGAGCAGATGAGTTTGAACGACTTTAATTTTGATAATAAAGAATTAGCTACGTTTCTTGTGTCGGTATCTTTGTTAGGATTAGAATAAATTGAATGTAAGGCGTCATAGACCTTTCCTAGGTTGAAACGAAGAGCTTTTAACGCTTCGACTCGGCTCTCCCATCGGGTAGTAGACAACGGCTTTAAAGTCAAAGTAGGTACCTCGCTAATAAGTATTTGCCAACGAGCAGTTGACGCGGAAAAAATACATAAATTTCTTGAACGATGGAAAAAAGTTTGTTATTTCTAATGAACTTTTAGCGGCGTCATTCACTACTAAATTTAGACTGTGTGCCGCACAAGGAACGTAGAATGCTCGTGGGTTCATTTCTAGGATTATTTTTTGCAGACCTATTTTATTACCTTTCATATTCGAGCCATTATCTTAACCTTGACCGCGCATATCCTGTAAATCGATATTAGAAGTTGATAAGAAATTTAATAGAAATGTCGTCAACCCCTCACCAGTAGTATCTTTTATAGGAAAGAAACCCAGGAAATGTTCCTTCACTTCAACTTTGTTTGTAGAGGTATTAAGAAAAACGAATCTGACAACGACTGAAATCTGCTCTTCGTGGGAGATATCAGGAGTACAGTCTAAAATTATAGAAAAGTATTTTGATTGTTTTAAGTTCGATATAATAGTTTTCTTTATTCCATCTCCCAAAAGTTGAATAATTTCATTTTGAATTTTATGACCGAGATAATGAGTCATACGTGTCTGAGCCTTCTGGACGCGAGCAACGTGTTCCGCTAACACCTCATCGAAATTAGAAACACATTCAATAAGTTTTAAAAAATTACCATTGAATTCAGATTGAAAAATTTTTTCTGACTTCCCTCTTAATGCTAAACATTGCCTCGCTAGAAAATAAATAATATTAATTATGCGTTCAATTACGGCCGTCCACCTTTTTTTTTCGTGTTCAATTTCTGCTTGATTCATAAAGTCTACAGTCTTTCCTTTCAAAATATCAGTTTTTAAATCTAGACATTTCTTGACGCTCATTAGATGTCCTGCACTTTCTTCATGACGTTCTATGCTTCTAGACAAGTGCTGCCAATCATTGTAACCCGTTTTATTATTGAAAGGAGTGACATCAACATTAAAAAGTTTACAGTAAAAACAATAAACAGAATCATTTGATTTTGAGTATACAAGCCAGTCTCTTTTAACGGTTTCGTCATTTGATAATTTCTTTGTATAATATGAATTCGAAAACGACCTATTTTTATTATTCGTTGGATAGGCATAATTATTTATCTGTACTGGTCCGTGATCTATTAAACATATTCTAAGCTTATCTGATATCACTTGAGGCCATAATGCAAGATCATTCATTGCATCTTCTCCAATTAGCTCTTCAATAGGTACATCGTCACATTCAGTGGGGTCTGGATCAACACCAACAATTGTCGGCGTCGTCGGTGGAGAAGGTTCTGCCGAAACGTCCTGGGTTTCTTCTGTACCTAGATCTTCGGAAGCTGAAGACGGGCCCGGTTGAAGAAACTTTTTAATGGAGCTAGTATTCTTTTTCAAATTTAATTGCTTCTCCAATTTTCTTTTCCGGCTCTGTGCACCAGAAAGTTTTTTTTTCTTACCACCATCAGTATCATCAGACATCTCAAAATAAAAAAAAAATTGAAATGTGTGTACTTATGTACGCACGTAAGAAGTTATACTTCTTACTCCAAAAAGAATCTTTTTTTTCGCATTTAAACAATTTTGAACTAGTCAAACGATCGAAAGACGACATTAAATACCATGAATAAATGTTTGAATAAATAACATAATCAAATTGAATAAAATAATATTTATTTTTTATACAGTTTAAAAAGTTTTCAAGTATTTGTTGTCATATAAAACTGAGTTAATCAAATATATTTCGATTAGTTTAGTTCCATTGCTTCTTCTGATGATGACTGAAAGGGCACGTGGGTTATCAGCGGCTTATGATATGAGAAATATGATACAAATTGTTTTGTTGAAACGTTTTCTAAATATCGCGTAAATACAGCAATGGTAGAGCTGTGTCGTGTTGTGGAATCTGTAGGTACTCATAGTTATATGTAGATGTAGATGTAGTTGAAAATAATATATATACAGTAGAGTCTCGATTAACCGAGTTAATGTGGACCGCAACTACCTCGGATAAGCAAATTCTCGGATGACACGGATAAACAGTAAAGCTCTGTTTTGCTCGGAGCGTCTGTTGCGATCATCGCTCAGCGATCATCACTGAGAGATAGTCGCTCAGCGATCATCGCTACCCTGGGCTGTTTTCCTCGAAGTGACTGAACGCTAGCGTCTTTTTGTCAGTTGGGTGAGGTTGGTTGGTGTCAAGTGTTGCGATGAGTTGTAGGAAAAGAAAATGCATACTGAAGTGGCTAATAGTGGAAGAAATGGAAGACGACGGTATTATTGAAACTTTAATAAAACCAAGACAAGTGATACATCCCGTATTTAGTAACAGAACTGTTGAAGGATACTTTAAAAACTTGATCATGAACCACTTACGCAAGGACGAAAATAAGTTCTTAGAGTTTTTTAGACTGTCTATGGCCCACAGCATATGGCCAGCATCTACAGCACGTGCTACACAACGCAATAATCGCTCGCGACTGCGTCTCAAACTGGTCCTGGAGCGGTCAGGTCTGCGTCGACGCTGGAGACGCTAGCGCCTCTAGCGACAGACGCTTGGAGGAAAACGGAACTATGAGAACCTGGTTAGAGCAGTAGATGGCGATGATCGCAACAGCCGCTCCGAGCAAAACTAAGCTTAATAGGGGATCAGGAAAATAGAATGAGAAAATACAATCAAATTACGAAAGCAGCAGTATCACTGTATTGTCATATTAAATACAACAGGGCCACAATATTTACAAAATAAAAACGAGACTCTACTGTAATATCAATTTTGCAAAAATAAGATTAAATCGGACGACTCAATAAATAATCAAATTTTAATATGTCTTTTGTATTATTTACACTTTCTAATTAAACTCATTCACAATATTTATTTTCCTATAATTATATATATTAAAATTAATTTTGAAAATCGATAAATTAACTCGCACGCACTGAAACAGACGCGAGATGCTCACGGAATGCAAGTACCGTACGGTGTTAGCTAGCAGTTGCATCAATTTACGAGGGAGTATTGATAAGTACATAGCCTGAAAGGTTTCTAGTAAACAAAATTAAATATGGTTGCTATGCTTACAACTACAATGTTGTATAAAGAAGCTGTCAAAGTCTGATAACCATTAGTTGAACGGTGACAGAACTGTGAATTTTTGAAAACGACATGTCTGAGAAGAAGCTAGGCCTATATTATGAAATAAATAATTTGTATTTATTAAACAAATTAAATTATTTCAACTTGTACCTTAGTAAATTACGCGTTCAAGATACAGGCTTTATGTTTTAAATTAAACGTAAGTGTTTATGAAATTAATTACTATAACTTGTTTACTAACGATGGCTTAGTACACTCACAATATCCGAGAAGCCGATCGCCGAGCGCCAAGTGCTGAAATAAGTTTGTACGAAACCTTCAATAATTTGGAAACCGATAAAAATAGAAAATTACGACTTCGATAAAAATTAAATTTGATCGATTCTGTACAATCCACCCGCTTAATGTATTAATCTATCTTGAACAGGAAAAAAGTTTCTCACAGGCTACTTTTTTGAACTCGCAACTGGAAAAAATTATAATTTCATCTGAAAATTTATTTTTTATTTTGCTACTTGAAAAATATTATACAATTCCAATAGCACCATTGTCTCATATATACTCTTGACTACATGTGGATAAAAAATCTTTAATAAAGGACACATACATGCCGTACTAAGACAATTTATGTTTTCAAACGCATTAAATCGGCTACGTGAAGCGACGAAACGGTCTTTGTAAGGTTCAGGCTGACTGTACAGAACCCGTCCCACCCCCCTGACAAGACACCCGTACAACCTTCCACCTAACGTTTCATCTTTTCGTTTCATTGCAAAATACACTGCGATGATTTTCACGCACCGCGCCTAGAAGTATAACTTCAAAAATCTCAGAAAAACAATAATTTCAAACATGAACCAATAATAATCCTACTCTACTATACTATACTTACCTTTCATAAATCGTGAAACTGATTAGTTGACTTAATAATACAATGACACCACACCTCAGATCACCACACAGTTACTACCCAAAGTCCACTACACACAGTCACTATTAAATAACTTTTTTCCAGTAAAAACTTTCAAATTAAATGGCGAAAGTGTTCTGAACAATGTATGACCTCCGTGCGTGAATGACAAATAAACTTCTGTCTGTACCTAAATAAATCTGTAACAACATTAAACACACACACACACACACACACACACACACACACACACACACACACACACACACACACACACACACACACACACACACACACACACACACACACACACACACACACACACACACACACACACACACACACACACACACACACACACACACACACACACACACAACAAATAAAGCTAACGGAGATAGCAATATTCTACGACAACCTTAGACGACAACAAGAGTAACAGGAACAGCTATATGGCAGTCAAGTATAGCCGATGAAGAACGAAGTTTCGGGAATTCCCCGATGATAACGGGTAGTCCGACTCAGGCAGCGGACGGCGCGGCGCTCACGCGCCTCATGGGCGCGCGGGAAAATCAAATTGTTTAGATTTGTTTGGAGCTAGCTGTTCTCGACAGCAGCGCTGGTGAGCATCAATGTATTTTATCAATGCGCGACGCGCCCCGCTATCGTCCTGACTTTGGCCTTTCTACCGCGGCAGCCAGCGGCGCCACCCGGGACCTGGCGCCCGGGTGCTGTGCACCCCTTGCACCCCTGGTAGGGCCGCCCCTGACCTCACGTTATCGCACTCGATTTCCACTGATGATGGAAGTCGATGGCACTGCCAAAACGTCTGGTATTGCAGAAAACATTGGTCTACAGCCAAACAGGACGGGAAGGAATTTTTACAACAAACTACTTCTTTGTTGCCGATAACGTAGTACATATATAAAAAAATTATCCCCTCCCCCTTAAACTATAATTTTCATTTATAGAAAATTACCCCCACCCCGTTCAACTAGCCTCTTCATTTATAGATATTTCATCTACGTTTCTACAGAGGATTACTAAGATTTTCTTATCACGATACTTTATTTATCAAAATTTACTACTTTACTCTTGTTACAACAAAAAATGTTTCAGGTAAACTACCCTTTCCCCGTAACCGATCTTCACCAAAATCAACAGACCTTGAGGTCTGTATAATTCAAAAAGGTATGCAAAAAAGTAGTTGATTCTGTTTGAATTTACGGCAGTTATTGTTCGTCAGAAAAAATTACCATTGTTAAAACATAAAATGCCGCAGGTAAACTACCCCTTTCCCTTAACCGATCTTCCCCAAAAACCAACAGGTCTTGAGAACTCTACAATTCAGGGCTGCATCCAAAACATTATTTGATTCTGTTTGAAGTTGCGGCTGTTATCGTTTGCCATAGAAAAAAATCGGTATGGTGAATCATACATGACTTCTATGTTCTAAGATTTATATTTAAAATCATATTCGAAATGAAATGTTTCCATAGAAACTACTTCTTTCTACTTATTGCTTCAGCCTTAACCACAGTACTGTGGTCACTAACGTATACCACCTCACGTTTTCTCACTCGATTTTCACCGGTGAAGGCAGTCGATGGCACTGCCGAAACGTCTGGTTTTTCAGAAAACATTGGACTACGGCTAAACAGCCCGGGAAGGAATTTTAACAAAAAACTACATCTTTGTTGCCGATAACGTAGTACACATATAACAAATTCTACCCTCCATCTGTAACTATAATTTTCATTAATAGAAAATTACCCCCACCCCGTTCACCTAACCTCTTCATTTATAGATATTTCATCTACGTTTCTACAGTGGATTACTATGAGCTTCTTATCAGGATACTTTATTTATAAAAATTAAGTACTTTACTCTTGTTAAATCATAAAATGTTTCAGGTAAACTACCCCTTTCTCTTGACCGATCTTCTCCAAAATCAACAGACCTTCCGTCCTCTACAATTCAGGGAAGCATGCAAAAAAATATTTGATTCTGTTTGAATGTGCGGCAGTTATCGTTCGTCATGGAAACATTTCTCTTGTTACAACATAAAATGTTGCCGGTAAACTACCCCTTTCCCTTAACCGATCTTCACCAAAATCAATAGACCTTGAGCTCTCTGCAACTCAGGAAAGGGTGCAAAAAATTATTTGATTCTCATTGAATTTTCGGCAGTTATCGTTCGTCATATAAAAATTACCCTTTTTAAAACATAAAACGTTGCTGATAAACTACCCCTTCCCTTAACCGATCTTCAACAAAATCAACAGACCTTGAGATCTCTTTAGTTCAAAAAGGTATGCAAAAACCTAGTTGATTCTGTTTGAATTTACGGCAGTTATCGTTCGTCATATAAAAAATTACCGTTGTTAAAACATAAAATGTTGCTGGTAAACTACCCCTTTCCCTTAACCGCTCTTCACCAAGACCAATAGGTATTGAGAACTCTACAATACAGGGCTGTATGCAAAACATCATTTGATTCTGTTTGAATTTGCGGCTGTTATCGTTTACTATAGAAAAAAATTACCCTTGATAAAAAACCGTTGCCGGTAAACTACCCCTTTCCCTTAACCGATCTTCACCAAAAATGACAGGTCTTGGGTACTCTACAATTCAGACCTGTATGCAAACAATTATTTTATTCTGTTTGAATTTGCGGCTGTTATCGTTTGCCATAGAAAACACCCTTGATAAAACATAAAACGTTGCTGGTAAACTACCCTATTCCATTAACCGATCTTCACCAAAAACAATAGGTCTTGAGAACTCTACAATTCAGGGCTGTAACTAGCCTCTACATTTTTAGACATTTAATCTACGTTTCTACAGTGGATTATGAAGATCTTCTTACCAGGATACTTTATTTATCAAAATTAAGTACTTTACTCTTGTTACAACAAAAAATGTTTCTGGTAAACTACCCTTTCCCCGTAACCAATCTTTACCAAAATCAACAGGCCTTGCGACCACTACAATTTACGGACGTATGCAAAATATTATTTGATTATGATCGAATTTACGGCAGTTATCGTTTATCATATACAAAATTAACCTTGTTATCACATAAAACGTTGCAGGTAAACTACCTCTTTCCCTTAACCGATCTTCACCAAAATCAACAAGCCTTGATTTGTGTACAATTCAGAGATGCGTGCTAAACATTATTTGATTCTGTTTGAATTTATGCCAGTTATCGTTCGTCATAAAAAAAATTACCCTTGTTAAAACATAAAATGTTGCAGGTAAACTACCCTATTCCCTTAATCGCTCTACACCAAAACCAGCAAGTCTTTAGAACTCTACAATTCAGGGCAGTGTCCAAAACATTATTTGATTCTGTTTGAATTTGCGGCTGTTATCGTTTGCCATAGAAAATGGCAATTACTACATAATTATTACATATCTGAGATATTATTACATTATGAGATATCTGTATTATTACATAATTGAGATATGCTTGCCTGCCACGAACGATATATTTTCTCTCATACATGATTTACATTAAAATGAAAAAATTATAATCTTATTGCCTGGCGACAAAATTATTTTATTTTTAACAATTACCATTGTTTGAAAGAATACATGTCATTCGCCACCAGCTTAAAATTTGTGACAATCGCTACCCACTGTCCCCGGTTCCCTCCCCTGAGGCAATGACCGCTGGAATAATAACGAGAAATTCCGCAGGACCATCCACTCCGCCCGCTAGCCCGCTTTCTCTCATTATTGCTCTGAGTGTCATAGTGTTCCGGTCATAATTATTTAGTGCATTCTAGTTGTGCTTGATACTACCAAGGATACGCGTACAACGTTAAAAGGACCAAAGAAGATGGACTGTAACTTGGTGCTGTTCAAGACAGAGATCGACACGTTGCCGAGGATCAATCAAGAGCCAACGTGGTGAAGTGCTGTGTTCAAGCGAGCATCAATGTGGACCTCCGGATGATGCTCGCTCAGAAGTATTGAAGGCTGTCAATCAGGCGAAGAAGCGAGCACGCGACGAGGACACGCCAATTTCTAAAATATACTCCCAACAAATGGGTAATCCCCACAACATGGGCTATGATTTTGTAACCGAAATGCCAGATCAGCTAGTTACGAAGAGGTCTTTATATCGCTACAGGGCCAAATCGCAAGGTAATCAACGAGAACCGGAATCATCTGAAGAAGTTGTTCTGGAAATGGGAATGCTTACCATGACAGATGGAAGTAGTTTTCTTTTGAAAGACGACAACACAGGCGGGCGACTTATTATTTTTAGTGGAGCATTAGGAAAAGAAGCTTTGAGAAGTAAGCAAGATTTTTTTATGGATGGCACTTTTAAGAGTTGCAGTATTTCGCAAATTTATACAATTCACGCAGACTTTGGAAGCTCAAAAAACGAAACAAATATATATCCAGTTATATTTGCTCTCTTACCAAACAAAAGGAAAGAAACATATATTCGACTTTTCCGCCTTCTTATTGAGGCCATACCAGAGTGGAATCCAGCGACGGTGACAGTCGATTTTGAATCGCCAGCAATTTCTGCCCTTAAAGTTGCATTTCCAGCAGTAGAGGTAAAAGGTTGCTACTTCCACATGAGAAAGTGCCTCTGGAGAAAATTTCAAGATTTGGGACTTGCTTGTGAGTATATGAAGAACGAAGAAGTGAGAATGATCATCGCATGTGTGCTGCTTTGGCGTTTCTTCGGCCTGAGGATGTTCCCGACGGCTGGCTGGAAATTCATTCCAGAGTGCCTGACAATGAAAAAACTTTCTGGATTTTTGGACTATTTCGTGGAGAGATGGATGGAAAACGAAGAAGTCCCAGTCGAGCTTTGGAGTTGTTACAACAGGCGTCATCGAATCACCAACTCTGTCGAGGGATGGCACAATAAAATTAATACCGAACTTGGAAGACCGAATCCTCGAGTCAAGGACCTCATCAACTGTGTAAGAAAGAAGCAGAGAGCACAGCATGTGCGCTAATAAGGGCCCAGCTCAACATGGAAGGTAAACGAAGGAAGACTGCTTACATGACTCTAGATGACAGACTGGAAAGAACGGTTAAAAAATATGTAGAAAGTGGTGATATTGTCACTTGTTTGAAAACAATTTCTCATCTCCAAAAACTTTGAAGAGTTACTATAAAGTCCAGGAGCTTAAACGTTGACTTATGAGAGTAAAAAAATTTAAATAAAGTCAATATTAGCGACGGAGCTTAATTTGAGCCCAATAATGTAAATAAAGTAAATATTAGTGACGGAGCTTAATTTGAACTGAAAGTAACTGACGAAGCCAATAGCTGATTTTAAACACGCCTATATGCAATAAATATATGCATGTACCCAGTCCAAAGCCTGTGAAAAGTGTGATGGGAATCAGTAAAATTCACTTGGCTGTTCAAGGCAGACCAGGTCTGCGAAGCCCAAGCTTTAAATATTAACGAGAGGTGGTGGGGAAGCCCCTGCTGGTGGCGATTGTCCCTGGTGGCGATTGTCACTAGTGGCGATTTACAGGACACCGTTTGAAAAGTTTAAATGAATTTTCAAGTACTTTACTGTTGTTAAAACGTAAAAGGTTGCAGGTAAACTACCCCTTCCCCTTAACCGATCTTCACCAAAATCTAAAGGCCTTGACTCCTCTACAATTCACTGACGTATGCAAGACATTATTTGATTCTGTTTGAATTTGCGGCTGTTATCGTTTGCCATAGAAAATACGCTTGATAAAAAACGTTGCAGGTAAACTACCCCTTTCCATCAACCGATCTTCACCAAAAACAATAGGTCTTGAGTACTCTAAAAACTAGGGCTGTATGCAGAAAAATATTTGATTCTGTTTGAATTTGCGGCTGTTATCATTTGCCATAGAAAATACCCTTGTAAAAAAAACGTTGTAGGTAAACTACCCCTTTCCCTTAACCGATCTTCACCAAAAACAACAGGTATTGAGAACTCTACAACGTAGGGCTGTATGCAAATAATCTTTTGATTCTGTTTGAATTTGCGGCTGTTATCGTTTACCATAGAAAAAATTATCCTTGATAAAAAACCGTTGCCGGTAAACAACCCCTTTTCCTTAACCGATCTTCACCAAAACTAAAAGGTCGTGAGAACTCTACAATTCAGGACAGGATGCAAAACATTATTTGATTATGTTTGATTTTGCGGCTGTTATCGTTTGCCATAGACAATACCCTTGTTAAAACATAAAAAGTTGCAGGTAAACTACCCCTTTCCCTTAACCGATCCGTACTAAAATCAACAGGTCTTGAGAATTCTACAATTCAGGGCTGTATGCGAAACATTATTTGATTCTGTTTGAATTTGCGGCTGTTATCGTTTGCCATAGAAAACACCCTTGATAAAACATAAAACGTTGCTGGTAAACTACCCCTTTCCCTTAACCGATCTTCACCAAAAACAATAAGTCTTGAGAACTCTACAATTCAGGGCTGTATGCGAAACATTATTTGATTCTGTTTGAATTTGCGGCTGTTATCGTTTGCCATAGAAAAAAATCTACACACACACACACACACACACACACACAGACACTTTTCGGATAACGACTTTTTTTCATGTTTTGAGTGTAGTACAATCAGAATCAGCAATCATCTCGAACACAATTTTTTTTGCCATCGCCATACTTCCATTCCTTAAGGAATATGGAAGTAAAAATTACCCTTGATAAAAAATAAAATGTTGCAGGTAAACTACCCCTTTACCTTAATCGATCTTCACCAACACCAATAGGTATTGAGAACTCTACAATACAGGGCTGTATGCAAAACATCATTTGATTCTGATTGAATTTGCGGCTGTTATCGTTTGCCATAGAAAATATCGGTATGGAGAACCATACATGACTTCCATGTTCTAAGATTAATATTTAAAATCATATTCGAAATGAAATATTTCCATAGAAACTACGCCTTTCTACTTATTGCTTCAGCATTAACCACAGTACTGTGGTCACTAACGTATACCACCTCACGTTTTCGCACTCGATTTTCACCGGTGATGGCAGTCGATGGCACTGCCGAAAAGTCTGATTTTGCAGAAAACATTGGACTACGGCTAAAGAGCCCGGGAAGCAATTTTAACAAAAAACTACTTCTTTGTTACCGATAACGTAGTACACATATAAAAAATTCTCCCCTCCACCTTCAATTATAATTTTTAATAATAGAAAATTACCCCCACCTAGTTCAACTAGCCTCTTCATTTATAGATATTTCATCTCTGTTTCTACAGTGGATTACTATGAGCTTCTTATCAGGATACTTTATTTATAAAAATTAAGTACAGTACTTTACTCTAGTTAAATCATAAAATGTTTCAGGTAAACTACCCCTTTCTCTTAACCGATCTTCTCCAAAATCAACAGACTTTCCGTCCTCTACAATTCAGGGAAGCATGCAAAAAAATATTTGATTCTGTTTGAATGTGCGGCAGTTATCGTTCGTCATGGAAACATTTCTCTTGTTACAACATAAAATGTTGCAGGTAAACTACCCCTTTCCCTTAACTGATCTTCACGAAAATCAATAGACCTTGAGCTCTCTGCAACTCAGGGGGTGCAAAAAATTATTTGATTCTCATTGAATTTTCGGCAGTTATCGTTCGTCATAAAAAATTAACCTTTTTAAAACATAAAACGTTGCTGATAAACTACCCCTACCCTTAACCAATCTTCAACAAAATCAATAGACCTTGAGCACTCTTTAGTTCAAAAAGGTATGCAAAAACCTGGTTGATTCTGTTTGAATTTACGGCAGTTATCGTTCGTCAAAAAAAAATTACCCTTGATAAAACATAAAATATTGCTGGTAAACAACCCTATTCCCTTAACCGATCTTCATCCAAACCAACAGGTCTTGAGAACTCTACATTCCAGGGCAGTATGCAAAATATTATATGATTCTGTTTGAATTTCCGGCTGTTATCGTTCACTATAGAAAAAAATTACCCTTGATAAAAAACTGTTGCAGGTAAACTACCCCTTTCCCTTAACCGATCTTCACCAAAAAACGACAGGTCTTAGGTACTCTACAATTCAGGCCTGTATGCAAAGAATTATTTGATTCTGTTTGAATTTGCGGCTGTTATCGTTTGCCATAGAAAACACCCTTGATAAAACATAAAACGTTGCTGGTAAACTACCCTATTCCATTAACCGAACTTCACCAAAAACAATAGGTCTTGAGAACTCTACAATTCAGGGCTGTATGCAAAACATTAGTTGATTCTCTTTGAATTTACGGCAGTTATCGTTCGTCATAAAAAAATACCCTTGTTAAAACATAAAACGTCGCCGGTAAACTACCCCTTTCCCTTAACCGATCCTCAACAAAATCAACAGACCTTGAGTTCTGTATAATTCAAAAAGGTATGCAGAAGAGTAATTGATACTGTTTTAATGTACGGCAGTTATCGTTCGTAAAAAAAAATTACCCTTGATAAAATATAAAATGTTGCTGGTAAACAACCCTATTCCCTTAACCGATCTTCATCAAAACCAACAGGTCTTGAGATCTCTACATTCCAGGGCTGTATGCAAAATATTATATGATTCTGTTTGAATTTGCGGCTGTTATCGTTTGCCATATAAAATACCCTTGATAAAACAAAAAACGTGTCTGGTAAACTACCCCTTTCCCTTAACCGATCTTCACCAAAAACAATAGGTCTTTAATACTCAACAAAACAGGCCTGTATGCAAAAAACTATTTGATTCTGTTTGAATTTGGGGCTCTCATCGTTTGCCATAAAAAATACCTTTTAAATCATAAAACGTTGCCGGTAAACTACCCCTTTCCCTTAACCGATCTTCACCAACACCAATAGGTATTGAGAACTCTACAATACAGGGCTGTATGCAAAACATTATTTGATTCTGTTTGAATTTGCGGCCGTTATCGTTTACCATAGAAAAAAATTACTATTGATAAAAAACCGTTGCAGGTAAACTACCCCTTTCCCTCAACCGATCTTCACCAAAATCGATAAATCTTGAGAACTCTAAAATTCAGGGTTGTATGTAAAATATTATATGATTTTGTTTGAATTTGTGGCTGTTATCGTTTGCCATACAAAGTACCCTTGATAAAACAAAAAACGTGGCTGGTAAACTACCCCTTTCCCTCAAACGATCTTCACTAAAAACAATAGGTCTTTAGCACTCAAGAAATCAGCGCTGTATGCAAAACCTTATTTGATTCTGTTTGAATTTGCGGCTCTTATCGTTTGCCATAAAAAATACCCTTTTAAAACATAAAACGTTGCCGGTAAACTACCCCTTTTCCTTAACAGATCTTCACCAAAACCAAAAGGTCTTGAGAACTCTACAATTCAGGACAGTATGCAAAACATTATTTGATTATGTTTGAATTTGCGGCTGTTATCGTTTGCCATAAGAAATACCCTTGTTAAAACATAAAACGTTGCAGGTAAACTACACCTTTCCCTTAACCGATCTGTACTAAAATCAACAGCTCTTGAGAATTCTACAATTCAGGGCTGTATGCGAAACATTATTTGATTCTGTTTGAATTTGCGGCTGTTATCGTTTGCCAAACAAACAAAATTACCCTTCATAAAAAAAACCGTTGCTGGTAAACTACCCCTTTCCCTTAACCGATCTTCACCAAAAACAACAGGTCGCGAGTACACTACAAATCAGGGTAGTATGCAAAAAATTATTTGATTCTGTTTGAATTTGCGGCTGTTATCGTTTGCTAAAAAAAAATCTATAGACACACAGACAGAGACACAGACACACAGACACACACACAGACACACACACACACACACACACTCACACACACACACTTTTCGAAAAATGACTTTTTTTCATGTTTTGAATGTAGTACAATCAGAATCTGCAATAATCTCGAACACGATTATTTTTGCCATCACCATACTTCCATTTCCTTAAGGAACATGGAAGTAAAAAATTACCCTTGATAAAAAACCGTTGCAGGTAAACTACCCCTTTCCCTTAACCGATCTTCACCAGAAACGACAGGTTGAGAACTCTAAAATTGAGGGTTGTATGTAAAATATTATGTGATTTTGTTTGAATTTGCGGCTGTTATCGTTTGCCATACAAAATACCCTTGATAAAACAAAAAACGTGGCAGGTAAAGTACCCCTTTCCATCAAACGATCTTCACCAAAAACGACAGGTCTTTAGTACTCAATTAATCAGGGCTGTATGCAAAAACGTATTTGATTCTGTTTGAATTTGCGGCTCTTATCGTTTGCCATAGGAAATACCCTTTTAAAACATAAAACGTTGCAGGTAAACTACCCCTTTTCCTTAACCGATCTTCACCAAAACGAAAAGGCCTTGAGAACTCTACAATTCAGGGCAGTATGCAAAACATTATTTGATTATGTTTGAATTTGCAGCTGTTATCGTTTGCCATAGGAAATACCCTTGTTAAAACATAAAACGTTGCTGGTAAACTACCCCTTTCCCTTAACCGATCTGTACCAAAATCAACAGATATTGAGAACTCTACAATTCAGGGCTGTATGCGAATCATTATTTGATTCTGTTTGAATTTGCGGCTGTTATCGTTTGCCAAACAAACAAAATTACCCTTGATAAAAAAAAACCGTTGCCGGTAAACTACCCCTTTCCCTTAACCGATCTTCACCAAAAACAATAGGTCTTTAGTACTCAATGAATCAGGGCTGTATGCAAAAACTTATTTGATTCTGTTTGAATTTGCGGCTCTTATCGTTTGCCATAAGATATACCCTTTTAAAACATAAGAAGTTGCAGGTAAACTACCCCTTTTCCTTAACCGATCTTCACCAAAACGAAAAGGCCTTGAGAACTCTACAATTCAGGGCAGTATGCAAAATATTATTTGATTGTGTTTGAATTTGCGGCTGTTATCGTTTGCCATAGAAAATACCCTTGTTAAAACATAAAACGTTGCCGGTAAACTACCCTTTCCCCTTAACCGATCTTTACCAAAATCAACAGGTCTTGAGAACTCTACAATTCAGGGCTGTATGCGTGACATTATTTGATTCTGTTTGAATTTGCGGTTGTTATCGTTTGCCAAACAAACAAAATTACCCTTGATAAAAAAAAAACCGTTGCCGGTAAACTACCCCTTTCCCTTAACCGATCTTCACCAGAAACAACAGGTCGCGAGTACTCTGCAAATTAGGGCTGTATGCAAAAAATTATTTGATTCTGTTTGAATTTGCGGGTGTTATCGTTTGCCATATAAAAAAATCTACACACACACACACACACACACACACACACACACACACACTTTTCGAAAAATGACTTTTCTTCATGTTTTGAGTGTAGTACAATCAGAATCTGCAATAATCTCGAACACGATTTTTTTTTTGCCATCACCATACTTCCATTTCCTTAAGGAACATGGAAGTAAATATCGGTATGGAGAACCATACATGACTTCCATGTTCTAAGATTTATATTTAAAATCATATTCGTAATGAAATATTTCCATAGAAACTACGTCTTTCTACTAATTGCTTCAGCATTAACCACAGTACTGTGGTCACAATCGTATACCACCTCACGTTTTCGCACTCGATTTTCACTGATGATGGCAGTCGATGGCACTGCACAAAAGTCTGGTTTTACAGAAAACATTGGACTACGGCTAAACAGCCCGGGAAGCAATTTTAACAAAAAACTACTTCTTTGTTGCCGATAACGTAGTACACATAAAAAACTCTCCCCTCCACCTTCAACTATAATTTTGAATAATGGAAAATTACCCCCACCCCGTTCACCTAACCTCTTCATTTATAGATATTTCATCTACGTTTCTAAAGTCGATTATTATGAGCTTCTTATCAGGATACTTTATTTACAAAAATTAAGTACTTTACACTCGTTAAATCATAAAATGTTTCTGGTAAACTACCCCTTTCTCTTAATCGATCTTCTCCAAAATCAATAGATCTTCAGTCCTCTACAATTTAGGGATGCATGCAAAAAAATATTTGATTCTGTATGAATGTGCGGCAGTTATCTTTCGTCATGGAAACATTTCTCTTGTTACAACTTAAAATGTTGCCAGTAAACTACCCCTTTCCATTAACCGACCTTCGCCAAAATCAACAGACCTTGAGTTCTCTAAAACTCAGGAAAGTGTGCCAAAATTATTTGATTCTCTTTGAATTTTCGGCACTTATCGTTCGTCATAAAAACATTAACCTTTTTAAAACATAAAACGTTGCTGATAAACTACCCCTTTCCCTTAACCGATCTTCAACAAAATCAACAGAGCTGGAGTACTCTTTAGTTCAAAAAGGTATGCAAAAACGTAGTTGATTCTGTTTGAATTTACGGGAGTTATCGTTCGTCATATAAAAAATTACCCTTGTTAAAACATAAAATGTTGCAGGTAAACTACCCCTTTCCCATAACCGATCTTCACCAAAAACCATAGGTCTTGAGAACTCTACAAATCAGTGCTGTATGCAAAAAAGTATTTGATTCTGTTTGAATTTGCGGCTGTTATCGTTCACTATAAAAAAATATCGGTATGGAGAACCATACATGACTTCCATATTCTAAGATTTATATTGAAATCTTAATATCGCCTGCCAAGCGCGAAATATTTTCTCTTATACATGATTTACATTAAAATGAAAAAATTATAATTTTATTGCCTGGCAACAAAATTATTTTATTTTCAACAATTACCATTGTTTCAAAACGTTTAAATAAATTTTCAATTACTTTTGTTAAAACGTGAAAGGTTGCTGGTAAACTACCCCTTCCCCTTAACCGATCTTCACCAAAATCGAAAGTCCTTGAGACCTCTACAATTCAGGGACGTATGCAAACAATTATTTGATTCTGTTTGAATTTGCGGCTGTTATCGTTTGCCATAGAAAATACGCTTGATAAAAAACGTTGCAGGTAAACTACCCCTTCCCCTCAACCGATCATCACCAAAAACAACAGGTGCTGAGTACTCTACAAATCAGCGCAGTACGCAGAAAATTATTTGATTCTGTTTGAATTTGCGGCTGTTATCATTTGCCATAGAAAATACCCTTGTTAAAAAAACGTTGTAGGTAAACTACCCCTTTCCCTTAACCGATCTTCACCAAAAACAATAGGTCTTGAGAACACTACAATTCAGGGCTGCATGAAAAACATTAGTTGATTCTCTTTGAATTTTCGGCAGTTATCGTTCGTCAAAAAAAAAATTATCCTTTTGAAAACATAAAACGTTGCTGATAAACTACCCGTTTCCCTTAACCGATCTTCAACAAAATCAACAGACTTTCAACTAGTTCTCTTTAGTTCAAAAGGTAAGCAAAACCGTAGTTGAATCTGTTTGAATTTACGGGAGTTATCGTTCGTCATATAAAAAATTACCCTTGTCAAAACATAAAATGTTACAGGTAAAATACCCCTTTCCCTTAACCGATCTTCACCAACACCAATAAGTATTGAGAACTCTACAAACAGGCCTGTATGCAAAACATCATTTGATTCTGTTTGAATTTGAGGCTGATATCGTTTGCCATAGAAAATACCCTTGTTAAAACATTAAACGTTGCAGGTAAACTACCCTTTCCCTTACCCGATCTTCACCAAAAACCGTAGGTCTTGAGATCTCTAAAATTGATAGCGGTGTGCAAATAATCATTTGATTCTGTTTAAATTTGCGGCAGTTATCGATCGTCATATAAAAAATTACCTTTGTTAAAACATAAAATGTTGCAGGTAAACTACAACTTTCTCTAAACCGATTTTCACCAACACCAACAGAACTTGAGAACTCTACAATTCAGGGCTGTATGCAAAAGAGTAGTGTATTCTGTTTGAATTTGCGGCTGTTATCGTTTGACAGAAAAAATTACCCCCGATAAAAAAAAACGTTGCGGGTAAACTACCCCTTTACCTTAACCGATCTTCACCAAAACCAACAGGTATTGAGAACTCTATTATTGAGGGCTGTATGCAAAAGAGTAGTTGTTTCTGTTTGAATTTGCGGCTGTTATCGTTTGCCATAGAAAAAAATTACACTTGTTTAAAAAAAAACCGTTGCCGGTAAACTACCCCTTTCCCTTATCCGGTCTTCACCATAATCAATAGGTCTTGAGCACTCTACAAATCAGGGCTACATGCAAAAAAGTATTTGATTCTGTTTGAATTTGCGACTATTATCGTTTGCCATAAAAATACCCTTTTAAAACGTACAACGTAGCTGGTAAACTACCCCTTTCCCTTAACCGATCTTCACAAAAATCAATAGGTCTTGAGAACTCTACAATTTAGGGCTGCATGCAAATAATCATTTGATTTTGTTTGAATATGCGGCTCTTATCGTTTGCCATAGGAAAAACCCTTTTAAAACATAAAACGTAGCAGGTAAACTACCCCTTTCCCTTAACCGATCTTCACCAAAATCAACTAATTTTGTGAATTCTACAATTCAGGGCAGTATGCAAAATATTATTTGATTATGTCACCAACAGAACTTGAGAACTCTACAATTCAGGGCTGTATGCAAAAGAGTAGTGTATTCTGTTTGAATTTGCGGCTGTTATCGGTTGCCATAGAAAACAATTACCCTTGATTAAAAAAAAACCGTTGCTGGTAAACTACCCCTTTCCCTCAATCGATCTTCACCAAAATCAACTAATTTTGTGAATTCTACAATTCAGGGCAGTATGCAAAATATTATTTGATTATGTCACCAACAGAACTTGAGAACTCTACAAATCAGGGCTGTATGCAAAACATTATATGATTCTGTTTGAATTTGCTGCTGTTATCGTTTGCCATACAAAATACCCTTGTTAAAACAAAAAACGTGGCTAGTAAACTACCCCTTTCCCTTAACCTATCTTTACCAAAAACAATAGCTCTTTAGTACTCAACAAATCAGGGCTGTATGCAAAAACGTATTTGATTCTGTTTGAATTTGCGGCTCTTATCGTATGCCATAGAAAATACCCTTTTACAATATAAAACGTTGCAGGTAAACTACCGCTTTCCCTTAACCGAACTTCACAAACACCAATAGGTATTGAGAACTCTACAATATAGGGCTGTATGCAAAACATCATTTGATTCAGTTTGAATTTGCGCCTGTTATCGTTCACCATAGACAAAAATTACCCTTGATAAAAAAAAAGTTACAGGTAAACTACCCCCTTCCCTTAACCGATCTTCACCAAAAACGACAGATCTTGAGAACTCTGCAATTCAGGGCAGTATGCAAAATATTATATGATTCTGTTTGAATTTTCGGCTCTTATCGTTTGCCAAAGACAAATATCGGTATGGAGAACGATACATGACTTCCATATTCTAAGATTTATATCTAAAATCATTTTCAGCCAAACAGCCAGGGAAGGAATTTTAACAAAAAAATACTTCTTCCTTGCCAATAACGTAGTACACATATAAAAAATATTATCCCCTCCGCCATCAACTATAATTTTGATTTATAGAAAATTACCCCCAGCCCGTTCAACTAGCCTCTTCATTTATAGATATTTCATCTACGTTTCTACAGTGGATTATTAAGATCTTATCAGGATACTTTATCAAAATTAAGTACTTTACTCATGTTACAACAAAAAATGTTTCTGGTAAACTGCCCTTTCCCCGTAACCGATCTTCACCAAAATCAACAGACTTTGAGTTCTCTATAGCCCAGGCACATATGTAAAAAATTATTTGATTCTGTTTGAATTTACGGCAGTTATGGTTCGTCATATAAAAAATTACCCATGTTAAAACATAAAACATGAGATTTATAAAACATATCTAAGATTTATATTTAAAATCATTTTTGAAATAAAATATTTTCATAGAACCTACTAACGCTGAGGAAATCTGAGGAGCCAATCAGAGTTGGGCCTACCTGTCACTCTGCTGAATTTGGTGGAAAGCCCTGTCACTCGTCAAAGTATCAGCCTTGACAGGGTCCTCTTTTTCTGCAAAATGGGAGAGGAGGCTTGAGATGGAGTGAGTGACATGGTCCCCACCTCAATGAAGAACCCATTGTTTTATAATAATATATTTAAATTTTGAAAACTGAAAATTCTTTTCTTGTAAATATTTATATTTTATAATCAAAATGACTTTATCAAAAAACAAAAATTATATTTTTATAATAAGTACTTACATATGTTTCTTAATATGCTTACTTTTTCTTCAATGTTGATGATCATTTCCAAACATTCTGACAAAATTGTATCTACAGAACAGTTAACATTCCCCAGGTTTCCATTTCTGCTAATTTCTCATTACACCTTCCACTGACGTATTATTAACCATTTCATAAACTATCGTATAATCTTTTCAGATTTTGTGGTACAAAATCTGAAATTTTCAGATTGCCTGGCAACAAAATTATTTTATTTTCAACAATTACCATTGTTTGAAAAAGTTTAAATGAATTTTCAAGTACTTTACCCATGTTAAAACGTAAAAGGTTGCAGGTAAACTACCCCTTCCCCTTAACTGATCTTCACAAAAATCTAAAGGCCTTGAGTCCTCTACAATTCACTGATGTATGCAAAAAATTATTTGATTCTGTTTGAATTTGCGGCAGTTATCGTTTGCCATAGAAAAATATCGGTATGGAGAACCATACATGACTTCCATATTCTAAGATTTATATTTAAAATCATTTTCAGCCAAACAGCCAGGCTGTGTCTTACCTGCCTTTTTATTGCTGTATTAAATGAAAAATATTATATTACATTAAAATGAAAAAATTATAATTTTATTGCCTGGCAACAAAATTATTTTATTTTTAACAATTACCATTGTTTCAAAAAGTTTAAATAAATTTTCAAGTACTTTACTCTTGTTAAAACGTAAAAGGTTGCAGGTAAACTACCCCTTCCCCTTAACCGATCTTCACCAAAATAGAAAGTCATTGAGACCTCTACAATTCATGGACGTATGCAAAACATTATTTGATTCTGTTTGAATTTGAGGCTGTTATCGTTTGCCATAGAAAATACGCTTGATAAAAAAACGTTGCAGGTAAACTACCCCTTCCCCTTAACCAATCTTCACCAAAAATAATAGGTCTTGAGTACTCTACAAATCCGAGCTGCATGCAAAACATTATTTGATTCTGTTTGAATTTGCGGCTGTTATCGTTTGCCATAGAAAATACCCTTGTTAAAAAAACGCTACAGGTAAACTACCCCTTTCCCTCAACCGATCTTCACCAAAAACAACAGGTCTTGAGAAATCTACAATTTAGGGCTGTATGCAAATAATCTTTTGATTCTGTTTGAATTTGCGGCTGTTATCGTTTGCCATAGGAAATACCCTTGTTAAAACATAAAACGTTACCGGTAAACTACCCCTTTCCCTTAACCGATCTTCACCAAAATCAACAGATCTTGAGAACTCTACAATTCAGGGCTGTATGCGAAACATTATTTGATTCTGTTTGAATTTGCGGCTGTTATCGTTTGCCAAACAAACAAAATTACCCTTGCTAAAAAAAAAACCGTTGCAGGTAAACTACCCCTTTCCCTCAACCTATCTTCACCAAAAACAATAGGTCGCGAGTACTCTACAAATCAGGGCTGTATGCAAAAATGTATTTGATTCTGTTTGAATTTGCGGCAGTTATCGTTTGCCATAGAAAAAAAATCTATAGACACACAGACACACAGACAGACAGACAGACAGACAGACAGACACAGACAGACACACACACAGACACTTTTCGGAAAACGACTTTTTTTCATGTTTTGAGTGTAGTAGAATCAGAATCTGCAATAATCTCGAACACGATTTTTTTTGCCATCACCATACTTCCATTCCTTAAGGAATATGGAAGTAAAATATCGGTATGGAGAACCATACATGACTTCCATATTCTAAGATTTATATCTAAAATCATTTTCAGCCAAACAGCCAGGGAAGGAATTTTAACAAAAAAATACTTCTTTCTTGCCAATAACGTAGTACACATATAAAAAATATTATCCCCTCCCCCTTCAACTATAATTTTGATTTATAGAAAATTACCCCCAGCCCGTTCAACTAGCCTCTTCATTTATAGTTATTCATCTACGTTTCTACAGTGGATTATTAAGATCTTATCAGGATACTTTATCAAAATTAAGTACTTTACTCATGTTACAACAAAAAATGTTTCAGGTAAACTGCCCTTTCCCCGTAACCGATCTTCACCAAAATCAACAGACATTGAGTTCTCTATAGCTCAGGCACATATGTAAAAAATTATTTGATTCTGTTTGAATTTACGGCAGTTATGGTTCGTCATATAAAAAATTACCCATGTTAAAACATAAAAATGAGATTTATAAAACATATCTAAGATTTCTAATTAAAATCATTTTTGAAATAAAATATTTTCATAGAACCTACTAACGCTGGGGAAATCTGAGGAGCCAATCAGAGTTGGGCCTACCTGTCACTCTGCTGAATTTGGTGGAAAGCCCTGTCACTGTCGTCAAAGTATCAGCCTTGACAGGGTCCTCTTTTTCTGCAAAATGGGAGAGGAGGCTTGAGATGGAGTGAGTGACATGGTCCCCACCTCAATGAAGAACCCATTGTTTTATAAAAATATATTTAAATTTTGAAAACTGAAAATTCTTTTCTTGTTGTAAATATTTATATTTTATAATCAAAATGACTTTATCAAAAAACAAACATTATTTTTTTATAATAAGTACTTACATATGTTTCTTAATATGCTTACTTTTTCTTCAATGTTGATGATCATTTCCAAACATTCTGACAAAATTGTATCTACAGAACAGTTAACATTCCCCAGGTTTACATTTCTGCTAATTTCTCATTACACCTTCCACTGACGTATTATTAACCATTTCATAAACTATCGTATAATCTTTTCCGATTTTGTGGTACAAAATTTGAAATTTTCAGATTGCCTGGCAACAAAATTATTTTATTTTCAACAATTACCATTGTTTGAAAAAGTTTAAATGAATTTTCAAGTACTTTACTCTTGTTAAAACGTAAAAGGTTGCAGGTAAACTACCCCTTCCCCTTAACTGATCTTCACCAAAATCTAAAGGCCTTGAGTCCTCTACAATTCACTGACGAATGCAAAAAATTATTTGATTCTGTTTGAATTTGCGGCATTTATCGTTTGCCATAGAAAATACGCTTGATAAAAAACGTTGCAGGTAAACTACCCCTTCCCCTCAACCGATCTTCACCAAAAACAATAGGTGTTGAGTACTCTACAAATCAGGGCTGTATGCAGAAAATTATTTGATTCTGTTTGAATTTGCGGCTGTTATCGTTTGCCATAGAAAATACCCTTGTTAAAAAAACGTTGTAGGTAAACTACCCCTTTCCCTTAACCGATCTTCACCAAAAACAATAGGTCTTGAGAACTCTACAATTCAGGGCTGTATGCGAAACATTATTTGATTCTGTTTGAATTTGCGGCTGTTATCGTTTGCCAAAAAAAAATTTCGCTTGATAAAAAAAACCGTTGCAGGTAAACTACCCCTTCCCCTCAACCGATCTTCAGCAAAAACAAAAGGTCGCGAGTACTCTACACATCAGGACTGTATGCAAAAAATTATTTGATTCTGTTTGAATTTGCGGCAGTTATCGTTTGCCATAGAAAATACGCTTGATAAAAAACGTTGCAGGTAAACTACCCCTTCCCCTCAACCGATCTTCACCAAAAACAATAGGTGTTGAGTACTCTACAAATCAGGGCTGTATGCAGAAAATTATTTGATTCTGTTTGAATTTGCGGCTGTTATCGTTTGCCATATAAAATACCCTTGTTAAAAAAACGTTTTAGGTAAACTACCCCTTTCCCTCATCCGATGTTCACCAAAAACAATAGGTCGTGAGTACTCTACAAATCAGGGCCGCATGCAAAAAATTATTTGATTCTGTTTGAATTTGCGGCTGTTATCGTTTGCCAAAAAAAAAATCTACAGACACACACACACACACACACACAGGCACACACACACACACACAGACACTTTTCGAAAAATGACTTTTTTTCATGTTTTGAGTGTAGTACAATCAGAATCTGCAATAATCTCGAACACGATTTTTTTTGCCATCACCATACTTCCATTTCCTTAAGGAACATGGAAGTAAAATATCGGTATGGAGAACCATACATGACTTCCATATTCTAAGATTTATATTTAAAATCATTTTCAGCCAAACAGCCAGGCTGTGTCTTACCTGCCTTTTTATTGCTGTATTAAATGAAAAATATTATATTACATTAAAATGAATAAATTATAATTTTATTGCCTGGCAACAAAATTATTTTATTTTTAACAATTACCATTGTTTCAAAAAGTTTAAATAAATTTTCAAGTACTTTACTCTTGTTAAAACGTAAAAGGTTGCAGGTAAACTACCCCTTCGCCTTAACCGATCTTCACCAAAAACAATAGGTCTTGAGTACTCTACAAATCAGGGCTGTATGCAAAACATTATTTGATTCTGTTTGAATTTGCGGCTGTTATCGTTTGCCATAGAAAATACCCTTGTTAAAAAAACGTTGCAGGTAAACTACCCCTTTCCCTCAACCGATCTTCACCAAAAACAACAGGTCTTGAGAACTCTACAATTTAGGGCTGTATGCAAATAATCTTTTGATTCTGTTGAATTTGCGGCTGTTATCGTTTGCCATAGGAAATACCCTTGTTAAAACATAAAACGTTACAGGTAAACTACCCCTTTCCCTTAACCGAGCTTCACAAAAATCAACAGATCTTGAGAACTCTACAATTCAGGGCTGTATGCGAAACATTATTTGATTCTGTTTGAATTTGCGGCTGTTATCGTTTGCCAAACAAACAAAATTACCCTTGCTAAAAAAAAACCGTTGCTGGTAAACTACCCCTTTCCCTAAACCGGTCTTCACCAAAAACAATAGGTCGCGAGTACTCTGCAAATCAGGGCTGTATACAAAAAATTATTTGATTCTGTTTGAATTTGCGGCAGTTATCGTTTGCCATAGGAAAAAAATCTAAAGACACACAGACACACAGACACACACACAGACAGACAGACAGACAGACACACAGACACTTTTCGGAAAACGACTTTTTTTCATGTTTTGAGTGTAGTAGAATCAGAATCTGCAATAATCTCGAACACGATTTTTTTTGCCATCACCATACTTCCATTCCTTAAGGAATATGGAAGTAAAATTACTCTTGATAAAAAACCGTTGCTGGTAAACTACCCCTTTCCCTTAACCGATCTTCACCAAAAACAATAGGTCTTGAGTACTCTACAAATCAGTGCTGTATGCAAAAAATTATTTGATTCTGTTTGAATTTGCGGCTGTTATCGTTTGCCATAGGAAACAATTACGCTTGATTAAAAAAAAACGTTGCTGGTAAACTACCCCTTCACCTTAACCGATCTTCACCAAAACCAACAGGTATTGAGAACTCTATTATTGAGGGCTGTATGCAAAAGAGTAGTTGTTTCTGTTTGAATTTGCGGCTGTTATCGTTTGCCATAGAAAAAAATTACACTTGTTTAAAAAAAACCGTTGCCGGTAAACTACCCCTTTCCCTTATCCGGTCTTCACCATAATCAATAGGTCTTGAGCACTCTACAAATCAGGGCTACATGCAAAAAAGTATTTGATTCTGTTTGAATTTGCGACTATTATCGTTTGCCATAAAAATACCCTTTTAAAACGTACAACGTAGCTGGTAAACTACCCCTTTCCCTTAACCGATCTTCACAAAAATCAATAGGTCTTGAGAACTCTACAATTTAGGGTTGCATGCAAATAATCATTTGATTTTGTTTGAATATGCGGCTCTTATCGTTTGCCATAGGAAAAACCCTTTTAAAACATAAAACGTAGCAGGTAAACTACCCCTTTCCCTTAACCGATCTTCACCAAAATCAACTAATTTTGTGAATTCTACAATTCAGGGCAGTATGCAAAATATTATTTGATTATGTCACCAACAGAACTTGAGAACTCTACAATTCAGGGCTGTATGCAAAAGAGTAGTGTATTCTGTTTGAATTTGCGGCTGTTATCGGTTGCCATAGAAAACAATTACCCTTGATTAAAAAAAAACCGTTGCTGGTAAACTACCCCTTTCCCTCAACCGATCTTCACCAAAATCAACTAATTTTGTGAATTCTACAATTCAGGGCAGTATGCAAAATATTATTTGATTATGTCACCAACAGAACTTGAGAACTCTACAAATCAGGGCTGTATGCAAAACATTATATGATTCTGTTTGAATTTGCTGCTGTTATCGTTTGCCATACAAAATACCCTTGTTAAAACAAAAAACGTGGCTAGTAAACTACCCCTTTCCCTTAACCTATCTTTACCAAAAACAATAGCTCTTTAGTACTCAACAAATCAGGGCTGTATGCAAAAACGTATTTGATTCTGTTTGAATTTGCGGCTCTTATCGTATGCCATAGAAAATACCCTTTTACAATATAAAACGTTGCAGGTAAACTACCGCTTTCCCTTAACCGAACTTCACAAACACCAATAGGTATTGAGAACTCTACAATATAGGGCTGTATGCAAAACATCATTTGATTCAGTTTGAATTTGCGCCTGTTATCGTTCACCATAGACAAAAATTACCCTTGATAAAAAAAAAGTTACAGGTAAACTACCCCCTTCCCTTAACCGATCTTCACCAAAAACGACAGATCTTGAGAACTCTGCAATTCAGGGCAGTATGCAAAATATTATATGATTCTGTTTGAATTTTCGGCTCTTATCGTTTGCCAAAGACAAATATCGGTATGGAGAACGATACATGACTTCCATATTCTAAGATTTATATCTAAAATCATTTTCAGCCAAACAGCCAGGGAAGGAATTTTAACAAAAAAATACTTCTTCCTTGCCAATAACGTAGTACACATATAAAAAATATTATCCCCTCCGCCATCAACTATAATTTTGATTTATAGAAAATTACCCCCAGCCCGTTCAACTAGCCTCTTCATTTATAGATATTTCATCTACGTTTCTACAGTGGATTATTAAGATCTTATCAGGATACTTTATCAAAATTAAGTACTTTACTCATGTTACAACAAAAAATGTTTCTGGTAAACTGCCCTTTCCCCGTAACCGATCTTCACCAAAATCAACAGACTTTGAGTTCTCTATAGCCCAGGCACATATGTAAAAAATTATTTGATTCTGTTTGAATTTACGGCAGTTATGGTTCGTCATATAAAAAATTACCCATGTTAAAACATAAAACATGAGATTTATAAAACATATCTAAGATTTATATTTAAAATCATTTTTGAAATAAAATATTTTCATAGAACCTACTAACGCTGAGGAAATCTGAGGAGCCAATCAGAGTTGGGCCTACCTGTCACTCTGCTGAATTTGGTGGAAAGCCCTGTCACTCGTCAAAGTATCAGCCTTGACAGGGTCCTCTTTTTCTGCAAAATGGGAGAGGAGGCTTGAGATGGAGTGAGTGACATGGTCCCCACCTCAATGAAGAACCCATTGTTTTATAATAATATATTTAAATTTTGAAAACTGAAAATTCTTTTCTTGTAAATATTTATATTTTATAATCAAAATGACTTTATCAAAAAACAAACATTATATTTTTATAATAAGTACTTACATATGTTTCTTAATATGCTTACTTTTTCTTCAATGTTGATGATCATTTCCAAACATTCTGACAAAATTGTATCTACAGAACAGTTAACATTCCCCAGGTTTCCATTTCTGCTAATTTCTCATTACACCTTCCACTGACGTATTATTAACCATTTCATAAACTATCGTATAATCTTTTCAGATTTTGTGGTACAAAATCTGAAATTTTCAGATTGCCTGGCAACAAAATTATTTTATTTTCAACAATTACCATTGTTTGAAAAAGTTTAAATGAATTTTCAAGTACTTTACCCATGTTAAAACGTAAAAGGTTGCAGGTAAACTACCCCTTCCCCTTAACTGATCTTCACAAAAATCTAAAGGCCTTGAGTCCTCTTCAATTCACTGATGTATGCAAAAAATTATTTGATTCTGTTTGAATTTGCGGCAGTTATCGTTTGCCATAGAAAAATATCGGTATGGAGAACCATACATGACTTCCATATTCTAAGATTTATATTTAAAATCATTTTCAGCCAAACAGCCAGGCTGTGTCTTACCTGCCTTTTTATTGCTGTATTAAATGAAAAATATTATATTACATTAAAATGAAAAAATTATAATTTTATTGCCTGGCAACAAAATTATTTTATTTTTAACAATTACCATTGTTTCAAAAAGTTTAAATAAATTTTCAAGTACTTTACTCTTGTTAAAACGTAAAAGGTTGCAGGTAAACTACCCCTTCCCCTTAACCGATCTTCACCAAAATAGAAAGTCATTGAGACCTCTACAATTCATGGACGTATGCAAAACATTATTTGATTCTGTTTGAATTTGAGGCTGTTATCGTTTGCCATAGAAAATACGCTTGATAAAAAAACGTTGCAGGTAAACTACCCCTTCCCCTTAACCAATCTTCACCAAAAATAATAGGTCTTGAGTACTCTACAAATCCGAGCTGCATGCAAAACATTATTTGATTCTGTTTGAATTTGCGGCTGTTATCGTTTGCCATAGAAAATACCCTTGTTAAAAAAACGCTACAGGTAAACTACCCCTTTCCCTCAACCGATCTTCACCAAAAACAACAGGTCTTGAGAAATCTACAATTTAGGGCTGTATGCAAATAATCTTTTGATTCTGTTTGAATTTGCGGCTGTTATCGTTTGCCATAGGAAATACCCTTGTTAAAACATAAAACGTTACCGGTAAACTACCCCTTTCCCTTAACCGATCTTCACCAAAATCAACAGATCTTGAGAACTCTACAATTCAGGGCTGTATGCGAAACATTATTTGATTCTGTTTGAATTTGCGGCTGTTATCGTTTGCCAAACAAACAAAATTACCCTTGCTAAAAAAAAAACCGTTGCAGGTAAACTACCCCTTTCCCTCAACCTATCTTCACCAAAAACAATAGGTCGCGAGTACTCTACAAATCAGGGCTGTATGCAAAAATGTATTTGATTCTGTTTGAATTTGCGGCAGTTATCGTTTGCCATAGAAAAAAAATCTATAGACACACAGACACACAGACAGACAGACAGACAGACAGACAGACACAGACAGACACACACACAGACACTTTTCGGAAAACGACTTTTTTTCATGTTTTGAGTGTAGTAGAATCAGAATCTGCAATAATCTCGAACACGATTTTTTTTGCCATCACCATACTTCCATTCCTTAAGGAATATGGAAGTAAAATATCGGTATGGAGAACCATACATGACTTCCATATTCTAAGATTTATATCTAAAATCATTTTCAGCCAAACAGCCAGGGAAGGAATTTTAACAAAAAAATACTTCTTTCTTGCCAATAACGTAGTACACATATAAAAAATATTATCCCCTCCCCCTTCAACTATAATTTTGATTTATAGAAAATTACCCCCAGCCCGTTCAACTAGCCTCTTCATTTATAGTTATTCATCTACGTTTCTACAGTGGATTATTAAGATCTTATCAGGATACTTTATCAAAATTAAGTACTTTACTCATGTTACAACAAAAAATGTTTCAGGTAAACTGCCCTTTCCCCGTAACCGATCTTCACCAAAATCAACAGACATTGAGTTCTCTATAGCTCAGGCACATATGTAAAAAATTATTTGATTCTGTTTGAATTTACGGCAGTTATGGTTCGTCATATAAAAAATTACCCATGTTAAAACATAAAAATGAGATTTATAAAACATATCTAAGATTTCTAATTAAAATCATTTTTGAAATAAAATATTTTCATAGAACCTACTAACGCTGGGGAAATCTGAGGAGCCAATCAGAGTTGGGCCTACCTGTCACTCTGCTGAATTTGGTGGAAAGCCCTGTCACTGTCGTCAAAGTATCAGCCTTGACAGGGTCCTCTTTTTCTGCAAAATGGGAGAGGAGGCTTGAGATGGAGTGAGTGACATGGTCCCCACCTCAATGAAGAACCCATTGTTTTATAAAAATATATTTAAATTTTGAAAACTGAAAATTCTTTTCTTGTTGTAAATATTTATATTTTATAATCAAAATGACTTTATCAAAAAACAAACATTATTTTTTTATAATAAGTACTTACATATGTTTCTTAATATGCTTACTTTTTCTTCAATGTTGATGATCATTTCCAAACATTCTGACAAAATTGTATCTACAGAACAGTTAACATTCCCCAGGTTTACATTTCTGCTAATTTCTCATTACACCTTCCACTGACGTATTATTAACCATTTCATAAACTATCGTATAATCTTTTCCGATTTTGTGGTACAAAATTTGAAATTTTCAGATTGCCTGGCAACAAAATTATTTTATTTTCAACAATTACCATTGTTTGAAAAAGTTTAAATGAATTTTCAAGTACTTTACTCTTGTTAAAACGTAAAAGGTTGCAGGTAAACTACCCCTTCCCCTTAACTGATCTTCACCAAAATCTAAAGGCCTTGAGTCCTCTACAATTCACTGACGAATGCAAAAAATTATTTGATTCTGTTTGAATTTGCGGCTGTTATCGTTTGCCATAGAAAATACCCTTGTTAAAAAAACGTTGTAGGTAAACTACCCCTTTCCCTTAACCGATCTTCACCAAAAACAATAGGTCTTGAGAACTCTACAATTCAGGGCTGTATGCGAAACATTATTTGATTCTGTTTGAATTTGCGGCTGTTATCGTTTGCCAAAAAAAAATTTCGCTTGATAAAAAAAACCGTTGCAGGTAAACTACCCCTTCCCCTCAACCGATCTTCAGCAAAAACAAAAGGTCGCGAGTACTCTACACATCAGGACTGTATGCAAAAAATTATTTGATTCTGTTTGAATTTGCGGCAGTTATCGTTTGCCATAGAAAATACGCTTGATAAAAAACGTTGCAGGTAAACTACCCCTTCCCCTCAACCGATCTTCACCAAAAACAATAGGTGTTGAGTACTCTACAAATCAGGGCTGTATGCAGAAAATTATTTGATTCTGTTTGAATTTGCGGCTGTTATCGTTTGCCATATAAAATACCCTTGTTAAAAAAACGTTTTAGGTAAACTACCCCTTTCCCTCATCCGATGTTCACCAAAAACAATAGGTCGTGAGTACTCTACAAATCAGGGCTGCATGCAAAAAATTATTTGATTCTGTTTGAATTTGCGGCTGTTATCGTTTGCCAAAAAAAAAAATCTACAGACACACACACACACACACACACACACAGGCACACACACACACACACAGACACTTTTCGAAAAATGACTTTTTTTCATGTTTTGAGTGTAGTACAATCAGAATCTGCAATAATCTCGAACACGATTTTTTTTGCCATCACCATACTTCCATTTCCTTAAGGAACATGGAAGTAAAATATCGGTATGGAGAACCATACATGACTTCCATATTCTAAGATTTATATTTAAAATCATTTTCAGCCAAACAGCCAGGCTGTGTCTTACCTGCCTTTTTATTGCTGTATTAAATGAAAAATATTATATTACATTAAAATGAATAAATTATAATTTTATTGCCTGGCAACAAAATTATTTTATTTTTAACAATTACCATTGTTTCAAAAAGTTTAAATAAATTTTCAAGTACTTTACTCTTGTTAAAACGTAAAAGGTTGCAGGTAAACTACCCCTTCGCCTTAACCGATCTTCACCAAAAACAATAGGTCTTGAGTACTCTACAAATCAGGGCTGTATGCAAAACATTATTTGATTCTGTTTGAATTTGCGGCTGTTATCGTTTGCCATAGAAAATACCCTTGTTAAAAAAACGTTGCAGGTAAACTACCCCTTTCCCTCAACCGATCTTCACCAAAAACAACAGGTCTTGAGAACTCTACAATTTAGGGCTGTATGCAAATAATCTTTTGATTCTGTTGAATTTGCGGCTGTTATCGTTTGCCATAGGAAATACCCTTGTTAAAACATAAAACGTTACAGGTAAACTACCCCTTTCCCTTAACCGAGCTTCACAAAAATCAACAGATCTTGAGAACTCTACAATTCAGGGCTGTATGCGAAACATTATTTGATTCTGTTTGAATTTGCGGCTGTTATCGTTTGCCAAACAAACAAAATTACCCTTGCTAAAAAAAAACCGTTGCTGGTAAACTACCCCTTTCCCTAAACCGGTCTTCACCAAAAACAATAGGTCGCGAGTACTCTGCAAATCAGGGCTGTATACAAAAAATTATTTGATTCTGTTTGAATTTGCGGCAGTTATCGTTTGCCATAGGAAAAAAATCTAAAGACACACAGACACACAGACACACACACAGACAGACAGACAGACAGACACACAGACACTTTTCGGAAAACGACTTTTTTTCATGTTTTGAGTGTAGTAGAATCAGAATCTGCAATAATCTCGAACACGATTTTTTTTGCCATCACCATACTTCCATTCCTTAAGGAATATGGAAGTAAAATTACTCTTGATAAAAAACCGTTGCTGGTAAACTACCCCTTTCCCTTAACCGATCTTCACCAAAAACAATAGGTCTTGAGTACTCTACAAATCAGTGCTGTATGCAAAAAATTATTTGATTCTGTTTGAATTTGCGGCTGTTATCGTTTGCCATAGGAAACAATTACGCTTGATTAAAAAAAAACGTTGCTGGTAAACTACCCCTTTCCCTTAACCGATGTTCACCAAAAACTATAGGTCTTGAGTACTGTACAAAACAGAGTTGTATGCAAAAAATTATTTGATTCTGTTTGAATTTGCGGCTGTTATCGTTTGCCATAAAAAAAATCTACAGACAGACACACACACACACACACACACACTTTTCGAAAATATCGTTATGGAGAACCATACATGACTTCCATGGTCTAAGATTTATAATTAAAATTATTTTCGAAATGAAATGTTACCATAGAAACTACTTCTTCCTTCAGCCTTAACCACAGTACTGTGGTCACTAACGTATACCACCTCACGCAGGGGCGGCCCTAGCCTATTCGACGCCGGGGTGCGAGCAATACCTTGGCGCCCCCCCCCTTGGTAGGTGGCTACTTGAGCTCAATTAAATGACAATCCAGCCCTAGTAACCGACACCTAATGACATTTTGGATGAAAGCTTTATTTTATTGAACCGCTTTATTGAAATATCGTTCTTTTTAAGGCTTAAAAAAGAAAGAAGATTTTTTTTAAATTAGCATTTATTTTTTAAAAACTAAGATATTACAATATTAAAATCTACTTTTCGTGCTTTTGCATTAGCAAAATCTCTCACAATGTCACTGGTTTCAATATGGGTTTCATGTTCAATACTGATTAGAGATAAATTAGTTAGTTTACTATGCGACAATGTCGACCTTAGGTAATTTTTAATTAATTTTAATTTAGAAAAAGATCTTTCACTTTGTGCCACTGTGACTGGTAATGTTAGGTAAATTCTAAGCGCAGTAGACAAATTCAGAAATATTGAAATTAAATTGTTTGAAAATAAATAATTCAAAATTTCTAACGGGGTAGTGCAATCGTCGACGAACATTGGTAAAATTTCGATTTTTTTGAACAGATCGTTTTCATCAATGTCCGAATTTGAACCAGCACCACTGCTCAATTTATTTTGCAAATTTGAACAATGCGCTCTTTTTCCTTCTGAGTCTAATGTTTTCCAATTATTTAGGTTTTGTAAAAAAGAAAAAATTATGTTGCTTTCATTTAAAAGTTTGAAACGTTCGTCTAATTTTGTTATAGCGGTGTCAAGCAAATAATAGTAAAAATTTACTCTAAAATGGGTTTCTGGATCTGTGATAGGTTCATCTACAGCCCTATAGTTAAATAATCGTCTTCTGGGACGGGGACGTGTCGGTGTGGGAAATTCTATCGCAGCATCAACCTCTTCAGCCACTGTTTTTGCGTTACTGATCAATTCCCTAAACGCGGACTCAGTTCGAGTTTCGATCAAACCCTGTTTTACTTGAGTTATCATTTTGACTGCCTCTGGAAGAACAACGTCGGATTTTTGTAAAGCTTTGCTGACAATATAACTTTGGATAATATGTCGTACCAAATAACTATGGAGCAGATGAGTTTGAACGACTTTAATTTTGATAATAAAGAATTAGCTACGTTTCTTGTGTCGGTATCTTTGTTAGGATTAGAATAAATTGAATGTAAGGCGTCATAGACCTTTCCTAGGTTGAAACGAAGAGCTTTTAACGCTTCGACTCGGCTCTCCCATCGGGTAGTAGACAACGGCTTTAAAGTCAAAGTAGGTACCTCGCTAATAAGTATTTGCCAACGAGCAGTTGACGCGGAAAAAATACATAAATTTCTTGAACGATGGAAAAAAGTTTGTTATTTCTAATGAACTTTTAGCGGCGTCATTCACTACTAAATTTAGACTGTGTGCCGCACAAGGAACGTACAATGCTCGTGGCTTCATTTCTAGGATTATTTTTTGCAGACCTATTTTATTACCTTTCATATTCGAGCCATTATCGTAACCTTGACCGCGCATATCCTGTAAATCGATATTAGAAGTTGATAAGAAATTTAATAGAAATGTCGTCAACCCCTCACCAGTAGTATCTTTTATAGGAAAGAAACCCAGGAAATGTTCCTTCACTTCAACTTTGTTTGTAGAGGTATTAAGAAAAACGAATCTAACAACGACTGAAATCTGCTCTTCGTGGGAGATATCAGGAGTACAGTCTAAAATTATAGAAAAGTATTTTGATTGTTTTAAGTTCGATATAATAGTTTTCTTTATTCCATCTCCCAAAAGTTGAATAATTTCATTTTGAATTTTATGACCGAGATAATGAGTCATACGAGTCTGAGCCTTCTGGACGCGAGCAACGTGTTCCGCTAACACCTCATCGAAATTAGAAACACATTCAATAAGTTTTAAAAAATTACCATTGAATTCAGATTGAAAAATTTTTTCTGACTTCCCTCTTAATGCTAAACATTGCCTCGCTAGAAAATAAATAATATTAATTATGCGTTCAATTACGGCCGTCCACCTTTTTTTTTCGTGTTCAATTTCTGCTTGATTCATAAAGTCTACAGTCTTTCCTTTCAAAATATCAGTTTTTAAATCTAGACATTTCTTGACGCTCATTAGATGTCCTGCACTTTCTTCATGACGTTCTATGCTTCTAGACAAGTGCTGCCAATCATTGTAACCCGTTTTATTATTGAAAGGAGTGACATCAACATTAAAAAGTTTACAGTAAAAACAATAAACAGAATCATTTGATTTTGAGTATACAAGCCAGTCTCTTTTAACGGTTTCGTCATTTGATAATTTCTTTGTATAATATGAATTCGAAAACGACCTATTTTTATTATTCGTTGGATAGGCATAATTATTTATCTGTACTGGTCCGTGATCTATTAAACATATTCTAAGCTTATCTGATATCACTTGAGGCCATAATGCAAGATCATTCATTGCATCTTCTCCAATTAGCTCTTCAATAGATACATCGTCACATTCAGTGGGGTCTGGATCAACACCAACAATTGTCGGCGTCGTCGGTGGAGAAGGTTCTGCCGAAACGTCCTGGGTTTCTTCTGTACCTAGATCTTCGGAAGCTGAAGACGGGCCCGGTTGAAGAAACTTTTTAATGGAGCTAGTATTCTTTTTCAAATTTAATTGCTTCTCCAATTTTCTTTTCCGGCTCTGTGCACCAGAAAGTTTTTTTTTCTTACCACCATCAGTATCATCAGACATCTCAAAATAAAAAAAAAATTGAAATGTGTGTACTTATGTACGCACGTAAGAAGTTATACTTCTTACTCCAAAAAGAATCTTTTTTTTCGCATTTAAACAATTTTGAACTAGTCAAACGATCGAAAGACGACATTAAATACCATGAATAAATGTTTGAATAAATAACATAATCAAATTGAATAAAATAATATTTATTTTTTATACAGTTTAAAAAGTTTTCAAGTATTTGTTGTCATATAAAACTGAGTTAATCAAATATATTTCGATTAGTTTAGTTCCATTGCTTCTTCTGATGATGACTGAAAGGGCACGTGGGTTATCAGCGGCTTATGATATGAGAAATATGATACAAATTGTTTTGTTGAAACGTTTTCTAAATATCGCGTAAATACAGCAATGGTAGAGCTGTGTCGTGTTGTGGAATCTGTAGGTCATTACTCATAGTTATATGTAGATGTAGATGTAGTTGAAAATAATATATATACAGTAGAGTCTCGATTAACCGAGTTAATGTGGACCGCAACTACCTCGGATAAGCAAATTCTCGGATGACACGGATAAACAGTAAAGCTCTGTTTTGCTCGGAGCGTCTGTTGCGATCATCGCTCAGCGATCATCACTGAGAGATAGTCGCTCAGCGATCATCGCTACCCTGGGCTGTTTTCCTCGAAGTGACTGAACGCTAGCGTCTTTTTGTCAGTTGGGTGAGGTTGGTTGGTGTCAAGTGTTGCGATGAGTTGTAGGAAAAGAAAATGCATACTGAAGTGGCTAATAGTGGAAGAAATGGAAGACGACGGTATTATTGAAACTTTAATAAAACCAAGACAAGTGATACATCCCGTATTTAGTAACAGAACTGTTGAAGGATACTTTAAAAACTTGATCATGAACCACTTACGCAAGGACGAAAATAAGTTCTTAGAGTTTTTTAGACTGTCTATGGCCCACAGCATATGGCCAACATCTACAGCACGTGCTACACAACGCAATAATCGCTCGCGACTGCGTCTCAAACTGGTCCTGGAGCGGTCAGGTCTGCGTCGACGCTGGAGACGCTAGCGCCTCTAGCGACAGACGCTTGGAGGAAAACGGAACTATGAGAAAGAATCTGGTTAGAGCAGTAGATGGCGATGATCGCAACAGCCGCTCCGAGCAAAACTAAGCTTAATAGGGGATCAGGAAAATAGAATGAGAAAATACAATCAAATTACGAAAGCAGCAGTATCACTGTATTGTCATATTAAATACAACAGGGCCACAATATTTACAAAATAAAAACGAGACTCTACTGTAATATCAATTTTGCAAAAATAAGATTAAATCGGACGACTCAATAAATAATCAAATTTTAATATGTCTTTTGTATTATTTACACTTTCTAATTAAACTCATTCACAATATTTATTTTCCTATAATTATATATATTAAAATTAATTTTGAAAATCGATAAATTAACTCGCACGCACTGAAACAGACGCGAGATGCTCACGGAATGCAAGTACCGTACGGTGTTAGCTAGCAGTTGCATCAATTTACGAGGGAGTATTGATAAGTACATAGCCTGAAAGGTTTCTAGTAAACAAAATTAAATATGGTTGCTATGCTTACAACTACAATGTTGTATAAAGAAGCTGTCAAAGTCTGATAACCATTAGTTGAACGGTGACAGAACTGTGAATTTTTGAAAACGACATGTCTGAGAAGAAGCTAGGCCTATATTATGAAATAAATAATTTGTATTTATTAAACAAATTAAATTATTTCAACTTGTACCTTAGTAAATTACGCGTTCAAGATACAGGCTTTATGTTTTAAATTAAACGTAAGTGTTTATGAAATTAATTGCTATAACTTGTTTACTAACGATGGCTTAGTACACTCACAATATCCGAGAAGCCGATCGCCGAGCGCCAAGTGCTGAAATAAGTTTGTACGAAACCTTCAATAATTTGGAAACCGATAAAAATAGAAAATTACAACTTCGATAAAAATTAAATTTGATCGATTCTGTACAATCCACCCGCTTAATGTATTAATCTATCTTGAACAGGAAAAAAGTTTCTCACAGGCTACTTTTTTGAACTCGCAACTGGAAAAAATTATAATTTCATCTGAAAATTTATTTTTTATTTTGCTACTTGAAAAATATTATACAATTCCAATAGCACCATTGTCTCATATATACTCTTGACTACATGTGGATAAAAAATCTTTAATAAAGGACACATACATGCCGTACTAAGACAATTTATGTTTTCAAACGCATTTAATCGGCTACGTGAAGCGACGAAACGGTCTTTGTAAGGTTCAGGCTGACTGTACAGAACCCGTCCCACCCCCCTGACAAGACACCCATACAACCTTCCACCTAACGTTTCACCTTTTCGTTTCATTGCAAAATACACTGCGATGATTTTCACGCACCGCGCCTAGAAGTATAACTTCAAAAATCTCAGAAAAACAATAATTTCAAACATGAACCAATAATAATCCTACTCTACTATACTATACTTACCTTTCATAAATCGTGAAACTGATTAGTTGACTTAATAATACAATGACACCACACCTCAGATCACCACACAGTTACTACCCAAAGTCCATGACACACAGTCACTATTAAATAACTTTTTTCCAGTAAAAACTTTCAAATTAAATGGCGAAAGTGTTCTGAACAATGTATGACCTCCGTGCGTGAATGACAAATAAACTTCTGTCTGTACCTAAATAAATCTGTAACAACATTAAACACACACACACACACACACACACACACACACACACACACACACACACACACACACACACACACACACACACACACACACACACACACACACACACACACACACACACACACACACACACACACACACACACACACACACACACACACACACACACACACACACACACACACACACACACACACACACACACAACAAATAAAGCTAACGGAGATAGCAATATTCTACGACAACCTTAGACGACAACAAGAGTAACAGGAACAGCTATATGGCAGTCAAGTATAGCCGATGAAGAACGAAGTTTCGGGAATTCCCCGATGATAACGGGTAGTCCGACTCAGGCAGCGGACGGCGCGGCGCTCACGCGCCTCACGGGCGCGCGGGAAAATCAAATTGTTTAGATTTGTTTGGAGCTAGCTGTTCTCGACAGCAGCGCTGGTGAGCATCAATGTATTTTATCAATGCGCGACGCGCCCCGCTATCGTCCTAACTTTGGCCTTTCTACCGCGGCAGCCAGCGGCGCTACCCGGGACCTGGCGCCCGGGTGCTGTGCACCCCTTGCACCCCTGGTAGGGCCGCCCCTGACCTCACGTTATCGCACTCGATTTTCACTGATGATGGAAGTCGATGGCACTGCCAAAACGTCTGGTTTTGCAGAAAACATTGGTCTACAGCCAAACAGGACGGGAAGGAATTTTTACAACAAACTACTTCTTTGTTGCCGATAACGTAGTACATATATAAAAAAATTATCCCCTCCCCCTTAAACTATAATTTTCATTTATAGAAAATTACCCCCACCCCGTTCAACTAGCCTCTTCATTTATAGATATTTCATCTACGTTTCTACAGAGGATTACTAAGATTTTCTTATCAGGATACTTTATTTATCAAAATTTATTACTTTACTCTTGTTACAACAAAAAATGTTTCAGGTAAACTACCCTTTCCCCGTAACCGATCTTCACCAAAATCAACAGACCTTGAGGTCTGTATAATTCAAAAAGGTATGCAAAAAAGTAGTTGATTCTGTTTGAATTTACGGCAGTTATTGTTCGTCAGAAAAAATTACCATTGTTAAAACATAAAATGTCGCAGGTAAACTACCCCTTTCCCTTAACCGATCTTCCCCAAAAACCAACAGGTCTTGAGAACTCTACAATTCAGGGCTGCATCCAAAACATTATTTGATTCTGTTTGAAGTTGCGGCTGTTATCGTTTGCCATAGAAAAAAATCGGTATGGTGAATCATACATGACTTCTATGTTCTAAGATTTATATTTAAAATCATATTCGAAATGAAATGTTTCCATAGAAACTACTTCTTTCTACTTATTGCTTCAGCCTTAACCACAGTACTGTGGTCACTAACGTATACCACCTCACGTTTTCGCACTCGATTTTCACCGGTGATGGCAGTCGATGGCACTGCCGAAACGTCTGGTTTTTCAGAAAACATTGGACTACGGCTAAACAGCCCGGGAAGGAATTTTAACAAAAAACTACATCTTTGTTGCCGATAACGTAGTACACATATAACAAATTCTACCCTCCATCTGTAACTATAATTTTCATTAATAGAAAATTACCCCCACCCCGTTCACCTAACCTCTTCATTTATAGATATTTCATCTACGTTTCTACAGTGGATTACTATGAGCTTCTTATCAGGATACTTTATTTATAAAAATTAAGTACTTTACTCTTGTTAAATCATAAAATGTTTCAGGTAAACTACCCCTTTCTCTTGACCGATCTTCTCCAAAATCAACAGACCTTCCGTCCTCTACAATTCAGGGAAGCATGCAAAAAAATATTTGATTCTGTTTGAATGTGCGGCAGTTATCGTTCGTCATGGAAACATTTCTCTTGTTACAACATAAAATGTTGCCGGTAAACTACCCCTTTCCCTTAACCGATCTTCACCAAAATCAATAGACCTTGAGCTCTCTGCAACTCAGGAAAGGGTGCAAAAAATTATTTGATTCTCATTGAATTTTCGGCAGTTATCGTTCGTCATAAAAAAATTACCCTTTTTAAAACATAAAACGTTGCTGATAAACTACCCCTTCCCTTAACCGATCTTCAACAAAATCAACAGACCTTGAGATCTCTTTAGTTCAAAAAGGTATGCAAAAACCTAGTTGATTCTGTTTGAATTTACGGCAGTTATCGTTCGTCATATAAAAAATTACCGTTGTTAAAACATAAAATGTTGCTGGTAAACTACCCCTTTCCCTTAACCGCTCTTCACCAAGACCAATAGGTATTGAGAACTCTACAATACAGGGCTGTATGCAAAACATCATTTGATTCTGTTTGAATTTGCGGCTGTTATCGTTTACTATAGAAAAAAATTACCCTTGATAAAAAACCGTTGCCGGTAAACTACCCCTTTCCCTTAACCGATCTTCACCAAAAATGACAGGTCTTGGGTACTCTACAATTCAGACCTGTATGCAAACAATTATTTTATTCTGTTTGAATTTGCGGCTGTTATCGTTTGCCATAGAAAACACCCTTGATAAAACATAAAACGTTGCTGGTAAACTACCCTATTCCATTAACCGATCTTCACCAAAAACAATAGGTCTTGAGAACTCTACAATTCAGGGCTGTAACTAGCCTCTACATTTTTAGACATTTAATCTACGTTTCTACAGTGGATTATGAAGATCCTCTTACCAGGATACTTTATTTATCAAAATTAAGTACTTTACTCTTGTTACAACAAAAAATGTTTCTGGTAAACTACCCTTTCCCCGTAACCAATCTTTACCAAAATCAACAGGCCTTGCGACCACTACAATTTACGGACGTATGCAAAATATTATTTGATTATGATCGAATTTACGGCAGTTATCGTTTATCATATACAAAATTAACCTTGTTATTACATAAAACGTTGCAGGTAAACTACCTCTTTCCCTTAACCGATCTTCACCAAAATCAACAAGCCTTGATTTGTGTACAATTCAGAGATGCGTGCTAAACATTATTTGATTCTGTTTGAATTTATGCCAGTTATCGTTCGTCATAAAAAAAATTACCCTTGTTAAAACATAAAATGTTGCAGGTAAACTACCCTATTCCCTTAATCGCTCTACACCAAAACCAGCAAGTCTTTAGAACTCTACAATTCAGGGCAGTGTCCAAAACATTATTTGATTCTGTTTGAATTTGCGGCTGTTATCGTTTGCCATAGAAAATAAACATTACATAATTGAGATATGCTTGCCTGCCACGAACGATATATTTTCTCTCATACATGATTTACATTAAAATGAAAAAATTATAATCTTATTGCCTGGCGACAAAATTATTTTATTTTTAACAATTACCATTGTTTGAAAGAATACATGTCATTCGCCACCAGCTTAAAATTTGTGACAATCGCTACCCACTGTCCCCGGTTCCCTCCCCTGAGGCAATGACCGCTGGAATAATAACGAGAAATTCCGCAGGACCATCCACTCCGCCCGCTAGCCCGCTTTCTCTCATTATTGCTCTGAGTGTCATAGTGTTCCGGTCATAATTATTTAGTGCATTCTAGTTGTGCTTGATACTACCAAGGATACGCGTACAACGTTAAAAGGACCAGAGAAGATGGACTGTAACTTGGTGCTGTTCAAGACAGAGATCGACACGTTGCCGAGGATCAATCAAGAGCCAACGTGGTGAAGTGCTGTGTTCAAGCGAGCATCAATGTGGACCTCCGGATGATGCTCGCTCAGAAGTATTGAAGGCTGTCAATCAGGCGAAGAAGCGAGCACGCGACGAGGACACGCCAATTTCTAAAATATACTCCCAACAAATGGATAATCCCCACAACATGGGCTATGATTTTGTAACCGAAATGCCAGATCAGCTAGTTACGAAGAGGTCTTTATATCGCTACAGGGCCAAATCGCAAGGTAATCAACGAGAACCGGAATCATCTGAAGAAGTTGTTCTGGAAATGGGAATGCTTACCATGACAGATGGAAGTAGTTTTCTTTTGAAAGACGACAACACAGGCGGGCGACTTATTATTTTTAGTGGAGCATTAGGAAAAGAAGCTTTGAGAAGTAAGCAAGATTTTTTTATGGATGGCACTTTTAAGAGTTGCAGTATTTCGCAAATTTATACAATTCACGCAGACTTTGGAAGCTCAAAAAACGAAACAAATATATATCCAGTTATATTTGCTCTCTTACCAAACAAAAGGAAAGAAACATATATTCGACTTTTCCGCCTTCTTATTGAGGCCATACCAGAGTGGAATCCAGCGACGGTGACAGTCGATTTTGAATCGCCAGCAATTTCTGCCCTTAAAGTTGCATTTCCAGCAGTAGAGGTAAAAGGTTGCTACTTCCACATGAGAAAGTGCCTCTGGAGAAAATTTCAAGATTTGGGACTTGCTTGTGAGTATATGAAGAACGAAGAAGTGAGAATGATCATCGCATGTGTGCTGCTTTGGCGTTTCTTCGGCCTGAGGATGTTCCCGACGACTGGCTGGAAATTCATTCCAGAGTGCCTGACAATGAAAAAACTTTCTGGATTTTTGGACTATTTCGTGGAGAGATGGATGGAAAACGAAGAAGTCCCAGTCGAGCTTTGGAGTTGTTACAACAGGCGTCATCGAACCACCAACTCTGTCGAGGGATGGCACAATAAAATTAATACCGAACTTGGAAGACCGAATCCTCGAGTCAAGGACCTCATCAACTGTGTAAGAAAGAAGCAGAGAGCACAGCATGTGCACTAATAAGGGCCCAGCTCAACATGGAAGGTAAACGAAGGAAGACTGCTTACATGACTCTAGATGACAGACTGGAAAGAACGGTTAAAAAATATGTAGAAAGTGGTGATATTGTCACTTGTTTGAAAACAATTTCTCATCTCCAAAAACTTTGAAGAGTTACTATAAAGTCCAGGAGCTTAAACGTTGACTTATGAGAGTAAAAAAATTTAAATAAAGTCAATATTAGCGACGGAGCTTAATTTGAGCCCAATAATGTAAATAAAGTAAATATTAGTGACGGAGCTTAATTTGAACTGAAAGTAACTGACGAAGCCAATAGCTGATTTTAAACACGCCTATATGCAATAAATATATGCATGTACCCAGTCCAAAGCCTGTGAAAAGTGTGATGGGAATCAGTAAAATTCACTTGACTGTTCAAGGCAGACCAGGTCTGCGAAGCCCAAGCTTTAAATATTAACGAGAGGTGGTGGGGAAGCCCCTGCTGGTGGCGATTGTCCCTGGTGGCGATTGTCACTAGTGGCGATTTACAGGACACCGTTTGAAAAGTTTAAATGAATTTTCAAGTACTTTACTGTTGTTAAAACGTAAAAGGTTGCAGGTAAACTACCCCTTCCCCTTAACCGATCTTCACCAAAATGAATAGACCTTGAGATCTCTACAATTCAGGGACGTATGCAAGAAATTATTTGATTCTATTTGAATATGCAGCAGTTATCGTTCGTCATAGAAAAAAATTACCCTTGTTAAAACATAAAACGTTGCAGGTAAACTACCCCTTTCCCTTATCCGATCTTCAACAAAATCAACAGAGCTTGAGTTCTGTATAATTCAAAAAGGTATGCAGAAGAGTAGTTGATTCCGTTTTAATTTGCGGCTGTTATCGTTTGCCATAGAAAATACCCTTGTTAAAACATAAAATGTTGCTGGTAAACTACCCTATTCCCTTAACCGATCTTCACCAAAAACAACAGGTTTTGAGAACTCTACAATTCAGGCCAGTATGCAAAATATTATAAGATTCTGTTTGAATTTGCGGCTGTTTCGTTTGCCATAGAAAATACCCTTGAAAAACAAAAAACGTGGCCGGTAAACTACCCCTTTCCCTTAACCGATCTTCACCAAAAACAATAAGTCTTTAGTACTCAACAAATCAGGGCTGTATGCAAAAACGTATTTGATTCTGTTTGAATTTGCGGCTCTTATCGTTTGCAATAGAAAATACACTTATAAAACAAAACGTTGCAGGTAAACTACCCCTTTCCCTTAACCGATCTTCACCAAAAACAATAGATCTTGAGTACTCTACAATTCAGGACAGTATGCAAAAAATTATTTGATTATGTTTGAAATTGCGGCTGTTATCGTTTGCCAGAGAAATTACCTTTGTTAAAACCTACAACTTTGCTGGTTAACTACCCCTTTCCCTTAACCGATCTTCACCAAAAACAATAGGTCTTTAGTACTCTACAAATCAGGGCGGTATGCAAAAAATTATTTGATTCTGTTTGAATTAGCGGTGTTATCGTTTGCCATAGAAAAAATCTACAGATAGATAGACAGACAGACAGATAGACACACAGACAAACAATTTTCGGAAAACGACTTTTTTCATGTTTTGAGTGTAGTACAATCAGAATCTGCAATAATCTCGAACACGATTTTTTTTTGCCATCACCATACTTCCAGTTCCTTAAGGAACATGGAAGTAAAAATTACCCTTGATAAAAAAACGTTGCAGGTAAACTACCCCTTTCCCTTAACCGATCTTCACCAAAAACAATAGGTCTTGAGTAGTCTACAAAACAGGCCTGTATGCAAAAAATTATTTGATTCTGTTTGAATTTACGGCTGTTATCGTTTGCCATAGACAAAAATCTACAGACAGACACACACACACACACACACTTTTCGAAAATATCGTTATGGAGAACCATACATGACTTCCATGTTCTAATATTTATAATTAAAATCATTTTCGAAATGAAATGTTACCATAGAAACTACTTCTTCCTTCAGCCTTAACCACAGTACTGTGGTCACTAATGTATACCACCTCACGTTATCGCACTCGATTTTCAATGATGGTGGAAGTCGATGGCACTGCCAAAACGTCTGGTTTTGCAGAAAACATTGGTCTACGGCCAAACAGGACGGGAAGGAGTTTTTACAACAAACTACTTCTTTGTTGCCGATAACATAGTACATATATAAAAAATTATCCCCTCCCATTTCAACTATAATTTCCATTTATAGAAAATTACCCCCACCCCATTCAACTAGCCTCTTCATTTATAGATATTTAATCTACGTCTCTACAGAGGATTATTAAGATCTTCTTATCAGGATACTTTATTTATCAAAACTAATTACTTTACTCTTGTTACAACAAAAAATGTTTCAGGAAAACTACCCTTTCTCCGTAACCGATCTTCACCAAAATAAACAGACCTTGAGTACTCTTTAGTTCAAAAAGGTGTGCAAAACCGTAGTTGATTCTGTTTGAATTTACGGGAGTTATCGTTCGTCATATAAAAAATTACCCTTGTTAAAACATAAAATGTTGCAGGTAAACTACCACTTTCCCTTAACCGATCTTCACCACCACCAATAGGTATTGTGAACTCTACAATACAGGGCTGTATGCAAAACATCATTTGATTCTGTTTGAATTTGCGGCTGTTATCGTTTGCCATAGAAAATAATTACACTTGATAAAAAAACCGTTGCAGGTAAACTACCCTTTCCCCGTTGCCGATCTTCACCAAAATCAACAGACCTTGAGGTATGTAAAATTCAAAAAGGTATTCAAAAAAGTAGTTGATTCTGTTTGAATTTTCGGCAGTTATTGTTCTTCAGATTAAATTACCCTTGTTAAAACATAAAATGTTGCAGGTAAACTACCCCTTTCCCTTAACCGATTTTCACCAAAAACCAACAGGTCTTGAGAACTCTACAATTCAGGGCTGCATCCAAAACATTATTTGATTCTGTTTGAAGTTGTGGCTGTTATCGTTTGCCATAGAAAACAATCGGTATGGAGAACCATACATGACTTCCATGTTCTAAGATCTATATTTAAAATTATATTCGAAATGAAATATTTCCATAGAAACTACGTCTTTCTACTTATTGCTTCAGCATTAACTACAGTAGTGTGGTCACTAACGTATACCACCTCACGTTTTCGCACTCGATTTTCACTGATGATGGCAGTCGATGCCACTGCCGAAAAGTCTGGTTTTGCAGAAAACATTGGACTACGGCTAAACAGCCCGGGGAGCAATTTTAACAAAAAACTACTTCTTTGTTGCTGATAACTAGTACACATATAAAAAAATTCTCCCCTCCACGTTCAACTATAAATTTTAATAATAGAAAATTAACCCCACCCCGTTTACGTAACCTCTTCATTTATAGATATTTTATCTACGTTTCTACAGTGAATTATTATGAGCTTCTTATCAGGATACTTTATTTATAAAAATTAAGTACTTTACTCTTGTTATATCATAAAATGTTTCAGGTAAACTACCCCTTCCTCTTAACCGATCTTCTCCAAAATCAATAGACCTTCAGTCCTCTACAATTCAGGGATGCATGCAAAAAAATATTTGATTCTGTTTGAATGTGCGGCAGTTATTGTGCATCATGAATACATTTCTCTTGTTAGAACATAAAATTTTGCAGGTAAACTACCCCTTTCCCTTAACCGATCTTCAACAAAGTCAACAGACTTTCAACTAGTTCTCTTTAGTTCAAAAAGGTATGCAAAACCGTAGTTGATTCTGTTTGAATTTACGGGAATTATCGTTCGTCATATAAAAAATTACCCTTGTTAAAACATAAAATGTTGCTGGTAAACTACCCCTTTCCCTTAATCAATCTTCATCAACACCAATAGGTATAGAGAACTCTACAATACAGGGCTGTATGCAAAACATCATTTGATTCTGTTTGAATTTGCGGCTGTTATCGTTTGCCATAGAAAAAAATTACACTTGATAAAAAAACCGTTGCTGGTAAACTACACCTTTCACTCAACCGATCCTTACCAAAAACAATACGTCTTGAGTACTCTACAAATCAGAACTGTATGCAAAAAATTATTTGATTCTGTTTCAATTTACGGCTGTTATCGCTTGCCATAGAAAATACCCTTGTTAAAACATAAAAGGTTGCAGGTAAACTACCCCTTTGCCTTAACCGATTTTCACCAAAAACAATAGGTCTTGAGAACTCTACAATTCAGGGCGGTATCCGAAACATTATTTGATTCTGTTTGAATTTGCGGCTGTTATCGTTTGCCAAAAAAAAAAATTATGCTTGATAAAAAAGAAGTGGCTGGTAAACTACCCCTTTCCCTTTACCGATTTTCACCAAAATCAATGGGCCTTCACTTCTTTACACTCCAGGACAGCATGCAAATAAGTATTCGATTCTCTTTGAATTTACGGCAGTTATCGTTCGTCATAGAAAAAATTACCCTTGTTAAAACATAAAATGTTGCTGGTAAACTACCCCTTTCCCCTAACTGATCTTCACCAACACCAACAGGTCTTGAGAACTCTACAATTGAGGGCTCTATGCAAAACATTATATGATTCGTTTTGAATTTCTGGCTGTTATCGTTTGCCATAGAAAAATATCGGTATGGAGAACCATACATGACTTCCATGTTCTAAGATTTATATTTAAAATCCTACGAGAAATGAAATATTTCCATAGAAACTACGTCTTTCTACTTATTGCTTCAGCATTAACCACAGTACTGTGGTCACAAACGTATACCACCTCATGTTTTCGCACTCGATTTTCACTGATGATGGCAGTCGATGCCAAACCGAAAAGTCTGGTTTTGCAGAAAACATTGGACTACGGCTAAACAGCCCGGGAAGCAATTTTAACAAAAAACTACTTCTTTGTTGCAGATAACGTAGTACACATATAAAAAAATTCTCCCCTCCACTTTCAACTATAAATTTTAATAATAGAAAATTACACCCACCCCATTCTCCTAACCTCTTCATTTATAGATATTTTATCTATGTTTCTACAGTGGTTTATTAATGAGCTTCTTATCAGGATACTTTATTTATAAAAATTAAGTAGTTTACTCTTGTTAAATCATAAAATGTTTCAGGTAAACGACCCCTTTCTCTTGAACGATCTTCTCCAAAATAAACCTTTCTTTCTCCAAAATAGACCTTCAGTCCTGTACAATCCCGGGATACATGCAAAAAAATATTTGATTCTGTTTGAATGTGCGGCAGTTATTGTTCATCATGAATACATTTCTCTTGTTACAACATAAAATGTTGCAGGTAAACTACACCTTCCCCTTAACCGATCTTCACCAAAATCAACAGACCTTGAGCTCTCTGCAAATCAGAAGAGTGTGCAAAAAATTATTAGATTCTCTTTGAATTTTCGGCAGTTATCGTTCGTAATAAAAAATTACCCTTTTTAAAACAAAAAACGTTGCTGATAAACTACCCCTTTCCCTTAACCGATCTAGAACAAAATCAACAGATTTCCAACTAGTTTTCAATAGTTCAAAAGGTATGCAAAACCGTAGTTGATTCTGTTTGAATTTACGGGAATTATCGTTCGTCATATAAAAAATTACCCTTGTTAAAACATAAAATGTTGCTGGTAAACAACCCCTTACCCTTAACCGATCTTCACCAAAAAGAGTAGGTCTTGAGTACTCTACAAATCAGTGCTGTCTGCAAAACATATTTGATTCTGTTTGAATTTTCGGCTGTTGTTGTTTGCCATAGAAAAAATTTACAGACACACACACAGAGACACATTTCGAAAAATGGCTTTTTTTCATGTTTTGAGTGTAGTACAATCAGAATCTGCAATAATCTTGAACACGATTTTTTTGCCATCACCATACTTCCATTTCCTCAAGGAACGTGAAAGTAAAAATTAAACTTGATAAAGAAAACGTTGCCAGTAAACTACCCCTTTCCCTTAACCGATCTTCACCAACAACAGTAGGTCTTGAGTACTCTAAAAATCAGGGCTTTCTGAAAATAATTATTTGATTCTGTTTGAATTTGTGGCTGTTATCGTTTGCCATTGAAAAAAATTTACAGACACACACACAGAGAGACTTTTCGAAAAATGACTTTTTTTCATGTTTTGTGTGTAGTACAATCAGAATCTGCAATAATCTTGAACACGATTTTTTTGCCATCACCATACTTCCATTTCCTTAAGGAATATGAATGTAAAAATTACCCTTGATAAAAAAAATGTTGCCGGTAAACTACCCCTTTCCCTTAACCGATCTTCACCAAAAACCAACAGGTCTTGAGAACTCTACAATTCAGGGCTGCATCCAAAACATTATTTTATTATATTTGAAGTTGCGGCTGTTATCGTTTGCCATAGAAAAAAATCGGTATGGAGAACAATACATGACTTCCATGTTCTAAGATTTATATTTAAAATCATATTCGAAATGAAATATTTCCATAGAAACTACGTCTTTCTACTTATTGCTTCCGCATTAACCACAGTACTGTGGTCGCTAACGTATACCACCTCACGTTTTCGCACTCGATTTTCACTGATGATGGCAGTCGATGCCACTGCCGAAAAGTCTGGTTTTGCAGAAAACATTGGACTACGGCTAAACAGCCCAAGAAGCAATTTTAACAAAAAACTACTTCTTTGTTGCAGATAACGTAGTACACATATAAAAAAATTCTCCCCTCCAAATTCAACTATAAATTTTAATAATAGAAAATTAACCCCACCCCGTTCACAAAACCTCTTCATTTATAGATATTTTATCTACGTTTCTACAGTGGATTATTATGAGCCTTAATAGCCTTATGAGCCTTATCAGGATACTTTATTTATAAAAATTAAGTAATTTACTCTTGTTAAATCATAAAATGTTTCAGGTAAACTACCCATTTCTCTTGACCGATCTTCTCCAAAATCAATAGACCTTCAGTCCTCTAAAATTCCGGGATGCATGCAAAAAAATATTTGATTCTGTTTGAATGTGCGGCAGTTATTGTTCATCATGAATACATTTCTCTTGTTACATCATAAAATGTTGCAGGTAAACTACCCCTTTCCCTTAACCGATCTTCAACAAAATCAACAGACCTTGAGTTCTCTTTAGTTCAAAAAGATATGCTCAAACGTAGTTGACTGTGTTTGAATTTACGGGAGTTATCGTTCGTCATATAAAAAATTACCCTTGTTAAAACATAAAATGTTGCTGGTAAACTACCCCTTTCCCTTAACCGATCTTCACCAACACCAATAGGTATTGAGAACTCTACAATACAGGGCTGTATGCAAAACGTCATTTGATTCTGTTTGAATTTGCGGCTGTTATCGTTTGCCATAGAAAAAAATTACACTTGATAAAAAACGGTTGCTGGTAAACTACCCCTTTCCCTTAACCGATCTTCAACAAAATCAACAGACCTTGAGTTCTCTTTAGTTCAAAAAGGTGTGCTCAAGCATAGTTGACTCTGTTTGAATTTACGGGAGTTATCATTCGTCATATAAAAAATTACCCTTGTTAAAACATAAAATGTTGCTGGTCAACTACCCCTTTCCCTTAACCGATCTTCACCAAAAACAACAGGTCTTGAGTACTCTACAAATCAGGGCTTAATGAAAATAATTATTTGATTCTGTTTGAATTTGCGGCTGTTATCGTTTGCCATAGAAAAAAATTTACAGACACACACACAGAGACACTTTTCGAAAAATGACTTTTTTTCATGTTTTGAGTGTAGTACAATCAGAATCTGCAATAATCTTGAACACGATTTTTTTGCCATCACCATACTTCCATTTCCTCAAGGAACATGAAAGTAAAAATTACCCTTGATAAAGAAAACGTTGCCAGTAAACTACCCCTTTCCCTTAACCGATCTTCACCAACAACAGTAGGTCTTGAGTACTCTAAAAATCAGGGCTTTCTGAAAATAATTATTTGATTCTGTTTGAATTTGTGGCTGTTATCGTTTGCCATAGAACAAAATTTACAGACACACACACAGAGAGACTTTTCGAAAAATGACTTTTTTTCATGTTTTGAGTGTAGTACAATCAGAATCTGCAATAATCTTGAAGACGATTTTTTTGCCATCACCATACTTCCATTTCCTTAAGGAATATGAATGTAAAAATTACCCTTGATAAAAAAAATGTTGCCGGTAAACTACCCCTTTCCCTTAACCGATCTTCACCAAAAACCAACAGGTCTTGAGAACTCTACAATTCAGGGCTGCATCCAAAACTTTATTTGATTCTGTTTGAAGTTGCGGGTGTTTTCGTTTGCCATAGAAAAAAATCGGTATGGAGAACCATACATGACTTCCATGTTCTAAGATTTATATTTAAAATCATATTCGAAATGAAATATTTCCATAGAAACTACGTCTTTCTACTTATTGCTTCCGCATTAACCACAGTACTGTGGTCACTAACGTATACCACCTCACGTTTTCGCAATCGATTTTCACTGATGATGGCAGTCGATGCCACTGCCGAAAAGTCTGATTTTGCAGAAAACATTGGACTACGGCTAAACAGCCCGAGAAGTAATTTTAACAAAGAACTACTTCTTTGCTGCTGATAACGTAGTACACATATAGAAAAATTCTCCCCTCCACCTTCAACTATAAATTTCAATAATAGAAAATTAACCCCACCGCGTTCAACTAACCTCTTCATTTATAGATATTTTATCTACGTTTCTACAGTGGATTATTATGAGCTTCTTATCAGGATACTTTATTTATAAAAATTAAGTACTTTACTCTTGTTAAATCATAAAATGTTTCCGGTAAACTAACCCTATCTCTTGACCGATCTTCTCCAAAATCAATAGACCTTCAGCCCTCTACAATTCAGGGATGCATGTAAAAATATATTTGATTCTGTTTGAATGTGCGGCAGTTATTGTTCATCATGAATACATTTCTCTTGTTAGAACATAAAATGTTGCAGGTAAACTACCCGTTTCCCTTAACCGATCCTCACCAAAATCAACAGACCTTGAGCTCTCTACAAATCAGGAAAGTGTGCAAAAAATTATTAGATTCTTTTTGAATTTTCGGCAGTTATCGTTCGTCATAAAAAAATTACCCTTTTGAAAACATAAAACGTTGCTGATAAACTACCCCTTTCCCTTAACCGATCTTCAACAAAATCAACAGACCTTGACGTCTCTTTAGTTAAAAAGGTATGCAAAACCGTAGTTGATTTTGTTTGAATTTACGGGAGTTATCGTTCGTCATATAAAAAATTACCCTTGTTAAAACATAAAATGTTGCAGGTAAACTACCGCTTTCCCTTAACCGATCTTCACCAACACCAATAGGTATTGAGAACTCTACAATACAGGGCGGTATGCAAAACATCATTTGATTCTGTTTGAATTTGCGGCTGTTATCGTTTGCCATAGAAAATACACTTGTTAAAACATTAAAGGTTGCTGGTAAACTAACCCTTTCCCTTAACCGATCTTCACCAAAAACAATAGGCCTTGAGTACTCTACAAATCAGGGCTGTATGCATAAAATTATTTGATTCTGTTTTAAGTTGCGGCAGTTATCGTTTGCCATACAAAAAAATCGGTATGGAGAACTATACTTGACTTCCATGTTCTAAGATTTATATTTAAAATCGTATTCGAAATGAAATATTTCCTTAGAAACTACGTCTTTCTACTTATTGCTTCAGCTTTAACCACAGTACTGTGGTCACTAACGTATACCACCTCATGTTTTCGCACTCGATTTTCACTGATGATGGCAGTCGATGCCAATGCCGAAAAGTCTGGTTTTGCAGAAAACATTGGACTACGGCTAAACAGCCCGGGAAGCAATTTTAACAAAAAAATACTTCTTTGTTGCAGATAACGTAGTACACATATAAAAAAATTATCCCCTCCACTTTCAACTATAAATTTTAATAATAGAAAATTACCCCCACCCCGTTCTCCTAACCTCTTCATTTATAGACATTTTATCTATGTTTCTACAGTGGATTATTAATGAGCTTCTTATCAGGATACTTTATTTATAAAAATTAAGTACTTTACTCTTGTTAAATCATAAAATGTTTCCGGTAAACTACCCCTTTCTCTTAACCGATCTTCTCCATAATCAATAGACCTTCAGTCCTCTACAATTCCGGGATGCATGCATAAAAATGTTTGATTCTGTTTGAATGTGCGGCAGTTATTGTTCATCATGAATACATTTCTCTTGTTACAACATAAAATGTTGCCAGTAAACTACCCCTTTCCCTTAACCGATCATCAACAAAATCAACAGACCTTGAGTTCTCTTTAGTTCAAAAAGGTATGCTCAAACGTAGTTGACTCTTTTTGAATTTACGGGAGTTATCGTTCGTCATATAAAAAATTACCCTTGTTAAAACATAAAATGTTGCAGGTAAACTACCCCTTTCCCTTAACCGATCTTCACCAACACCAATAGGTATTGAGAACTCCACAATACAGGGCTGTATGCAAAACATCATTTTTTAATTCTGTTTGAATTTGCGGCGGTTATCGTTTGCCATAGAATAAAATTACACTTGATAAAAAAACCGTTGCTGGTAAACTACCCCATTCCCTTAACCGATCTTCACCAAAAACAATAGGTCTTGAGTACTCTACAAACCAGTGCTGTATGCAAAAATGTATTTGATTCTGTTTGAATTTTCGGCTGTTATCGTTTGCCAAAGAAAAAAATCTACAGACACACACAGAGACACTTTTCGAAATAAAATGACTTTTTTTCATGTTTTGAGTGTAGTACAATCAGAATATGCAATAATCTTGAACACGATTTTTTTGCCGTCACCATACTTCCATTTCCTTAAGGTACATGAAAGTAAAAATTACCCTTGATAAAAAAAAGGTTGCCAGTAAACTACCCCTTTGCCTTAACCGAACTTCACCAACAACAGTAGGTCTTGAGTACTCTAAAAATCAGGGCTTTATGAAAATAATTATTTGATTCTGTTTGAATTTGCGGCTGTTATCGTTTGCCATAAAAAAAATTTACAGACACACACACAGAGACACTTTTCGAAAAATGACTTTTTTTCATGTTTTGAGTGTAGTACAATCAGAATCTGCAATAATCTTGAACACGATCTTTTTGCCATCACCATACTTCCATTTCCTTAAGGAATATAAAAGTAAAAATTACCCTTGATAAAAAAACGTTGCCGGTAAACTACCCCTTTCCCTTAACCGATCTTCACCAAAATCAACAGACCTTGAACTCTCTACAAATCAGGAAAGTGTGAAAAAATTATTAGATTCTTTTTGAATTTTCGGCAGTTATCGTTTGTCATAAAAAAAATTACCCTTTTGAAAACATACAACGTTGATGATAAACTACCCCTTTCCCTTAACCGATCTTCAACAAAATCAACAGACTTTCAACTAGTTCCCTTTAGTTCAAAGGGTATGCAAAACCGTAGTTGATTCTGTTTGAATTTACGGGAGTTATCGTTCGTCATATAAAAAATTACTTTTGTTAAAACATAAAATGTTGCAGGTAAACTACCCCTTTCTCTTAACCGATCGTCACCAAAACCAATAGGTATTGGGAACTCTACAATACAGGGCTGTATGCAAAACATCATTTGATTCTGTTTGAATTTGCGGCTGTTATCGTTTGCCATAGAAAAAAAATTATCCTTGATAAAAAAGACGTGGCTGGTAAACTACCCCTTTCCCTTAACCGATTTTCACCAAAATCAACGGGCCTTCACTTCTTTACAATTCAGGACAGCATGCAGATAAGTATTCGATTCTCTTTGAATTTACGGCAGTTATCGTCCGTCATAGAAAAAATTACCCTTGTTAAAACATAAAATGTTGCAGGTAAACTACCCCTATCCCCTAACTGATCTTCACCAACACCAACAGGTCTTCAGAACTCCACAATTGAGGGCTGTATGCAAAACATTATATGATTCTGTTTGAATTTCTGCCTGTTATCGTTTGCCATAGAAAAATATTGGTATGGAGAAGCATACTTGACTTCCATGTTCTAAGATTTATATTTAAAATCATATTCGAAATGAAATATTTCCATAGAAACTACGTCTTTCTACTTATTGCTTCAGCTTTAACCACAGTACTGTGGTCACTAACGTATACCACCTCACGTTTTCGCACTCGATTTTCACTGATGATGGCAGTCGATGCCACTGCCGAAAAGTCTGGTTTTGCAGAAAACATTGGACTACGGCTAAACAGCCGGAGAAGCAATTTTAACAAAAAACTACTTCTTTATTCCTGATAACGTAGTACACATAAAAAAATTCTCCCCTCCACCTTCAACAATAATTTTAATAATAGAAAATTACCCCCACCCTGTTCTCCTAACCTCTTCTTTTATAGATATTTTATCTATGTTTCTACAGTGGATTATTAATGAGCTTCTTATCAGGATACTTTATTTTTAAAAATTAAATACTTTACTCTTGCTAAATCATGAAATGTTTCAGGTAAACTACCGCTTTCTCTTAACCGATCTTCTCCAACATCAATAGACCTTCAGTCCTCTACAATTCAGGGATGCATGCAAAAAAATATTTGATTCTGTTTGAATGTGCGGCAGTTATTGTTCATCATGAATACATTTCTCTTGTTACACCATAAAATGTTGCCGGTAAACTACCCCTTTCCTTTATCCGATCTTCACCAAAATCAACAGACCTTGAGTTCTCTACAAATCAGAAAAGTGTGCAAGAAATTATTAGATTCGTTTTGAATTTTCGGCAGTTATCGTTCTTCATATAAAAAATTACCCTTTTGAAAACATAAAACGTTGCTGATAAACTACCCCTTTCCCTTAACCGATCTTCAACAAAATCAACAGACTTTCAACTAGTTCTCTTTAGTTCAAAAGGTATGCAAAACCGTAGTTGATTCTGTTTGAATTTACGGGAGTTATCGTTCGTCATATAAAAAATTACCCTTGTTAAAACATAAAATGTTGCTGGTAAACTACCACTTTCTCTTAACCGACCATCACCAACACCAATAGGTATTAAGAACTCTACAATACAGGGCTGTATGCAAAACATCATTTGATTCTGTTTGAATTTGCGGCTGTTATCATTTGCCATAGAAAAAAATTACACTTGATAAAAAAAACCGTTCCAGGTAAACTACCCATTTCCCTTAACCGATCTTCACCAAGAACAATAGATCTTGAGTACTCTACAGATCAGGACAGTATGCAAAAAATTATTTGATTCTGTTTGAATTTGCGGCTGTTAACGTTTGCCATAGAAAAAAAATGATCCTTTATAAAAAAGAAGTGGCTGGTAAACTACCCATTTCCCTTAACCGATTTTCGCCAAAATCAACGGGCCTTCACTTCTTTACAATTCAGGATGCAGGTAAGTATTCGATTCCTTTTGAATTTACGGCAGTTATCGTTCGTCATAGAAAAAATTACCCTTGTTAAAACATAAAATGTTGCAGGTAAACTACCTCTTTCCCCTAACTGATCTTCACCAACACCAACAGGTCTTTAGAACTCTATAATTGAGGGCTGTATGCAAAATATTATATGATTCTGTTTGAATTTCTGGCTGTTATCGTTTCCTATAGAAAAATATTGGTATGGAGAACCATACATGACTTCCATGTTCTAAGATTTATATTTAAAATCATATTCGAAATGAAATATTTCCATAGAAACTACGTCTTTCTACTTATTGCTTCAGCATTAACCACAGTACTGTGGTCACTAACGTATACCACCTCAAGTTTTCGCACTCGATTTTCACTGATGATGGCAGTCGGTGCCACTGCCGAAAAGTCTGGTTTTGCAGAAAACATTGGACTACGGCTAAACAGCCCGAGAAGCAATTTTAACAAAAAACTACTTCTTTGTTGCTGATAACGTAGTACACATATAAAAAAATTCTCCCCTCCACCTTCAACTATAAATTTTAATAATAGAAAATTAACCCCACTCCGTTCACTTAACCTCTTCATTTATAGATATTTTATCTACGTTTCTACAGTGGGTTTTTATGAGCTCCTTATCAGGATACTTTATTTATAAAAATTAAGTACTTTACTCTTGATAAATCATAAAATGTTTCATGTAAACTACCCCTTTCTCTTGACCGATCTTCTCCAAAATCAATAGACCTTCAATCCTCTACAATTCAGGGATGCATGCAAAGAAATATTTGATTCTGTTTGAATGTGCGGCAGTTATTGTTCATCATGGATACATTTCTCTTGTTACAACATAAAATGTTGCTGGTAAACTACCCCTTTCCCTTAACCGAGCTTCACCAAAATCAACAGACATTGAGCTCCCTACTACTCAGCAAAGTGTGCAAAAAATTATTAGATTATCTTTGAATTATCGGCAGTTATCATCCGTCATAAGAAAATTACCCTTTTTAAAACATAAAACGTTGCTGATAAACTACCCCTTTCCCTTAACCGATCTTCAACAAAATCAACAGAACTTGAGTTCTCTTTAGTTCAAAAAGGTATGCTCAAAAGTAGTTGACTCTGTTTGAATTTACGGGAGTTATCGTTCGTGATATAAAAAATTACCCTTGTTAAAACATAAAATGTTGCAGGTAAACTACCCCTTTCCCTTAACCGATCTTCACCAACACCAAATGGTATTGAGAACTCTACAATACAGGGCTGTATGCAAAACATCATTTGATTCTGTTTGAATTTGCGGCTGTTATCGTTTGCCATAGAAAAATATCGGTATGGAGAACCATACATGACTTCCATATTCTAAGATTTTTATTTAAAATCATTTTCGAAATGTAATATTACCATAGAAACTACTTCTTTCTACACTTGATAAAAAACTGTTGCAGGTAAACTACCCCTTTCCCTTAACCGATCTTCAACAAAATCAACAGACCTTGAGTTCTCTTTAGTTCAAAAAAGTATGCTCAAACGTAGTTGATTCTGTTTGAATTTACGGGAGTTATCGTTCGTCATATAAAAAATTACCCTTGTTAAAACATAAAATGTTGCAGGTAAACTACCCCTTTCCCTTAACCGATCTTCACCAAAAACAATAGGTCTTGAGAACTCTACAAATCAGTTTGTATGCAAAGAAGTATTTGATTCTGTTTGAATTTTCGGCTGTTATCGTTTGCATAGAAAAAAATCTACATACACACACAGAGACACTTTTCGAAAAAAATGACTTTTTTTCATGTTTTGAGTGTAGTACAATCAGAATCTGCAATAATCTTGAACACGATTTTTTTGCCGTCACCATACTTCCTTTTCCTTAAGGAACATGAAAGTAAAAATTACCCTTGATAAAAAAAACGTTGCAAGTAAACTACCCCTTTCCCTTAACCGATCTTCACCAACAACAGTAGGTCTTGAGTACTCTAAAAATCAGGGCTTTATGAAAAGAATTATTTGATTCTGTTTGAAATTGCGGCTGTTATCGTTTGCCATAGAAAAAAATTTACAGACACGCACACAGAGACACTTTTCGAAAAATGACTTTTTTTCATGTTTTGAGTGTAGTACAATCAGAATCTGCAATAATCTTGAACACGATTTTTTTGCCATCACCATACTTCCCTTTCCTTAAGGAATATGAATGTAAAATTAGCCTTGATAAAAAAAACGTTGCCAGTAAACTACCCCTTTCCCTTAACCGATCTTCACCAAAAACAATAGGTCTTGAGTACTCTACAAATCAGGGCTGTATACATAAAATTATTTGATTCTTTTAAAGTTGCGGCTGTTATCGTTTGCCATAGTATCGTTTGCCATAGAAAAAAATCGGTATGGAGAACCATACATGACTTCCATGTTCTAAGATTTATATTGAAAATCGTATTCAAAATGAAATATTTCCATAGAAACTATGTCTTTCTACTTATTGCTTCAGCATTAACCACAGTACTGTGGTCACTAACGTATACCACCTCATGTTTTCGCACTCGATTTTCACTTATGATGGCAGTCGATGTGACTGCCGAAAAGTATGGTTTTGCAGAAGACATTGGGCTACGGCTAAACAGCCCGGGAAGCAATTTTAACAAAAAACTACTTCTTTGTTGCCGATAACGTAGTACAAATATAAAAAAATTTTCCCCTCCACCTTCAACTATAAATTTTAATAATAGAAAATTACCCCCATCCTGTTCTCTGAACCTCTTCATTTATAGATATTTTATCTATGTTTCTACAGTGGATTATTAATGAGCTTCTTATCAGGATACTTTATTTATAAAAATTAAGTATTTTACTCTTGTTAAATCATAATATGTTTCCGGTAAACTACCCCTTTCTCTTAACCGATCTTCTCCGACATCAATAGACCTCCAGTCCTCTACATTTCAGGGATGCATGCAAAAAAATATTTGATTCTGTTTGAATGTGCGGCAGTTATTGTTCATCATGAATAAATTTCTCTTGTTACACCATAAAATGTTGCCGGTAAACTACCCCTTTCCCTTAACCGATCTTCACCAAAATCAATAGACCTTGAGCTCTCTGCAACTCAGGAAAGGGTGCAAAAAATTATTTGATTCTCATTGAATTTTCGGCAGTTATCGTTCGTCATAAAAAAATTACCCTTTTTAAAACATAAAACGTTGCTGATAAACTACCCCTTCCCTTAACCGATCTTCAACAAAATCAACAGACCTTGAGATCTCTTTAGTTCAAAAAGGTATGCAAAAACCTAGTTGATTCTGTTTGAATTTACGGCAGTTATCGTTCGTCATATAAAAAATTACCGTTGTTAAAACATAAAATGTTGCTGGTAAACTACCCCTTTCCCTTAACCGCTCTTCACCAAGACCAATAGGTATTGAGAACTCTACAATACAGGGCTGTATGCAAAACATCATTTGATTCTGTTTGAATTTGCGGCTGTTATCGTTTACTATAGAAAAAAATTACCCTTGATAAAAAACCGTTGCAGGTAAACTACCCCTTTCCCTTAACCGATCTTCACCAAAAATGACAGGTCTTGGGTACTCTACAATTCAGACCTGTATGCAAACAATTATTTTATTCTGTTTGAATTTGCGGCTGTTATCGTTTGCCATAGAAAACACCCTTGATAAAACATACAACGTTGCTGGTAAACTACCCTATTCCATTAACCGATCTTCACCAAAAACAATAGGTCTTGAGAACTCTACAATTCAGGGCTGTAACTAGCCTCTACATTTTTAGACATTTAATCTACGTTTCTACAGTGGATTATGAAGATCTTCTTACCAGGATACTTTATTTATCAAAATTAAGTACTTTACTCTTGTTACAACAAAAAATGTTTCTGGTAAACTACCCTTTCCCCGTAACCAATCTTTACCAAAATCAACAGGCCTTGCGACCACTACAATTTACGGACGTATGCAAAATATTATTTGATTATGATCGAATTTACGGCAGTTATCGTTTATCATATACAAAATTAACCTTGTTATTACATAAAACGTTGCAGGTAAACTACCTCTTTCCCTTAACCGATCTTCACCAAAATCAACAAGCCTTGATTTGTGTACAATTCAGAGATGCGTGCTAAACATTATTTGATTCTGTTTGAATTTATGCCAGTTATCGTTCGTCATAAAAAAAATTACCCTTGTTAAAACATAAAATGTTGCAGGTAAACTACCCTATTCCCTTAATCGCTCTACACCAAAACCAGCAAGTCTTTAGAACTCTACAATTCAGGGCAGTGTCCAAAACATTATTTGATTCTGTTTGAATTTGCGGCTGTTATCGTTTGCCATAGAAAATAAACATTACATAATTGAGATATGCTTGCCTGCCACGAACGATATATTTTCTCTCATACATGATTTACATTAAAATGAAAAAATTATAATCTTATTGCCTGGCGACAAAATTATTTTATTTTTAACAATTACCATTGTTTGAAAGAATACATGTCATTCGCCACCAGCTTAAAATTTGTGACAATCGCTACCCACTGTCCCCGGTTCCCTCCCCTGAGGCAATGACCGCTGGAATAATAACGAGAAATTCCGCAGGACCATCCACTCCGCCCGCTAGCCCGCTTTCTCTCATTATTGCTCTGAGTGTCATAGTGTTCCGGTCATAATTATTTAGTGCATTCTAGTTGTGCTTGATACTACCAAGGATACGCGTACAACGTTAAAAGGACCAAAGAAGATGGACTGTAACTTGGTGCTGTTCAAGACAGAGATCGACACGTTGCCGAGGATCAATCAAGAGCCAACGTGGTGAAGTGCTGTGTTCAAGCGAGCATCAATGTGGACCTCCGGATGATGCTCGCTCAGAAGTATTGAAGGCTGTCAATCAGGCGAAGAAGCGAGCACGCGACGAGGACACGCCAATTTCTAAAATATACTCCCAACAAATGGATAATCCCCACAACATGGGCTATGATTTTGTAACCGAAATGCCAGATCAGCTAGTTACGAAGAGGTCTTTATATCGCTACAGGGCCAAATCGCAAGGTAATCAACGAGAACCGGAATCATCTGAAGAAGTTGTTCTGGAAATGGGAATGCTTACCATGACAGATGGAAGTAGTTTTCTTTTGAAAGACGACAACACAGGCGGGCGACTTATTATTTTTAGTGGAGCATTAGGAAAAGAAGCTTTGAGAAGTAAGCAAGATTTTTTTATGGATGGCACTTTTAAGAGTTGCAGTATTTCGCAAATTTATACAATTCACGCAGACTTTGGAAGCTCAAAAAACGAAACAAATATATATCCAGTTATATTTGCTCTCTTACCAAACAAAAGGAAAGAAACATATATTCGACTTTTCCGCCTTCTTATTGAGGCCATACCAGAGTGGAATCCAGCGACGGTGACAGTCGATTTTGAATCGCCAGCAATTTCTGCCCTTAAAGTTGCATTTCCAGCAGTAGAGGTAAAAGGTTGCTACTTCCACATGAGAAAGTGCCTCTGGAGAAAATTTCAAGATTTGGGACTTGCTTGTGAGTATATGAAGAACGAAGAAGTGAGAATGATCATCGCATGTGTGCTGCTTTGGCGTTTCTTCGGCCTGAGGATGTTCCCGACGACTGGCTGGAAATTCATTCCAGAGTGCCTGACAATGAAAAAACTTTCTGGATTTTTGGACTATTTCGTGGAGAGATGGATGGAAAACGAAGAAGTCCCAGTCGAGCTTTGGAGTTGTTACAACAGGCGTCATCGAACCACCAACTCTGTCGAGGGATGGCACAATAAAATTAATACCGAACTTGGAAGACCGAATCCTCGAGTCAAGGACCTCATCAACTGTGTAAGAAAGAAGCAGAGAGCACAGCATGTGCACTAATAAGGGCCCAGCTCAACATGGAAGGTAAACGAAGGAAGACTGCTTACATGACTCTAGATGACAGACTGGAAAGAACGGTTAAAAAATATGTAGAAAGTGGTGATATTGTCACTTGTTTGAAAACAATTTCTCATCTCCAAAAACTTTGAAGAGTTACTATAAAGTCCAGGAGCTTAAACGTTGACTTATGAGAGTAAAAAAATTTAAATAAAGTCAATATTAGCGACGGAGCTTAATTTGAGCCCAATAATGTAAATAAAGTAAATATTAGTGACGGAGCTTAATTTGAACTGAAAGTAACTGACGAAGCCAATAGCTGATTTTAAACACGCCTATATGCAATAAATATATGCATGTACCCAGTCCAAAGCCTGTGAAAAGTGTGATGGGAATCAGTAAAATTCACTTGACTGTTCAAGGCAGACCAGGTCTGCGAAGCCCAAGCTTTAAATATTAACGAGAGGTGGTGGGGAAGCCCCTGCTGGTGGCGATTGTCCCTGGTGGCGATTGTCACTAGTGGCGATTTACAGGACACCGTTTGAAAAGTTTAAATGAATTTTCAAGTACTTTACTGTTGTTAAAACGTAAAAGGTTGCAGGTAAACTACCCCTTCCCCTTAACCGATCTTCACCAAAATGAATAGACCTTGAGATCTCTACAATTCAGGGACGTATGCAAGAAATTATTTGATTCTATTTGAATATGCAGCAGTTATCGTTCGTCATAGAAAAAAATTACCCTTGTTAAAACATAAAACGTTGCAGGTAAACTACCCCTTTCCCTTATCCGATCTTCAACAAAATCAACAGAGCTTGAGTTCTGTATAATTCAAAAAGGTATGCAGAAGAGTAGTTGATTCCGTTTTAATTTGCGGCTGTTATCGTTTGCCATAGAAAATACCCTTGTTAAAACATAAAATGTTGCTGGTAAACTACCCTATTCCCTTAACCGATCTTCACCAAAACCAACAGGTTTTGAGAACTCTACAATTCAGGCCAGTATGCAAAATATTATAAGATTCTGTTTGAATTTGCGGCTGTTTCGTTTGCCATAGAAAATACCCTTGAAAAACAAAAAACGTGGCCGGTAAACTACCCCTTTCCCTTAACCGATCTTCACCAAAAACAATAAGTCTTTAGTACTCAACAAATCAGGGCTGTATGCAAAAACGTATTTGATTCTGTTTGAATTTGCGGCTCTTATCGTTTGCAATAGAAAATACACTTATAAAACAAAACGTTGCAGGTAAACTACCCCTTTCCCTTAACCGATCTTCACCAAAAACAATAGATCTTGAGTACTCTACAATTCAGGACAGTATGCAAAAAATTATTTGATTATGTTTGAAATTGCGGCTGTTATCGTTTGCCAGAGAAATTACCTTTGTTAAAACCTACAACTTTGCTGGTTAACTACCCCTTTCCCTTAACCGATCTTCACCAAAAACAATAGGTCTTTAGTACTCTACAAATCAGGGCGGTATGCAAAAAATTATTTGATTCTGTTTGAATTAGCGGTGTTATCGTTTGCCATAGAAAAAATCTACAGATAGATAGACAGACAGACAGATAGACACACAGACAAACAATTTTCGGAAAACGACTTTTTTCATGTTTTGAGTGTAGTACAATCAGAATCTGCAATAATCTCGAACACGATTTTTTTTTGCCATCACCATACTTCCAGTTCCTTAAGGAACATGGAAGTAAAAATTACCCTTGATAAAAAAACGTTGCAGGTAAACTACCCCTTTCCCTTAACCGATCTTCACCAAAAACAATAGGTCTTGAGTAGTCTAAAAAACAGGCCTGTATGCAAAAAATTATTTGATTCTGTTTGAATTTACGGCTGTTATCGTTTGCCATAGACAAAAATCTACAGACAGACACACACACACACACACTTTTCGAAAATATCGTTATGGAGAACCATACATGACTTCCATGTTCTAATATTTATAATTAAAATCATTTTCGAAATGAAATGTTACCATAGAAACTACTTCTTCCTTCAGCCTTAACCACAGTACTGTGGTCACTAATGTATACCACCTCACGTTATCGCACTCGATTTTCAATGATGGTGGAAGTCGATGGCACTGCCAAAACGTCTGGTTTTGCAGAAAACATTGGTCTACGGCCAAACAGGACGGGAAGGAGTTTTTACAACAAACTACTTCTTTGTTGCCGATAACATAGTACATATATAAAAAATTATCCCCTCCCATTTCAACTATAATTTCCATTTATAGAAAATTACCCCCACCCCATTCAACTAGCCTCTTCATTTATAGATATTTAATCTACGTTTCTACAGAGGATTATTAAGATCTTCTTATCAGGATACTTTATTTATCAAAACTAATTACTTTACTCTTGTTACAACAAAAAATGTTTCAGGAAAACTACCCTTTCTCCGTAACCGATCTTCACCAAAATAAACAGACCTTGAGTACTCTTTAGTTCAAAAAGGTGTGCAAAACCGTAGTTGATTCTGTTTGAATTTACGGGAGTTATCGTTCGTCATATAAAAAATTACCCTTGTTAAAACATAAAATGTTGCAGGTAAACTACCACTTTCCCTTAACCGATCTTCACCACCACCAATAGGTATTGTGAACTCTACAATACAGGGCTGTATGCAAAACATCATTTGATTCTGTTTGAATTTGCGGCTGTTATCGTTTGCCATAGAAAATAATTACACTTGATAAAAAAACCGTTGCAGGTAAACTACCCTTTCCCCGTTGCCGATCTTCACCAAAATCAACAGACCTTGAGGTATGTAAAATTCAAAAAGGTATTCAAAAAAGTAGTTGATTCTGTTTGAATTTTCGGCAGTTATTGTTCTTCAGATTAAATTACCCTTGTTAAAACATAAAATGTTGCAGGTAAACTACCCCTTTCCCTTAACCGATTTTCACCAAAAACCAACAGGTCTTGAGAACTCTACAATTCAGGGCTGCATCCAAAACATTATTTGATTCTGTTTGAAGTTGTGGCTGTTATCGTTTGCCATAGAAAACAATCGGTATGGAGAACCATACATGACTTCCATGTTCTAAGATCTATATTTAAAATTATATTCGAAATGAAATATTTCCATAGAAACTACGTCTTTCTACTTATTGCTTCAGCATTAACTACAGTAGTGTGGTCACTAACGTATACCACCTCACGTTTTCGCACTCGATTTTCACTGATGATGGCAGTCGATGCCACTGCCGAAAAGTCTGGTTTTGCAGAAAACATTGGACTACGGCTAAACAGCCCGGGGAGCAATTTTAACAAAAAACTACTTCTTTGTTGCTGATAACTAGTACACATATAAAAAAATTCTCCCCTCCACGTTCAACTATAAATTTTAATAATAGAAAATTAACCCCACCCCGTTTACGTAACCTCTTCATTTATAGATATTTTATCTACGTTTCTACAGTGAATTATTATGAGCTTCTTATCAGGATACTTTATTTATAAAAATTAAGTACTTTACTCTTGTTATATCATAAAATGTTTCAGGTAAACTACCCCTTCCTCTTAACCGATCTTCTCCAAAATCAATAGACCTTCAGTCCTCTACAATTCAGGGATGCATGCAAAAAAATATTTGATTCTGTTTGAATGTGCGGCAGTTATTGTGCATCATGAATACATTTCTCTTGTTAGAACATAAAATTTTGCAGGTAAACTACCCCTTTCCCTTAACCGATCTTCAACAAAATCAACAGACTTTCAACTAGTTCTCTTTAGTTCAAAAAGGTATGCAAAACCGTAGTTGATTCTGTTTGAATTTACGGGAATTATCGTTCGTCATATAAAAAATTACCCTTGTTAAAACATAAAATGTTGCTGGTAAACTACCCCTTTCCCTTAATCAATCTTCATCAACACCAATAGGTATAGAGAACTCTACAATACAGGGCTGTATGCAAAACATCATTTGATTCTGTTTGAATTTGCGGCTGTTATCGTTTGCCATAGAAAAAAATTACACTTGATAAAAAAACCGTTGCTGGTAAACTACACCTTTCACTCAACCGATCCTTACCAAAAACAATACGTCTTGAGTACTCTACAAATCAGAACTGTATGCAAAAAATTATTTGATTCTGTTTCAATTTACGGCTGTTATCGCTTGCCATAGAAAATACCCTTGTTAAAACATAAAAGGTTGCAGGTAAACTACCCCTTTGCCTTAACCGATTTTCACCAAAAACAATAGGTCTTGAGAACTCTACAATTCAGGGCGGTATCCGAAACATTATTTGATTCTGTTTGAATTTGCGGCTGTTATCGTTTGCCAAAAAAAAAAAATTATGCTTGATAAAAAAGAAGTGGCTGGTAAACTACCCCTTTCCCTTTACCGATTTTCACCAAAATCAATGGGCCTTCACTTCTTTACACTCCAGGACAGCATGCAAATAAGTATTCGATTCTCTTTGAATTTACGGCAGTTATCGTTCGTCATAGAAAAAATTACCCTTGTTAAAACATAAAATGTTGCTGGTAAACTACCCCTTTCCCCTAACTGATCTTCACCAACACCAACAGGTCTTGAGAACTCTACAATTGAGGGTTCTATGCAAAACATTATATGATTCGTTTTGAATTTCTGGCTGTTATCGTTTGCCATAGAAAAATATCGGTATGGAGAACCATACATGACTTCCATGTTCTAAGATTTATATTTAAAATCCTACGAGAAATGAAATATTTCCATAGAAACTACGTCTTTCTACTTATTGCTTCAGCATTAACCACAGTACTGTGGTCACAAACGTATACCACCTCATGTTTTCGCACTCGATTTTCACTGATGATGGCAGTCGATGCCAAACCGAAAAGTCTGGTTTTGCAGAAAACATTGGACTACGGCTAAACAGCCCGGGAAGCAATTTTAACAAAAAACTACTTCTTTGTTGCAGATAACGTAGTACACATATAAAAAAATTCTCCCCTCCACTTTCAACTATAAATTTTAATAATAGAAAATTACACCCACCCCATTCTCCTAACCTCTTCATTTATAGATATTTTATCTATGTTTCTACAGTGGTTTATTAATGAGCTTCTTATCAGGATACTTTATTTATAAAAATTAAGTAGTTTACTCTTGTTAAATCATAAAATGTTTCAGGTAAACGACCCCTTTCTCTTGAACGATCTTCTCCAAAATAAACCTTTCTTTCTCCAAAATAGACCTTCAGTCCTGTACAATCCCGGGATACATGCAAAAAAATATTTGATTCTGTTTGAATGTGCGGCAGTTATTGTTCATCATGAATACATTTCTCTTGTTACAACATAAAATGTTGCAGGTAAACTACACCTTCCCCTTAACCGATCTTCACCAAAATCAACAGACCTTGAGCTCTCTGCAAATCAGAAGAGTGTGCAAAAAATTATTAGATTCTCTTTGAATTTTCGGCAGTTATCGTTCGTAATAAAAAATTACCCTTTTTAAAACAAAAAACGTTGCTGATAAACTACCCCTTTCCCTTAACCGATCTAGAACAAAATCAACAGATTTCCAACTAGTTTTCAATAGTTCAAAAGGTATGCAAAACCGTAGTTGATTCTGTTTGAATTTACGGGAATTATCGTTCGTCATATAAAAAATTACCCTTGTTAAAACAAAATGTTGCTGGTAAACAACCCCTTACCCTTAACCGATCTTCACCAAAAAGAGTAGGTCTTGAGTACTCTACAAATCAGTGCTGTCTGCAAAAAATATTTGATTCTGTTTGAATTTTCGGCTGTTGTTGTTTGCCATAGAAAAAAATTTACAGACACACACACAGAGACACATTTCGAAAAATGGCTTTTTTTCATGTTTTGAGTGTAGTACAATCAGAATCTACAATAATCTTGAACACGATTTTTTTGCCATCACCATACTTCCATTTCCTCAAGGAACGTGAAAGTAAAAATTAAACTTGATAAAGAAAACGTTGCCAGTAAACTACCCCTTTCCCTTAACCGATCTTCACCAACAACAGTAGGTCTTGAGTACTCTAAAAATCAGGGCTTTCTGAAAATAATTATTTGATTCTGTTTGAATTTGTGGCTGTTATCGTTTGCCATTGAAAAAATTTTACAGACACACACACAGAGAGACTTTTCGAAAAATGACTTTTTTTCATGTTTTGTGTGTAGTACAATCAGAATCTGCAATAATCTTGAACACGATTTTTTTGCCATCACCATACTTCCATTTCCTTAAGGAATATGAATGTAAAAATTACCCTTGATAAAAAAAATGTTGCCGGTAAACTACCCCTTTCCCTTAACCGATCTTCACCAAAAACCAACAGGTCTTGAGAACTCTACAATTCAGGGCTGCATCCAAAACATTATTTGATTATATTTGAAGTTGCGGCTGTTATCGTTTGCCATAGAAAAAAATCGGTATGGAGAACAATACATGACTTCCATGTTCTAAGATTTATATTTAAAATCATATTCGAAATGAAATATTTCCATAGAAACTACGTCTTTCTACTTATTGCTTCCGCATTAACCACAGTACTGTGGTCGCTAACGTATACCACCTCACGTTTTCGCACTCGATTTTCACTGATGATGGCAGTCGATGCCACTGCCGAAAAGTCTGGTTTTGCAGAAAACATTGGACTACGGCTAAACAGCCCAAGAAGCAATTTTAACAAAAAACTACTTCTTTGTTGCAGATAACGTAGTACACATATAAAAAAATTCTCCCCTCCAAATTCAACTATAAATTTTAATAATAGAAAATTAACCCCACCCAGTTCACAAAACCTCTTCATTTATAGATATTTTATCTACGTTTCTACAGTGGATTATTATGAGCCTTAATAGCCTTATGAGCCTTATCAGGATACTTTATTTATAAAAATTAAGTAATTTACTCTTGTTAAATCATAAAATGTTTCAGGTAAACTACCCATTTCTCTTGACCGATCTTCTCCAAAATCAATAGACCTTCAGTCCTCTAAAATTCCGGGATGCATGCAAAAAAATATTTGATTCTGTTTGAATGTGCGGCAGTTATTGTTCATCATGAATACATTTCTCTTGTTACATCATAAAATGTTGCAGGTAAACTACCCCTTTCCCTTAACCGATCTTCAACAAAATCAACAGACCTTGAGTTCTCTTTAGTTCAAAAAGATATGCTCAAACGTAGTTGACTGTGTTTGAATTTACGGGAGTTATCGTTCGTCATATAAAAAATTACCCTTGTTAAAACATAAAATGTTGCTGGTAAACTACCCCTTTCCCTTAACCGATCTTATCCAACACCAATAGGTATTGAGAACTCTACAATACAGGGCTGTATGCAAAACGTCATTTGATTCTGTTTGAATTTGCGGCTGTTATCGTTTGCCATAGAAAAAAATTACACTTGATAAAAAACGGTTGCTGGTAAACTACCCCTTTCCCTTAACCGATCTTCAACAAAATCAACAGACCTTGAGTTCTCTTTAGTTCAAAAAGGTGTGCTCAAGCATAGTTGACTCTATTTGAATTTACGGGAGTTATCATTCGTCATATAAAAAATTACCCTTGTTAAAACATAAAATGTTGCTGGTCAACTACCCCTTTCCCTTAACCGATCTTCACCAAAAACAACAGGTCTTGAGTACTCTACAAATCAGGGCTTAATGAAAATAATTATTTGATTCTGTTTGAATTTGCGGCTGTTATCGTTTGCCATAGAAAAAAATTTACAGACACACACACAGAGACACTTTTCGAAAAATGACTTTTTTTCATGTTTTGAGTGTAGTACAATCAGAATCTGCAATAATCTTGAACACGATTTTTTTGCCATCACCATACTTCCATTTCCTCAAGGAACATGAAAGTAAAAATTACCCTTGATAAAGAAAACGTTGCCAGTAAACTACCCCTTTCCCTTAACCGATCTTCACCAACAACAGTAGGTCTTGAGTACTCTAAAAATCAGGGCTTTCTGAAAATAATTATTTGATTCTGTTTGAATTTGTGGCTGTTATCGTTTGCCATAGAACAAAATTTACAGACACACACACAGAGAGACTTTTCGAAAAATGACTTTTTTTCATGTTTTGAGTGTAGTACAATCAGAATCTGCAATAATCTTGAAGACGATTTTTTTGCCATCACCATACTTCCATTTCCTTAAGGAATATGAATGTAAAAATTACCCTTGATAAAAAAAATGTTGCCGGTAAACTACCCCTTTCCCTTAACCGATCTTCACCAAAAACCAACAGGTCTTGAGAACTCTACAATTCAGGGCTGCATCCAAAACTTTATTTGATTCTGTTTGAAGTTGCGGGTGTTTTCGTTTGCCATAGAAAAAAATCGGTATGGAGAACCATACATGACTTCCATGTTCTAAGATTTATATTTAAAATCATATTCGAAATGAAATATTTCCATAGAAACTACGTCTTTCTACTTATTGCTTCCGCATTAACCACAGTACTGTGGTCACTAACGTATACCACCTCACGTTTTCGCAATCGATTTTCACTGATGATGGCAGTCGATGCCACTGCCGAAAAGTCTGATTTTGCAGAAAACATTGGACTACGGCTAAACAGCCCGAGAAGTAATTTTAACAAAGAACTACTTCTTTGCTGCTGATAACGTAGTACACATATAGAAAAATTCTCCCCTCCACCTTCAACTATAAATTTCAATAATAGAAAATTAACCCCACCGCGTTCAACTAACCTCTTCATTTATAGATATTTTATCTACGTTTCTACAGTGGATTATTATGAGCTTCTTATCAGGATACTTTATTTATAAAAATTAAGTACTTTACTCTTGTTAAATCATAAAATGTTTCCGGTAAACTAACCCTATCTCTTGACCGATCTTCTCCAAAATCAATAGACCTTCAGCCCTCTACAATTCAGGGATGCATGTAAAAATATATTTGATTCTGTTTGAATGTGCGGCAGTTATTGTTCATCATGAATACATTTCTCTTGTTAGAACATAAAATGTTGCAGGTAAACTACCCGTTTCCCTTAACCGATCCTCACCAAAATCAACAGACCTTGAGCTCTCTACAAATCAGGAAAGTGTGCAAAAAATTATTAGATTCTTTTGGAATTTTCGGCAGTTATCGTTCGTCATAAAAAAATTACCCTTTTGAAAACATAAAACGTTGCTGATAAACTACCCCTTTCCCTTAACCGATCTTCAACAAAATCAACAGACCTTGACGTCTCTTTAGTTAAAAAGGTATGCAAAACCGTAGTTGATTTTGTTTGAATTTACGGGAGTTATCGTTCGTCATATAAAAAATTACCCTTGTTAAAACATAAAATGTTGCAGGTAAACTACCGCTTTCCCTTAACCGATCTTCACCAACACCAATAGGTATTGAGAACTCTACAATACAGGGCGGTATGCAAAACATCATTTGATTCTGTTTGAATTTGCGGCTGTTATCGTTTGCCATAAAAAAAAATTTACAGACACACACACACACAGACACTTTTCGAAAAATGACTTTTTTTCATGTTTTGAGTGTAGTACAATCAGAATCTGCAATAATCTTGAACACGATTTTTTTGCTATCACCATACTTCCATTTCCTTAAGGAATATAAAAGTAAAAATTAATCTTGATAAAAAAAACGTTGCCGGTAAACTACCCCTTTCCCTTAACCGATCTTCACCATAATCAACACACCTTGAGCTCTCTACAAATCAGGAAAGTGTGCAAAAAATTATTAGATCCTTTTTGAATTTTCGGCAGTTATCGTTCGTCATAAAAAAAATTACCCTTTTGAAAACATAAAACGTTGCTGATAAACTACCCCTTTCCCTTAACCGATCTTCAACAAAATCAACAGACCTTGACGACTCTTTAGTTCAAAAAGGTATGCAAAACCGTAGTTGATTCTGTTTGAATTTACGGGAGTTATCGTTCGTCATATAAAAAATTACCCTTGTTAAAACATAAAATGTTGCAGGTATACTACCGCTTTCCCTTAACCGAATTTCACCAACACCAATAGGTATTGAGAACTCTACAATACAGGGCGGTATGCAAAACATCATTTGATTCTCTTTGAATTTGCGGCTGTTATCGTTTGCCATAGAAAATACACTTGTTAAAACATTAAAGGTTGCTGGTAAACTAACCCTTTCCCTTAACCGATCTTCACCAAAAACAATAGGCCTTGAGTACTCTACAAATCAGGGCTGTATGCATAAAATTATTTGATTCTGTTTTAAGTTGCGGCAGTTATCGTTTGCCATACAAAAAAATCGGTATGGAGAACTATACTTGACTTCCATGTTCTAAGATTTATATTTAAAATCGTATTCGAAATGAAATATTTCCTTAGAAACTACGTCTTTCTACTTATTGCTTCAGCTTTAACCACAGTACTGTGGTCACTAACGTATACCACCTCATGTTTTCGCACTCGATTTTCACTGATGATGGCAGTCGATGCCACTGCCGAAAAGTCTGGTTTTGCAGAAAACATTGGACTACGGCTAAACAGCCCGGGAAGCAATTTTAACAAAAAAATACTTCTTTGTTGCAGATAACGTAGTACACATATAAAAAAATTATCCCCTCCACTTTCAACTATAAATTTTAATAATAGAAAATTACCCCCACCCCGTTCTCCTAACCTCTTCATTTATAGACATTTTATCTATGTTTCTACAGTGGATTATTAATGAGCTTCTTATCAGGATACTTTATTTATAAAAATTAAGTACTTTACTCTTGTTAAATCATAAAATGTTTCCGGTAAACTACTCCTTTCTCTTAACCGATCTTCTCCATAATCAATAGACCTTCAGTCCTCTACAATTCCGGGATGCATGCATAAAAATGTTTGATTCTGTTTGAATGTGCGGCAGTTATTGTTCATCATGAATACATTTCTCTTGTTACAACATAAAATGTTGCCAGTAAACTACCCCTTTCCCTTAACCGATCATCAACAAAATCAACAGACCTTGAGTTCTCTTTAGTTCAAAAAGGTATGCTCAAACGTAGTTGACTCTTTTTGAATTTACGGGAGTTATCGTTCGTCATATAAAAAATTACCCTTGTTAAAACATAAAATGTTGCAGGTAAACTACCCCTTTCCCTTAACCGATCTTCACCAACACCAATAGGTATTGAGATCTCCACAATACAGGGCTGTATGCAAAACATCATTTTTTAATTCTGTTTGAATTTGCGGCGGTTATCGTTTGCCATAGAATAAAATTACACTTGATAAAAAAACCGTTGCTGGTAAACTACCCCATTCCCTTAACCGATCTTCACCAAAAACAATAGGTCTTGAGTACTCTACAAACCAGTGCTGTATGCAAAAATGTATTTGATTCTGTTTGAATTTTCGGCTGTTATCGTTTGCCAAAGAAAAAAATCTACAGACACACACAGAGACACTTTTCGAAATAAAATGACTTTTTTTCATGTTTTGAGTGTAGTACAATCAGAATATGCAATAATCTTGAACACGATTTTTTTGCCGTCACCATACTTCCATTTCCTTAAGGTACATGAAAGTAAAAATTACCCTTGATAAAAAAAAGGTTGCCAGTAAACTACCCCTTTGCCTTAACCGAACTTCACCAACAACAGTAGGTCTTGAGTACTCTAAAAATCAGGGCTTTATGAAAATAATTATTTGATTCTGTTTGAATTTGCGGCTGTTATCGTTTGCCATAAAAAAAATTTACAGACACACACACAGAGACACTTTTCGAAAAATGACTTTTTTTCATGTTTTGAGTGTAGTACAATCAGAATCTGCAATAATCTTGAACACGATCTTTTTGCCATCACCATACTTCCATTTCCTTAAGGAATATAAAAGTAAAAATTACCCTTGATAAAAAAACGTTGCCGGTAAACTACCCCTTTCCCTTAACCGATCTTCACCAAAATCAACAGACCTTGAACTCTCTACAAATCAGGAAAGTGTGAAAAAATTATTAGATTCTTTTTGAATTTTCGGCAGTTATCGTTCGTCATAAAGAAAATTACCCTTTTGAAAACATACAACGTTGATGATAAACTACCCCTTTCCCTTAACCGATCTTCAACAAAATCAACAGACTTTCAACTAGTTCCCTTTAGTTCAAAGGGTATGCAAAACCGTAGTTGATTCTGTTTGAATTTACGGGAGTTATCGTTCGTCATATAAAAAATTACTTTTGTTAAAACATAAAATGTTGCAGGTAAACTACCCCTTTCTCTTAACCGATCGTCACCAAAACCAATAGGTATTGGGAACTCTACAATACAGGGCTGTATGCAAAACATCATTTGATTCTGTTTGAATTTGCGGCTGTTATCGTTTGCCATAGAAAAAAAATTATCCTTGATAAAAAAGACGTGGCTGGTAAACTACCCCTTTCCCTTAACCGATTTTCACCAAAATCAACGGGCCTTCACTTCTTTACAATTCAGGACAGCATGCAGATAAGTATTCGATTCTCTTTGAATTTACGGCAGTTATCGTCCGTCATAGAAAAAATTACCCTTGTTAAAACATAAAATGTTGCAGGTAAACTACCCCTATCCCCTAACTGATCTTCACCAACACCAACAGGTCTTCAGAACTCCACAATTGAGGGCTGTATGCAAAACATTATATGATTCTGTTTGAATTTCTGCCTGTTATCGTTTGCCATAGAAAAATATTGGTATGGAGAAGCATACTTGACTTCCATGTTCTAAGATTTATATTTAAAATCATATTCGAAATGAAATATTTCCATAGAAACTACGTCTTTCTACTTATTGCTTCAGCTTTAACCACAGTACTGTGGTCACTAACGTATACCACCTCACGTTTTCGCACTCGATTTTCACTGATGATGGCAGTCGATGCCACTGCCGAAAAGTCTGGTTTTGCAGAAAACATTGGACTACGGCTAAACAGCCGGAGAAGCAATTTTAACAAAAAACTACTTCTTTATTCCTGATAACGTAGTACACATAAAAAAATTCTCCCCTCCACCATCAACAATATTTTTAATAATAGAAAATTACCCCCACCCTGTTCTCCTAACCTCTTCTTTTATAGATATTTTATCTATGTTTCTACAGTGGATTATTAATGAGCTTCTTATCAGGATACTTTATTTTTAAAAATTAAATACTTTACTCTTGCTAAATCATGAAATGTTTCAGGTAAACTACCGCTTTCTCTTAACCGATCTTCTCCAACATCAATAGACCTTCAGTCCTCTACAATTCAGGGATGCATGCAAAAAAATATTTGATTCTGTTTGAATGTGCGGCAGTTATTGTTCATCATGAATACATTTCTCTTGTTACACCATAAAATGTTGCTGGTAAACTACCCCTTTCCCTTAACCGATCTTCACCAAAATCAACAGAACCTGAGTTCTCTACAAATCAGGTAAGTGTGCAAAAAATTATTAGATTCTTTTTAAATTTTCAGCAGTTATCGTTCGTCATAAAAAAATTACCCTTTTGAAAACATAAAACGTTGCTGATAAACTACCCCTTTCCCTTAACCGATCTTCAAGAAAATCAACAGACTTTCAACTAGTTCTCTTTAGTTCAAAAGGTATGCAAAACCGTAGTTGATTCTGTTTGAATTTACGGGAGTAATCGTTCGTCATATAAAAAATTACGCTTGTTAAAACATAAAATGTTGCAGGTAAACTACCCCTTTCTCTTAACCGATCATCACCAACACCAACAGGTATTGGGAACTCTACAATACAGGGCTGTATGCAAAACATCATTTGATTCTGTTTGAATTTGCGGCTGTTATCGTTTGCCATAGAAAAAAATTTCACTTGATAAAAAAACCGTTGCAGGTAAACTACCCCTTTCCCTTAACCGATCTTCACCAAGAACAATAGATCTTGAGTACTCTACAAATCAGGACTGTATGCAAAAAATTATTTGATTCTGTTTGAATTTGCGGCTGTTATCGTTTGCCAAAAAAAAAATTATCCTTTATAAAAAAGAAGAGGCTGGTAAACTACCCCTTTCCCTTAACCGATTTTCACCAAAATAAACGAGCCTTCACTTCTTTACAATTCAGGACAGCATGCAGATAAGTATTCGATTCTCTTTGAATTTACGGTAGTTATCGTTCGTCATAGAAAAAATTACCCTTGTTAAAACATAAAATGTTGCAGGTAAACTACCCCTATCCCCTAACTGATCTTCACCAACACCAACAGGTCTTTAGAACTCTACAATTGAGGGCTGTATGCAAAATATTATATGATTCTGTTTGAATATCTGGCTGTTATCGTTTGCCATAGAAAAATATTGGTATGGAGAACCATACATGACTTCCATGTTCTAAGATTTATATTTAAAATCATATTCGAAATGAAATATTTCCATAGAAACTACGTCTTTCTACTTATTGCTTCAGCATTAACCACAGTACTGTGGTCACTAACGTATACCACCTCACGTTTTCGCACTCGATTTTCACTGATGACGGCAGTCGATGCCACTGCCGAAAAGTCTGGTTTTGCAGAAAACATTGGACTACGGCTAAACAGCCCGAGAAGCAATTTTATCAAAAAACTACTTCTTTGTTGCAGATAACGTAGTACACATAAAAAAATTCTCCCCTCCAACTTCAACTATAAATGTTAATAATAGAAAATTAACCCCACCCCGTTCACCAAACCTCTTCATTTATAGATATTTTATCTACGTTTCTACAGTGGATTATTATGAGCTTCTTATCAGGATACTTTATTTATAAATTTAAGTACTTTACTCTTGTGAAATCATAAAATGTTTCAGGTAAACTACCCCTTTCCCTTAACCGATCTTCACCAAAATCAACAGACCTTGAGCTCTCTACATCCCAGGAAAGTGTGCAAAAAATTATTAGATTACCCTTTTTCAAACATAAAACGTTGCTGATAAACTACCCCTTTTCCTTAACCGATCTTCAACAAAATCAACAGACCTTGAATTCTCTTTAGTTCAAAAAGGTATGTAAAACCGTAATTGATTCTGTTTGAATTTACGGGAGTTATCGTTTGTCATATAAAAAATTACCCTTGTTAAAACATAAAATGTTGCAGGTAAACTACCGCTTTCCCTTAACCGATCTTCACCAACACCAATAGGTATTGAGAACTCTACAATACAGAGCTAAACATCATTTGATTCTGTTTGAATTTGCGGCTGTTATTGTTTGCCATAGAAAAAAATTACACTTGATAAAAAAACCGTTGCTGGTAAACTACCCTTTCCCCGTAACCGATCTTCACCAAAATGAACAGACCTTGAGGCCTGTGTAATTCAAAAAGGCATGCAAAAATTTACGACAGTTATTGTTCGTCAGAATAAATTACCCTTGTTAAAACATAAAATGTTGCAGGTAAGCTACCCCTTTCCCTTAACCGATCTTCACCAAAAACCAATAGGTCTTGAGAATTCTACAATTCAGGGCTGCATCCAAAACATTATTTGATTCTGTTTGAAGTTGTGGCTGTTATCGTTTGCCATAGAAAAAAATCGGTATGGAGAACCATACATGACTTCCATGTTCTAAGGTTTATATTTAAAATCATATTCAAAATGAAAATTACACTTGATAAAAAAACCGTTGCAGGTAAACTACCCCTTTCCCTTAACCGATCTCCACCAAAAACAATAGGTCTTGAGTACTCTACAAATCAGGACTGTATGCAAAAAATTATTTCATTCTGTTTGAATTTGTGGCTGTTATCGTGTGCCATAGAAAAAAAATTATCCTTGATAAAAAAGAAGTGGCTGGTAAACTACCCCTTTCCCTTAACCGATTTTACCCAAAATAAACGGGCCTTCACTTCTTTACAATTCAGGACAGCATGCAGATAAGTATTCAATTCTCTTTGAATTTACGGTAGTTATCGTACGTCATAGAAAAAATTACCATAGTTAAAACATAAAATGTTGCAGGTAAACTACCCCTTTCCCCAAACTGATCTTCGCCAACACCAACAGGTCTTGAGAACTCTATGAGGGCTGTATGCAAAACATTAGATGATTCTGTTTGAATTTCCGGCTGTTATCGTTTGCCGTAGAAAAATATTGGTATGGAGAACCATACATGACTTCCATGTTCTAAGATTTATATTTAAAATCATATTCGAAATGAAATATTTCCATAGAAGCTACGTCCTTGTACTTGCTGCTTCAGCATTAACCACAGTACTGTGGTCACTAACGTATACCACCTCAAGTTTTCGCACTCGATTTTCACTGATGATGGCAGTCGGTGCCACTGCCGAAAAGTCTGGTTTTGCAGAAAACATTGGACTACGGCTAAACAGCCCGAGAAGCAATTTTAACAAAAAACTACTTCTTTGTTGCTGATAACGTAGTACACATATAAAAAAATTCTCCCCTCCACATTCAACTATAAATTTTAATAATAGAAAATTAACCCCACTCCGTTCACTTAACCTCTTCATTTATAGATATTTTATCTACGTTTCTACAGTGGGTTTTTATGAGCTCCTTATCAGGATACTTTATTTATAAAAATTAAGTACTTTACTCTTGATAAATCATAAAATGTTTCATGTAAACTACCCCTTTCTCTTGACCGATCTTCTCCAAAATCAATAGACCTTCAATCCTCTACAATTCAGGGATGCATGCAAAGAAATATTTGATTCTGTTTGAATGTGCGGCAGTTATTGTTCATCATCGATACATTTCTCTTGTTACAACATAAAATGTTGCTGGTAAACTACCCCTTTCCCTTAACCGAGCTTCACCAAAATCAACAGACATTGAGCTCCCTACTACTCAGCAAAGTGTGCAAAAAATTATTAGATTATCTTTGAATTATCGGCAGTTATCATCCGTCATAAGAAAATTACCCTTTTTAAAACATAAAACGTTGCTGATAAACTACCCCTTTCCCTTAACCGATCTTCAACAAAATCAACAGAACTTGAGTTCTCTTTAGTTCAAAAAGGTACGCTCAAACGTAGTTGACTCTGTTTGAATTTACGGGAGTTATCGTTCGTGATATAAAAAATTACCCTTGTTAAAACATAAAATGTTGCAGGTAAACTACCCCTTTCCCTTAACCGATCTTCACCAACACCAAATGGTATTGAGAACTCTACAATACAGGGCTGTATGCAAAACATCATTTGATTCTGTTTGAATTTGCGGCTGTTATCGTTTGCCATAGAAAAATATCGGTATGGAGAACCATACATGACTTCCATTTTCTAAGATTTTTATTTAAAATCATTTTCGAAATGTAATATTACCATAGAAACTACTTCTTTCTACACTTGATAAAAAACTGTTGCAGGTAAACTACCCCTTTCCCTTAACCGATCTTCAACAAAATCAACAGACCTTGAGTTCTCTTTAGTTCAAAAAAGTATGCTCAAACGTAGTTGATTCTGTTTGAATTTACGGGAGTTATCGTTCGTCATATAAAAAATTACCCTTGTTAAAACATAAAATGTTGCAGGTAAACTACCCCTTTCCCTTATCCGATCTTCACCAAAAACAATAGGTCTTGAGAACTCTACAAATCAGTTTGTATGCAACGAAGTATTTGATTCTGTTTGAATTTTCGGCTGTTATCGTTTGCATAGAAAAAAATCTACATACACACACAGAGACACTTTTCGAAAAAAATGACTTTTTTTCATGTTTTGAGTGTAGTACAATCAGAATCTGCAATAATCTTGAACACGATTTTTTTGCCGTCACCATACTTCCTTTTCCTTAAGGAACATGAAAGTAAAAATTACCCTTGATAAAAAAAACGTTGCAAGTAAACTACCCCTTTCCCTTAACCGATCTTCACCAACAACAGTAGGTCTTGAGTACTCTAAAAATCAGGGCTTTATGAAAAGAATTATTTGATTCTATTTGAAATTGCGGCTGTTATCGGTTGCCATAGAAAAAAATTTACAGACACGCACACAGAGACACTTTTCGAAAAATGACTTTTTTTCATGTTTTGAGTGTAGTACAATCAGAATCTGCAATAATCTTGAACACGATTTTTTTGCCATCACCATACTTCCATTTCCTTAAGGAATATGAATGTAAAATTAGCCTTGATAAAAAAAACGTTGCCAGTAAACTACCCCTTTCCCTTAACCGATCTTCACCAAAAACAATAGGTCTTGAGTACTCTACAAATCAGGGCTGTATACATAAAATTATTTGATTCTTTTAAAGTTGCGGCTGTTATCGTTTGCCATAGTATCGTTTGCCATAGAAAAAAATCGGTATGGAGAACCATACATGACTTCCATGTTCTAAGATTTATATTGAAAATCGTATTCAAAATGAAATATTTCCATAGAAACTATGTCTTTCTACTTATTGCTTCAGCATTAACCACAGTACTGTGGTCACTAACGTATACCACCTCATGTTTTCGCACTCGATTTTCACTTATGATGGCAGTCGATGTGACTGCCGAAAAGTATGGTTTTGCAGAAGACATTGGGCTACGGCTAAACAGCCCGGGAAGCAATTTTAACAAAAAACTACTTCTTTGTTGCAGATAACGTAGTACAAATATAAAAAAATTTTCCCCTCCACCTTCAACTATAAATTTTAATAATAGAAAATTACCCCCATCCTGTTCTCTGAACCTCTTCATTTATAGATATTTTATCTATGTTTCTACAGTGGATTATTAATGAGCTTCTTATCAGGATACTTTATTTATAAAAATTAAGTATTTTACTCTTGTTAAATCATAATATGTTTCCGGTAAACTACCCCTTTCTCTTAACCGATCTTCTCCGACATCAATAGACCTTCAGTCCTCTACAATTCAGGGATGCATGCAAAAAAATATTTGATTCTGTTTGAATGTGCGGCAGTTATTGTTCATCATGAATAAATTTCTCTTGTTACACCATAAAATTTTGCCGATAAACTACCCCTTTCCCTTAACCGATCTTCACCAAAATCAACAGACCTTGAGTTCTCTACAAATCAGAAAAGTGTGCAAAAAATTATTAGATTCGTTTTGAATTTTCGGCAGTTATCGTTCGTCATAAAAAAATTACCCTTTTGAAAACATAAAACGTTGCTGATAAACTACCCCTTTCCCTTAACCGATCTTCAACCAAATCAACAGACGTTCAACTAGTTCTCTTTAGTTCATTAGGTATGCAAAACCGTAGTTGATTCTGTTTGAATTTACGGGAGTTATCGTTCGTCATATAAAAAATTACCCTTGTTAAAACATAAAATGTTGCAGGTAAACTACCCCTTTCTCTTAACCGATCATCACCAACACCAATAGGTATTGAGAACTCTACAATACAGGGCAGTATGCAAAACATCATTGGATTCTGTTTGAATTTGCGGCTGTTATCATTTGCCATAGAAAAAAATTACACTTGATAAAAAAAACCGTTGCCGGTAAACTTCCCCTTTCCCTTAACCGATCTTCACCAAAAACAACAGATCTTGAGTACTCTACAAATCAGGACTGTATGCAAAAAATTATTTGATTCTGTTTGAATTTGCGGCTGTTATCGTTTGCCATAGAAATAAAATTATCCTTGATAAAAAAGAAGTGGCTGGTAAACTACCCCTTTCCCTTAACCGATTTTTGCCAAAATCAACGGGCTTTCACTTCTTTACAATTCAGGACAGCATGCAGATAAGTATTCGATTCTCTTTGAATTTACGGCAGTTATCGTTCGTCATAGAAAAAATTACCTTGTTAAAACATAAAATGTTGCAGGTAAACTACCCCTTTCCCTTAACTGATCTTCACCAAGAACAACAGATCTTGAGTACTCTACAAATCAGGACTGTATGCAAAATATTATTTGATTCTGTTTGAATTTGCGGCTGTTATCGTTTGCCATAGAAATAAAATTATCCTTGATAAAAAAGAAGTGGCTGGTAAACTACCCCTTTCCCTTAACCGATTTTCGCCAAAATCAACGGGCTTTCACTTCTTTACAATTCAGGACAGCATGCAGATAAGTATTCGATTCTCTTTGAATTTACGGCAGTTATCGTTCGTCATAGAAAAAATTACCTTGTTAAAACATAAAATCTTGCAGGTAAACTACCTCTTTCCCCAAACTGATCTTCACCAACACCAAAAGGTCTTTAGAACTCTACAATTGAGGGCTGTATGCAAAATATTATATGATTCTGTTTGAATTTCTGGCTGTTATCGTTTCCCATAGAAAAATATTGGTATGGAGAACTATACATGACTTCCATGTTCTAAGATTTTTATTTAAAATCGTATTTGAAATGAAGTATTTCCATAGAACCTACGTCTTTCTACTTATTGCTTGAGGATTAACCACAGTACTGTGGTCACCAACGTATACCACCTCACGTTTTCGCACTCGATTTTCACTGATGATGGCAGTCGATGCCATTGCCGAAAAGTCTGGTTTTGCAGAAAACATTGGACTACGGCTAAACAGCCCGAGAAGCAATTTTAACAAAAAAACTACTTCTTTGTTGCAGATAACGTAGTACACATATAAAAAAATTCTCCCCTCCACCTTCAACTATAAATTTTAATAATAGAAACTTACCCCCACCCTGTTCTCCTAACCTCTTCATTTATAGATATTTTATCTACGTTTCTACAGTGGATTATTAATGATCTTCTTATCAGGATACTTTATTTATAAAAATTAAGTACTTTACTCTTGTTAAATCATAAAATGTTTCAGGTAAAATACCCCTTTCTCTTAACCGATCTTCTCCAACATCAATAGACCTTCAGTCCTCTACAATTCAGGGATGCATGCAAAAAAATATTTGATTCTCTTTGAATGTGAGGCAGTTATTGTTCATCATGAATACATTTCTCTTGTTAAACCATAAAATGTTGCTGGTAAACTACCCCTTTCCTTTAACCGATCTTCACCAAAATCAACAGACCTTGAGTTCTCTACAAATCAGAAAAGTGTGCAAAAAATTATTAGATTCGTTTTGAATTTTCGGCAGTTATCGTTCGTCATATAAAAAATTACCATTTTGAAAAAAATAAAACGTTGCTGATAAACTACCCCTTTCCCTTAACCGATCTTCAACAAAATCAACAGACTTTCAACTAGTTCTATTTAGATCAAAAGGTATGCAAAACCGTAGTTGATTCTGTTTGAATTTACGGGAGTTATATTTCGTCATATAAAAAATTACCCTTGTTAAAACATAAAATGTTGCTGGTAAACTACCCCTTTCTCTTAACCGACCATCACCAACACCAATAGGTATTGAGAACTCTACAATACAGGGATGTATGCAAAACATGATTTGATTCTGTTTGAATTTGCGGCTGTTATCATTTGCCATAGAAAAAAATTACACTTGATAAAAAAAACCGTTCCAGGTAAACTACCCATTTCCCTTAACCGATCTTCACAAAGAACAATAGATCTTGAGTACTCTACAAATCAGGACTGTATGCAAAAAATTATTTGATTCTGTTTGAATTTGCGGCTGTTATCGTTTGCCATAGAAAAAAAATTATCCTTGATAAAAAAGAAGTGGCTGGTAAAATACCCCTTTCCCTTAACCGATTTTCGCCAAAATCAACAGACGTTCAACTAGTTCTCTTTACTTCATAAGGTATGCAAAACCGTAGTTGATTCTGTTAGAATTTACGGGAGTTATCGTTCGTCATATAAAAAATTACCCTTGTTAAAACATAAAATGTTGCAGGTAAACTACCCCTTTCCCTTATCCGATCTTCACCAAAAACAATAGGTCTTGAGAACTCTACAAATCAGTTTGTATGCAACGAAGTATTTGATTCTGTTTGAATTTTCGGCTGTTATCGTTTGCATAGAAAAAAATCTACATACACACACAGAGACACTTTTCGAAAAAAATGACTTTTTTTCATGTTTTGAGTGTAGTACAATCAGAATCTGCAATAATCTTGAACACGATTTTTTTGCCGTCACCATACTTCCTTTTCCTTAAGGAACATGAAAGTAAAAATTACCCTTGATAAAAAAAACGTTGCAAGTAAACTACCCCTTTCCCTTAACCGATCTTCACCAACAACAGTAGGTCTTGAGTACTCTAAAAATCAGGGCTTTATGAAAAGAATTATTTGATTCTATTTGAAATTGCGGCTGTTATCGGTTGCCATAGAAAAAAATTTACAGACACGCACACAGAGACACTTTTCGAAAAATGACTTTTTTTCATGTTTTGAGTGTAGTACAATCAGAATCTGCAATAATCTTGAACACGATTTTTTTGCCATCACCATACTTCCATTTCCTTAAGGAATATGAATGTAAAATTAGCCTTGATAAAAAAAACGTTGCCAGTAAACTACCCCTTTCCCTTAACCGATCTTCACCAAAAACAATAGGTCTTGAGTACTCTACAAATCAGGGCTGTATACATAAAATTATTTGATTCTTTTAAAGTTGCGGCTGTTATCGTTTGCCATAGTATCGTTTGCCATAGAAAAAAATCGGTATGGAGAACCATACATGACTTCCATGTTCTAAGATTTATATTGAAAATCGTATTCAAAATGAAATATTTCCATAGAAACTATGTCTTTCTACTTATTGCTTCAGCATTAACCACAGTACTGTGGTCACTAACGTATACCACCTCATGTTTTCGCACTCGATTTTCACTTATGATGGCAGTCGATGTGACTGCCGAAAAGTATGGTTTTGCAGAAGACATTGGGCTACGGCTAAACAGCCCGGGAAGCAATTTTAACAAAAAACTACTTCTTTGTTGCAGATAACGTAGTACAAATATAAAAAAATTTTCCCCTCCACCTTCAACTATAAATTTTAATAATAGAAAATTACCCCCATCCTGTTCTCTGAACCTCTTCATTTATAGATATTTTATCTATGTTTCTACAGTGGATTATTAATGAGCTTCTTATCAGGATACTTTATTTATAAAAATTAAGTATTTTACTCTTGTTAAATCATAATATGTTTCCGGTAAAATACCCCTTTCTCTTAACCGATCTTCTCCGACATCAATAGACCTTCAGTCCTCTACAATTCAGGGATGCATGCAAAAAAATATTTGATTCTGTTTGAATGTGCGGCAGTTATTGTTCATCATGAATAAATTTCTCTTGTTACACCATAAAATTTTGCCGATAAACTACCCCTTTCCCTTAACCGATCTTCACCAAAATCAACAGACCTTGAGTTCTCTACAAATCAGAAAAGTGTGCAAAAAATTATTAGATTCGTTTTGAATTTTCGGCAGTTATCGTTCGTCATAAAAAAATTACCCTTTTGAAAACATAAAACGTTGCTGATAAACTACCCCTTTCCCTTAACCGATCTTCAACCAAATCAACAGACGTTCAACTAGTTCTCTTTAGTTCATTAGGTATGCAAAACCGTAGTTGATTCTGTTTGAATTTACGGGAGTTATCGTTCGTCATATAAAAAATTACCCTTGTTAAAACATAAAATGTTGCAGGTAAACTACCCCTTTCTCTTAACCGATCATCACCAACACCAATAGGTATTGAGAACTCTACAATACAGGGCAGTATGCAAAACATCATTGGATTCTGTTTGAATTTGCGGCTGTTATCATTTGCCATAGAAAAAAATTACACTTGATAAAAAAAACCGTTGCCGGTAAACTTCCCCTTTCCCTTAACCGATCTTCACCAAAAACAACAGATCTTGAGTACTCTACAAATCAGGACTGTATGCAAAAAATTATTTGATTCTGTTTGAATTTGCGGCTGTTATCGTTTGCCATAGAAATAAAATTATCCTTGATAAAAAAGAAGTGGCTGGTAAACTACCCCTTTCCCTTAACCGATTTTTGCCAAAATCAACGGGCTTTCACTTCTTTACAATTCAGGACAGCATGCAGATAAGTATTCGATTCTCTTTGAATTTACGGCAGTTATCGTTCGTCATAGAAAAAATTACCTTGTTAAAACATAAAATGTTGCAGGTAAACTACCCCTTTCCCTTAACTGATCTTCACCAAGAACAACAGATCTTGAGTACTCTACAAATCAGGACTGTATGCAAAATATTATTTGATTCTGTTTGAATTTGCGGCTGTTATCGTTTGCCATAGAAATAAAATTATCCTTGATAAAAAAGAAGTGGCTGGTAAACTACCCCTTTCCCTTAACCGATTTTCGCCAAAATCAACGGGCTTTCACTTCTTTACAATTCAGGACAGCATGCAGATAAGTATTCGATTCTCTTTGAATTTACGGCAGTTATCGTTCGTCATAGAAAAAATTACCTTGTTAAAACATAAAATCTTGCAGGTAAACTACCTCTTTCCCCAAACTGATCTTCACCAACACCAAAATGTCTTTAGAACTCTACAATTGAGGGCTGTATGCAAAATATTATATGATTCTGTTTGAATTTCTGGCTGTTATCGTTTCCCATAGAAAAATATTGGTATGGAGAACTATACATGACTTCCATGTTCTAAGATTTTTATTTAAAATCGTATTTGAAATGAAGTATTTCCATAGAACCTACGTCTTTCTACTTATTGCTTGAGGATTAACCACAGTACTGTGGTCACCAACGTATACCACCTCACGTTTTCGCACTCGATTTTCACTGATGATGGCAGTCGATGCCATTGCCGAAAAGTCTGGTTTTGCAGAAAACATTGGACTACGGCTAAACAGCCCGAGAAGCAATTTTAACAAAAAAACTACTTCTTTGTTGCAGATAACGTAGTACACATATAAAAAAATTCTCCCCTCCACCTTCAACTATAAATTTTAATAATAGAAACTTACCCCCACCCTGTTCTCCTAACCTCTTCATTTATAGATATTTTATCTACGTTTCTACAGTGGATTATTAATGATCTTCTTATCAGGATACTTTATTTATAAAAATTAAGTACTTTACTCTTGTTAAATCATAAAATGTTTCAGGTAAAATACCCCTTTCTCTTAACCGATCTTCTCCAACATCAATAGACCTTCAGTCCTCTACAATTCAGGGATGCATGCAAAAAAATATTTGATTCTCTTTGAATGTGAGGCAGTTATTGTTCATCATGAATACATTTCTCTTGTTAAACCATAAAATGTTGCTGGTAAACTACCCCTTTCCTTTAACCGATCTTCACCAAAATCAACAGACCTTGAGTTCTCTACAAATCAGAAAAGTGTGCAAAAAATTATTAGATTCGTTTTGAATTTTCGGCAGTTATCGTTCTTCATATAAAAAATTACCATTTTGAAAAAAATAAAACGTTGCTGATAAACTACCCCTTTCCCTTAACCGATCTTCAACAAAATCAACAGACTTTCAACTAGTTCTCTTTAGATCAAAAGGTATGCAAAACCGTAGTTGATTCTGTTTGAATTTACGGGAGTTATATTTCGTCATATAAAAAATTACCCTTGTTAAAACATAAAATGTTGCTGGTAAACTACCCCTTTCTCTTAACCGACCATCACCAACACCAATAGGTATTGAGAACTCTACAATACAGGGATGTATGCAAAACATGATTTGATTCTGTTTGAATTTGCGGCTGTTATCATTTGCCATAGAAAAAAATTACACTTGATAAAAAAAACCGTTCCAGGTAAACTACCCATTTCCCTTAACCGATCTTCACAAAGAACAATAGATCTTGAGTACTCTACAAATCAGGACTGTATGCAAAAAATTATTTGATTCTGTTTGAATTTGCGGCTGTTATCGTTTGCCATAGAAAAAAAATTATCCTTGATAAAAAAGAAGTGGCTGGTAAAATACCCCTTTCCCTTAACCGATTTTCGCCAAAATCAACAGACGTTCAACTAGTTCTCTTTACTTCATAAGGTATGCAAAACCGTAGTTGATTCTGTTAGAATTTACGGGAGTTATCGTTCGTCATATAAAAAATTACCCTTGTTAAAACATAAAATGTTGCAGGTAAACTACCCCTTTCTCTTAACCGATCATCACCAACACCAATAAGTATTGATAACTCTACAATACAGGGCTGTATGCAAAACATCATTTGATTCTGTTTGAATTTGCGGCTGTTATCATTTGCCATAGAAAAAAATTACACTTGATAAAAAAAACGGTTGCAGGTAAACTACCCCTTTCCCTTAACTGATCTTCACCAAGAACAACAGATCTTGAGTACTCTACAAATCAGGACTGTATGCTAAAATTATTTGATTCTGTTTGAATTTGAGGCTGTTATCGTTTGCCATAGAAATAAAATTATCCTTGATAAAAAAGAAGTGGCTGGTAAACTACCCCTTTCATTTAACCGATTTTCGCCAAAATCAACGGGCTTTCACTTCTTTACAATTCAGGACAGCATGCAGATAAGTATTCGATTCTCTTTGAATTTACGGCAGTTATCGTTCGTCATAGAAAAAATTACCTTGTTAAAACACAAAATGTTGCAGGTAAACTACCTCTTTCCCCAAACTGATCTTCACCAACACCAACAGGTCTTTAGAACTCTACAATTGAGGGCTGTATGCAAAATATTATATGATTCGGTTTGAATTTCTGGCTTTTATCGTTTCCCATAGAAAAATATTGGTATGGAGAACCATACATGACTTCCATGTTCTAAGATTTATATTTAAAATCATATTCGAAATGAAATATTTCCATAGAAACTACGTCTTTCTACTTATTGCTTCAGCATTAACCACAGTACTGTGGTCACCAACGTATACCACCTCACGTTTTCGCACTCGATTTTCACTGATGATGGCAGTCGATGCCATTGCCGAAAAGTCTGGTTTTGCAGAAAACATGGGACTACGGCTAAACAGCCCGAGAAGCAATTTTAACAAAAAAACTACTTCTTTGTTGCAGAAAACGTAGTACACATTTAAAAAAATTCTCCCCTCCACCTTCAACTATAAATTTTAATAATAGAAAATTACCCCCACCCTGTTCTCCAAACCTCTTCATTTATAGATATTTTATCTACGTTTCTACAGTGGATTATTAATGAGCTTCTTATCAGGATACTTTATTTATAAAAATTAAGTACTTTACTCTTGTTAAATCATAAAATGTTTCTGGTAAAATACCCCTTTCTCTTAACCGATCTTCTCCAACATCAATAGACCTTCAGTCCTCTACAATTCAGGGATGCATGCAAAAAAATATTTGATTCTGTTTGAATGTGCGGCAGTTATTGTTCATCATGAATACATTTCTCTTGTTACACCATAAAATGTTGCCGGTAAACTACCCCTTTCCTTTATCCGATCTTCACCAAAATCAACAGACCTTGAGTTCTCTACAAATCAGAAAAGTGTGCAAAAAATTATTAGATTCGTTTTGAATTTTCGGCAGTTATCGTTCTTCATATAAAAAATTACCCTTTTGAAAACATAAAACGTTGCTGATAAACTACCCCTTTCCCTTAACCGATCTTCAACAAAATCAACAGACTTTCAACTAGTTCTCTTTAGTTCAAAAGGTATGCAAAACCGTAGTTGATTCTGTTTGAATTTACGGGAGTTATCGTTCGTCATATAAAAAATTACCCTTGTTAAAACATAAAATGTTGCTGGTAAACTACCACTTTCTCTTAACCGACCATCACCAACACCAATAGGTATTAAGAACTCTACAATACAGGGCTGTATGCAAAACATCATTTGATTCTGTTTGAATTTGCGGCTGTTATCATTTGCCATAGAAAAAAATTACACTTGATAAAAAAAACCGTTCCAGGTAAACTACCCATTTCCCTTAACCGATCTTCACCAAGAACAATAGATCTTGAGTACTCTACAGATCAGGACAGTATGCAAAAAATTATTTGATTCTGTTTGAATTTGCGGCTGTTAACGTTTGCCATAGAAAAAAAATGATCCTTTATAAAAAAGAAGTGGCTGGTAAACTACCCATTTCCCTTAACCGATTTTCGCCAAAATCAACGGGCCTTCACTTCTTTACAATTCAGGATGCAGGTAAGTATTCGATTCCTTTTGAATTTACGGCAGTTATCGTTCGTCATAGAAAAAATTACCCTTGTTAAAACATAAAATGTTGCAGGTAAACTACCTCTTTCCCCTAACTGATCTTCACCAACACCAACAGGTCTTTAGAACTCTATAATTGAGGGCTGTATGCAAAATATTATATGATTCTGTTTGAATTTCTGGCTGTTATCGTTTCCCATAGAAAAATATTGGTATGGAGAACCATACATGACTTCCATGTTCTAAGATTTATATTTAAAATCATATTCGAAATGAAATATTTCCGTAGAAACTACGTCTTTCTACTTATTGCTTCAGCATTAACCACAGTACTGTGGTCACTAACGTATACCACCTCAAGTTTTCGCACTCGATTTTCACTGATGATGGCAGTCGGTGCCACTGCCGAAAAGTCTGGTTTTGCAGAAAACATTGGACTACGGCTAAACAGCCCGAGAAGCAATTTTAACAAAAAACTACTTCTTTGTTGCTGATAACGTAGTACACATATAAAAAAATTCTCCCCTCCACCTTCAACTATAAATTTTAATAATAGAAAATTAACCCCACTCCGTTCACTTAACCTCTTCATTTATAGATATTTTATCTACGTTTCTACAGTGGGTTTTTATGAGCTCCTTATCAGGATACTTTATTTATAAAAATTAAGTACTTTACTCTTGATAAATCATAAAATGTTTCATGTAAACTACCCCTTTCTCTTGACCGATCTTCTCCAAAATCAATAGACCTTCAATCCTCTACAATTCAGGGATGCATGCAAAGAAATATTTGATTCTGTTTGAATGTGCGGCAGTTATTGTTCATCATGGATACATTTCTCTTGTTACAACATAAAATGTTGCTGGTAAACTACCCCTTTCCCTTAACCGAGCTTCACCAAAATCAACAGACATTGAGCTCCCTACTACTCAGCAAAGTGTGCAAAAAATTATTAGATTATCTTTGAATTATCGGCAGTTATCATCCGTCATAAGAAAATTACCCTTTTTAAAACATAAAACGTTGCTGATAAACTACCCCTTTCCCTTAACCGATCTTCAACAAAATCAACAGAACTTGAGTTCTCTTTAGTTCAAAAAGGTATGCTCAAAAGTAGTTGACTCTGTTTGAATTTACGGGAGTTATCGTTCGTGATATAAAAAATTACCCTTGTTAAAACATAAAATGTTGCAGGTAAACTACCCCTTTCCCTTAACCGATCTTCACCAACACCAAATGGTATTGAGAACTCTACAATACAGGGCTGTATGCAAAACATCATTTGATTCTGTTTGAATTTGCGGCTGTTATCGTTTGCCATAGAAAAATATCGGTATGGAGAACCATACATGACTTCCATATTCTAAGATTTATATTTAAAATCATTTTCGAAATGTAATATTACCATAGAAACTACTTCTTTCTACACTTGATAAAAAACTGTTGCAGGTAAACTACCCCTTTCCCTTAACCGATCTTCAACAAAATCAACAGACCTTTAGTTCTCTTTAGTTCAAAAAAGTATGCTCAAACGTAGTTGATTCTGTTTGAATTTACGGGAGTTATCGTTCGTCATATAAAAAATTACCCTTGTTAAAACATAAAATGTTGCAGGTAAACTACCCCTTTCCCTTATCCGATCTTCACCAAAAACAATAGGTCTTGAGAACTCTACAAATCTGTTTGTATGCAAAGAAGTATTTGATTCTGTTTGAATTTTCGGCTGTTATCGTTTGCATAGAAAAAAATCTACATACACACACAGAGACACTTTTCGAAAAAAATGACTTTTTTTCATGTTTTGAGTGTAGTACAATCAGAATCTGCAATAATCTTGAACACGTTTTTTTTGCCGTCACCATACTTCCTTTTCCTTAAGGAACATGAAAGTAAAAATTACCCTTGATAAAAAAAACGTTGCAAGTAAACTACCCCTTTCCCTTAACCGATCTTCACCAACAACAGTAGGTCTTGAGTACTCTAAAAATCAGGGCTTTATGAAAAGAATTATTTGATTCTGTTTGAAATTGCGGCTGTTATCGTTTGCCATAGAAAAAAATTTACAGACACGCACACAGAGACACTTTTCGAAAAATGACTTTTTTTCATGTTTTGAGTGTAGTACAATCAGAATCTGCAATAATCTTGAACACGATTTTTTTGCCATCACCATACTTCCATTTCCTTAAGGAATATGAATGTAAAATTAGCCTTGATAAAAAAAACGTTGCCAGTAAACTACCACTTTCCCTTAACCGATCTTCACCAAAAACAATAGGTCTTGAGTACTCTACAAATCAGGGCTGTATACATAAAATTATTTGATTCTTTTAAAGTTGCGGCTGTTATCGTTTGCCATAGTATTGTTTGCCATAGAAAAAAATCGGTATGGAGAACCATACATGACTTCCATGTTCTAAGATTTATATTGAAAATCGTATTCAAAATGAAATATTTCCATAGAAACTATGTCTTTCTACTTATTGCTTCAGCATTAACCACAGTACTATGGTCACTAACGTATACCACCTCATGTTTTCGCACTCGATTTTCACTTATGATGGCAGTCGATGTGACTGCCGAAAAGTATGGTTTTGCAGAAGACATTGGGCTACGGCTAAACAGCCCGGGAAGCAATTTTAACAAAAAACTACTTCTTTGTTGCCGATAACGTAGTACAAATATAAAAAAATTTTCCCCTCCACCTTCAACTATAAATTTTAATAATAGAAAATTACCCCCATCCTGTTCTCTGAACCTCTTCATTTATAGATATTTTATCTATGTTTCTACAGTGGATTATTAATGAGCTTCTTATCAGGATACTTTATTTATAAAAATTAAGTACTTTACTCTTGTTAAATCATAATATGTTTCCGGTAAACTACCCCTTTCTCTTAACCGATCTTCTCCGACATCAATAGACCTCCAGTCCTCTACAATTCAGGGATGCATGCAAAAAAATATTTGATTCTGTTTGAATGTGCGGCAGTTATTGTTCATCATGAATACATTTCTCTTGTTACACCATAAAATTTTGCCGATAAACTACCCCTTTCCCTTAACCGATCTTCACCAAAATCAACAGACCTTGAGTTCTCTACAAATCAGAAAAGTGTGCAAAAAATTATTAGATTCGTTTTGAATTTTCGGCAGTTATCGTTCGTCATAAAAAAAATTACCCTTTTGAAAACATAAAACGTTGCTGATAAACTACCCCTTTCCCTTAACCGATCTTCAACCAAATCAACAGACGTTCAACTAGTTCTCTTTAGTTCATTAGGTATGCAAAACCGTAGTTGATTCTGTTTGAATTTACGGGAGTTATCGTTCGTCATATAAAAAATTACCCTTGTTAAAACATAAAATGTTGCAGGTAAACTACCCCTTTCTCTTAACCGATCATCACCAACACCAATAGGTATTGAGAACTCTACAATACAGGGCAGTATGCAAAACATCATTGGATTCTGTTTGAATTTGTGGCTGTTATCATTTGCCATAGAAAAAAATTACACTTGATAAAAAAAACCGTTGCCGGTAAACTTCCCCTTTCCCTTAACCGATCTTCACCAAAAACAACAGATCTTGAGTACTCTACAAATCAGGACTGTATGCAAAAAATTATTTGATTCTGTTTGAATTTGCGGCTGTTATCGTTTGCCATAGAAATAAAATTATCCTTGATAAAAAAGAAGTGGCTGGTAAACTACCCCTTTCCCTTAACCGATTTTCGCCAAAATCAACGGGCTTTCACTTCTTTACAATTCAGGACAGCATGCAGATAAGTATTCGATTCTCTTTGAATTTACGGCAGTTATCGTTCGTCATAGAAAAAATTACCTTGTTAAAACATAAAATGTTGCAGGTAAACTACCCCTTTCCCTTAACTGATCTTCACCAAGAACAACAGATCTTGAGTACTCTACAAATCAGGACTGTATGCAAAAAATTATTTGATTCTGTTTGAATTTGCGGCTGTTATCGTTTGCCATAGAAATAAAATTATCCTTGATAAAAAAGAAGTGGCTGGTAAACTACCCCTTTCCCTTAACCGATTTCCGCCAAAATCAACGGGCTTTCACTTCTTTACAATTCAGGACAGCATGCAGATAAGTATTCGATTCTCTTTGAATTTACGGCAGTTATCGTTCGTCATAGAAAAAATTACCTTGTTAAAACATAAAATGTTGCAGGTAAACTACCTCTTTCCCCAAACTGATCTTCACCAACACCAAAAGGTCTTTAGAACTCTACAATTGAGGGCTGTATGCAAAATATTATATGATTCTGTTTGAATTTCTGGCTGTTATCGTTTCCCATAGAAAAATATTGGTATGGAGAACTATACATGACTTCCATGTTCTAAGATTTTTATTTAAAATCGTATTTGAAATGAAGTATTTCCATAGAACCTACGTCTTTCTACTTATTGCTTGAGGATTAACCACAGTACTGTGGTCACCAACGTATACCACCTCACGTTTTCGCACTCGATTTTCACTGATGATGGCAGTCGATGTCATTGCCGAAAAGTCTGGTTTTGCAGAAAACATTGGACTACGGCTAAACAGCCCGAGAAGCAATTTTAACAAAAAAACTACTTCTTTGTTGCAGATAACGTAGTACACATATAAAAAAATTCTCCCCTCCACCTTCAACTATACATTTTAATAATAGAAAATTACCCCCACCCTGTTCTCCTAACCTCTTCATTTATAGATATTTTATCTACGTTTCTACAGTGGATTATTAATGATCTTCTTATCAGGATACTTTATTTATAAAAATTAAGTACTTTACTCTTGTTAAATCATAAAATGTTTCAGGTAAAATACCCCTTTCTCTTAACCGATCTTCTCCAACATCAATAGACCTTCAGTCCTCTACAATTCAGGGATGCATGCAAAAAAATATTTGATTCTCTTTGAATGTGCGGCAGTTATTGTTCATCATGAATACATTTCTCTTGTTAAACCATAAAATGTTGCTGGTAAACTACCCCTTTCCTTTAACCGATCTTCACCAAAATCAACAGACCTTGAGTTCTCTACAAATCAGAAAAGTGTGCAAAAAATTATTAGATTCGTTTTGAATTTTCGGCAGTTATCGTTCGTCATATAAAAAATTAACATTTTGAAAAAAATAAAACGTTGCTGATAAACTACCCCTTTCCCTTAACCGATCTTCAACAAAATCAACAGACTTTCAACTAGTTCTCTTTAGATCAAAAGGTATGCAAAACCGTAGTTGATTCTGTTTGAATTTACGGGAGTTATATTTCGTCATATAAAAAATTACCCTTGTTAAAACATAAAATGTTGCTGGTAAACTACCCCTTTCTCTTAACCGACCATCACCAACACCAAGAGGTATTGAGAACTCTACAATACAGGGCTGTATGCAAAACATGATTTGATTCTGTTTGAATTTGCGGCTGTTATCATTTGCCATAGAAAAAAATTACACTTGATAAAAAAAACCGTTCCAGGTAAACTACCCATTTCCCTTAACCGATCTTCACAAAGAACAATAGATCTTGAGTACTCTACAAATCAGGACTGTATGCAAAAAATTATTTGATTCTGTTTGAATTTGCGGCTGTTATCGTTTGCCATAGAAAAAAAATTATCCTTGATAAAAAAGAAGTGGCTGGTAAAATACCCCTTTCCCTTAACCGATTTTCGCCAAAATCAACAGACGTTCAACTAGTTCTCTTTACTTCATAAGGTATGCAAAACCGTAGTTGATTCTGTTAGAATTTACGGGAGTTATCGTTCGTCATATAAAAAATTACCCTTGTTAAAACATAAAATGTTGCAGGTAAACTACCCCTTTCTCTTAACCGATCATCACCAACACCAATAAGTATTGATAACTCTACAATACAGGGCTGTATGCAAAACATCATTTGATTCTGTTTGCATTTGCGGCTGTTATCATTTGCCATAGAAAAAAATTACACTTGATAAAAAAAACGGTTGCAGGTAAACTACACCTTTCCCTTAACTGATCTTCACCAAGAACAACAGATCTTGAGTACTCTACAAATCAGGACTGTATGCTAAAATTATTTGATTCTGTTTGAATTTGCGGCTGTTATCGTTTGCCATAGAAATAAAATTATCCTTGATAAAAAAGAAGTGGCTGGTAAACTACCCCTTTCATTTAACCGATTTTCGCCAAAATCAACGGGCTTTCACTTCTTTACAATTCAGGACAGCATGCAGATAAGTATTCGATTCTCTTTGAATTTACGGCAGTTATCGTTCGTCATAGAAAAAATTACCTTGTTAAAACACAAAATGTTGCAGGTAAACTACCTCTTTCCCCAAACTGATCTTCACCAACACCAACAGGTCTTTAGAACTCTACAATTGAGGGCTGTATGCAAAATATTATATGATTCGGTTTGAATTTCTGGCTTTTATCGTTTCCCATAGAAAAATATTGGTATGGAGAACCATACATGACTTCCATGTTCTAAGATTTATATTTAAAATCATATTCGAAATGAAATATTTCCATAGAAACTACGTCTTTCTACTTATTGCTTCAGCATTAACCACAGTACTGTGGTCACCAACGTATACCACCTCACGTTTTCGCACTCGATTTTCACTGATGATGGCAGTCGATGCCATTGCCGAAAAGTCTGGTTTTGCAGAAAACATGGGACTACGGCTAAACAGCCCGAGAAGCAATTTTAACAAAAAAACTACTTCTTTGTTGCAGAAAACGTAGTACACATTTAAAAAAATTCTCCCCTCCACCTTCAACTATAAATTTTAATAATAGAAAATTACCCCCACCCTGTTCTCCAAACCTCTTCATTTATAGATATTTTATCTACGTTTCTACAGTGGATTATTAATGAGCTTCTTATCAGGATACTTTATTTATAAAAATTAAGTACTTTACTCTTGATAAATCATAAAATGTTTCTGGTAAAATACCCCTTTCTCTTAACCGATCTTCTCCAACATCAATAGACCTTCAGTCCTCTACAATTCAGGGATGCATGCAAAAAAATATTTGATTCTGTTTGAATGTGCGGCAGTTATTGTTCATCATGAATACATTTCTCTTGTTACACCATAAAATGTTGCCGGTAAACTACCCCTTTCCTTTATCCGATCTTCACCAAAATCAACAGACCTTGAGTTCTCTACAAATCAGAAAAGTGTGCAAAAAATTATTAGATTCGTTTTGAATTTTCGGCAGTTATCGTTCTTCATATAAAAAATTACCCTTTTGAAAACATAAAACGTTGCTGATAAACTACCCCTTTCCCTTAACCGATCTTCAACAAAATCAACAGACTTTCAACTAGTTCTCTTTAGTTCAAAAGGTATGCAAAACCGTAGTTGATTCTGTTTGAATTTACGGGAGTTATCGTTCGTCATATAAAAAATTACCCTTGTTAAAACATAAAATGTTGCTGGTAAACTACCACTTTCTCTTAACCGACCATCACCAACACCAATAGGTATTAAGAACTCTACAATACAGGGCTGTATGCAAAACATCATTTGATTCTGTTTGAATTTGCGGCTGTTATCATTTGCCATAGAAAAAAATTACACTTGATAAAAAAAACCGTTCCAGGTAAACTACCCATTTCCCTTAACCGATCTTCACCAAGAACAATAGATCTTGAGTACTCCACAGATCAGGACAGTATGCAAAAAATTATTTGATTCTGTTTGAATTTGCGGCTGTTAACGTTTGCCATAGAAAAAAAATGATCCTTTATAAAAAAGAAGTGGCTGGTAAACTACCCATTTCCCTTAACCGATTTTCGCCAAAATCAACGGGCCTTCACTTCTTTACAATTCAGGATGCAGGTAAGTATTCGATTCCTTTTGAATTTACGGCAGTTATCGTTCGTCATAGAAAAAATTACCCTTGTTAAAACATAAAATGTTGCAGGTAAACTACCTCTTTCCCCTAACTGATCTTCACCAACACCAACAGGTCTTTAGAACTCTACAATTGAGGGCTGTATGCAAAATATTATATGATTCTGTTTGAATTTCTGGCTGTTATCGTTTCCCATAGAAAAATATTGGTATGGAGAACCATACATGACTTCCATGTTCTAAGATTTATATTTAAAATCATATTCGAAATGAAATATTTCCATAGAAACTACGTCTTTCTACTTATTGCTTCAGCATTAACCACAGTACTGTGGTCACTAACGTATACCACCTGACGTTTTCGCAATCGATTTTCACTGATGATGGCAGTCGATGCCACTGCCGAAAAGTCTGGTTTTGCAGAAAACATTGGCCTACGGCTAAACAGCCCGAGAAGCAATTTTAACAAAAAACTACTTCTTTGTTGCAGATAACGTAGTACACATATAAAAAAATTCTCCCCTCCAACTTCAACTATAATTTTAATAATAGAAAATTAACCCCACCCCGTTCACCTAACCTCTTCATTTATAGATATTTTATCTACGTTTCTACAGTGGATTATTATGAGCTTCTTATCAGGATACTTTATTTATAAAAATTAAGTACTTTACTCTTGTTAAATCATAAAATGTTTCAGGTAAACTACACCTTTCTCTTGACCGATCTTCTCCAAAATCAATAGACCTTCAGTCCTCTACAATTCAGGGTTGCATGCAAAGAAATATTTGATTCTGTTTGAATGGGCGGCAGTTATTGTTCATCATGAATACATTTCTCTTGTTACAACATAAAATGTTGCTGGTAAACTACCCCTTTCCCTTAACAGATCTTCACCAAAATCAACACACCTTGAGCACTCTACAACTCAGGAAAGTGTGCAAAAAATTATTAGATTATCTTTGAATTATCGGCAGTTATCATGCGTCATAAAAAATTACCCTTTTTCAAACATAAAACATTGCTGATAAACTACCCCTTTCCCTTAACCGATCTTCAACAAAATCAACAGACCTTGAGTTCTCTTTAGTTCGAAAAGGTATGCAAAACCGTAATTGATTCTGTTTGAATTTACGGGAGTTATCGTTTGTCATATAAAAAATTACCCTTGTTAAAACATAAAATGTTGCTGGTAAGCTACCCCTTTCCCTTAACCGATCTTCACCAAAAACAATAGGTCTTGAGTACTCTACAAATCAGGACTGTATGCAAAAAAATTATTTGATTCTGTTTGAATTTGCGGCTGTTATCGTTTGCCATAGAAAAAAAATTATCCTTGATAAAAAAGAAGTGGCTGGTAAACTACCCCTTTCCCTTAACCGATTTTACCAAAAATCAACGGGCCTTCACTTCTTTACAATTCAGGACAGCATGCAGATAAGTATTCAATTCTCTTTGAATTTCCGGCAGTTATCGTACGTCATAGAAAAAGTTACCATAGTTAAAACATAAAATGTTGCAGGTAAACTACCCCTTTCCCCAAACTGATCTTCACCAACACCAACAGGTCTTGAGAACTCTATGAGGGCTGTATGCAAAACATTATATGATTCTGTTTGAATTTCTGGCTTTTATCGTTTGCCATAGAAAAATATAGGTATGGAGAACCATACATGACTTCCATGTTCTAAGATTTATATTTAAAATCGTATTCGAAATGAAATATTTCCATAGAAACTACGTCTTTGTACTTATTGCTTCAGCATTAACCACAGTACTGTGGTCACTAACGTATACCACCTCAAGTTTTCGCACTCGATTTTCACTGATGATGGCAGTCGATGCCACTGCCGAAAAGTCTGGTTTTGCAGAAAACATTGGACTACGGCTAAACAGCCCGAGAAGCAATTTTAACAAAAAACTACTTCTTTGTTGCAGATAACGTAGTACACATATAAAAAAATTCTGCCCTCCAACTTCAACTATAAATTTTAATAATAGAAAATTAACCCCACCCCGTTCACCTAACCTCTTCATTTATAGATATTTTATCTACGTTTCTACAGAGGAGTATTATGAGCTTCTTATCAGGATACTTTATTTATAAAAATTAAGTACTTTACTCTTGTTAAATCATAAAATGTTTCAGGTAAACTACACCTTTCTCTTGACCGATCTTCTCCAAAATCAATAGACCTTCAGTCCTCTAAAATTCAGGGATGCATGCAAAGAAATATTTGATTCTGTATGAATGTGCGGCAGTTATTGTTCATCATGAATACACCGTCATAGAAAAAATTACCATAGTTAAAACATAAAGTGTTGCAGGTAAACTACCCCTTTCCCCAAACTGATCTTCACCAACACCAATAAGTATTGATAACTCTACACTACAGGGCTGTATGCAAAACATCATATGATTCTGTTTGAATTTGCGGCTGTTATCATTTGCCATAGAAAAAAATTACACTTGATAAAAAAAACGGTTGCAGGTAAACTACCCCTTTCCCTTAACTGATCTTCACCAAGACCAACAGATCTTGAGTACTCTACAAATCAGGACTGTATGCAAAAAATTATTTGATTCTGTTTGAATTTGCGGCTGTTATCGTTTGCCATAGAAATAAAATTATCCTTGATAAAAAAGAAGTGGCTGGTAAACTACCCCTTCCCCTTAACCGATTTTCGCCAAAATCAACGGGCTTTCACTTCTTTACAATTCAGGACAGCATGCAGATAAGTATTCGATTCTCTTTGAATTTACGGCAGTTATCGTTCGTCATAGAAAAATTACCTTGTTAAAACATAAAATGTTGCAGGTAAACTACCTCTTTCCCCAAACTGATCTTCACCAACACCAACAGGTCTTTAGAACTCTACAATTGAGGGCTGTATGCAAAATATTATATGATTCGGTTTGAATTTCTGGCTGTTATCGTTTCCCATAGAAAAATATTGGTATGGAGAACCATACATGACTTCCATGTTCTAAGATTTATATTTAAAATCATATTCGAAATGAAATATTTCCATAGAAACTACGTCTTTCTACTTATTGCTTCAGCATTAACCACAGTACTGTGGTCACCAACGTATACCACCTCACGTTTTCGCACTCGATTTTCACTGATGATGGCAGTCGATGCCATTGCCGAAAACTCTGGTTTTGCAGAAAACATTGGACTACGGCTAAACAGCCCGAGAAGCAATTTTAACAAAAAAACTACTTCTTTGTTGCAGATAACGTAGTACACATATAAAAAAATTCTCCCCTCCACCTTCAACTATAAATTTTGATAATAGAAAATTACCCCCACCCTGTTCTCCTAACCTCTTCATTTATAGATATTTTATCTACGTTTCTACAGTGGATTATTAATGAGCTTCTTATCAGGATACTTTATTTATAAAAATTAAGTACTTTACTCTTGTTAAATCATAAAATGTTTCTGGTAAAATACCCCTTTCTCTTAACCGATCTTCTCCAACATCAATAGACTTTCAGTCCTCTACAATTCAGGGATGCATGCAAAAAAATATTTGATTCTGTTTGAATGTGCGGCAGTTATTGTTCATCATGAATACATTTCTCTTGTTACACCATAAAATGTTGCAGGTAAACTACCCCTTTCCTTTATCCGATCTTCACCAAAATCAACAGACCTTGAGTTCTCTACAAATCAGAAAAGTGTGCAAAAAATTATTAGATTCGTTTTGAATTTTCGGCAGTTATCGTTCTTCATATAAAAAATTACCCTTTTGAAAACATAAAACGTTGCTGATAAACTACCCCTTTCCCATAACCGATCTTCAACAAAATCAACAGACTTTCAACTAGTTCTCTTTAGTTCAAAAGGTATGCAAAACCGTAGTTGATTCTGTTTGAATTTACGGGAGTTATCGTTCGTCATATAAAAAATTACCCTTGTTAAAACATAAAATGTTGCTGGTAAACTACCCCTTTCTCATAACCGACCATCACCAACACCAATAGGTATTGAGAACGATACAATACAGGGCTGTATGCAAAACATCATTTGATTCTGTTTGAATTTGCGGCTGTTATCATTTGCCATAGAAAAAAATTACACTTGATAAAAAAAACCGTTCCAGGTAAACTACCCATTTCCCTTAACCGATCTTCACCAAGAACAATAGATCTTGAGTACTCTACAAATCAGGACTGTATGCAAAAAATTATTTGATTCTGTTTGAATTTGCGGCTGTTATCGTTTGCCATAGAAAAAAAATGATCCTTGATAAAAAAGAAGTGGCTGGTAAACTACCCCTTTCCCTTAACCGATTTTCGCCAAAATCAACGGGCCTTCACTTCTTTACAATTCAGGATGCAGATAAGTATTCGATTCCTTTTGAATTTACGGCAGTTATCGTTCGTCATAGAAAAAATTACCCTTGTTAAAACATAAAATGTTGCAGGTAAACTACCTCTTTCCCCTAACTGATCTTCACCAACACCAACAGGTCTTTAGAACTCTACAATTGAGGGCTGTATGCAAAATATTATATGATTCTGTTTGAATTTCTGGCTGTTATCGTTTCCCATAGAAAAATATTGGTATGGAGGACCATACATGACTTCCATGTTCTAAGATTTATATTTAAAATCATATTCGAAATGAAATATTTCCATAGAAACTACGTCTTTCTACTTATTGCTTCAGCATTAACCACAGTACTGTGGTCACTAACGTATACCACCTCACGTTTTCGCAATCGATTCTCACTGATGATGGCAGTCGATGCCACTGCCGAAAAGTCTGGTTTTGCAGAAAACATTGGACTACGGCTAAACAGCCCGAGAAGCAATTTTAACAAAAAACTACTTCTTTGTTGCAGATAACGTAGTACACATATAAAAAAATTCTCCCCTCCAACTTCAACTATAAATTTTAATAATAGAAAATTAACCCCACCCCGTTCACCTAACCTCTTCATTTATAGATATTTTATCTATGCTTCTACAGTGGATTATTATGAGCTTCTTATCAGGATACTTTATTTATAAAAATTAAGTACTTTACTCTTGTTAAATCATAAAATGTTTCAGGTAAACTACACCTTTTTCTTGACCGATCTTCTCCAAAATCAATAGACCTTCAGTCCTCTACAATTCAGGGATGCATGCAAAAAAATATTTGATTCTGTTTGAATGTGCGGCAGTTATTGTTCATCATGAATACATTTCTCTTGTTACACCATAAAATTTTGCCGATAAACTACCCCTTTCCCTTAACCGATCTTCACCAAAATCAACAGACCTTGAGTTCTCTACAAATCAGAAAAGTGTGCAAAAAATTATTAGATTCGTTTTGAATTTTCGGCAGTTATCGTTCGTCATAAAAAAATTACCCTTTTGAAAACATAAAACGTTGCTGATAAACTACCCCTTTCCCTTAACCGATCTTCAACCAAATCAACAGACGTTCAACTAGTTCTCTTTAGTTCATTAGGTATGCAAAACCGTAGTTGATTCTGTTTGAATTTACGGGAGTTATCGTTCGTCATATAAAAAATTACCCTTGTTAAAACATAAAATGTTGCAGGTAAACTACCCCTTTCTCTTAACCGATCATCACCAACACCAATAGGTATTGAGAACTCTACAATACAGGGCAGTATGCAAAACATCATTGGATTCTGTTTGAATTTGTGGCTGTTATCATTTGCCATAGAAAAAAATTACACTTGATAAAAAAAACCGTTGCCGGTAAACTTCCCCTTTCCCTTAACCGATCTTCACCAAAAACAACAGATCTTGAGTACTCTACAAATCAGGACTGTATGCAAAAAATTATTTGATTCTGTTTGAATTTGCGGCTGTTATCGTTTGCCATAGAAATAAAATTATCCTTGATAAAAAAGAAGTGGCTGGTAAACTACCCCTTTCCCTTAACCGATTTTCGCCAAAATCAACGGGCTTTCACTTCTTTACAATTCAGGACAGCATGCAGATAAGTATTCGATTCTCTTTGAATTTACGGCAGTTATCGTTCGTCATAGAAAAAATTACCTTGTTAAAACATAAAATGTTGCAGGTAAACTACCCCTTTCCCTTAACTGATCTTCACCAAGAACAACAGATCTTGAGTACTCTACAAATCAGGACTGTATGCAAAAAATTATTTGATTCTGTTTGAATTTGCGGCTGTTATCGTTTGCCATAGAAATAAAATTATCCTTGATAAAAAAGAAGTGGCTGGTAAACTACCCCTTTCCCTTAACCGATTTCCGCCAAAATCAACGGGCTTTCACTTCTTTACAATTCAGGACAGCATGCAGATAAGTATTCGATTCTCTTTGAATTTACGGCAGTTATCGTTCGTCATAGAAAAAATTACCTTGTTAAAACATAAAATGTTGCAGGTAAACTACCTCTTTCCCCAAACTGATCTTCACCAACACCAAAAGGTCTTTAGAACTCTACAATTGAGGGCTGTATGCAAAATATTATATGATTCTGTTTGAATTTCTGGCTGTTATCGTTTCCCATAGAAAAATATTGGTATGGAGAACTATACATGACTTCCATGTTCTAAGATTTTTATTTAAAATCGTATTTGAAATGAAGTATTTCCATAGAACCTACGTCTTTCTACTTATTGCTTGAGGATTAACCACAGTACTGTGGTCACCAACGTATACCACCTCACGTTTTCGCACTCGATTTTCACTGATGATGGCAGTCGATGTCATTGCCGAAAAGTCTGGTTTTGCAGAAAACATTGGACTACGGCTAAACAGCCCGAGAAGCAATTTTAACAAAAAAACTACTTCTTTGTTGCAGATAACGTAGTACACATATAAAAAAATTCTCCCCTCCACCTTCAACTATACATTTTAATAATAGAAAATTACCCCCACCCTGTTCTCCTAACCTCTTCATTTATAGATATTTTATCTACGTTTCTACAGTGGATTATTAATGATCTTCTTATCAGGATACTTTATTTATAAAAATTAAGTACTTTACTCTTGTTAAATCATAAAATGTTTCAGGTAAAATACCCCTTTCTCTTAACCGATCTTCTCCAACATCAATAGACCTTCAGTCCTCTACAATTCAGGGATGCATGCAAAAAAATATTTGATTCTCTTTGAATGTGCGGCAGTTATTGTTCATCATGAATACATTTCTCTTGTTAAACCATAAAATGTTGCTGGTAAACTACCCCTTTCCTTTAACCGATCTTCACCAAAATCAACAGACCTTGAGTTCTCTACAAATCAGAAAAGTGTGCAAAAAATTATTAGATTCGTTTTGAATTTTCGGCAGTTATCGTTCGTCATATAAAAAATTAACATTTTGAAAAAAATAAAACGTTGCTGATAAACTACCCCTTTCCCTTAACCGATCTTCAACAAAATCAACAGACTTTCAACTAGTTCTCTTTAGATCAAAAGGTATGCAAAACCGTAGTTGATTCTGTTTGAATTTACGGGAGTTATATTTCGTCATATAAAAAATTACCCTTGTTAAAACATAAAATGTTGCTGGTAAACTACCCCTTTCTCTTAACCGACCATCACCAACACCAAGAGGTATTGAGAACTCTACAATACAGGGCTGTATGCAAAACATGATTTGATTCTGTTTGAATTTGCGGCTGTTATCATTTGCCATAGAAAAAAATTACACTTGATAAAAAAAACCGTTCCAGGTAAACTACCCATTTCCCTTAACCGATCTTCACAAAGAACAATAGATCTTGAGTACTCTACAAATCAGGACTGTATGCAAAAAATTATTTGATTCTGTTTGAATTTGCGGCTGTTATCGTTTGCCATAGAAAAAAAATTATCCTTGATAAAAAAGAAGTGGCTGGTAAAATACCCCTTTCCCTTAACCGATTTTCGCCAAAATCAACAGACGTTCAACTAGTTCTCTTTACTTCATAAGGTATGCAAAACCGTAGTTGATTCTGTTAGAATTTACGGGAGTTATCGTTCGTCATATAAAAAATTACCCTTGTTAAAACATAAAATGTTGCAGGTAAACTACCCCTTTCTCTTAACCGATCATCACCAACACCAATAAGTATTGATAACTCTACAATACAGGGCTGTATGCAAAACATCATTTGATTCTGTTTGCATTTGCGGCTGTTATCATTTGCCATAGAAAAAAATTACACTTGATAAAAAAAACGGTTGCAGGTAAACTACACCTTTCCCTTAACTGATCTTCACCAAGAACAACAGATCTTGAGTACTCTACAAATCAGGACTGTATGCTAAAATTATTTGATTCTGTTTGAATTTGCGGCTGTTATCGTTTGCCATAGAAATAAAATTATCCTTGATAAAAAAGAAGTGGCTGGTAAACTACCCCTTTCATTTAACCGATTTTCGCCAAAATCAACGGGCTTTCACTTCTTTACAATTCAGGACAGCATGCAGATAAGTATTCGATTCTCTTTGAATTTACGGCAGTTATCGTTCGTCATAGAAAAAATTACCTTGTTAAAACACAAAATGTTGCAGGTAAACTACCTCTTTCCCCAAACTGATCTTCACCAACACCAACAGGTCTTTAGAACTCTACAATTGAGGGCTGTATGCAAAATATTATATGATTCGGTTTGAATTTCTGGCTTTTATCGTTTCCCATAGAAAAATATTGGTATGGAGAACCATACATGACTTCCATGTTCTAAGATTTATATTTAAAATCATATTCGAAATGAAATATTTCCATAGAAACTACGTCTTTCTACTTATTGCTTCAGCATTAACCACAGTACTGTGGTCACCAACGTATACCACCTCACGTTTTCGCACTCGATTTTCACTGATGATGGCAGTCGATGCCATTGCCGAAAAGTCTGGTTTTGCAGAAAACATGGGACTACGGCTAAACAGCCCGAGAAGCAATTTTAACAAAAAAACTACTTCTTTGTTGCAGAAAACGTAGTACACATTTAAAAAAATTCTCCCCTCCACCTTCAACTATAAATTTTAATAATAGAAAATTACCCCCACCCTGTTCTCCAAACCTCTTCATTTATAGATATTTTATCTACGTTTCTACAGTGGATTATTAATGAGCTTCTTATCAGGATACTTTATTTATAAAAATTAAGTACTTTACTCTTGATAAATCATAAAATGTTTCTGGTAAAATACCCCTTTCTCTTAACCGATCTTCTCCAACATCAATAGACCTTCAGTCCTCTACAATTCAGGGATGCATGCAAAAAAATATTTGATTCTGTTTGAATGTGCGGCAGTTATTGTTCATCATGAATACATTTCTCTTGTTACACCATAAAATGTTGCCGGTAAACTACCCCTTTCCTTTATCCGATCTTCACCAAAATCAACAGACCTTGAGTTCTCTACAAATCAGAAAAGTGTGCAAAAAATTATTAGATTCGTTTTGAATTTTCGGCAGTTATCGTTCTTCATATAAAAAATTACCCTTTTGAAAACATAAAACGTTGCTGATAAACTACCCCTTTCCCTTAACCGATCTTCAACAAAATCAACAGACTTTCAACTAGTTCTCTTTAGTTCAAAAGGTATGCAAAACCGTAGTTGATTCTGTTTGAATTTACGGGAGTTATCGTTCGTCATATAAAAAATTACCCTTGTTAAAACATAAAATGTTGCTGGTAAACTACCACTTTCTCTTAACCGACCATCACCAACACCAATAGGTATTAAGAACTCTACAATACAGGGCTGTATGCAAAACATCATTTGATTCTGTTTGAATTTGCGGCTGTTATCATTTGCCATAGAAAAAAATTACACTTGATAAAAAAAACCGTTCCAGGTAAACTACCCATTTCCCTTAACCGATCTTCACCAAGAACAATAGATCTTGAGTACTCCACAGATCAGGACAGTATGCAAAAAATTATTTGATTCTGTTTGAATTTGCGGCTGTTAACGTTTGCCATAGAAAAAAAATGATCCTTTATAAAAAAGAAGTGGCTGGTAAACTACCCATTTCCCTTAACCGATTTTCGCCAAAATCAACGGGCCTTCACTTCTTTACAATTCAGGATGCAGGTAAGTATTCGATTCCTTTTGAATTTACGGCAGTTATCGTTCGTCATAGAAAAAATTACCCTTGTTAAAACATAAAATGTTGCAGGTAAACTACCTCTTTCCCCTAACTGATCTTCACCAACACCAACAGGTCTTTAGAACTCTACAATTGAGGGCTGTATGCAAAATATTATATGATTCTGTTTGAATTTCTGGCTGTTATCGTTTCCCATAGAAAAATATTGGTATGGAGAACCATACATGACTTCCATGTTCTAAGATTTATATTTAAAATCATATTCGAAATGAAATATTTCCATAGAAACTACGTCTTTCTACTTATTGCTTCAGCATTAACCACAGTACTGTGGTCACTAACGTATACCACCTGACGTTTTCGCAATCGATTTTCACTGATGATGGCAGTCGATGCCACTGCCGAAAAGTCTGGTTTTGCAGAAAACATTGGCCTACGGCTAAACAGCCCGAGAAGCAATTTTAACAAAAAACTACTTCTTTGTTGCAGATAACGTAGTACACATATAAAAAAATTCTCCCCTCCAACTTCAACTATAAATTTTAATAATAGAAAATTAACCCCACCCCGTTCACCTAACCTCTTCATTTATAGATATTTTATCTACGTTTCTACAGTGGATTATTATGAGCTTCTTATCAGGATACTTTATTTATAAAAATTAAGTACTTTACTCTTGTTAAATCATAAAATGTTTCAGGTAAACTACACCTTTCTCTTGACCGATCTTCTCCAAAATCAATAGACCTTCAGTCCTCTACAATTCAGGGTTGCATGCAAAGAAATATTTGATTCTGTTTGAATGGGCGGCAGTTATTGTTCATCATGAATACATTTCTCTTGTTACAACATAAAATGTTGCTGGTAAACTACCCCTTTCCCTTAACAGATCTTCACCAAAATCAACACACCTTGAGCACTCTACAACTCAGGAAAGTGTGCAAAAAATTATTAGATTATCTTTGAATTATCGGCAGTTATCATGCGTCATAAAAAATTACCCTTTTTCAAACATAAAACATTGCTGATAAACTACCCCTTTCCCTTAACCGATCTTCAACAAAATCAACAGACCTTGAGTTCTCTTTAGTTCGAAAAGGTATGCAAAACCGTAATTGATTCTGTTTGAATTTACGGGAGTTATCGTTTGTCATATAAAAAATTACCCTTGTTAAAACATAAAATGTTGCAGGTAAGCTACCCCTTTCCCTTAACCGATCTTCACCAAAAACAATAGGTCTTGAGTACTCTACAAATCAGGACTGTATGCAAAAAAATTATTTGATTCTGTTTGAATTTGCGGCTGTTATCGTTTGCCATAGAAAAAAAATTATCCTTGATAAAAAAGAAGTGGCTGGTAAACTACCCCTTTCCCTTAACCGATTTTACCAAAAATCAACGGGCCTTCACTTCTTTACAATTCAGGACAGCATGCAGATAAGTATTCAATTCTCTTTGAATTTCCGGCAGTTATCGTACGTCATAGAAAAAGTTACCATAGTTAAAACATAAAATGTTGCAGGTAAACTACCCCTTTCCCCAAACTGATCTTCACCAACACCAACAGGTCTTGAGAACTCTATGAGGGCTGTATGCAAAACATTATATGATTCTGTTTGAATTTCTGGCTTTTATCGTTTGCCATAGAAAAATATAGGTATGGAGAACCATACATGACTTCCATGTTCTAAGATTTATATTTAAAATCGTATTCGAAATGAAATATTTCCATAGAAACTACGTCTTTGTACTTATTGCTTCAGCATTAACCACAGTACTGTGGTCACTAACGTATACCACCTCAAGTTTTCGCACTCGATTTTCACTGATGATGGCAGTCGATGCCACTGCCGAAAAGTCTGGTTTTGCAGAAAACATTGGACTACGGCTAAACAGCCCGAGAAGCAATTTTAACAAAAAACTACTTCTTTGTTGCAGATAACGTAGTACACATATAAAAAAATTCTGCCCTCCAACTTCAACTATAAATTTTAATAATAGAAAATTAACCCCACCCCGTTCACCTAACCTCTTCATTTATAGATATTTTATCTACGTTTCTACAGAGGAGTATTATGAGCTTCTTATCAGGATACTTTATTTATAAAAATTAAGTACTTTACTCTTGTTAAATCATAAAATGTTTCAGGTAAACTACACCTTTCTCTTGACCGATCTTCTCCAAAATCAATAGACCTTCAGTCCTCTAAAATTCAGGGATGCATGCAAAGAAATATTTGATTCTGTATGAATGTGCGGCAGTTATTGTTCATCATGAATACACCGTCATAGAAAAAATTACCATAGTTAAAACATAAAGTGTTGCAGGTAAACTACCCCTTTCCCCAAACTGATCTTCACCAACACCAATAAGTATTGATAACTCTACACTACAGGGCTGTATGCAAAACATCATATGATTCTGTTTGAATTTGCGGCTGTTATCATTTGCCATAGAAAAAAATTACACTTGATAAAAAAAACGGTTGCAGGTAAACTACCCCTTTCCCTTAACTGATCTTCACCAAGACCAACAGATCTTGAGTACTCTACAAATCAGGACTGTATGCAAAAAATTATTTGATTCTGTTTGAATTTGCGGCTGTTATCGTTTGCCATAGAAATAAAATTATCCTTGATAAAAAAGAAGTGGCTGGTAAACTACCCCTTCCCCTTAACCGATTTTCGCCAAAATCAACGGGCTTTCACTTCTTTACAATTCAGGACAGCATGCAGATAAGTATTCGATTCTCTTTGAATTTACGGCAGTTATCGTTCGTCATAGAAAAATTACCTTGTTAAAACATAAAATGTTGCAGGTAAACTACCTCTTTCCCCAAACTGATCTTCACCAACACCAACAGGTCTTTAGAACTCTACAATTGAGGGCTGTATGCAAAATATTATATGATTCGGTTTGAATTTCTGGCTGTTATCGTTTCCCATAGAAAAATATTGGTATGGAGAACCATACATGACTTCCATGTTCTAAGATTTATATTTAAAATCATATTCGAAATGAAATATTTCCATAGAAACTACGTCTTTCTACTTATTGCTTCAGCATTAACCACAGTACTGTGGTCACCAACGTATACCACCTCACGTTTTCGCACTCGATTTTCACTGATGATGGCAGTCGATGCCATTGCCGAAAACTCTGGTTTTGCAGAAAACATTGGACTACGGCTAAACAGCCCGAGAAGCAATTTTAACAAAAAAACTACTTCTTTGTTGCAGATAACGTAGTACACATATAAAAAAATTCTCCCCTCCACCTTCAACTATAAATTTTGATAATAGAAAATTACCCCCACCCTGTTCTCCTAACCTCTTCATTTATAGATATTTTATCTACGTTTCTACAGTGGATTATTAATGAGCTTCTTATCAGGATACTTTATTTATAAAAATTAAGTACTTTACTCTTGTTAAATCATAAAATGTTTCTGGTAAAATACCCCTTTCTCTTAACCGATCTTCTCCAACATCAATAGACTTTCAGTCCTCTACAATTCAGGGATGCATGCAAAAAAATATTTGATTCTGTTTGAATGTGCGGCAGTTATTGTTCATCATGAATACATTTCTCTTGTTACACCATAAAATGTTGCAGGTAAACTACCCCTTTCCTTTATCCGATCTTCACCAAAATCAACAGACCTTGAGTTCTCTACAAATCAGAAAAGTGTGCAAAAAATTATTAGATTCGTTTTGAATTTTCGGCAGTTATCGTTCTTCATATAAAAAATTACCCTTTTGAAAACATAAAACGTTGCTGATAAACTACCCCTTTCCCATAACCGATCTTCAACAAAATCAACAGACTTTCAACTAGTTCTCTTTAGTTCAAAAGGTATGCAAAACCGTAGTTGATTCTGTTTGAATTTACGGGAGTTATCGTTCGTCATATAAAAAATTACCCTTGTTAAAACATAAAATGTTGCTGGTAAACTACCCCTTTCTCATAACCGACCATCACCAACACCAATAGGTATTGAGAACGATACAATACAGGGCTGTATGCAAAACATCATTTGATTCTGTTTGAATTTGCGGCTGTTATCATTTGCCATAGAAAAAAATTACACTTGATAAAAAAAACCGTTCCAGGTAAACTACCCATTTCCCTTAACCGATCTTCACCAAGAACAATAGATCTTGAGTACTCTACAAATCAGGACTGTATGCAAAAAATTATTTGATTCTGTTTGAATTTGCGGCTGTTATCGTTTGCCATAGAAAAAAAATGATCCTTGATAAAAAAGAAGTGGCTGGTAAACTACCCCTTTCCCTTAACCGATTTTCGCCAAAATCAACGGGCCTTCACTTCTTTACAATTCAGGATGCAGATAAGTATTCGATTCCTTTTGAATTTACGGCAGTTATCGTTCGTCATAGAAAAAATTACCCTTGTTAAAACATAAAATGTTGCAGGTAAACTACCTCTTTCCCCTAACTGATCTTCACCAACACCAACAGGTCTTTAGAACTCTACAATTGAGGGCTGTATGCAAAATATTATATGATTCTGTTTGAATTTCTGGCTGTTATCGTTTCCCATAGAAAAATATTGGTATGGAGGACCATACATGACTTCCATGTTCTAAGATTTATATTTAAAATCATATTCGAAATGAAATATTTCCATAGAAACTACGTCTTTCTACTTATTGCTTCAGCATTAACCACAGTACTGTGGTCACTAACGTATACCACCTCACGTTTTCGCAATCGATTCTCACTGATGATGGCAGTCGATGCCACTGCCGAAAAGTCTGGTTTTGCAGAAAACATTGGACTACGGCTAAACAGCCCGAGAAGCAATTTTAACAAAAAACTACTTCTTTGTTGCAGATAACGTAGTACACATATAAAAAAATTCTCCCCTCCAACTTCAACTATAAATTTTAATAATAGAAAATTAACCCCACCCCGTTCACCTAACCTCTTCATTTATAGATATTTTATCTATGCTTCTACAGTGGATTATTATGAGCTTCTTATCAGGATACTTTATTTATAAAAATTAAGTACTTTACTCTTGTTAAATCATAAAATGTTTCAGGTAAACTACACCTTTTTCTTGACCGATCTTCTCCAAAATCAATAGACCTTCAGTCCTCTACAATTCAGGGTGGCATGCAAAGAAATATTTGATTCTGTTTGAATGGGCGGCAGTTATCATGAATCCATTTCTCTTGTTACAACATAAAATGTTGCTGGTAAACTACCCCTTTCCCTTAACAGATCTTCACCAAAATCAACAGACCTTGAGCTCTCTACAACTCAGGAAAGTGTGCAAAAAATTATTAGATTCTCTTTGAATTATCGGCAGTTATCATGCGTCATAAAAAATTACCCTTTTTCAAACATAAAACGTTGCTGATAAACTACCCCTTTCCCTTAAACGATCTTCAACAAAATCAACAGACCTTGAGTTCTCTTTAGTTCAAAAAGGTATGCAAAACCGTAATTGATTCTGTTTGAAAGTACGGGAGTTATCGTTTGTTATTAAAAAATTACCCTTGTTAAAACATAAAATGTTGCAGGTAAACTACCGCTTTCCCTTAACCGATCTTCACCAACACCAATAGGTATTGAGAACTCTACAATACAGGGCTAAACATCATTTTATTCTGTTTGAATTTGCGGCTGTTATTGTTTGTCATAGAAAAAAATTACACTTGCTAAAAAAACCGTTGCAGGTAAACTACCCTTTCCCCGTAACCGATCTTCACCAAAATGAACAGACCTTGAGGTCTGTGTAATTCAAAAAGGTAGGCAAAAATGTAGTTGATTCTGTTTGAATTTACGGCAGTTATTGTTCGTCAGAATAAATTACCCTTGTTAAAACATAAAATGTTGCAGGTAAGCTACCCCTTTCCCTTAACCGATCTTCACCAAAAACCAATAGGTCTTGAGAACTCTACAATTCAGGGCTACATCCAAAACATTATTTGATTCTGTTTGAAGTTGTGGCTGTTATCGTTTGCCATAGAAAAAAATCGGTATGGAGAACTATACATGACTTCCATGTTCTAAGATTTATATTTAAAATCATATTCGAAATGAAAATTACACTTGATAAAAAAACCGTTGCAGGTAAACTACCCCTTTCCCTTAACCGATCTTCACCAAAAACAATAGGTCTTGAATACTCTACAAATCAGGACTGTATGCAAAAAAATTATTTGATTCTGTTTGAATTTGCGGCTGTTATCGTTTGCCATAGAAAAAAAATTATCCTTGATAAAAAAGAAGTGGCTGGTAAACTACCCCTTTCCCTTAACCGATTTTACCAAAAATCAACGGGCCTTCACTTCTTTACAATTCAGGACAGCATGCAGATAAGTATTCGATTCTCTTTGAATTTACGGCAGTTATCGTACGTCATAGAAAAAATTACCATAGTTAAAACATAAAATGTTGCAGGTAAACTACCCCTTTCCCCAAACTGATCTTCACCAACACCAACAGGTCTTGAGAACTCTATGAGGGCTGTATGCAAAACATTATATGATTCTGTTTGAATTTCTGGCTTTTATCGTTTGCCATAGAAAAATATTGGTATGGAGAACCATACATGACTTCCATGTTCTAAGATTTATCTTTAAAATCGTATTCGAAATGAAATATTTCCATAGAAACTACGTCTTTGTACTTATTGCTTCAGCATTAACCACAGTACTGTGGTCACTAACGTATACCACCTCAAGTTTTCGCACTCGATTTTCACTGATGATGGCAGTCGATGCCACTGCCGAAAAGTCTGGTTTTGCAGAAAACATTGGACTACGGCTAAACAGCCCGAGAAGCAATTTTAACAAAAAACTACTTCTTTGTTGCAGATAACGTAGTACACATATAAAAAAATTCTCCCCTCCAACTTCAACTATAAATTTTAATAATAGAAAATTAACCCCACCCCGTTCACCAAACCTCTTCATTTATAGATATTTTATCTACGTTTCTACAGTGGATTATTATGAGCTTCTTATCAGGATACTTTATTTATAAAAATTAAGTACTTTACTCTTGTTAAATCATAAAATGTTTCAGGTAAACTACACCTTTCTCTTGACCGATCTTCTCCAAAATCAATAGACCTTCAGTCCTCTAAAATTCAGGGATGCATGCAAAGAAATATTTGATTCTGTTTGAATGTGCGGCAGTTATTGTTCATCATGAATACATTTCTCTTGTTACAACATAAAATGTTGCTGGTAAACTACCCCTTTCCCTTAACAGATCTTCACCAAAATCAACAGACCTTGAGCTCTCTACAACTCAGGAAAGTGTGCAAAAAATTATTAGATTCTCTTTGAATTATCGGCAGTTATCATGCGTCATAAAAAATTACCCTTTTGAAAACATAAAACGTTGCTGATACACTACCCGTTTCCCTTAACCGATCTTCAACAAAATCAACAGACCTTGAGTTCTCTTTAGTTCAAAAAGGTATGCAAAACCGTAATTGATTCTTTTGAATTTACGGGAGTTATCGTTTGTCATATAAAAAATTACACTTGTTAAAACATAAAATGTTGCAGGTAAACTACCGCTTTCCCTTAACCGATCTTCACCAACACCAATAGGTATTGAGAACTCTACAATACAGGGCTAAACATCATTTTATTCTGTTTGAATTTGCGGCTGTTATTGTTTGCCATAGAAAAAAATTACACTTGCTAAAAAAACCGTTGCAGGTAAACTACCCTTTCCCAGGAACCGATCTTCACCAAAATGAACAGACCTTGAGGTCTGTGTAATTCAAAAAGGTTGGCAAAAAGGAGTTGATTCTGTTTGAATTTACGGCAGTTATTGTTCGTCAGAATAAATTACCCTTGTTAAAACATAAAATGTTGCAGGTAAGCTACCCCTTTCCCTTAACCGATCTTCACCAAAAACCAATAGGTCTTGAGAACTCTACAATTCAGGGCTACATCCAAAACATTATTTGATTCTGTTTGAAGTTGTGGCTGTTATCGTTTGCCATAGAAAAAAAATGATCCTTGATAAAAAAGAAGTGGCTGGTAAACTACCCCTTTCCCTTAACCGATTTTCGCCAAAATCAACGGGCATTCACTTCTTTACAATTCAGGATGCAGATAAGTATTCGATTCCTTTTGAATTTACGGCAGTTATCGTTCGTCATAGAAAAAATTACCCTTGTTAAAACATAAAATGTTGCAGGTAAACTACCTCTTTCCCCTAACTGATCTTCACCAACACCAACAGGTCTTTAGAACTCTACAATTGAGGGCTGTATGCAAAATATTATATGATTCTGTTTGAATTTCTGGCTGTTATCGTTTCCCATAGAAAAATATTGGTATGGAGGACCATACATGACTTCCATGTTCTAAGATTTATATTTAAAATCATATTCGAAATGAAATATTTCCATAGAAACTACGTCTTTCTACTTATTGCTTCAGCATTAACCACAGTACTGTGGTCACTAACGTATACCACCTCACGTTTTCGCAATCGATTTTCACTGATGATGGCAGTCGATGCCACTGCCGAAAAGTCTGGTTTTGCAGAAAACATTGGACTACGGCTAAACAGCCCGAGAAGCAATTTTAACAAAAAACTACTTCTTTGTTGCAGATAACGTAGTACACATATAAAAAAATTCTCCCCTCCAACTTCAACTATAAATTTTAATAATAGAAAATTAACCCCACCCCGTTCACCTAACCTCTTCATTTATAGATATTTTATCTATGCTTCTACAGTGGATTATTATGAGCTTCTTATCAGGATACTTTATTTATAAAAATTAAGGACTTTACTCTTGTTAAATCATAAAATGTTTCTGGTAAACTACACCTTTTTCTTGACCGATCTTCTCCAAAATCAATAGACCTTCAGTCCTCTACAATTCAGGGTGGCATGCAAAGAAATATTTGATTCTGTTTGAATGGGCGGCAGTTATCATGAATCCATTTCTCTTGTTACAACATAAAATGTTGCTGGTAAACTACCCCTTTCCCTTAACAGATCTTCACCAAAATCAACAGACCTTGAGCTCTCTACAACTCAGGAAAGTGTGCAAAAAATTATTAGATTCTCTTTGAATTATCGGCAGTTATCATGCGTCATAAAAAATTACCCTTTTTCAAACATAAAACGTTGCTGATAAACTACCCCTTTCCCTTAACCGATCTTCAACAAAATCAACAGACCTTGAGTTCTCTTTAGTTCAAAAAGGTATGCAAAACCGTAATTGATTCTGTTTGAAAGTACGGGAGTTATCGTTTTTTATATAAAAAATTACCCTTGTTAAAACATAAAATGTTGCAGGTAAACTACCGCTTTCCCTTAACCGATCTTCACCAACACCAATAGGTATTGAGAACTCTACAATACAGGGCTAAACATCATTTTATTCTGTTTGAATTTGCGGCTGTTATTGTTTGCCATAGAAAAAAATTACACTTGCTAAAAAAACCGTTGCAGGTAAACTACCCTTTCCCCGTAACCGATCTTCACCAAAATGAACAGACCTTGAGGTCTGTGTAATTCAAAAAGGTAGGCAAAAATGTAGTTGATTCTGTTTGAATTTACGGCAGTTATTGTTCGTCAGAATAAATTACCCTTGTTAAAACATAAAATGTTGCAGGTAAGCTACCCCTTTCCCTTAACCGATCTTCACCAAAAACCAATAGGTCTTGAGAACTCTACAATTCAGGGCTACATCCAAAACATTATTTGATTCTGTTTGAAGTTGTGGCTGTTATCGTTTGCCATAGAAAAAAATCGGTATGGAGAACTATACATGACTTCCATGTTCTAAGATTTATATTTAAAATCATATTCGAAATGAAAATTACACTTGATAAAAAAACCGTTGCAGGTAAACTACCCCTTTCCCTTAACCGATCTTCACCAAAAACAATAGGTCTTGAATACTCTACAAATCAGGACTGTATGCAAAAAAATTATTTGATTCTGTTTGAATTTGCGGCTGTTATCGTTTGCCATAGAAAAAAAATTATCCTTGATAAAAAAGAAGTGGCTGGTAAACTACCCCTTTCCCTTAACCGATTTTACCAAAAATCAACGGGCCTTCACTTCTTTACAATTCAGGACAGCATGCAGATAAGTATTCGATTCTCTTTGAATTTACGGCAGTTATCGTACGTCATAGAAAAAATTACCATAGTTAAAACATAAAATGTTGCAGGTAAACTACCCCTTTCCCCAAACTGATCTTCACCAACACCAACAGGTCTTGAGAACTCTATGAGGGCTGTATGCAAAACATTATATGATTCTGTTTGAATTTCTGGCTTTTATCGTTTGCCATAGAAAAATATTGGTATGGAGAACCATACATGACTTCCATGTTCTAAGATTTATCTTTAAAATCGTATTCGAAATGAAATATTTCCATAGAAACTACGTCTTTCTACTTATTGCTTCAGCATTAACCACAGTACTGTGGTCACTAACGTATACCACCTCAAGTTTTCGCACTCGATTTTCACTGATGATGGCAGTCGATGCCACTGCCGAAAAGTCTGGTTTTGCAGAAAACATTGGACTACGGCTAAACAGCCCGAGAAGCAATTTTAACAAAAAACTACTTCTTTGTTGCAGATAACGTAGTACACATATAAAAAAATTCTCCCCTCCAACTTCAACTATAAATTTTAATAATAGAAAATTAACCCCACCCCGTTCACCTAACCTCTTCATTTATAGATATTTTATCTACGTTTCTACAGTGGATTATTATGAGCTTCTTATCAGGATACTTTATTTATAAAAATTAAGTACTTTACTCTTGTTAAATCATAAAATGTTTCAGGTAAACTACACCTTTCTCTTGACCGATCTTCTCCAAAATCAATAGACCTTCAGTCCTCTAAAATTCAGGGATGCATGCAAAGAAATATTTGATTCTGTTTGAATGTGCGGCAGTTATTGTTCATCATGAATACATTTCTCTTGTTACAACATAAAATGTTGCTGGTAAACTACCCCTTTCCCTTAACAGATCTTCACCAAAATCAACAGACCTTGAGCTCTCTACAACTCAGGAAAGTGTGCAAAAAATTATTAGATTCTCTTTGAATTATCGGCAGTTATCATGCGTCATAAAAAATTACCCTTTTGAAAACATAAAACGTTGCTGATACACTACCCGTTTCCCTTAACCGATCTTCAACAAAATCAACAGACCATGAGTTCTCTTTAGTTCAAAAAGGTATGCAAAACCGTAATTGATTCTTTTGAATTTACGGGAGTTATCGTTTGTCATATAAAAAATTACCCTTGTTAAAACATAAAATGTTGCAGGTAAACTACCGCTTTCCCTTAACCGATCTTCACCAACACCAATAGGTATTGAGAACTCTACAATACAGGGCTAAACATCATTTTATTCTGTTTGAATTTGCGGCTGTTATTGTTTGCCATAGAAAAAAATTACACTTGCTAAAAAAACCGTTGCAGGTAAACTACCCTTTCCCAGGAACCGATCTTCACCAAAATGAACAGACCTTGAGGTCTGTGTAATTCAAAAAGGTTGGCAAAAAGGAGTTGATTCTGTTTGAATTTACGGCAGTTATTGTTCGTCAGAATAAATTACCCTTGTTAAAACATAAAATGTTGCAGGTAAGCTACCCCTTTCCCTTAACCGATCTTCACCAAAAACCAATAGGTCTTGAGAACTCTACAATTCAGGGCTACATCCAAAACATTATTTGATTCTGTTTGAAGTTGTGGCTGTTATCGTTTGCCATAGAAAAAAAATGATCCTTGATAAAAAAGAAGTGGCTGGTAAACTACCCCTTTCCCTTAACCGATTTTCGCCAAAATCAACGGGCCTTCACTTCTTTACAATTCAGGATGCAGATAAGTATTCGATTCCTTTTGAATTTACGGCAGTTATCGTTCGTCATAGAAAAAATTACCCTTGTTAAAACATAAAATGTTGCAGGTAAGCTACCCCTTTCCCTTAACCGATCTTCACCAAAAACAATAGGTCTTGAGTACTCTACAAATCAGGACTGTATGCAAAAAAATTATTTGATTCTGTTTGAATTTGCGGCTGTTATCGTTTGCCATAGAAAAAAAATTATCCTTGATAAAAAAGAAGTGGCTGGTAAACTACCCCTTTCCCTTAACCGATTTTACCAAAAATCAACGGGCCTTCACTTCTTTACAATTCAGGACAGCATGCAGATAAGTATTCAATTCTCTTTGAATTTCCGGCAGTTATCGTACGTCATAGAAAAAGTTACCATAGTTAAAACATAAAATGTTGCAGGTAAACTACCCCTTTCCCCAAACTGATCTTCACCAACACCAACAGGTCTTGAGAACTCTATGAGGGCTGTATGCAAAACATTATATGATTCTGTTTGAATTTCTGGCTTTTATCGTTTGCCATAGAAAAATATAGGTATGGAGAACCATACATGACTTCCATGTTCTAAGATTTATATTTAAAATCGTATTCGAAATGAAATATTTCCATAGAAACTACGTCTTTGTACTTATTGCTTCAGCATTAACCACAGTACTGTGGTCACTAACGTATACCACCTCAAGTTTTCGCACTCGATTTTCACTGATGATGGCAGTCGATGCCACTGCCGAAAAGTCTGGTTTTGCAGAAAACATTGGACTACGGCTAAACAGCCCGAGAAGCAATTTTAACAAAAAACTACTTCTTTGTTGCAGATAACGTAGTACACATATAAAAAAATTCTGCCCTCCAACTTCAACTATAAATTTTAATAATAGAAAATTAACCCCACCCCGTTCACCTAACCTCTTCATTTATAGATATTTTATCTACGTTTCTACAGAGGAGTATTATGAGCTTCTTATCAGGATACTTTATTTATAAAAATTAAGTACTTTACTCTTGTTAAATCATAAAATGTTTCAGGTAAACTACACCTTTCTCTTGACCGATCTTCTCCAAAATCAATAGACCTTCAGTCCTCTAAAATTCAGGGATGCATGCAAAGAAATATTTGATTCTGTATGAATGTGCGGCAGTTATTGTTCATCATGAATACACCGTCATAGAAAAAATTACCATAGTTAAAACATAAAGTGTTGCAGGTAAACTACCCCTTTCCCCAAACTGATCTTCACCAACACCAATAAGTATTGATAACTCTACACTACAGGGCTGTATGCAAAACATCATATGATTCTGTTTGAATTTGCGGCTGTTATCATTTGCCATAGAAAAAAATTACACTTGATAAAAAAAACGGTTGCAGGTAAACTACCCCTTTCCCTTAACTGATCTTCACCAAGACCAACAGATCTTGAGTACTCTACAAATCAGGACTGTATGCAAAAAATTATTTGATTCTGTTTGAATTTGCGGCTGTTATCGTTTGCCATAGAAATAAAATTATCCTTGATAAAAAAGAAGTGGCTGGTAAACTACCCCTTCCCCTTAACCGATTTTCGCCAAAATCAACGGGCTTTCACTTCTTTACAATTCAGGACAGCATGCAGATAAGTATTCGATTCTCTTTGAATTTACGGCAGTTATCGTTCGTCATAGAAAAATTACCTTGTTAAAACATAAAATGTTGCAGGTAAACTACCTCTTTCCCCAAACTGATCTTCACCAACACCAACAGGTCTTTAGAACTCTACAATTGAGGGCTGTATGCAAAATATTATATGATTCGGTTTGAATTTCTGGCTGTTATCGTTTCCCATAGAAAAATATTGGTATGGAGAACCATACATGACTTCCATGTTCTAAGATTTATATTTAAAATCATATTCGAAATGAAATATTTCCATAGAAACTACGTCTTTCTACTTATTGCTTCAGCATTAACCACAGTACTGTGGTCACCAACGTATACCACCTCACGTTTTCGCACTCGATTTTCACTGATGATGGCAGTCGATGCCATTGCCGAAAACTCTGGTTTTGCAGAAAACATTGGACTACGGCTAAACAGCCCGAGAAGCAATTTTAACAAAAAAACTACTTCTTTGTTGCAGATAACGTAGTACACATATAAAAAAATTCTCCCCTCCACCTTCAACTATAAATTTTGATAATAGAAAATTACCCCCACCCTGTTCTCCTAACCTCTTCATTTATAGATATTTTATCTACGTTTCTACAGTGGATTATTAATGAGCTTCTTATCAGGATACTTTATTTATAAAAATTAAGTACTTTACTCTTGTTAAATCATAAAATGTTTCTGGTAAAATACCCCTTTCTCTTAACCGATCTTCTCCAACATCAATAGACTTTCAGTCCTCTACAATTCAGGGATGCATGCAAAAAAATATTTGATTCTGTTTGAATGTGCGGCAGTTATTGTTCATCATGAATACATTTCTCTTGTTACACCATAAAATGTTGCAGGTAAACTACCCCTTTCCTTTATCCGATCTTCACCAAAATCAACAGACCTTGAGTTCTCTACAAATCAGAAAAGTGTGCAAAAAATTATTAGATTCGTTTTGAATTTTCGGCAGTTATCGTTCTTCATATAAAAAATTACCCTTTTGAAAACATAAAACGTTGCTGATAAACTACCCCTTTCCCATAACCGATCTTCAACAAAATCAACAGACTTTCAACTAGTTCTCTTTAGTTCAAAAGGTATGCAAAACCGTAGTTGATTCTGTTTGAATTTACGGGAGTTATCGTTCGTCATATAAAAAATTACCCTTGTTAAAACATAAAATGTTGCTGGTAAACTACCCCTTTCTCATAACCGACCATCACCAACACCAATAGGTATTGAGAACGATACAATACAGGGCTGTATGCAAAACATCATTTGATTCTGTTTGAATTTGCGGCTGTTATCATTTGCCATAGAAAAAAATTACACTTGATAAAAAAAACCGTTCCAGGTAAACTACCCATTTCCCTTAACCGATCTTCACCAAGAACAATAGATCTTGAGTACTCTACAAATCAGGACTGTATGCAAAAAATTATTTGATTCTGTTTGAATTTGCGGCTGTTATCGTTTGCCATAGAAAAAAAATGATCCTTGATAAAAAAGAAGTGGCTGGTAAACTACCCCTTTCCCTTAACCGATTTTCGCCAAAATCAACGGGCCTTCACTTCTTTACAATTCAGGATGCAGATAAGTATTCGATTCCTTTTGAATTTACGGCAGTTATCGTTCGTCATAGAAAAAATTACCCTTGTTAAAACATAAAATGTTGCAGGTAAACTACCTCTTTCCCCTAACTGATCTTCACCAACACCAACAGGTCTTTAGAACTCTACAATTGAGGGCTGTATGCAAAATATTATATGATTCTGTTTGAATTTCTGGCTGTTATCGTTTCCCATAGAAAAATATTGGTATGGAGGACCATACATGACTTCCATGTTCTAAGATTTATATTTAAAATCATATTCGAAATGAAATATTTCCATAGAAACTACGTCTTTCTACTTATTGCTTCAGCATTAACCACAGTACTGTGGTCACTAACGTATACCACCTCACGTTTTCGCAATCGATTCTCACTGATGATGGCAGTCGATGCCACTGCCGAAAAGTCTGGTTTTGCAGAAAACATTGGACTACGGCTAAACAGCCCGAGAAGCAATTTTAACAAAAAACTACTTCTTTGTTGCAGATAACGTAGTACACATATAAAAAAATTCTCCCCTCCAACTTCAACTATAAATTTTAATAATAGAAAATTAACCCCACCCCGTTCACCTAACCTCTTCATTTATAGATATTTTATCTATGCTTCTACAGTGGATTATTATGAGCTTCTTATCAGGATACTTTATTTATAAAAATTAAGTACTTTACTCTTGTTAAATCATAAAATGTTTCAGGTAAACTACACCTTTTTCTTGACCGATCTTCTCCAAAATCAATAGACCTTCAGTCCTCTACAATTCAGGGTGGCATGCAAAGAAATATTTGATTCTGTTTGAATGGGCGGCAGTTATCATGAATCCATTTCTCTTGTTACAACATAAAATGTTGCTGGTAAACTACCCCTTTCCCTTAACAGATCTTCACCAAAATCAACAGACCTTGAGCTCTCTACAACTCAGGAAAGTGTGCAAAAAATTATTAGATTCTCTTTGAATTATCGGCAGTTATCATGCGTCATAAAAAATTACCCTTTTTCAAACATAAAACGTTGCTGATAAACTACCCCTTTCCCTTAAACGATCTTCAACAAAATCAACAGACCTTGAGTTCTCTTTAGTTCAAAAAGGTATGCAAAACCGTAATTGATTCTGTTTGAAAGTACGGGAGTTATCGTTTGTTATTAAAAAATTACCCTTGTTAAAACATAAAATGTTGCAGGTAAACTACCGCTTTCCCTTAACCGATCTTCACCAACACCAATAGGTATTGAGAACTCTACAATACAGGGCTAAACATCATTTTATTCTGTTTGAATTTGCGGCTGTTATTGTTTGTCATAGAAAAAAATTACACTTGCTAAAAAAACCGTTGCAGGTAAACTACCCTTTCCCCGTAACCGATCTTCACCAAAATGAACAGACCTTGAGGTCTGTGTAATTCAAAAAGGTAGGCAAAAATGTAGTTGATTCTGTTTGAATTTACGGCAGTTATTGTTCGTCAGAATAAATTACCCTTGTTAAAACATAAAATGTTGCAGGTAAGCTACCCCTTTCCCTTAACCGATCTTCACCAAAAACCAATAGGTCTTGAGAACTCTACAATTCAGGGCTACATCCAAAACATTATTTGATTCTGTTTGAAGTTGTGGCTGTTATCGTTTGCCATAGAAAAAAATCGGTATGGAGAACTATACATGACTTCCATGTTCTAAGATTTATATTTAAAATCATATTCGAAATGAAAATTACACTTGATAAAAAAACCGTTGCAGGTAAACTACCCCTTTCCCTTAACCGATCTTCACCAAAAACAATAGGTCTTGAATACTCTACAAATCAGGACTGTATGCAAAAAAATTATTTGATTCTGTTTGAATTTGCGGCTGTTATCGTTTGCCATAGAAAAAAAATTATCCTTGATAAAAAAGAAGTGGCTGGTAAACTACCCCTTTCCCTTAACCGATTTTACCAAAAATCAACGGGCCTTCACTTCTTTACAATTCAGGACAGCATGCAGATAAGTATTCGATTCTCTTTGAATTTACGGCAGTTATCGTACGTCATAGAAAAAATTACCATAGTTAAAACATAAAATGTTGCAGGTAAACTACCCCTTTCCCCAAACTGATCTTCACCAACACCAACAGGTCTTGAGAACTCTATGAGGGCTGTATGCAAAACATTATATGATTCTGTTTGAATTTCTGGCTTTTATCGTTTGCCATAGAAAAATATTGGTATGGAGAACCATACATGACTTCCATGTTCTAAGATTTATCTTTAAAATCGTATTCGAAATGAAATATTTCCATAGAAACTACGTCTTTGTACTTATTGCTTCAGCATTAACCACAGTACTGTGGTCACTAACGTATACCACCTCAAGTTTTCGCACTCGATTTTCACTGATGATGGCAGTCGATGCCACTGCCGAAAAGTCTGGTTTTGCAGAAAACATTGGACTACGGCTAAACAGCCCGAGAAGCAATTTTAACAAAAAACTACTTCTTTGTTGCAGATAACGTAGTACACATATAAAAAAATTCTCCCCTCCAACTTCAACTATAAATTTTAATAATAGAAAATTAACCCCACCCCGTTCACCAAACCTCTTCATTTATAGATATTTTATCTACGTTTCTACAGTGGATTATTATGAGCTTCTTATCAGGATACTTTATTTATAAAAATTAAGTACTTTACTCTTGTTAAATCATAAAATGTTTCAGGTAAACTACACCTTTCTCTTGACCGATCTTCTCCAAAATCAATAGACCTTCAGTCCTCTAAAATTCAGGGATGCATGCAAAGAAATATTTGATTCTGTTTGAATGTGCGGCAGTTATTGTTCATCATGAATACATTTCTCTTGTTACAACATAAAATGTTGCTGGTAAACTACCCCTTTCCCTTAACAGATCTTCACCAAAATCAACAGACCTTGAGCTCTCTACAACTCAGGAAAGTGTGCAAAAAATTATTAGATTCTCTTTGAATTATCGGCAGTTATCATGCGTCATAAAAAATTACCCTTTTGAAAACATAAAACGTTGCTGATACACTACCCGTTTCCCTTAACCGATCTTCAACAAAATCAACAGACCTTGAGTTCTCTTTAGTTCAAAAAGGTATGCAAAACCGTAATTGATTCTTTTGAATTTACGGGAGTTATCGTTTGTCATATAAAAAATTACCCTTGTTAAAACATAAAATGTTGCAGGTAAACTACCGCTTTCCCTTAACCGATCTTCACCAACACCAATAGGTATTGAGAACTCTACAATACAGGGCTAAACATCATTTTATTCTGTTTGAATTTGCGGCTGTTATTGTTTGCCATAGAAAAAAATTACACTTGCTAAAAAAACCGTTGCAGGTAAACTACCCTTTCCCAGGAACCGATCTTCACCAAAATGAACAGACCTTGAGGTCTGTGTAATTCAAAAAGGTTGGCAAAAAGGAGTTGATTCTGTTTGAATTTACGGCAGTTATTGTTCGTCAGAATAAATTACCCTTGTTAAAACATAAAATGTTGCAGGTAAGCTACCCCTTTCCCTTAACCGATCTTCACCAAAAACCAATAGGTCTTGAGAACTCTACAATTCAGGGCTACATCCAAAACATTATTTGATTCTGTTTGAAGTTGTGGCTGTTATCGTTTGCCATAGAAAAAAAATGATCCTTGATAAAAAAGAAGTGGCTGGTAAACTACCCCTTTCCCTTAACCGATTTTCGCCAAAATCAACGGGCATTCACTTCTTTACAATTCAGGATGCAGATAAGTATTCGATTCCTTTTGAATTTACGGCAGTTATCGTTCGTCATAGAAAAAATTACCCTTGTTAAAACATAAAATGTTGCAGGTAAACTACCTCTTTCCCCTAACTGATCTTCACCAACACCAACAGGTCTTTAGAACTCTACAATTGAGGGCTGTATGCAAAATATTATATGATTCTGTTTGAATTTCTGGCTGTTATCGTTTCCCATAGAAAAATATTGGTATGGAGGACCATACATGACTTCCATGTTCTAAGATTTATATTTAAAATCATATTCGAAATGAAATATTTCCATAGAAACTACGTCTTTCTACTTATTGCTTCAGCATTAACCACAGTACTGTGGTCACTAACGTATACCACCTCACGTTTTCGCAATCGATTTTCACTGATGATGGCAGTCGATGCCACTGCCGAAAAGTCTGGTTTTGCAGAAAACATTGGACTACGGCTAAACAGCCCGAGAAGCAATTTTAACAAAAAACTACTTCTTTGTTGCAGATAACGTAGTACACATATAAAAAAATTCTCCCCTCCAACTTCAACTATAAATTTTAATAATAGAAAATTAACCCCACCCCGTTCACCTAACCTCTTCATTTATAGATATTTTATCTATGCTTCTACAGTGGATTATTATGAGCTTCTTATCAGGATACTTTATTTATAAAAATTAAGGACTTTACTCTTGTTAAATCATAAAATGTTTCTGGTAAACTACACCTTTTTCTTGACCGATCTTCTCCAAAATCAATAGACCTTCAGTCCTCTACAATTCAGGGTGGCATGCAAAGAAATATTTGATTCTGTTTGAATGGGCGGCAGTTATCATGAATCCATTTCTCTTGTTACAACATAAAATGTTGCTGGTAAACTACCCCTTTCCCTTAACAGATCTTCACCAAAATCAACAGACCTTGAGCTCTCTACAACTCAGGAAAGTGTGCAAAAAATTATTAGATTCTCTTTGAATTATCGGCAGTTATCATGCGTCATAAAAAATTACCCTTTTTCAAACATAAAACGTTGCTGATAAACTACCCCTTTCCCTTAACCGATCTTCAACAAAATCAACAGACCTTGAGTTCTCTTTAGTTCAAAAAGGTATGCAAAACCGTAATTGATTCTGTTTGAAAGTACGGGAGTTATCGTTTTTTATATAAAAAATTACCCTTGTTAAAACATAAAATGTTGCAGGTAAACTACCGCTTTCCCTTAACCGATCTTCACCAACACCAATAGGTATTGAGAACTCTACAATACAGGGCTAAACATCATTTTATTCTGTTTGAATTTGCGGCTGTTATTGTTTGCCATAGAAAAAAATTACACTTGCTAAAAAAACCGTTGCAGGTAAACTACCCTTTCCCCGTAACCGATCTTCACCAAAATGAACAGACCTTGAGGTCTGTGTAATTCAAAAAGGTAGGCAAAAATGTAGTTGATTCTGTTTGAATTTACGGCAGTTATTGTTCGTCAGAATAAATTACCCTTGTTAAAACATAAAATGTTGCAGGTAAGCTACCCCTTTCCCTTAACCGATCTTCACCAAAAACCAATAGGTCTTGAGAACTCTACAATTCAGGGCTACATCCAAAACATTATTTGATTCTGTTTGAAGTTGTGGCTGTTATCGTTTGCCATAGAAAAAAATCGGTATGGAGAACTATACATGACTTCCATGTTCTAAGATTTATATTTAAAATCATATTCGAAATGAAAATTACACTTGATAAAAAAACCGTTGCAGGTAAACTACCCCTTTCCCTTAACCGATCTTCACCAAAAACAATAGGTCTTGAATACTCTACAAATCAGGACTGTATGCAAAAAAATTATTTGATTCTGTTTGAATTTGCGGCTGTTATCGTTTGCCATAGAAAAAAAATTATCCTTGATAAAAAAGAAGTGGCTGGTAAACTACCCCTTTCCCTTAACCGATTTTACCAAAAATCAACGGGCCTTCACTTCTTTACAATTCAGGACAGCATGCAGATAAGTATTCGATTCTCTTTGAATTTACGGCAGTTATCGTACGTCATAGAAAAAATTACCATAGTTAAAACATAAAATGTTGCAGGTAAACTACCCCTTTCCCCAAACTGATCTTCACCAACACCAACAGGTCTTGAGAACTCTATGAGGGCTGTATGCAAAACATTATATGATTCTGTTTGAATTTCTGGCTTTTATCGTTTGCCATAGAAAAATATTGGTATGGAGAACCATACATGACTTCCATGTTCTAAGATTTATCTTTAAAATCGTATTCGAAATGAAATATTTCCATAGAAACTACGTCTTTCTACTTATTGCTTCAGCATTAACCACAGTACTGTGGTCACTAACGTATACCACCTCAAGTTTTCGCACTCGATTTTCACTGATGATGGCAGTCGATGCCACTGCCGAAAAGTCTGGTTTTGCAGAAAACATTGGACTACGGCTAAACAGCCCGAGAAGCAATTTTAACAAAAAACTACTTCTTTGTTGCAGATAACGTAGTACACATATAAAAAAATTCTCCCCTCCAACTTCAACTATAAATTTTAATAATAGAAAATTAACCCCACCCCGTTCACCTAACCTCTTCATTTATAGATATTTTATCTACGTTTCTACAGTGGATTATTATGAGCTTCTTATCAGGATACTTTATTTATAAAAATTAAGTACTTTACTCTTGTTAAATCATAAAATGTTTCAGGTAAACTACACCTTTCTCTTGACCGATCTTCTCCAAAATCAATAGACCTTCAGTCCTCTAAAATTCAGGGATGCATGCAAAGAAATATTTGATTCTGTTTGAATGTGCGGCAGTTATTGTTCATCATGAATACATTTCTCTTGTTACAACATAAAATGTTGCTGGTAAACTACCCCTTTCCCTTAACAGATCTTCACCAAAATCAACAGACCTTGAGCTCTCTACAACTCAGGAAAGTGTGCAAAAAATTATTAGATTCTCTTTGAATTATCGGCAGTTATCATGCGTCATAAAAAATTACCCTTTTGAAAACATAAAACGTTGCTGATACACTACCCGTTTCCCTTAACCGATCTTCAACAAAATCAACAGACCATGAGTTCTCTTTAGTTCAAAAAGGTATGCAAAACCGTAATTGATTCTTTTGAATTTACGGGAGTTATCGTTTGTCATATAAAAAATTACCCTTGTTAAAACATAAAATGTTGCAGGTAAACTACCGCTTTCCCTTAACCGATCTTCACCAACACCAATAGGTATTGAGAACTCTACAATACAGGGCTAAACATCATTTTATTCTGTTTGAATTTGCGGCTGTTATTGTTTGCCATAGAAAAAAATTACACTTGCTAAAAAAACCGTTGCAGGTAAACTACCCTTTCCCAGGAACCGATCTTCACCAAAATGAACAGACCTTGAGGTCTGTGTAATTCAAAAAGGTTGGCAAAAAGGAGTTGATTCTGTTTGAATTTACGGCAGTTATTGTTCGTCAGAATAAATTACCCTTGTTAAAACATAAAATGTTGCAGGTAAGCTACCCCTTTCCCTTAACCGATCTTCACCAAAAACCAATAGGTCTTGAGAACTCTACAATTCAGGGCTACATCCAAAACATTATTTGATTCTGTTTGAAGTTGTGGCTGTTATCGTTTGCCATAGAAAAAAAATGATCCTTGATAAAAAAGAAGTGGCTGGTAAACTACCCCTTTCCCTTAACCGATTTTCGCCAAAATCAACGGGCCTTCACTTCTTTACAATTCAGGATGCAGATAAGTATTCGATTCCTTTTGAATTTACGGCAGTTATCGTTCGTCATAGAAAAAATTACCCTTGTTAAAACATAAAATGTTGCAGGTAAACTACCTCTTTCCCCTAACTGATCTTCACCAACACCAACAGGTCTTTAGAACTCTACAATTGAGGGCTGTATGCAAAATATTATATGATTCTGTTTGAATTTCTGGCTGTTATCGTTTCCCATAGAAAAATATTGGTATGGAGGACCATACATGACTTCCATGTTCTAAGATTTATATTTAAAATCATATTCGAAATGAAATATTTCCATAGAAACTACGTCTTTCTACTTATTGCTTCAGCATTAACCACAGTACTGTGGTCACTAACGTATACCACCTCACGTTTTCGCAATCGATTTTCACTGATGATGGCAGTCGATGCCACTGCCGAAAAGTCTGGTTTTGCAGAAAACATTGGACTACGGCTAAACAGCCCGAGAAGCAATTTTAACAAAAAACTACTTCTTTGTTGCAGATAACGTAGTACACATATAAAAAAATTCTCCCCTCCAACTTCAACTATAAATTTTAATAATAGAAAATTAACCCCACCCCGTTCACCTAACCTCTTCATTTATAGATATTTTATCTATGCTTCTACAGTGGATTATTATGAGCTTCTTATCAGGATACTTTATTTATAAAAATTAAGTACTTTACTCTTGTTAAATCATAAAATGTTTCAGGTAAACTACACCTTTTTCTTGACCGATCTTCTCCAAAATCAATAGACCTTCAGTCCTCTACAATTCAGGGTGGCATGCAAAGAAATATTTGATTCTGTTTGAATGGGCGGCAGTTATCATGAATCCATTTCTCTTGTTACAACATAAAATGTTGCTGGTAAACTACCCCTTTCCCTTAACAGATCTTCACCAAAATCAACAGACCTTGAGCTCTCTACAACTCAGGAAAGTGTGCGAAAAAATTATTAGATTCTCTTTGAATTATCGGCAGTTATCATGCGTCATAAAAAATTACCCTTTTTCAAACATAAAACGTTGCTGATAAACTACCCCTTTCCCTTAACCGATCTTCAACAAAATCAACAGACCTTGAGTTCTCTTTAGTTCAAAAAGGTATGCAAAACCGTAATTGATTCTGTTTGAAAGTACGGGAGTTATCGTTTGTTATATAAAAAATTACCCTTGTTAAAACATAAAATGTTGCAGGTAAACTACCGCTTTCCCTTAACCGATCTTCACCAACACCAATAGGTATTGAGAACTCTACAATACAGGGCTAAACATCATTTTATTCTGTTTGAATTTGCGGCTGTTATTGTTTGCCATAGAAAAAAATTACACTTGCTAAAAAAACCGTTGCAGGTAAACTACCCTTTCCCCGTAACCGATCTTCACCAAAATGAACAGACCTTGAGGTCTGTGTAATTCAAAAAGGTAGGCAAAAATGTAGTTGATTCTGTTTGAATTTACGGCAGTTATTGTTCGTCAGAATAAATTACCCTTGTTAAAACATAAAATGTTGCAGGTAAGCTACCCCTTTCCCTTAACCGATCTTCACCAAAAACCAATAGGTCTTGAGAACTCTACAATTCAGGGCTACATCCAAAACATTATTTGATTCTGTTTGAAGTTGTGGCTGTTATCGTTTGCCATAGAAAAAAATCGGTATGGAGAACTATACATGACTTCCATGTTCTAAGATTTATATTTAAAATCATATTCGAAATGAAAATTACACTTGATAAAAAAACCGTTGCAGGTAAACTACCCCTTTCCCTTAACCGATCTTCACCAAAAACAATAGGTCTTGAATACTCTACAAATCAGGACTGTATGCAAAAAAATTATTTGATTCTGTTTGAATTTGCGGCTGTTATCGTTTGCCATAGAAAAAAAATTATCCTTGATAAAAAAGAAGTTGCTGGTAAACTACCCCTTTCCCTTAACCGATTTTACCAAAAATCAACGGGCCTTCACTTCTTTACAATTCAGGACAGCATGCAGATAAGTATTCGATTCTCTTTGAATTTACGGCAGTTATCGTACGTCATAGAAAAAATTACCATAGTTAAAACATAAAATGTTGCAGGTAAACTACCCCTTTCCCCAAACTGATCTTCACCAACACCAACAGGTCTTGAGAACTCTATGAGGGCTGTATGCAAAACATTATATGATTCTGTTTGAATTTCTGGCTTTTATCGTTTGCCATAGAAAAATATTGGTATGGAGAACCATACATGACTTCCATGTTCTAAGATTTATCTTTAAAATCGTATTCGAAATGAAATATTTCCATAGAAACTACGTCTTTGTACTTATTGCTTCAGCATTAACCACAGTACTGTGGTCACTAACGTATACCACCTCAAGTTTTCGCACTCGATTTTCACTGATGATGGCAGTCGATGCCACTGCCGAAAAGTCTGGTTTTGCAGAAAACATTGGACTACGGCTAAACAGCCCGAGAAGCAATTTTAACAAAAAACTACTTCTTTGTTGCAGATAACGTAGTACACATATAAAAAAATTCTCCCCTCCAACTTCAACTATAAATTTTAATAATAGAAAATTAACCCCACCCCGTTCACCTAACCTCTTCATTTATAGATATTTTATCTACGTTTCTACAGTGGATTATTATGAGCTTCTTATCAGGATACTTTATTTATAAAAATTAAGTACTTTACTCTTGTTAAATCATAAAAGGTTTCAGGTAAACTACACCTTTCTCTTGACCGATCTTCTCCAAAATCAATAGACCTTCAGTCCTCTAAAATTCAGGGATGCATGCAAAGAAATATTTGATTCTGTTTGAATGTGCGGCAGTTATTGTTCATCATGAATACATTTCTCTTGTTACAACATAAAATGTTGCTGGTAAACTACCCCTTTCCCTTAACAGATCTTCACCAAAATCAACAGACCTTGAGCTCTCTACAACTCAGGAAAGTGTGCAAAAAATTATTAGATTCTCTTTGAATTATCGGCAGTTATCATGCGTCATAAAAAATTACCCTTTTGAAAACATAAAACGTTGCTGATACACTACCCGTTTCCCTTAACCGATCTTCAACAAAATCAACAGACCTTGAGTTCTCTTTAGTTCAAAAAGGTATGCAAAACCGTAATTGATTCTTTTGAATTTACGGGAGTTATCGTTTGTCATATAAAAAATTACCCTTGTTAAAACATAAAATGTTGCAGGTAAACTACCGCTTTCCCTTAACCGATCTTCACCAACACCAATAGGTACTGAGAACTCTACAATACAGGGCTAAACATCATTTTATTCTGTTTGAATTTGCGGCTGTTATTGTTTGCCATAGAAAAAAATTACACTTGCTAAAAAAACCGTTGCAGGTAAACTACCCTTTCCCCGTAACCGATCTTCACCAAAATGAACAGACCTTGAGGTCTGTGTAATTCAAAAAGGTAGGCAAAAATGTAGTTGATTCTGTTTGAATTTACGGCAGTTATTGTTCGTCAGAATAAATTACCCTTGTTAAAACATAAAATGTTGCAGGTAAGCTACCCCTTTCCCTTAACCGATCTTCACCAAAAACCAATAGGTCTTGAGAACTCTACAATTCAGGGCTACATCCAAAACATTATTTGATTCTGTTTGAAGTTGTGGCTGTTATCGTTTGCCATAGAAAAAAATCGGTATGGAGAACTATACATGACTTCCATGTTCTAAGATTTATATTTAAAATCATATTCGAAATGAAAATTACACTTGATAAAAAAACCGTTGCAGGTAAACTACCCCTTTCCCTTAACCGATCTTCACCAAAAACAATAGGTCTTGAGTACTCTACAAATCAGGACTGTATGCAAAAAAATTATTTGATTCTGTTTGAATTTGCGGCTGTTATCGTTTGCCATAGAAAAAAAATTATCCTTGATAAAAAGAAGTGGCTGGTAAACTACCCCTTTCCCTTAACCGATTTTACCAAAAATCAACGGGCCTTCACTTCTTTACAATTCAGGACAGCATGCAGATAAGTATTCGATTCTCTTTGAATTTACGGCAGTTATCGTACGTCATAGAAAAAATTACCATAGTTAAAACATAAAATGTTGCAGGTAAACTACCCCTTTCCCCAAACTGATCTTCACCAACACCAACAGGTCTTGAGAACTCTATGAGGGCTGTATGCAAAACATTATATGATTCTGTTTGAATTTCTGGCTTTTATCGTTTGCCATAGAAAAATATTGGTATGGAGAACCATACATGACTTCCATGTTCTAAGATTTATCTTTAAAATCGTATTCGAAATGAAATATTTCCATAGAAACTACGTCTTTGTACTTATTGCTTCAGCATTAACCACAGTACTGTGGTCACTAACGTATACCACCTCAAGTTTTCGCACTCGATTTTCACTGATGATGGCAGTCGATGCCACTGCCGAAAAGTCTGGTTTTGCAGAAAACATTGGACTACGGCTAAACAGCCCGAGAAGCAATTTTAACAAAAAACTACTTCTTTGTTGCAGATAACGTAGTACACATATAAAAAAATTCTCCCCTCCAACTTCAACTATAAATTTTAATAATAGAAAATTAACCCCACCCCGTTCACCTAACCTCTTCATTTATAGATATTTTATCTACGTTTCTACAGTGGATTATTATGAGCTTCTTATCAGGATACTTTATTTATAAAAATTAAGTACTTTACTCTTGTTAAATCATAAAATGTTTCAGGTAAACTACACCTTTCTCTTGACCGATCTTCTCCAAAATCAATAGACCTTCAGTCCTCTAAAATTCAGGGATGCAGGCAAAGAAATATTTGATTCTGTTTGAATGTGCGGCAGTTATTGTTCATCATGAATACATTTCTCTTGTTACAACATAAAATGTTGGTGGTAAACTACCCCTTTCCCTTAACAGATCTTCACCAAAATCAACAGACCTTGAGCTCTCTACAACTCAGGAAAGTGTGCAAAAAATTATTAGATTCTCTTTGAATTATCGGCAGTTATCATGCGTCATAAAAAATTACCCTTTTGAAAACATAAAACGTTGCTGATACACTACCCGTTTCCCTTAACCGATCTTCAACAAAATCAACAGACCTTGAGTTCTCTTTAGTTCAAAAAGGTATGCAAAACCGTAATTGATTCTTTTGAATTTACGGGAGTTATCGTTTGTCATATAAAAAATTACCCTTGTTAAAACATAAAATGTTGCAGGTAAACTACCGCTTTCCCTTAACCGATCTTCACCAACACCAATAGGTATTGAGAACTCTACAATACAGGGCTAAACATCATTTTATTCTGTTTGAATTTGCGGCTGTTATTGTTTGCCATAGAAAAAAATTACACTTGCTAAAAAAACCGTTGCAGGTAAACTACCCTTTCCCCGTAACCGATCTTCACCAAAATGAACAGACCTTGAGGTCTGTGTAATTCAAAAAGGTTGGCAAAAAAGTAGTTGATTCTGTTTGAATTTACGGCAGTTATTGTTCGTCAGAATAAATTACCCTTGTTAAAACATAAAATGTTGCAGGTAAGCTACCCCTTTCCCTTAACCGATCTTCACCAAAAACCAATAGGTCTTGAGAACTCTACAATTCAGGGCTACATCCAAAACATTATTTGATTCTGTTTGAAGTTGTGGCTGTTATCGTTTGCCATAGAAAAAAATCGGTATGGAGAACTATACATGACTTCCATGTTCTAAGATTTATATTTAAAATCATATTCGAAATGAAAATTACACTTGATAAAAAAACCGTTGCAGGTAAACTACCCCTTTCCCTTAACCGATCTTCACCAAAAACAATAGGTCTTGAGTACACTACAAATCAGGACTGTATGCAAAAAAATTATTTGATTCTGTTTGAATTTGCGGCTGTTATCGTTTGCCATAGAAAAAAATTTATCCTTGATAAAAAGAAGTGGCTGGTAAACTACCCCTTTCCCTTAACCGATTTTACCAAAAATCAACGGGCCTTCACTTCTTTACAATTCAGGACAGCATGCAGATAAGTATTCGATTCTCTTTGAATTTACGGCAGTTATCGTACGTCATAGAAAAAATTACCATAGTTAAAACATAAAATGTTGCAGGTAAACTACCCCTTTCCCCAAACTGATCTTCACCAACACCAACAGGTCTTGAGAACTCTATGAGGGCTGTATGCAAAACATTATATGATTCTGTTTGAATTTCTGGCTTTTATCGTTTGCCATAGAAAAATATTGGTATGGAGAACCATACATGACTTCCATGTTCTAAGATTTATCTTTAAAATCGTATTCGAAATGAAATATTTCCATAGAAACTACGTCTTTCTACTTATTGCTTCAGCATTAACCACAGTACTGTGGTCACTAACGTATACCACCTCAAGTTTTCGCACTCGATTTTCACTGATGATGGCAGTCGATGCCACTGCCGAAAAGTCTGGTTTTGCAGAAAACATTGGACTACGGCTAAACAGCCCGAGAAGCAATTTTAACAAAAAACTACTTCTTTGTTGCAGATAACGTAGTACACATATAAAAAAATTCTCCCCTCCAACTTCAACTATAAATTTTAATAATAGAAAATTAACCCCACCCCGTTCACCTAACCTCTTCATTTATAGATATTTTATCTACGTTTCTACAGTGGATTATTATGAGCTTCTTATCAGGATACTTTATTTATAAAAATTAAGTACTTTACTCTTGTTAAATCATAAAATGTTTCAGGTAAACTACACCTTTCTCTTGACCGATCTTCTCCAAAAGCAATAGACCTTCAGTCCTCTAAAATTCAGGGATGCATGCAAAGAAATATTTGATTCTGTTTGAATGTGCGGCAGTTATTGTTCATCATGAATACATTTCTCTTGTTACAACATAAAATGTTGCTGGTAAACTACCCCTTTCCCTTAACAGATCTTCACCAAAATCAACAGACCTTGAGCTCTCTACAACTCAGGAAAGTGTGCAAAAAATTATTAGATTCTCTTTGAATTATCGGCAGTTATCATGCGTCATAAAAAATTACCCTTTTGAAAACATAAAACGTTGCTGATACACTACCCGTTTCCCTTAAACGATCTTCAACAAAATCAACAGACCTTGAGTTCTCTTTAGTTCAAAAAGGTATGCAAAACCGTAATTGATTCTTTTGAATTTACGGGAGTTATCGTTTGTCATATAAAAAATTACCCTTGTTAAAACATAAAATGTTGCAGGTAAACTACCGCTTTCCCTTAACCGATCTTCACCAACACCAATAGGTATTGAGAACTCTACAATACAGGGCTAAACATCATTTTATTCTTTTTGAATTTGCGGCTGTTATTGTTTGCCATAGAAAAA